>BSBN01001074.1:2400000-3035593 GCA_027924645.1 Cunninghamia lanceolata | reverse complement strand
TTGATCCTTAGAGGGCGTAAATTCTAATCTGACTTCATTCTTGTTCACCTGCTCTCTCAAAAAGTGAAACTTGATGGATATATGTTTTGTCTTTGAATGCAACACCAGATTTTTTGATATATTTATTGCACTTCAGTTATCACAAAAGATTGTAGTAGGTTCCTCATATTCCACTTTGATGTCTCTTAGCATTTGCTTCATCCACAATACTTGAGTGCAACTACCTACTGCTGCAATATATTCTGCTTCTGCATTGGATAGAGATATTGCCTCTTGTTTATTACTTAGCCAAGAAACTAATCTTTTCCCTAAAAAGAATGCTCCACCACTGGTACTCTTCCGATCATCCACATCTCCTGCCCAATCCACATCTGTATATGCATGAAGAGAGAAATCATGATCTCTAGGATACCATAAACCATACTCAACTGTTCCTTTTAGATATCTGAGAATCCTCTTGATTGCCATGACATGAGATTCTCTAGGATCAACTTGGAATCTAGCAACAAGACCAACATCATTCATAATGTCAAGTCTAGTTTGAGTAAGATACAGTAGTCCTCCAATCATTGACTTGTACTTTTTCTAGTCAGCCTTAGGAGAGTCATCAGCTTTGCTCAGTTTACATCTAGTTGCCATAGGAGTATACATTGGTTTTGAGTCTTCCATCCCAAATTTCTTCAACAATTCTTTCACATATTTGGTTTGTGAAATGAAGATTCATTTCTTTGTTTGAGTGATTTGCAGACCCAAGAAGAAATTCATTTCCCAAAACATGGACATCTCAAATTCACTTTTCATTTGATTTGCAAAAGTTTTACACATACTATCTCTTCCTCCAAAAATGATATCATCACCAAATACTTCAACAATCAAGATTTTTTCATGATCAATTTTCAAGTACAAGTTACTATTAGCGGTACCTTGTTGAAACCAATCTTCAAAAGATGCTTATCCAGTCTTTCATACCAGGCTTTTGGGGCTTGTTTGAGTCCATACAGTTCTTTCTTCAACTTACAAACCATATCACCATGATTAGAAAATTGAAATCCATCTAGTTGCTCAATGTATACTTCTTCTTCCAAGTCACCATTTAGGAAGGCAGACTTGACATCCACCTAATATATACTTTGAAATCCTTGAAGGTAACAAAGGCAAGAAATAATTTGACTACTTCAATTCTTGCCACCAGAGCAAAAGTTTCTTCAAAATCAACTCCTTCTACTTGAGAATAACCCTTACAGACCAATTTGGCTTTGTTTCTGACTACATCATCTTCATTCAATTTATTTCAGAAGACCCATTTGGTTCCAATCACATTTTTGTTTGTAGGTCTGGGAACAAAATCCCAAGTGTGATTTTTCTCAATCTGCATCAACTCTTCCTTCATTGCTTTAGTCTAGCTTTCATCATTACATGCTTCACTTACTATTTTTGGTTCAATTTTTGAAATCATACAATACTTTTCTGAGTCTTGTGTAATCTTTCTTCTTGTTTGAACACCTTTGCTTTTATCACCTATGATCTGATCTTCAGAACGATTCAGTCTTAAATACCTGGGAGTTTTGGGAATTTCTTAAACTTCTATTTCTTGGACAGGTTCATTCAAACTTATCCCTTCTTCCTATATTTCAGGAATTTCTGGATCAGTTTGGATCTAAATTTTAGAAGGGGCTTGGACTTCTTGGACCAAAACATCATTCTGATCGTCTTCTTCATATTCATAAAACCTTGAGGGTTTTTCAATACCTTCATCAACCTTCACATTTGTACTTTCTATAGTCTTTCCTAATCTCTTGTTGTAACACTGGTAAGCTTTGCTTAGTGTAAAATAACCCAAGAATATTTCGTCATCACTTCTAGCATCAAATTTGCTAAGGTCTTCATCTCTTTTAATGTAACATTTTCTACCAAAGACTCTGAAATACTTCATAGTGGGAGTGATGCCAAACCAGAGTTCATAAGGGGTCTTACCAGTATTGTTTCTGATTTGTACTTGATTAAGAGTATTTTTTGTAGTGCTTACAGCTTCTCTCCAATAGATCTGAGGAACATTTGCTTCCATCATCATGGTTCTAGATGCTTCTTGGATGGTCCGGTTCTTTCTCTCCACTACTCCATTCTGTTGTGGAGTCCTTGGAGCAGATAACTATCTTTTTATCCCATGTTTCTCATAGAGTTCTATGAACTCTTCGGATGTGAATTCTCCACCTCTATCAGACCTGAGACATTTTATGTTTAATCTGATTTCATTCTCCACCATAGCCTTGAATATTTTAAATTTCTCAAGAGCCTCAGATTTTTCTTTCAGAAAGGTCACCCACATCATCTAGGAGTGGTTATCAATTAATAACATGAAGTATCTATCACCTTGCAAAAACCTGATTCTTGTCGATCCACATAGATCAATATGTACTAAGTCCAACAATCTGGTAGAAGATTGTTCCTTACTTTTGAATGTGGCTCGGCTCTGCTTACCCAACTAACATTCTTTGCGCAAACTATTAGTAAGTTTCACCAGTCTTGGAAGATCTCTTATAGCCTAAGTGTTGCTTATCTTGATGATATTATTAAAATTCACATGACACATTCTCCTATGCCACAACCAACTCTGATCAATTTGGACAAATAAACAACTTTTGCCAGTACCAACCAAGTGGAAGATGTTACCTTTTATTTGAGTACTAGATGCAATCTCTATTCCAGAACTTTTAAAGATCTTACATTTTCCATTTTTGAATTGGAGATCATAGCCTTTGTCCACCAACTATCCAACACTAAGAAGATTGTGCTTCAAACCTTCAACATACAGTACATCACTGGTTTTGTTCTTTCCATTAAAAGAAATAGTTTCTCTAGCTCTGATTCTACTAGCAGAATTATCACCAAATTTTACAACTCCTCCTTCCTATCTTTCCAAATCTATGAACTTATTTTTGTCACCAGTCATATGGTGGGAGCATCCACTATCAATGACCCAATCATCCTTTTCTTCAACTTGGGCAGCCAGAGCTCTTTCTATCATTTTATGATTGACAGATTCGGAGGGCATTGGATTTTCTTCCTTGATGGCAATAAACACCCAGTCACTTCTAGATTTGTTTCCTTTCTCTAATTCATCATCTGTTACTCCATCATTATCATCTTCATGAACATAGTAACATTTCTTTTGTAATCTTGATCTGTTTGGATTTTCCCTTGAAAATCTTTCCGGACACTTTGAGGCAAAATGACCAATCTT
Source organism: Cunninghamia lanceolata (assembly GCA_027924645.1). Classification (NCBI taxonomy): domain Eukaryota; kingdom Viridiplantae; phylum Streptophyta; class Pinopsida; order Cupressales; family Cupressaceae; genus Cunninghamia; species Cunninghamia lanceolata. The sequence goes on along the minus strand of BSBN01001074.1, from coordinate 3,032,352 downwards.
GTTGTAGTTGAAACATTTGAAGGGAAATTTTCCTTCATACTTACTAGATCCTCTTGGCAGTCTTTTTGCAATAAGGGCTTCAAGTTGAGTAGCTTCTGCTTCATCTTCTTCTAGATATTTTCTTTCTTTTTCATACCATGATAGTTTCTTTGAGGAGTTCTCTCCTGGATCAAACTTTTATTTGCCTTTTACAGAGGCACTAGCTTGAATGCAAAATCAATCTTGAGGGGTGCATCTCCAAACTCAGCCAATTCAAATGTAGCTAATTTTCCAACCAATTGATCTCTTGTGATATTTAAAAAAGATCTAAATTATTCAATAGCAGCAACCTTGTATTTGCAAGTAGGAGGTAGGGATCTGAGAACTTTGGCAACAATCTCATCTTCATCCAAGATTCCACTAGCACACCTAATGCCACAAATAAGCTCATTTACTTTTGGCATAAGTGTAGTGATATTCTCATCTTCATTCATCTTCAGGTTTTCAAATTTTCCTTTCAGACTCTATAGCTTGGCACATTTAACATATTTGTCTCCTTCATGTAGAAGTTGCAGTTTTTCCCAAATCTCATATCTAGTTTTTAGATCTATAACATTTGTCAGCTCTGAATCAGATAAGGCACTTAATAAAGCTTCTTTAGCCCAAAGATTGTCTTCAACATCTTTGATTTCATCTACAGTTATCGGACCATTCTTTGGAGGAACATACTTCTTTGAAGTTGTGGTCCAATATTGCATTCCCATACATTACAAGTGACATTCCATGCGGCTTTTCTAAAGAGTGTAATTGGTTCCATCAAACCTCAGACTATCCTTCTTATAGGAAGACATCCTAGATCTCCTCAAGTAGTTAAGCGCTTTTTAGAGGAACTTAGCTCTGATACCAATTGTTAGTTTCAAGACAGACAACTGAGAGGGGGCGTGAATCAATTATCCCAAAACTTTCCTTTTATTTACCACTTAAATCCTTCTTGTAATTCAGCAGCATAATAATAGATCAATCATGGAAACATAATGCAATAATTCAAGAATAGACAAACATTAACACATATGACACCAAGATTTTAACATGGAAAACCCAGTTAAGGGAAAAACCATGGGGTGACTAACCCAAGATTGTATTCTCTGTTAAAAGAATAGGAGGAACAAAATGGCACATGCCAATTAGGGTTCACTGCCTGAGCACACTACTCACAAGAGGCCCACTGCCTACAGGAGACACACTGTCTACAGAATAATAAATATTACATACTTGAACTGAAGAATAGCATCTTCACCATGCTTGAGTCAGTTCCATTTAAGCTCAACACTTTTGCTCTGCCTTTCTCTCTTCTCCTCTCTACCACACTCTCATCTTCACCAAGATGCTTTGAAATGACTTCACAACTCTTATTTATACAAGACATTAACTTTGGGATAATCATCAAAGTCAACATACTTTATTTTTTTATAGAGAAAATACATAAATACAACTTGATTTATTGCAAAAGACTTCATGCAAATCACCACACTGTCAGCCACATATATCTGTGACTTCAATCTTCTTTGAGGAACATGCCATCCTTCGCAAAACATCTTCAAGATCATCTGCAAGATGTGTAAATCATCCAGTTGGCCAAGTTTAGGAAGAACATCATCATTCAGATGTAATTCTTCAATTATGAGATCAATCTTCAATGCGGACCACCAACATGAACTAGACACAATCTAGAGACCCCCACAAGATTGCCTAAATCACGAAGAACATCCACACTACTTTTGCTTACTAAAATCATTCTATTCTTCATCTGGAACCTCAAGAACACAGTCTATCATCACTGTCATATTGGAATAAATGCTTATGAACCTCCAGACCATGAACGAATTGAGTTGTTAATTCACATTGACTTCCTAAACACTCCATGAAATCTGTAGAACAAGATATTGTATTTCCAGATCTCATTGGACCTATTTGTGTCACTTTGTCACCTCTGAACATCTGCCAAAACTAGTTTTACTCATCTGGCCATAACTTCTTCAAATCTTCATGTGGACCTCTCAAATCTTGACTGGATCATCTTTAGGCACATATCTACAAACCCTTTGATGCGCATCCTCTGATCTTCATCTTAGTTGGGATCTTCACTTCATAGAGCTTCACTGTCTTCACTATTCTTCTTTGTTCTTGATAGGACTAATTTTCTCAATATCCTTAGCACACAGCTAGTCCAATCCTTGACTCAATGTAATAGGAGTATGTTGACATCAATGACAACACCGGTTGGGCCCATACTTGCAACATAACCCAGTATCAAATATGGGACACAAGTGGATCCTTGCTGCAACTGATTACTTTACAAGGTGGAGTGAAGCAGTGCCACTCAAGGAAGCTACTAAAAAGGTAATCTTAGAGTTTCTTGAGGGAATAGCTACCTATTTTGGCCCTCCATGCACCATCATATCAGATAATGCCAAAGCATTTTTGGGAACTAGACTGTCAGAGTTTGCATTAAAGAATGGAATATATTTGAGGACTTTATCTAATTACTATCCACAAGGCAACGACTTGGTAGAGTCCACAAACAAAAACCTAATTAGACTCATAAAGAGAATGGGGGTTGATCATCAAAGAGACTGGCACAGATCCCTCAACTCAGCATTATGGGTGGATAGAATCACACCAAAGAAAGTAACTAAGATGTCTCCATATGAGTTAGTCTATGGTAAGCATGTAGTGATGCCACTAAACATAGAAATTCCTGCCTTACAGTTGCTTAAACAGTTGGAGATAGAAGAAAGTGGCTCAATGTAGGTGAGACTTGCCGAGTTACTAGAAGTTCAAGAGAAGAGAGAAAGGGCACATGAATCATTGATGAAGCATCAATAGATTGTAAAAAAATGGTTTCACAGAAAGCCCTCCAGTCCAAGTTTTGAAATTGGGTCTTTGGTGCTAAAATGGGATGAGAGAGCTACAAAACTAGGCCGACACAGTAAGTTTGACTCATTTTGGATAGGTCCTTTCAAGGTTTGTGCCTATAAGCAACAAAATGTGTTTGAGCTAGAGACTATGGAAGGAGAACCTAAAGAGATTCCTATGAATGGGATCTTTTTGAAACATTTTACATAGCCTATAGACCCACCATGTATCATAGTTAGTTAAGTGTCTTTGAATTCTTTTCTAGCTTTTGTCTTGCTTTCCCACTTTTTTACTTTTAACTAAGTGTTCTGAGAACATGTGTCTATAGCATAGTGGCCCCTTTTGTTGGCAGTTGCAATTATCAAAGTTGTTCAGTGGTTCCTTAAATTCTAAGAAAGTATCTAATCATTTCAAAAGATCACCACTTTTAATACTGATCTAACACACCGCCCATACAAATTTTCAAAGATACACTAATTTTCTCTTTTACGTTAATGCCATTAATAAGACGTGATGGGTCATTAATGCTTCATTATGCCTCACTGAGTTAAGTGTTAAGTCTCTTAGATTGTTGCATTTGTTGCTACTCATTCTACATTCTTTGAGCTCTACTTTCTGTGTTTAAGATTCATTCCTTACCTACAATTCTAGCTAAGTTTGAATCATTTCCAAGTTTCATGCTTTCTTGTTGTGTCAAGAGTTTCTAAGTTTCTAAAAAGACATAGGGATGTCAGAGCCATAGTCGCCACAAGAGGGACTAGGACTTTTTGAGCAATTTGATAAATTAAAAGGTAGCAAATCCTATGTGTCTACATCAGTGCAACCAAAAGCAAGCTATCCAAGGACAAAGGTCTTGGATATGGGATGAGTGCAAATTCTACCCAAGTAAAAGACTAAAATAATGGTATTTTTGACACACACATGTAGAAGAACCTAAAAAATCTTCAAGAAGGAGCTCATCAGAGGTGCCTTATACGAGCTGCAAAAGGAGAGTCAAAAACTTTTAGAATGAGGGTCTAGACATCTCAATTGGCACAGTTTGTAGTTCCTTCTATTCACCCTTATTCGGAATTGATCGACACATGTGCAAAATTGTTTCATCCTCCATCTGCCTCTATTCAACTCGGCCCCTTCATGGTCTAGATAACTCCTAAAGCAATTCGGGATATGTTAGGTTTGCAACATGACAGACAGCTACTTTTCCTACAATTCCCAAGTTGTAGAATACATGGGGAAATCTCCATAGTAGGGTAAAGTTTCTAAACATTGAAATGTATTTAGATGACGACAATACCTAGTTGCCTCCACTGTCCACAAGCTGAGCTCAGTTTAATCTTGATGTTCAATATGCTCTTGCCATACTAGATTTTATCTTTGGCCAATATGATGATTTAATAGTACATGATTGGCAGCTCATAGTGATTTTTAGACTTAAGACTGTAGACAAGTCTCAGGAGTACCATCTTGACTTCTTAGAACAATTCTCTCATGCTATGGTGGACCATCTTACAAATTTCTCTTAGAATTAGGTTTTTAGGTATTCAGCCTACCTATTTCACTTAATATTGTATCAAAATTATGGTCTCTTTCAACAATATATGCATTTAAATATGTATGACCCGGAGTTCAGTAGTAATAGAACAATCCCAATGTCCGCATGAACCCATGTTCTCTTAGACACCTCCAATCCCTATGAGTTTGCAGAGTGTTTTGTTGCACCCATTTTTGAGAAGATAGGGTCTGAGCCTATAGAAAATAGAATGACAGAGAACCTCAGGGGTTTCTTATTGAATTTGAAATTTCCTTGTGATTACTTTTGTGGAGCCCATACAACTATTATTAGACTTCATCGCTTTGTCAGAGAGCCTTTCCTGCTCCCAAAGTTTTTGACTCCTAGGGTTACATTTTAGAAGTGGCTCGAAAAATAACTATCATTGATAATGATTTTGGATATAAAAAGAGGAAGAAGAAAATATATGATGATCCTTGGACCAGAGAGAAAATAACAATTGAGAGGAGAGAAACTGAAAACCTGCTATTAAGGAAATTAGCAGGTTATGGTTTCCTGATAGTTAAAGATAAGTGGAAGTATGATCCAAATAGCTTCTTAGCTTCTTGGATTATCAATAATAAAGTTTCTACAAAATTCATTCATGAGAAACGCCCTTTTTGGGAGAAGAGTAGATTGCCAAAGCAGGATGATCCTATAGTTTATGTTGAATTGAAAGAGCTATCAGGAAAATGCCCTAAGCCATGGGAGACCTTTTATAAGAAGATACAAGAATATGACCCTAAGAAGCTGATGACTACAGGCCTCAGAGCTACTTTAAAGAAGAAAGAATGGAATGCAGAGAAAATTGCTACTTACTGGAAATATGGACCAGAAATCTCTGAGATTACCCATACTTTTGCATGTTGAGACTGATGAAGAATGGGAAATGGTCTGGGATGAGTTTCATGTCCCTAGTATCCATCCCTGATACAAGTAACATTCCAAGAGGTTCCAATAGTGCAAAAGAGGAAGGAGCATTAGAGGAAGCTTAGAAACTTGAAGAAACAGAGCATGCAACATTAGAAGTCCATAGAGGCCCATTGCCTCCATCTCTCAGCAATTTACAAAAACAAAAGGAAACAATATCGCCATCTCATGAGACCCAAATAGCTTCGGCATTAGGGGGTCTTAAAGTGGCATATTTTTAGTAGATATTGATTGATTTGGAAGAAGAAGTTCCCAAAAGTATAGAGGATAGGCCTTTGAAAAGAAGACGTAGGTTAGAAATGCAAGCGGATGACACTGAAAAAGATGTATTTGCACCCCAACAACAACAAGTTCCTATGATTTCATTAGTGGCCCAGGTTAGTGTTTCTTCTCCCCTTTCCTTTGCTTCTATTTCTTCTCATATAGGGGTGGCTACCCAAGTAACCCATTCTTCCACGCCTCCCACCACCTCTACTATGCCACTATATTCTTTTGCCCCAACTGCTAGTTCACCAGCCATGTCATCATAGGCCATATCTCTACCCATGTTTTCCCCATCAATGCCTAAGAGGACTTTGCCTCAGTTTGACCCAAGTCAGCAAATAACTACCATCCCTTATGGTTTACCCCAAGGTTATCTGTTTGATGGTGGACACATTGCCTCACCTCCTACTTTTCAAGCACAAGCTGATATAGTGAGGAAAGCAAGAGAGGCTTGAATGGAAGAGAAGAGAAAGAAAGAGAATAAAAGCCCTGTTGTTTCTCACATGAAATCATTGTTTGATCCTATTCAACAATCTTTAATTGTTACCCATTTAGCCCACAATGTGATCAATCCAATGGAACACATGCAGCCACAAGATTATACAATGAATGCAGTGGCCATGGATCTAACTCATTTCAGACCACAAGACAGTAGAATTGACAAATGAAACTGCTTCAGCTATTACCACTAATTATTTGAAAATGTCAAAAAGGTTGTAGAAAGTTGAAGCTAACTTAGCACAAAAAAAGGCTACCAATAGTAGCTTGATGTTAGAAATACAAGCTAAGGGTCAAGAGATTGACACCTTAAATAAGGACTTGTAATCTACTGTGTCCTTACAGATACATAAAGCATTACAAGATCAGACAGTAGCTTTGAAAATTGAGATAGGACAAGAGAAGGCTATTGTTGCCTCACTAAGACAAGAGAAATCCATCATAGAGAAGAAGTATCAAGACAAAGCCCCAGAGGTGTCTTAGTTGCAGTAGACCCTTTTAAAAGAACAAAATTTGAGTAGTGCAGCTCAAGCCCAATTAATGGATGAACAGCAAAAGACCAAGCAATTAACGATTGAGTTGGCATAGAGGCCACAAAATGCAGGGGTCTTGAATATGGTAAAGGAACTTTATGTGTCTGGATGGAAGAGAATCTTAGGAGAGATTGTTCAACTCAATCCTTCACTTACTTTCCTATTAAATGCCCAACAATTGTGTGAAAAACTAGAGACCTTGGTTGAGGCAACTTTATCTATTGTTTCTTTGAGGATTTCAGATTCCCAACTTTTATTGTAGAAACTCTATGATACAACTGATGAGACTTTATTAGCTGCTAGTGTAAGTGACAAAATGATTGCTGCAAAAAAGGTAAATGAACTTCTAAGTTGCAATTCAGCTGCTATGAGTTGTAAGGCCCTGCTTGATGTAGTGAAAGAGGCTGTCAAGAATATGAAGAGACACATTGAAGATTTAGTGCAGTTGGGGTTGCCATACCCTTTTCTTGATGACAGTACAATTTTAATGATTGATGACATAAAATCTCTTTTGCTCACTAAATAAAATGATCGACTATCTTTCAAAGTCTAGTGATTCTTCTAGTGTCAGATAAGTAGAAGTAGTCCTTGTTCCAATGGCTCAGCTTGAATTTCAATTACATGTTGTGGTACAAATTTTGCAATCCTTTTCTCATAAGGACATCATTAATTTAGATTTTTCATTTTAGGATCTACATAGTAAACAAGGATTATCAGATTCAGAGTGGTTTGTTTATCAGGCTGCATTGCAGAAGTTGTGATTCTTTCCTTTGTTATGGTGGTATAATTTTGAAATTTTGTTGATTCTGGAGTTCTCTATGAGCTGGCGTAGAGGTCCATGTGGTCACCAAGAAATGTAGAGTCAAACTCTACATTTTGATTTTTTCTTGGTTGCGGATCTAGTTTCTATAGTTGTAGTGTTGTCCTAGTTTTTGAGTTTCTCTAGTTTCCCTGTGTGTCCCTTTATGCTTCGCAGTTTCCAGATGTTACCAGAGCCACATTATTTTTGTTGCTTTATGCGGATGGTTCTGTGTGTCACCATATTGTGTCTATATTTTAAGAAGTGAAGAAACATATGGTGGGTCCCGCGAGGTATATGTTGTAGTTTCTAAAGTAATGCAGAAAGTGTCAAGTGTCATTTCTACAGATGTTTAAGGCCTAAAGCAAGTAACTTTTAGGATGAGTGGAGAATGCCAAGTGTCCCAGTTTTAGTTCTTGGGTTCTGCCATGTATCAATTTTCAAGTATGGCAAGTTGCGACAAGTGGCAATAGTCTGAGTGTTCCTTGTTTATGAAATGGAAACTATACAACAAGTAGAAAGTACCGCGTAGCAGTTTTGGAGCCATTTGAGAACTCTCAGGTGATGCCACATGTTGCAACAGAACTATGAGTTACAATGCCACATTTTTATCACTCCACCAATGAGCACGTGGGGAAGATATAGTTGTAGATTTGAGGAGATTTTTAGTGTCAGTTCAGTCCCAGCTGTGTTTTAGTTTTGTTGATGCCATTGAGATCCTAACGGTTAGAGGTGATCTTGAGTCAAATTTCATGGCTATAAATACAGGAAGATTTTATAATACATATTGACAATTATTGATTAAGAATTTCAGAGATTTTATTGTGATCAGACTATATCATTTGCCTTAGTTTAGCTATTTCTAAGAAGGAAGCTGATATATTTATGCCTTTTGTATTTTGTCAAATTGTTAATGAAAGAAGCTTTGTTCTGTGACATTGGTGGTATTTTCTATGTCTCTGTATCAATATTTTGAGTTTGGCCTTTTGTTTTAAATTCATTTACCATCTTTCTATGTTAATCATGCAGCATTTGCTCTTTAATATAGTCAAATCCTAAGAATTTGATCACTGTGCCAAGTTACTGAAATAAATTTAAATTAGGCACATCACCATAGAATTAGAAGCTTTGTTTATTGTATCTATAATCTTGTTTTTTCTTCCCTTTACTTAAACCCCCATTGAAATAAGGAAGAGCCAACTTCTACAAAATCTGGAGGTTGTTTCAAGTGTCAAGTCCCACATTCTTGAAACTTCCCATGTTGGTACTGGAATCTGTGCAATTTTATACATCAACAGTAACATTGAAGTAATATCTTATTCTATATAGGTGCAAGAAAATTTTCCATGAAGATGTGTTGAATCTTATCATCAAAGAAAAAATAATTCATTTTGGCTAGAATTGATTGGAAGTAAATCACAAAATCACTCGCTTAGTAAGATCTTTCTTACAATGTGCAAGTTTGGTAAAGTTTACTCTTAATCTGATGTTGACTTGTAAGTACTACAAAAAAGCATGGGCCAACTCATCAAACGAGTGAATGGAGTTATGAAAGAGGGAATAGAACCACTCTAAGGAATAGTCCTTTAAATTTTTTAGGAATATCTTGTTGCAAGGTGTATGTCCTTGGTCTCCTTTTGTTGTGCAGTGTAACTCTTGGGTTTGTGACAAGGCTTAACTGCCTCCCATGGATTCATTAACTCTAGAAGTTGTATTGAGCATTAACAAGTTGATCTTTTGGTGCAATGACAATCGTCTTGCTAATAATTGGTATCAAAGCATGGGTCATGGGTTTGAACCCCTCGCTTGCATTGGGGGGATTGTTGCAAGGTGTGCACCCTTGGTCTCCTTGTACTATGCAGTACAGTGCTTGGGTTCATGACAAGGCTTAATTGTCTCCCATGGATTCATTAACTCTAGTAGTTGTATCAGGCATTAACAAGTCAATCTTTTGGTACAACAACAACCATCTTGCTAACATATATTTGCAATGATGTGGTCATCATAAATTGGATCAATACATGTTAATTAAAAATATAAATTGTGTTTAAGGGTCTCCCTTACAATTGTACATTTTGATACTAGAAGCTACAAATGCCTAAAATATTATATCTAAGAAAAGATGGTTATGGTGAAGATTTACCATAACCTTAGGCCTAGAATAGGAATAAGGAAGAGTAGCAATTTGATGTTGCATAACCCCCATGTAGTTCAAAATATGTGTAATAAGAGGACCAAATGAATAAGGTGGTGGAAGAGGATGGGGTGGAGAAGGAATGAAACTATGAAAAGTAAGAAAAGTAGTGGTCAAGGTAGATGAGTGAACAACATATGTATATGAAATTAGGGGGTGATTAGGAGGTACAGAGGTAGGAAGATATTCAAAGGTGGAATGGTTAGGAAAATTGTAAAATGATGGTTAGGTAGAATAATAAGTAAATGGAAGGGGTTCAAATGGTAGGATTGTAACATACTAGGAAATTGGTTGGGAGGGTAGGTTACAAAAGTCAAAATCTAGAATGGGTTATAGGAATGTTTAGAAACTAGGTGAGGATTGGGGAAGTTAAAGGTGTGAATGATAGACTTAGTAGCCAAGAGGCAAGAATTATGTGGGTTGTGATATTGGAAATTGATACAAACAACTGAGGTTGTTTGGGGGAGGTGGAGGATGGATGAGAAGAGCACAAGAGGATGGAGAAGGACCAATGGAAGGTAAAGGGAAGTAGAAGTATCCATAAGGTGTGAAGGATGAATGGAAGGAGGCCTAGAGTATTATCCTAGATAATATGAATAAGCCATTGGATGATATCCAATACCTTAGAATGGGACATAAGAATGGTTTGGAGGGAATCAACCAAAGAAGAAGGGTTAGTGTCATCCTCAAGGGTGCCAACCTCATCATAGAGAACTTTATATTTAGAGGCTAACTTTTAACTCTTCTCAAGTTCCATCTATGCTAGGTAAACATAATGATCAAAGTGGTCATCAAGGGTGGATGTAAATTTAGGGGCATCTCCATGGTAGAAAAGAGGAGGAAGAGACATGTCTAGGTTTAGGTGATTTGTGTGGCAGAGGAGTTGGTAAGAGTGGGGAGGGGACATGAACTATGAGGAAAGTAGAAAAGTAGAAAAAATGAGTATGTTTAGAAGAGGAGAAGATTTTTGCATATATTTTTTGAATTGGAAGGGTAAATTTATTTTGGCTTTTAAAAATTCTAGAAAAGAAGAGTTTTGTTTATGTTTTTATGCAAAAGGTGGAGTTTTTAGGAACATTCAAGGCTTACCAAAATGTAGGATATATTTTAAAACTATGTTTAGTTTGTTTAACCTCTACTTAGTGTATTGATAAACTACCATTTTTTTACTTTTCTTTAAGAAATTGAGATGCACAATCATAAATTAATTGAAAGTAGATTGATAATATAACAATACAAGAGTTGGTCTTTATATAAAAGAAACTGGTTGATTACTGGAATGAGAGAGGGTAGATGTGTTATTAATGTGATAACTGGAGTTGATGGTTGGTAGAAGTGGTAGACGACTAGAATAGTGATGCACAAACATTCTATGGTAGATTCTAGATAACAAACTAATATATTGTGGTGCATACTACTACAATGTGGTGGAAACAAATACAACATGGTAATGACCTAGTACAAAAATGGACAAATGCATAGAAACATGAAGAATAAGATTTGGAATAGAAACAAGAAGTTCTGGTAGTGACTTGTAAAGTGTGATGGTGACCCTTGAGTTCAAGAACTTTAAATTTTCATAGTCTATTCATCTTAATTTATTTTCACCAAAATGGTTTCAAACTTCAAATCAGATGTACCTACAAAAGATATGGGGATCAAAATCTATAGGAATGACAAGAAAAACTTTTATGATTGCTTGGGAACCTTCCCAATCAAGCCCCTAAATGATTTGTTTGAACCTCCATGTAGCAATTGGTAAATGTTCAGAGCATGTATTGACCTAGGTGTAATAGTGTAAGTAAATATAAATTCTTCAAATATTTAAATCCTAAAAGATTCTATAGGTGTGTGTGCTCATGCTTTTTTTAATGGAATGTGATATTGGAAATGGAAGATTCTCAAGATGCTAAGGATAGGAGTGTGAAGCTACATTGTTTTAGAAATGGATAAAACAATCAGAGGTGTAATGCTAAAGGAAGAAATTTGCATAGAGAGTACATTGAAATGGAAGGAAGAGATTTATAAAATTCACTGGAAAAGAATAGCCAAATATTAGAATTCAAATGTTGGAGAGGGAATTCCAAATTTCTATGAAAGATGGAATTATAAGAGAGATGAATAATGAGGTTTGAATTGGAATTTTTATAAAGTTAATACACATGTATCTATTCAAAAATGAAAAAAAATCCACCAGAAGTGGCTTTTAATCATTTTCAAATAGTTCAGTGCATAGAGATACTACTATTATCATGTTAGTGACCAAGGTCACTACTATGATTACATTAGTCTCTAGGTAGACTTAGGGTTTTAAAAAGTTATGGTATGGTTAGAAATATATACTAAATAGAATTGGGTTAATGTGGCATATTGAAAATGGGTTTTAAGGCATTGGAATTGGCTAAATGGATCCTAAAACATACTAAGAAAATAGACACTAAAATGAGTGTGCAATATAGAATAGAAATTATAAAGTAGGCAAAATCTTACTCTAAAATAATCTATGGAACAAAATACCCCCTTAGAGTTTCTTTGGACTTCCATGCCACTTGTACTTGCACATGCTCAATTTGAATCACCAAGGTACCTTGTGAGATAAATAAATTGAATAATAAACAAACATAACCATGGTTATTAATTTAACAACGTGGTAATTAGATTATCTAAGGTTTAATTTATAACATCATTCCATTCACATGATAAACTAGTTTCACATCAAATATATAGAGTACAAAATGTAACCACATGACTTAGCATCAAAATTAATGTTTAAGCATTAATGAATAAAAGCATGAGCACAATTTAAATTCTATAATTTTAATAAATTTTGTTCTAGAATATTAAATTACTTTTACCTGTTACTTTACCATTGCTTCTTGATTTTTTGCTTCTTTTTGGTTCTCGGCATCAAAGACTAAATGTATATTTTATAAACATTTAGAGTTTAGACTAAGAGTATGTCAAAAATTCTCCCTTTCATTTGATATAGCCTTTAAAAAAAATCTAATTGGATCGTATCATAAATAGTTGTGTTATTACCTATTATTGTTAATATAGTGCTTACCTCTTAAATGGTATGAAGGGGGAAGCTTTGGCATTAGAGTGTTAACTAATGGAGTGATTTTATTGTTAGACTGGGGTATTATAAATGATTAAGTCCTTATTTATTTTTGAAGATCATGGTACAACTTCCAAATCCATCTTAGACCATAGTTATTAACATAAGACTTTAAACCAACCTAACTAAACAGAGGAGTGCATAATATCAATATTTTCTTAGAAATGGTCATCTTCGTGGTCATTTGGTCATATTAGAGTGAAAAATAAAATAAAATAAAAAATATGATTTTATGGCCCATTTTCATGATGTTTTTTTTAAATTTGATGATTAGGGTGTAAGAATTACCAAGGGCTGTAATTTATTTTACTGGACTTTCATAAGTGTTGCACTATTTGTTTTCATAAGAATAGTTTTTCATTATATGCATTAATTCTTCTTCTAAATATGATTTGAATAATAGTCCATGAGACCCTTTCCCTCTTACCTAACTAAGTTAAATGATTAATAGATGCTTTATTCTTCTAGGTGTAATTATGGCTACGATCTTTACTTGGGCTTGTGTATAGGAGCCCAGCTCGAGGAATTTTGTGCCTAGGTCTATAGCACTAGTTTATTTTAGAAGTAATAAGTTGATGGTCATGAGTTTATTCTAGTACATTTACACTTCTTTCTTCATATAATTCTTAGAGAAAAGAACACTTTTAAAAAACAAAAAAAAAATTGCCTTGTTTTTGTACCACAAATCCCTACTAAGACCTTACTTTAGTTGAGACTTGTTTTAACCATAGCATAGAAATTTTATCATCCATGTGTGCCTTAATCATTAAAATTTAAACTATTTTAGAAATTAAAACATGGCTTTCTTTTTCAGCTCCTATCCAATCTTCTCCAAGTAAGGGTAGGACACTTTATGGTGTTCCAAAATCCTACAAAATATATGAGCTATTGGGATTTTTGCTATATCTTAACCACTCTTGCCTTGATATTTATTTTTTGATTGGATTTTTGGTCAATTTTATGCAATAATTGCATATTAGTCACATGAAAGATGCAAAGTGAATCTGGAGATATGTGAAAGGTAATTTAAATTTTGGTCTTGAATTTTAAGATAGAAGGGCATTATATTCTGCATGGCTACATAGATTTAGATTGGGAAAGAGATTCTAATAAAAGGAGGTCTTCTTGTGGTTATGTCTTGATGTTAAGAGATGCATTGATCTCATGATCTTCCAAGTAGAACAATCTTTCTAAATCTATAGTCGAGGCATAGTATATTGGACTAGCTCAAGCATCAAATAAAGCAATGTGGTTACGAGAGATGATAGATCACTTGAATGTGTTAAAATATGTGCCAACGATTCTATGTGATAATCAAAACTCTATTTACATTACCAAGAATCTTATTTTTCATGTAAGTACCAAGCATAGATCAAGATCAACTACCACAAATATCATGAGTTGTTTGAACTTTAAAAGATTGTCATTTCAATATATTGAGATACAAGACCAAGTGGCATATATCTTCACAAATCCTTTGGTAGAGATTAAGTTCATCAAGTTTCAAAAGCATTTATGTAAATTCTTAAGATAAAATAAAATTAATTATAGAAGGATTAAAGTATCATAAGAGAAAGATTTTTGTCATAGTCACATCACCACTAAAATGACCTCCACAAACTCAACTATGACACTCATTAAAGACCTTTTTGAATTCAATATCATATATGCACCTATAAAAAAGATAATAGAGGGTATCTCCAAGTACAAGTACTTAGATGTAATGGTAGTAATTTGTATCCTCTACTTAGAGTTAGCTCCCAAAAAGATAAATATGGACAATAAGGTAAAATTTTTACCAATTACCAATATAATTGAGAAATAGGAAAGTGTTAAGAAGAAAAATTTTCTAATCATAAAATTTATCATCCATAAGTTTTATCCTCAATGGGTGAATCACATAATTAGATAGAAATTAGCTAACCCTTAATTAAAAAATTGGTTCACATAATTCAACTCAACTTCACTTAACCATATAACAAAAAAAATAATTGTTCTAGAGAGTAATTTGGGCTAGGATCATCCAAATGGGATTATATTGATAATGACCCTTGTTTCTCAATTAAAAATGTAAAGTATTTGACATCTGACTTGGAAAATCAATATGAAACACACTCCTCATTTTGTGAATAACAGTTATTGTAGTCAAGAAGTGTGTAGATAATAATTGATAAAAAGTATATGCAATATAAAAATTAGTAGCCTGTAAATAGAGGATGAGAAGAAAATCAAGATTATGCATAAATAAGGTTTGTGGAGACTCTATTTAATTATATATTCAAAGCCAAATTGTCAATTATTGATCTTATTATAGTCATTCTCTTTCTTATATAATTCAATAATATAGTGAGAAACATTAGTAAAATCAAGAAAAACTATCCAAATGGATTCAAAGTTTCCAACAAAGGATTGATCACATGCTCTTTTTTAAGTGGGAGCATGTGAATAATGGATTATATCTTCATTGGATTAGATATTAATGTCATATCTATAAACAATGAAATCTAATAGTTTTCTATTTGTGATGGAGAAGACAAATTTCTCATGGTTAATATTAACCTTGTAGTTTATGGGTAAAAATGGTGCAGATTTTTCTATGATGACTAGCCCTCTTCTTAGATTTGTTTAAGCTTATGATAAACTTGAAACACCAGGATCACCTAGAAAACCTAAGATTTACATTCCACAAGAGAAAAAATCAAAGAGAAATAATTTGCACAATATTGGATGAATTAATGAAATGGATTAATGAATTACATGTGAGAACTTGCTTTTATATTTGCAAGTTAGAGAAAACCCTAATATGACTCAATAATAAACTAAGACTAAAATAAGCCCTAAGTAAACTTAATAAAGTGTAATTAAATATTTAATTACACCAACACCCCCCCCCCCCCCAAGTGCAACTTAGGGAGAAATGAAAAGCATGCAACTAATTCAAGAATGGGTCTCGGCTATAAGGCCATGTTAGGTACCCATGAACAACAAGAATCTCTCATAAGGTGGAGAAAAGGAGAAAAACCTTGTGGGAAAAAACCTCTCTCCAAAAGAGAGAAAAAATAAGTACATGAACATGTGATGGAAGAAGGACTAATATTAAGACCCCCTAAGAACTAAATCCATCACAAAAGTACAATCATGAATACCCCCCATAAGAGAGAGTGAAAAGAGAATATGAATCCCCTCCAAGAAGAAGCTCCAGAACTAATGAAGAGATCTTGAAGACAAAATCCAATCCACTACCTGCAAACAACATCTCTCCCTTTCGGAAGAAACAAATCCACTGGTGAATATAGAAGCCATTCTCACATCTTGGATGAATAAGGAATCCATATCGAAATGTGTGCCTCTAAATGCAACTCAAGTGACCTCATACTGGGAGACTATGTCTTCTCCAAAACAAAATCTATTTGCCCAATCAGAGAAGAAGAACTAGGAGAAGATATGATCTGAACTACATCTAGAAACACAGAAGATGAAGGTGGTGATGCAAAGCCACCTGAGATAGCATCAAACAAGAGAGATAAACCCTCAAATGTGTCCTCCAATTTAGCAATGTGAGACTCCACAAATAGAGATGATATGTCTACAAGATAGGAATCCCAATGAGGTGGATTAGGAAGACTAATATTGACCTGCTACAAAGAATCACTAGAAGCCATGAAAGAAACAATGCTGGACTCTGAACTAGCAATAGGTGATGGTGGATCAATGATCTCATTAGGAGGAGAAGTGATCGAAGCAAGCATTTCAAAAAGATGATGTGAGAAATGAGGATACATCTCTTTCTCATGTTGATTACTTCCACAATATCTGCAATTAGATTTATGTTGATGGTAGAATCCCATCTCCTTAGATGATTAGAGATCAAAACATGAAAATAGATTTATGCTAATAACAGAAGCCTATCAAAGCAAACAGAACCTTTCCAGGAGGCAACATGTACAGGATATCCAATAGAAGCCATAAAATTGACAAACTAATTAAAATATGCCTATAACTTTTTGAGGGTGTATCCTTTTATCCAGTAGTCCAAAGGGTGCTTCCGTGTCCTTTTATCTAGTAGTCTAAAGGGTGCTTCTGTAGGGTGCATCGTTTTATCCAATGGTCCGAAGGGTGCTTCCACATCCTTTTATCCAGGGGTTTGAAGGGTGCTTCTGTAGGGTACATCATTTTATCCAACGGTCTAAAACGTGCTTCTGTGTCCTTTTATCCAGCAGTCCAAAGGGTGCTTCCGTAGGGTGCATCATTTTATCCAGCGGTCTAAAGGGTACTTTTGTGTCCTTTTACCCATTGGTCTGAAGGGTGCTTCCATAGGGTGCATCATTTTATCCATTGGTCCAAAGGGTGCTTCTGCAGGGTGCATCGTTTTATCCAGCAATCCTCCATACTACCCTCTCCTACATGCCCTAATGGAGCAATTTCATGAAAACTATCATAACTTTCAGATCTAGAGTTGGTTTTTCACAAATGAAATATTACCAAAAAGTTGGTTCTGCACACTTTCTGATGGTATGATCGGTTTTTTCTGATTTTGTTTCTGGTACTTTTTTTTTTAAGTTAATGCATTGTTTTTGGCTTTTGAGCTCCGTTCTTGCACCCAAAATCTCTATTTTTGAAAACAAATAGGTGTTGGAAAGGTTTCAATGAGCTCTACACAACCACCTATATAATTTTTTTTAGATTCAGCCCCAGGTATATTTTAATCAGTTTGTCAATTTTATGGCTTCTATTGGATATCCTAGACATGCTGCCTCCTGGAAAGGTTTTGTTTTCTTTGATAGGCTTATGTTATCAGCATAAATCTATTTGCATGTTTTGATCTATAATCATCCAAGGAGATGGGATTCTACCATCAACATAAATCTAATTGTAGAAATTGTGAAAGTAATCAACATGAGAAAGAGATGTGTCCTCATTTCTGACATCATCTTTTTGAAATGTTTGCTTCGATCACTTCTCCTCCTGATGAGATCATTGCTCAACCATCACCTACTGCTACTTCAGAGTTCAGTGTTGCATAATCATTAGCTTCTAGTGATTCTGTGTAGCAAGTCAATATTAATCTTCTTAATCCACCTCATTGGGATTCCTATCTTGTAGACACATCATCTCTTTTTGTGGAGTCCTACATTTCTAATTTAGAGGACGCATTTAAGGGTTTATCTCTCTTGTTTGATGCTATCTCAGGTGGCTTTGCATTACCACCTTCATCTTTTGTGTTTCCATATGCAGTTCATATCATATCCTCTCCTGGTTCTTCTTCTCTGATTAGGTAGATAGTTTCTATTTCAGAGAAGACATATTTTCCCAGTATGAGGTCACTTGAGTTGCATTCAGAGGCACACATTTCTATATGGATTCCCTATTCATCCAAGATGTGGGAATGGATTCTACATTCACTAATAGATCTGTTTCTTCCAAAAGGAAGAAATGTTGTTTGCAGGCAGTGGATTGGATTTTGTCTTCAAGATCTCTTTATTGGTTTTGGAGCTTCTTCTTGGAGAGGATTCATATTCTCTTTTCACTCTCTTATGGGGGGCATTCATGATTGTACTTTTATGATGGATTTAGTTCTTGGGGGGGTCTTAGTGTTAGTCCTTCTTCCATCACATGTTCATGTACTTGTATTTTCTCTCTTTTGGAGAGAAGTTTTCTCCCACTATCTTTTTCTCCTTTTCTCCATTTTATGAGAGATTCTTGTTGTTCATGGGTACCTAACATGACCTTGTAGCCGGGAGCCATTCTTGCATTAGTTGCATGTTTTTCATTTCTCCCTAAGTTGCACTTAAGGGGGGTGTTAGTGTAATTAAATATTTAATTACACTTTATTAAGTTTACTTAGGGCTTATTTTAGTCTTAGGTTATTCTTAAGTCATATTAGGGTTTTTCTCTAACTTGCAAATATAAAAGCAAGTTCTCACATGTAATTCATGAATCCATTTCATTAATTCATCCTTACTGTGTAAATTATTCCTCTTTGCTTTTTTCTCTTGTGGAAGGTAAATCTTAGGTTTTGTAGGTGATCTTGGTGAAAAACTGACTCCAGATGTGAAAGTTATGATAGTTTTTGTGAAATTGCTCCATTAGGGCATGTAGAAGAGAGCAGTATGGAGGATTGTTGGATAAAATGATGCACCCTATGGAAGAACCCTTCAGACCACTGGATAAAATGATGTACCCTACAAAATCACCCTTCGGACCACTAGATAAAATGATGCACCCTACAGAAGCACCCTTTGAACTGCTGGATAAGAGGACATGGAAGCACCTTTTGGACTGCTGGATAAAATGATGCACCCTATGGAATCACTCTTCGGACCGCTAGATAAAATAGTGCACCCTACAAAAGCATCCTTTAGACCACTGGATAAAAGGATGTGGAAGCACCCTTTGGACCACTAGATAAAAGGATGCACCCTCAAAAAATCATAGAGATTTTTTTTAGTCTCTGATTTTTTGTGAATTAGCAGGCAATTTTAGGGTTTTCGGCCCTTCTGAGAATGTTGGTGATGATGATTTTGGTAAAAAATGCTCTGAAACTACTGTTCCCTTCCAAATCTAAAAAAACACTATTGAAACCTTCACAGATATGGCATACCCAGACCAAATTCAGCCAAACAAAAGACAAATCCACCTTTTCCAGCTGCTCTGAATCCAATGGAATACTTCTTTTTACACAAAAACACACCCAACAAATGGCTCTTGCTTGAATTTTACTCCAAATCTGAGAACGAGCTTGCAAATCCATTTTGATATGATGTTAAAGTTTATGATAAACTTGAAACACCAGGATCACCTGCAAAACCTAAGATTTACCTTCCATAAGAAAAAAAAGAAAAGAGAAATAATTTGTACAATATTGGATGAATTAATAAAACTGATTAATGAATTACATGTGAGAACTTTCTTTTATATTTGCAAGTTAGAGAAAACCCTAATATGACTTAATAATAACCTAAGACTAAAAATAAGCCCTAAGTAAACTTATTAAAGTGTAATTGAATATTTAATTACACCAACAAGATTTTCCAAGGAAGTCGTCAATGTAAAAATTGACATTTTTTATAAGATCATGATGCATATTATTTATTTCTCTTTGATAAGTGTCACCCATTTTATTGAGACCAAAGGGAATAACAAAAAAGCAAAAGGTTTCCCAATGTGTTGTAGAAGTCATCTTTCTCATACCCTTTAGAGATTTAGTTATGGTTATGTCGTAAGAATCAAACAATCAAGGAAAGAATCTTGTATCTTAAAGTAGCATTAATTGTGATTTCGTTAGTGGTTAAATAGAAATTATCTTAAATGTAAGCATAAATTTTGTCAACTAAGTTAATGTAAACAATGGTTTTTCCTTTTTTGAGAAAAAGAACAATATTTGAAATCCATATGGAATAGTTGACAAGCTTGAAAGTTTTGAGCTCCAAGATTCACTCAACTCCTATTGAACCAAAAATTCTACTTTTTTATTTATGATTCTCAACTTTTTATTTGACAGGTTCAACATTTGACCTAGTGACCAAATTATGAACAAAAATGAATAGTTTGAGGCCAAACATATTTGAATAGTATTAGGAAAAGTAACCCAAAAAAATTGGTGAGGAGTTTTTTGTATATTTTTATCTCCTCGAGGGAAATAATTTGACCAGGCTTAAGGATTTTAAGTTTCTCTTTAATTCCAAAATTAAATTTAATAGTTTCCTCCATTACAAAAGTGTTTCCTTATTCAAATAAAAAAGATGCAAGAGGAAGGCATAATGCATAGTTGTTAGTTTCCAAGAGTTGGTAATATTCTCCAAAATAATCATAAGGATGTGGTGAAAGAAAAAATTATGTGTATGGTTCCCCCTTGGGAGTGAATAAAAATCATGGATAAAGTAAATAAATCCCTTCATATTTTTGGCAAATTCTAAGGAATGAGGAAACATTTCTCTATCAATGTTAGGAAGTATAGCAAAAACATCATATGCCTTATACAAGACTAAATATTTATCCATCAAGAATAAACTCAATGTTGAGAATCCACTTATGAGGATAAAACATGGATGAGGAAGAGGCAATAGAATCAAATAATTAGTTTTTTCTTAAGAATTAATTTAGTGGAGGTAACTTTCAAATCCTAGAAAAGGGTAAGGACATTGGCCTTATAAGGTTGGAGATGATAAGATTAGGTTTGATAGACCTAAGAAACTTGGTTACAAAAATAGATGTGAATCCATTTATATTATAAGTATTTTTACCCCCAACCTCTTAGCCACCATGATACAAAGGAAAAGGGCCATATGGTCTACAATGATATTGTGTTATGCACCCTTACTTCTATAGTGTATATGGTTATGAATAGTCAGCTTATGGCTATCTTAGCTCTTAATTAAGTTATATTATCATTATTATATTGTTATTTAGTTGTTTAGGTCAGCCTAAGGATTATATAGGGTTATCTAAGTTGGTTTGGGTGATATCCTAGGCATAAATAGTATATAGAGGAGGTAGGGAGTCCTATTTCATCATCATATTAAGTATTGTGTTCTCATTGAAGACTATTGAAGGTATCCCCCTTGAAGTGGATTACGAGGTTGCCCCCTTGAAGTGGCATATTATTATCAATTATTTGCAGCATATTTCCTATTATATTTCTTTTTGTGCAAGTTATTTCATTACAAGTGGTATTAGAGCATGATCTTGGCATCGTGAAGGCAAAAACAAGGCAATTTTTTACTATTATTTTGGAGGTAATTTTGGAAGGTACATATTTCAAATTTTGGTGAATTTTTTTATAATTTTTAAAGAGTTTTTGAAGAATATATTAAGGAAGCTACAGATCAGAATTCAGAGCTTTTGGAGTAGAAGTGAGCAAGTTATAGAAGAATTAGGGTTTCTATCCTTATTTTGTGGGAAGCGCATATCTTTCATATTTTGGAAAATATTTTCAAGATTTTTGGTGGGCTTTTCAAGGGATTATTGAAGCTACTCTAGGGCAGATTTGAGTGAATTTTGATGGGATTTGGAGAAGTTATTGTGAAATTAGGGTTTTTACCAATTGCACTCTCTAGGATGTACATTACTGAATTTCTTGGAGATTTTTTCAGGGAAGTGAGATCTAGGCCCTATTAAGTTACAGTAAAAATTTTAGATTGACTGGATTTGTTTTGTGTGATTTATTCTAAAATTATTGTTTCTTATCATGGCGGGTCCTTTAACAAGTGGCAAAAAGAATCATGTCACACCAAGAAAATCCCCAAATAAGGAAGATACATAAAGTGGGCAGACTTATATTAAGGATCTACATGGGAAAATGACTGAGGTGAAGGAGGGTATTTCATTAGTGATGTCAACAATCAAGGAATTATCCAAGAACATGTATTCCTTGCTATAGAGGAGATCTCAAAACTTGTTACAAATGAAGAATATGGAAGCATACGAAGAAGAAGAAGAAGAAGAAATAAAAGAAAAAGAAAAAGATGATGAAGAAGAAGTAGTGAAAGAAGAAGAAGTTCCTAATCAAGCTATTCAACCAATGCAAGGGTACCATGTACTATTCCTCACCTCTTCTGCTATGGAACATCAAAAGGTTCAAGTAAAGGAAGAACACATTCATCACCATCAAGAGCTAGATGCAAAGAGAAGACACATCTTGGAGCTGAAGTTAATTTTTCAGACATGCATGAAGAAGGCAATGACATCAACAGTTCCAAATTACCTCATTATAAGGAAATATTTTCTAGTTGAAGTTACCACATGGGATGACGAAGATTATATGAAGAAACTACCACAATTGATCAATGTTGAGGAGAATACTTTTGTAAAGGTGGGGGGCATATAATGCCCTTACTTCTATAGTGTATATGGTTATGAATAGTCAGCTTGTGGCTATCTTAACTCTTAATTAAGTCATATTATCATTATTATATTGTTATTTAGTTGTTTAGGTTGACCTAAGGATTATATAGGGCTATCTAAGTTAGTCTGAGTGATATCCTAGGCATAAATAGGTATATATAGGAGGTAGTGAGTCTTATTTCATCATCATATTGAGTATTATGTTCTCATTGAAGACTATTGGAGGTATCCCCCTCGAAGTAGATTAGGAGGTTGCCCCCTTGAAGTGGCATATTATTATCAAGTATTTGCAACATATTTCCTATTATATTCCTTTTTGTACAAGTTATTTCATTACATATTAGATCAAAAAAGATCCAATTTGAAGGCAAATGATCTTTCTAAAGGGGGACAAGACTATGAGTTCAACCTCATGCCTAAGTGACACTGAGCCCCATAAAAATAGAGCATCTAGAGGTCCTTGGTAAAGGTAGGGTCCTTTAACTCGTATAATAAAATCTCCTAAATCTTGGAGATCTCAACCATGCATGTATTAGGACTCTCATCATTGTGAGGGAAATGAACCAAGGCTTTATTTAGCCTTAGGCTCATAGATGCACATGCCAATTAGGGTTTGTTGGTATATAACATTTATACACCTTATTATTGTAATTATACATTAATTTACCTAGGCAAATCAAATTGGACTATGTGTATATGCAAATAATAATTTGTGGTAGTAGATAATTTATAATACCTACCTCATGTTTTATAACTATAAATTGGTCTCCTGGTTTATTCCCTAATTAAACTCAATGTCAAACTAAATGGTTTGATACATTATGCTTATCTTGTGGGTTAAATCTCAGTCACCTTCAATCATTGGGTTTATTTAGGGTAAATTTGGATTTTGTTAATATTTTGATGTTTAGATGTTAAAACCCTCCTTTCCGCTTAACATTCAAGGATCTAGGGTCAAGTGACAAGCACCATCATACCCTAGGTCACTGTGAGATGAAGGGAAACTTGGATTAGGGAATTAATTATCAATTTTTCCTTCTATGCTCAATTGACCATTAAAATCCTAATTATGCAAATACAACAACAAATTAATGGTTTACAAAAAAGCTCTTGCAAACAAGAGTAAAATACTAAATTATAGAGTACCTATTTTTGAGGTTCCAAAGTGGAATAGTCGGGGACACAAGAGCGGGCACCCAAGTCCAAGGTACCTACTTTTTCAAGGAATCCTGACCTCCTTTCGACACTGATCAGCCCTATAACTTCTATTTTCTGATATCTATCTGTGGAGGACACTGGAGCGAGCACCCAAGTCCTGGAAGTGCTCCTGTGTCTGAATTTTCTTTAGATCTTGAATCCCTAATGCCTGCCAAGCCTTCCTACAACTCCACTTTTTCCAAATGCTACACCTGTAACTTGCAATTACAAGACTTGGTTTGGGGGTTGTGGTGTTTAGAGGCTTGCCCAGTCAAACCTTGGAAGACACTTAAGTCTCTGAACACCATTGTCAAATAAAGAGGGCATGCCCTTGTGAGCCAGAGGCCAAAAACCAAAGGAATCAATGATAAAAACACAATGATATGTCACCTTGTAGTGAAGCTCTCATGGAGGAAGATGCTCTTCATGCCATGAGTAAATTGATGCTCAAATCTACAAATATTAACACATACAACATACAAGTCTACTCTTGCAACATAATAGAAAGCCTTCAATCACCTTGAGAATGCCTAAAGTTCACAATGATCGTCTAGTTTGCAAATGAATGCCTACACATGCTTATATATGCAACTACAAGCACTCCCACCAAGATATTTGAAATTCAAACTTACCGTGTCGGCAAAGGGACCTAATAACGGTCACAAACCAACACCCAGAAATTGGGGCTGCCCCAAAATAGGACAAGATTAGGGCACGAGCATCCAAGTCCTCCCCCCTATTTTGGGCAGGGTACAGTTCAAGGGGTCCACCTAGGTCCCATTTGTCATGAAACCCAAGTCTCATTCCATTAGGATGCCAAAATATGAACTAAAACGTCCTAAATGCATACTAAAGACCCAGGAGCTAAACCTTATGAGGGAAAAGCCCCCAAGGGGACATTTTATGATGTTACAGGGTTTAACTTTTAAGTACATTTGATAAGCATTGAATCGAGATTTCATCCTTACTATTAAAAAGTGCTTACTATGATGCCCACTCCTTTCCCTCATGTTCACATCTTATTTCAATGGACTTGTTCCTATAAAACACTCTTGGATGTGCTAATTATACCTTGTTATGATCATAGACGATGTAGACACTAATATTATATTTTGAACAATAGTTGATTATCGTTGTAATGAGGAATTGGTTAATTAATAATTATGGACTTGTTTGTATCCATTAGATTAGAGTCTACAAATTATAATTACACCAAGAAATGGTAGAAGGGGTGAAGTGTAATGATGTGAGCATGTTAACAAAAACTATAAGAACTATTAAAGAGTAGACATACAAAAAAAATAACAAAAACTAAAACACAACCAATCTATATTATAAAATAAAATAAAATAACCCTTAAGTAACTAAACTAACTAAAAATAACTCTTAAATAATAAAATAATATATAAAAAATATCATTTAGATGAAACTCTTAAGTAAACATTAAATTTTTTATTTTTGTTTTTATTTTTAACTTAAAAATATTTTTTTATGATTTATTGTATTACTATTGAAAAATAAATAAAGTTAAAATAAATAATTATTTCATAAATATAACTTAAAGTATATCACTTATTATATTTTTATTTATTGAGATACATAACACTATTTAATATAGTTCTTTCAATGAAAATCATAAAAATAAAGAAACAAAAATGTAAATAAAGACTGCTAAGGAAGAAGATATTTTGAGAAGTGAATGGAAAGAGTTGCTATTGAAAGAGGAGATTTACTGGAAATAGAAGTCAAGGGTGATGTGACTGAAAGAGGGGGATATGAACACATCTTTCTTCCATCAAACTTTTTAGATGCTTAAGACAGTAGGATCAATTAGGAACTCATTGAAATCATCCCTACTCTTCTGAATGAGGAAGATAATGCACAACTTGGTAGATTAATTACTGAGGAGGAAGTTCAAGTCAGTCTTTTCTCTATGGGTGCCTTTAAAGCCCCCGGGCCTGATGGCTTCCCCCCTGCTTTCTTCCAGGAATATTGGGACATAGTGGGAAAAGATGTCACTAAGGCAGCTAGGGATTTCTTCAAGATAGGTAAGCTGTTGAAGCAACTTAATCATACCTTCATTGCTCTTATCCCTAAAATACCAAATCATGTGTGTATGGGGGACTTTAGACCAATAAGCCTTTGTAATATTGTTTATAAGATTTTCTCTAAGATCTTAGTGTCCAGACTACAACCTATCCTGGATAAGCTTATTTAGCAGCTACCAAAAAGGATTTGTCCTGGGTAGATAGATTACTAACGCAGCTATTTCAACCCATGAAATTATCCACTCCATGGAAAGAAGCAAACTCTTGTGAATGGCTTTTAAACTAGACATCTCAAAAGCATATGACAGAGTTAATTGGGAGTTCCTTTTCATAGTCCTGGGGAAGTTGGGCTTCCAAGGTAAATTCCTACAACTTATTAAGATTTGTGTCACTATAGTCAGATTCTCTATTTTGGTGAATGATGTTCCCAGGGACTTCTATAATGCTGGCAGGGGGCTTAGGCAAGAAGACCCTCTGTCACCCTACCTTTTCATCCTTTTGGTTGAATCCCTAAGTAGATACATCCTCCATTTGTTAAATTCTAGATAAATCAAAGGAGTTAAACCAGCTTCAATAGCTATTCCAGCAGTTATTTAGAAATTCGTGGATGACACCATCCTGTTTGGTTCGACTTCAGTGGTTGAGGCTAGAAAGTGGAAAAAAGTGCTACAAGATTATGCTACCTCGGTTGGCCAATGCATCAATTATGATAGAAGCTAGGTGTACTTCTTCAATACCTCGTTCATGCTACAACAAAATATTATGGGGATTCTTGGTTGTTCTGTGGGTGAGCTACTTGGTATATATCTTGGGCTACCCTTCACAGTGAAAGATGTGGGTATGTGCAGGATCATCGCGGGCCAAACAGTGGCAATGGGAAAAAAATCACGTCTTTACTTAACAAAATTAGTGAATAGGTCAACTTTGACTTTCATAGGTATGCTTAAAATATCTATTTTGGTTTGGATACTAAACCAAAATGGATATTTGTTTTGTGGGTGCCAAAACAGTCTAAAAATAGATATCCATTTCCTAGAACTATAAAAAATGGTTTTTTAAATTCTTTTCATTGTTTTTTGCTTAGAACTTACAATTCAACTTGCAAATTTCTATTGTTACATGGTTAACATCTTTTCAATTAATTGACAAAGTTGCATCTCTTTAAAATTTGAACCTCTCTCTCTCTCTAGTAATCCCTAGTGAGTCTTGTTTGCAATGTGTGAGATGTGTTGAAATTAACCAGACAACTGAGAGGGGGGTGAATCAGTTGTCTCAAATATTTAACAAAATCTACACCTCAAAACATTAAACACTTGTCCATTGTTTGTTATGATTAAATCATGAAGGTATAAACTTAGAAACGCAAACACATTTGCAAGATCATACACAAGAGACACCAGATTTTTACGTGGAAAACCTTGTTAAGGGAAAAACTAGGGTGGATGTTAGTCCACAAGATATATAAGATATAGCAATACCAAAAACTAGAGGCTCACTGCCAAGAGGTGGCTCACTGCCAAGGGATGGATCACTATTGAGGGGTGGCTCACTACCGAGGGATGGCTAACTGCCAAGAGTTTGAACTGAGATAATAGCATCTACTACATGCTTGAATTTAGTTCCATTGAAGCGCAATACTCTTCCTCTACTCTGCTCTGCCTTCTTCACTTAACTTCACATTTTTGCACAAGGACATGTTTTCCATAACCAAATTACAAGTATATAAATCATTCATCAACCTTGGAATGTGCATCAAGGTCAACATTGCATTCATCAACCTTTGGAATAATATCCAAGGTAGGCATTACAAACATTTACAAAATAGGTCTTGACCTAATACAAAATTATGCTAAGGAAATGTAGTAAAGATGTATGCAGATCATGGCATGCCTAAGATGGGACTCAAACATTATCTTCCATGCCACAACATGCTTCTACAATCTTCAATAGATCTGAGCAATCACTGGCATTAACCAAGTCAACTAAGACTAGTTACACGCTACGTTATCTAGGAATAATCTTCAAACATGATCTCAATTTCTTAATGCCGACCAATGTAAAGGTAGGAACATGATAAGGAGGCATCCATAAGCATGTTGTAATCACTAAGAGAAATCGCACAAACTCTAACCACTTTATCCATGAGATTCTTCACACTGGAGCACATGAACTTCACTGTCTTCAACTATCATAAAAGAAGGATAGCTTGCGGACCACAAAATCATGAACTAGTGTAGTTGTAGGCACTTATCATCATCCTAGACTTTCCTATAGAACTGAAGAGAAAAAAATTTAGTGCAGAGGAATGCGAAGCAAAATACTTTCTCCCTGTCACCAATGAATAATCAGAAAAAATAGGTTTTACTCTGGTGAATGTAACTCACTCAATTCTTCATATTGGAGGCTCAAACTCAGAACTTAGAATCTTTAGACATGTCTTTAAATAAATTCTAATCCACAAACCAAGATCTTTAATCTACAAGAAATGTGGAGCAATCTTCTAGACTATTCTTCAATATACAACTAACTATCTTCACTGTGATTCACTATTTCCTTTTTTATTCTTCCAGAAGGGCTAATTTTCTCAATGTCCTCAACATAAGGATAAAGTTGACACTAATGACAACAAAAATATGTTGACATCAATTACAACACCGATTAGGCACATACTTGCAACAATCTCCCCCTTTGTCATTGATGGCAACATATGATGTAAAAAACTATAACTACTATCAAGACAAGATTCTCCCCCTATCTTCTGCATTCCTTTCTCTCTATGTTTTTCACATGATTTCTCTACTCCTTTGACATCAATGGAAAAGGGAACATACTTGCACTCTGCTGCTCTAAACAAAACTCTCTCCATCTAACTACTCCCCTTGAGAAGTAGCCCAAACAAGCATCAATCCAAATATGGAGGTGGAACTCTAAGCACCACTGAACTGATGCACTCTTGTGCATCTTAGTTTCAAGTAGGAGGGGTAATAACCCCTAACTTTTCTTTGAGATATTGAAAAGTATCCTTAGGCAGAGGCTTGGTAAAAATGTCTGCAATCTAATCTTTTTTAGATACATACTCCAACTTGACCTCATTCTCTGTCACCTTTTCTCTCAGAAAGTGATATCTTATGGATATATGCTTTGTCCTTGAGTGCATTACTAGATTCTTTGATATGTTTATGGCACTTGTATTGTCACAAAAGATTGCAATTGGATCTTCATACCCAACTCTGATGTCCTTCAATGTCTTCTTCATCCATAATACTTGAGTGCAATTGCATGATGTTGCAATGTATTCTGCTTCTGCAATAGACAGAGATATTGAATCTTGTTTCTTGCTTAACCAAGATACCAGGCTTTTTCCCAAGAAGAATGCACCTCCACTTGTACTTTTCCTGTCATCCACATCTCTGGCCCAATCTGCATAAGTGTTTGCACTGAGAGTGAAATCATTGTCTTTTGGGTACCACAAACCATAATCTATTGTGCCTTTCAAATATCTCAGTATTCCCTTGACTTCCATGACATGTGACTCTTTAGGTTCTTCTTGAAATCTGGCCATAAGACAAATTGCATGCATTATGTCAGGTCTAGTTTGAGTCAAATAAAGCAATCCTCCAATCATGGATCAGTACCTTTTTTGATCTACCATAGGTGAATCATCATTATTGCTTAGTTTACAACCAGTCACCATGGGAGTGCTTACCAGTTTGGAGTCCTCCATCCCAAACTTTTTCAACAACTCTTTCAAATACTTAGACTGAGAAATGAAGATTCTTTTATTTGATTGATTGATTTGTAGACCTAAGAAGAAATTCATCTTAGCAAACATAGACATTTCAAATTCACTGTGTATATCATCAGCAAACTTCATGCACATACCCCCATTGCCTCTGAAGATAATGTCATCAACAAAGACTACAACAATTAGGATTTGTTCATCATTGATCTTGAATTAGATATTGTTGTCAATAGTACCCCTACTGAATCTTAATTGTATCAGGTACTTATCCAACCTTGCATACCAGGCCCTGGGAGCTTGTTTCAGTCCATACAATGTTTTCTTCAATTTGCACACCATGTCACCCTAATCTGATGATTGAAATACTTCCAGTTGTTCAATATAAACTTCTTCTTCCAATTTTCCATTCAAGAATGCAGACTCCACATCCATTTGATATACCTTGAAATCTTTGTAGGCTACAAATGCTAAAAACATTCTTATTGCTTCAATCCTTGCCACAGGTACAAATGTTTCCTCAAAATCTATTCCTTCAACTTGAGAGTATCCTTTGCCTACCAACCTTGCTTTGTTTATTACCATTTCACCATTCTCATTCGTTTTATTCCTGAAGACCCATTTGGTGCCAATTACATTTTTATCTGCTAGTTTGGGAACTATTGCAAGTATAGGCCTAACCAGTGTTATCATTGATATCAACATACTCCTATTGCATTGATGTTAAGTTTTGGATGAGCTGTGTGCTAAGGATATTGAGAAAATTAGCCTTATCAGAAACATAGAAAGACAGTGAAGACAATGAAGTTCTATGAAGCAAAATCCCATTCAGTTGAAGATTAGAGTATGCACATCAAAGGGTTTACAGATATGTGTCTGAAGGTGCTCTAGCCAAGAATTCAGAGATTTGCATGACAATTTGGAGAAGTTATGGCCATATGAATAAAATTGGTTTTGGTAGTTGTCCAAAGGTGATAGAGTGGAACAAATAGGTCCAGTGAGATCCAAAAATGCAATATCTTGTTCTGCAGATCTAGTGGCATGTTTGGGAAGCCAATGTGAATTGACAACTCAATTGGTTCATGGTCTGGAGGTCTGCAAGCAATTATTCTAATGTGACAGTGATGATCGGCTATGTTCTTAAGGTTCCAGATGAAGATGTGAATGATTACAGTAAGTAGAAGTGGTGCGGATGTTCTTGGTGATTCAAGTAAGCTTGTGGTGGTCTCTAGATTGTGTCCAGTTCATGTTGGTGGTCCCCATTGAAGATAGAGCTTGTAATTGAAGATTTACCTCCCAGTGATAGTGTTCTTCCTAGTCTTGGCCGACCGGATGATTTATGCATGTTGTGGATGATCTTGAAGATGTTTTGCGAAGCATGGCATGTTCCTCAAAGAAGATTGAAGTCCCAGATATGCATGGCTGATAGTGTAGTGACGCGCATGAAATTTTTGATAATAAGTCAAGTTATATTTTTGTAATTGCTCTGCAATAAAATAAAGTATGTGTTATGCCAACTTTGATGATCATTCCAAAGTCAATGTCATGTATAAATAAGATTTGTGAAGTCATTTAAAAGCATCTCTATTGTCATGATGAGAAAGTGGTAGACAAGAGGAGCAAAAAGTAGAGCAGAGGTATTGAGCTTAAATGGAACTATCTCAAGCATGGTGAAGATGCTAATCTCTAGTTCAAGTATGTAATATTTATATTCTTTTGTAGATAGTGTGTTAAAAATCTTGGTGTTACATGTGTTAAATATGCTTTTCTTCTTAAGTTATTGCATTGTGCTTCTAATGTAGGAGCATCCAGTGGTGTAAGGGCAATCTTGCATCACCCAAAAAAAGATGTGTTTCAAAATTGTTGATGTTTTTTCCATTTCTTTTCAAAATTTATGGTTCTGGTTCCATAATCACTTGAATAATGATGTAGAACTTTCAGTTTTTCCAAACTGCTAAAAATAGCAACCTACTATTTTTAGAAAGTTTGCATTTGGGCATGGAATGAAGTGAAAATTTACAAGAAGCTTCATAACTAAAAAATAATACCTTTGGCAAAGGAATCATGCAAAGATCATTTGCGAGCTAAAAGATATTAAAGTTTCCATTTCCTAAAAAATGCCTGAAAATTATTCACTCAGGTTTGAGGCACTAAATGGCCCCGTACGAGCCTAAAAATGGACAGAACTAGAATAGCTAGTTCTTAGCGTGTAGAGCACTCTGTGAGCTTTTCGACGCATAAAATAGTTCGTCAATCGGACACCCGGTTCAAAAGTTATGGCTCCCGAAAGTTGACCTATTTTTGGAGGGAGATGCAAATTTTGAAATTAGGTTGTTGGCTGCCAAAAAGGCTATTAATAACTATTTTTGGGAACCTTGGGCAGTAGTAGATTTAAGGGGGTAAGCGTAGAGTCAAGAATAGGTAGGAAAATAGAAACCCTAGCTGATTTAGGGTTATAGAAGGTAAATGATTCCAGAGTCTTGGGATAGGAAGCTGTAATGTGTTGTAGCATGTAGATGGTTGATTCCTTTGATTGTATTTGAGCTTCTGTAATGTAATACGTTGTCCAAATCAATAAAGAAAGTTATGTTTTATGTGTACAATTTCTGTTGTTATGTGTTTTATGATTTACCCCTTCATCAAGTGGTATCAAAGAAAGGGTTCCTAAGTGTGTAGACAGATCACCGACCGTGAGGTAGTTTGCACTAGGACCTAAGGTTGTGGGTTTGCTATAGAGATCAAGATGCCTCCACGAAGAAATCATATTGGGAGGAATGCTTTTATGGAAGAGGGTTTTAGATCCCTATAAAGGCAAATCGATGCATTGCAAGAGGAGCTACGAAGAGGGTTTGATCTAAGAACAAGAGAAGAAAGCAAAGATGAAGCTGAGGAAGAGCTATCTGAGGAAGAACAAGAAGCTGTAGGAGATCCTGCAAAAGTTAGGTTATTGAGGGCCATTTCTAAGATTGGAAAGAGGCCTAGGATCAAAGTTTCTACATATTCTAGAGATTTGAATCCAGAACAGCTTATTGATTGGATCAATGACATGTAGGAGTATTTTGAGTATGAAGATGTGGAAGACCCAGATCGGGTCAAGTTTGTAAAAACAAAATTGAAGGGCCATGCCACTATTTGGTGGGAGGAGGTCCAGTTAGAGAGGAATAGAAGAGGAAAAGGAAAGATCACCAGATGGGATAAGATGGTGGAGAAATTGAAGTAGTTCATCCCTGTGGACTATGAGATGGAGTTGTTGAAGAAGCTACAAGGATTGAAGCAAGGCAACAAGTCTGTTGAGGAGTATATAGAAGAGTTTTATAAAATTACTATTAGGACAGGTCATGCAGAGCCCAACAAGGAGAAGGTAGCTTGTTACATTAATGGGTTGAGGCTAAGTATTCAAGAGGAGCTGAGCCTAGTTAGAATGACCACCATATAAGATGCATACTAGTTTTCCCTGAAGGTGGAAGAGAAGCTAAATAAAAGATTTGACAGCAACCAAAGGGGAAGAGGTCAAGGTGGAAGGACTGGTGGAAGACCCTATGGGGGGTGAAATGAAGATTCAAAGAAAAGTGAAGAAGCTAGCACCAGTTGAAATCAAAGAGGAGATAATACCTACTACCCTCGTGACCAGAACAATGGTGAGCAAAGAGGAAGAGGAAGAGGTCGACCTGGGCAAAGACCTAGAAGAGGAGGTCTCAAAGGAACTTATTTTCAATGTGGAGAAGAAGGGCATCAAGCATACAAGTGTCTGAAACATCAAGGAAGGATGACTAGAAGACCTGAAGGTAATGCACGAGTTGCACATGTAGATGAAGATGCACAGTCTAAGCATTCTGAAGATGCTGAAAGGGGAGAAACCCTAGTGGTCAAAAGAACCTTGTTGAATGAGGAGAAAGAACTAAATCAGATGAAGAGTTTATTCCACACAAGGTGCAAATGTGAAGGTAAGTGTTGTGATATTATTATTGACAGTGGAAGCACTGATAATCTTTTTTCAGAGGAGATGGTTGACAAGTTGAAGTTGACAAGAAGAAAACATCCTCATCCATATCGGATTACATCACTGCAAAAGGACCATAGAGCTTTGGTCAATGAATAGTGTTTAGTGAAGTTCAAGATTGGAGACTACCATGATGAGGTGCAATGTAATATCATACTGATGGATGCATGTCATATGCTATTGAGGAGGCCGTGGCAGTATGATAGGAGCGTTGTCCATGATGGTCGTGCAAACACATATTCCCTAATAAAGGATGGAGTTTGTCATAAGTTGAAGCCTTGAAGGAGGTGGAAGAAAAGGTATGTAGTATTGCTAGAATTTGCTTGGTAGATGGTAAAAAAATTTTGGAAGGTATGAAGCATGAGCATCATTGCTTTGCATTGATTCCTAAGATTAGTCAAGAGAAATGTGAAGATGTACTAGCAGAAGTCTCAAATATGTTGGAAGAATTTTAGGATATTATCTCTGATAATGTACCAAAAGGCTTACCACCGGTGAGGAAGATAAGTCACCAAATGGATTTGATACCAGGAGCTAGTTTGCTGAACAAGACAGCCCACAAAATGACTCCTGTAGAGAGTGAAGAGCTAAACAAACAAGTTCAAGAGCTGTTAAGGAAGGGACTGATAAGGGAGAGCCTAAGTCCATGTGTGGTACCTGCAGTACTAGCACCAAAGAAAGATGGAGAGTGGATAATGTGTACAGACTCTTGATCCATCAATAAGATCACAATCAAGTATAGATTTCCATTGCCTAGAATGGATAACATAATGGACTGTTTGAGCGGAGACAAGTACTTCATGAAGATTGACCTGAAGAGTGGGTATCACCAGATCCATATCAGAGAAGGA
The DNA here is from genome assembly GCA_027924645.1 of Cunninghamia lanceolata. Classification (NCBI taxonomy): domain Eukaryota; kingdom Viridiplantae; phylum Streptophyta; class Pinopsida; order Cupressales; family Cupressaceae; genus Cunninghamia; species Cunninghamia lanceolata. The sequence goes on along the minus strand of BSBN01001074.1, from coordinate 2,997,894 downwards.
GATTAGTGGAAGACAGCCTTCAAGACAAAGGAAGGTTTGTAGGAGTGGTTAGTCATGCCATTTGGGCTAACCAATGCACCGAGCACATTCATGTGGCTCATGAACGAGGTACTGAAAGAATTTTTGAGAAGTTTTGTTATTGTTTATTTAGATGATATTTTGAATTTCAATAATACTTGGGATGAGCATATGATGCATATCAGAAGAGTTTTAGAGAAGCTGAGGGAGGAGAAGTTGTTGATTAATCTAAAGAAATGTAGTTTTGCAAAGAAAGAGTTGGTATACCTGGGATTTGTTGTCTGAGAGGAAGGTCTTAAGATGGACCCAGAGAAGGTGAGGGCTATCACTGAATGGCCTACGCCGCAGAGTGCTTCTGAGGGAAGATCTTTTCATGGTTTGGCAAGTTTTTATAGAAAGTTTATCAGGAATTTTAGTAGCATTTGTGCACTCCTAACTGAAACAATGAGAGGGGATAGAAAAGAGTTTAGATGGACTAAAGGGGCAAACAAGAGCTTTGATTCATTGAAGCAGAAAGTCATAGAACAACCTATTTTGGCATTTCCAGATTTCAATAAGGTATTTCAGGTAGATTGTGATGCTAGTGGTAGTGGTATAGGAGTTGTTTTGAGCCATTAAGGTAAGCCCATTGCCTATTTTAGTGAGAAGCTTAATGATGCCAAGAAAAAGTAATTTATTTATGGTCAGGAGTTTTATGCAATAGTTCAGGCTTTGAAGAAATGGAGACATTATTTGTTGCCAAAGGAGTTTGTTTTATATACTAATCATTAGGCTTTGCAGTATCTTAATAGTCAAGGAAAGTTAAATCAAAGGCACTTAAAATGGGTTGAGTTTTTGTAGAGCTATACTTTTGTTTTGAAGCACAGGAGTGGGAAGTCCAACAGAGTTGCAGATGCCTTGAGCAGAAGGCAAAATTTGTTGACAGAAATGAAAATAGAGGTTGTTGGGTTCAATGAGCTCAAAAGTTTGTATCCTAAAGATCCAGATTTTGCAGAGGCTTGGAAAGCTTGTCTAGAACCTGTTACTTTGGATAGGACAAAATGGTTGGATTTTATTTAGAGGAATCCAATTGTGCATACTGAGGAGTTCCATGAGAGAGACCCTAATAAAGGAGAAGCATAGTGGGGGATTAGCTAGACACTTTGGTTGAGATAAGACCATTGCTATTGTTGGTGAAAATTATTATTGGCCACAGTTGCAGTAGGATGTGAGGAAATTTGTGTGGAGTTGTAGAGTATGTTAGATGGCGAAAGGAACAAGTCAAAATACAGGTCTATATAAGCCACTACCTATACCAGAGAACCAATGGGATGATATTAGTATGGATTTTGTTCTTGGTTTACCAAGGACACAGAGAGGACATGATTCCATTTTTGTGGTGGTGGACAAATTCTTGAAGATGGCACATTTTATTCCTTGCAAGAAGACTAATGATGTTGTTCATATTGCAGAGTTATTTTTCAGGGAGGTGGTGAGACTACATGGTCTACCTAAGAGCATAGTTTCAGATCGAGATACCAAGTTTGTTGGTTATTTTTGGAGGACATTGTGGAAGAAGTTAAAGGTAGATTTGAATTTTAGTTTTGCACACCATCCACAGATTGATGGACAGATCGAAGTGGTGAATAGGAGTTTGGGTAACCTACTACGATGCTTAGTAGGAGATAAGCCCAAGGGATGGGATTTGATTTTACCACAGGTAGAATTTGCTTACAACAATTATGTCAATAGGAGTACTAGTAAATGTTAGACTTAGGGCACACAACTAAGAGGGGGGGTGAATCAGTTGTGCAAAACTTTCTTCCAATTAAACACTTAACTCCACTTTGCAATTTAGCAGTATAATAATAAATCAATCAAGGAAACACAATGCAACAAATTAAGAGTAGAAACACATCAACACATGAGACACCAAGATTTTGATGTGGAAAACTTGATTAAGGGAAAAACCATGGGGTGATTAACCCAAGATTGTATTCTCTGTTAGAAGAATAGAAAGAACAAAATGGCACATGCCAATTAGGGCTCATTGCCCAAGCACACTACTCACAAGAGGCTCACTACCTACAAGAGACACACTGTCTACAAAGAAATAAGTATCACATACATGAACTGGAGAATAGTATCTTCACCATCCTTGAATCAGTTCCATTTAAGCCCAATACCTTTGCTCTGCCTTTCGCTCTCCTCCTTGCTACCACACACTCATCTTCACAAGGACAACTTTGAAATGACTTCACAATCCCTTATTTACACAAGACATCAACTTAGGAATGATCATCTAAGTAGGCAAACATCAACAAGAACATCCGCAGGATGTGTAACTCATCTTGTCGACCAATCTCAGAAAGAACACCATCATCCAGAAGTTATTCTTCAATGCAAGCTCCAAATTCAATGCGGACCACCAACATGAACTGGACATGATCCAAAGACCTCCACAAGCTTGCCTAAATCACCAAGAACATCTATACTTCATCTGCTTACTAAAATCCATCTCCCCTTCATCTGGAACCTCAAGAACATAGTCTATCATTACTGTCACAAAGGAATAGATGTTTGTGGACCTTCAAACCATGAACCAATCTAGTTGACACTCCACAAAGACTTCCTCAATACTCCATCAAATACGTAGAATAGGACAATGCAATTCCTGATCTCACCGGACTTGTTTGTATCACTCTGTCATCTCTGAACACCTAACGGAACCAGTTTTACTTGAGCATCCACACCTTCTTCAGATCTTCATGTGAACATCTAAAATCTCTATTGGATCACCTTAAGACACATATCTACAAACCCTTTAATCTACATCCTCTGATCCTCATCCTATCTTGGACTTTTGCCTTACTGTCATCACTGTTCTTCACTGTTCTTGATTGGGACTAATTTTCTCAATATCCTCAGCTAACAGCTCATCAAATCCTTATCATTAATGCAAAAGGAGTATGTTGACATCAATGAAAACACCACTTAGGCCCATACTTGCAACAATCTCCCCCTTTGTCATTGATGGCAACATATGATGTGAAAAACTATTTTAACCATCAAGACAAGAACTTCCTCTCACTGTCACAACTCCCCCTATCAACAACAACCATTCACATGTCTTCTCTCCCTTTACTACTCCCCCTTTGATCAGAAACCACTTGTTTTTCACATGTCTTCTCTCCCCCTTTGACATCAATGGCAAAGGGCACATACTTGCAATTCCAACACTTCAGAATCATACCTGCTACTTCCCCTGAGTAGCAGCTCCCCATCATCAATTCAGATCACAAGATATGACTGTGATATCCACCGGACTAACACACCTCAGTTCACCTTAGTTCATCACTGGAGGGGCAATAACCCCTAACTTCTCCCTAAGATACTCAAAAGAATCCTTAGGTAGAGGTTAGTAAAGATGTCTGCAATCTGATCCTTGGAAGGTACAAACTCCAATCTGACTTCATTCTTGTTCACTTGCTCTCTCAAAAAGTGAAACTTGATGGATATGTGTTTAGTCTTTGAATGCAACACCAGATTCTTAGATATATTTATTGCACTTGAGTTGTCACAGAAGATTGTGATAGGTTCCTCATACTCCACTTTGATATCTCTTAGCATCTGCTTCATCTAGAAAACTTGAGTGCAACTACCTACTGCTACAATATATTCTGCTTCAGTTGTAGATAGAGATATTGCCTCTTGTTTCTTGTTTAGCCAAGAAACCAATCTCTTCCCCAAAAAGAATGCTCCACCACTAGTACTCTTCCGGTCATCCACATCTCCTGCCCAATCCGCATCTGTATATGCATGAAGAGAGAAATCATTATCTCTAGGATACCACAAACCATTCTCAATTGTACCGTTTAGATATCTAAAAATCCTCTTGATTGCCATGACATGAGATTCTCTAGGATCAACCTAGAATCTAGAAACAAAACCAACAACTTGCATAATGTTTGGTCTAGTTTGAGTGAGATACAATAGTCCTCCAATCATTGACCTATACTTTGTCTGATCAGCCTTAGGAGAATCATCATCTTTGCTCAAATTACATCCAGTTGCCATGGGAGTATTCATTGGTTTTGAATCTTCCATCCTAAATTTCTTCAACAATTCTTTCACATATTTGGTCTAAGAAATGAAGATTCCTTTCTTTGTTTGAGTGATTTGTAGACCCAAGAAGAAATTCATTTCACCAAGCATGGACATCTTAAATTTCACTTTTCATTTGATTTGCAAAAGTTTTACACATACTATCTCTTCCTCCAAAAATGATATCATCAACAAACACTTCAACAATCAAGATGTTTTCATGATCAATTTTGAAATACAAATTACTGTCAGCAGCACCTTTGTTGAAACCAATCTTCAAAAGATGTTTGTCCAATCTTTCATACCAGGCTCTTGGGGCTTTCTTTAGTCCATATAGTGCCTTCTTCAACTTGCAGACCATATCACCATGATCAGACAATTGAAATCCATCCGGTTGCTTAATGTACACTTCTTCTTCCAAGTCACCATTCAGGAAGGCAAACTTGACATCCATCTGATACACCTTAAAATCCTTGAAGGCAGCAAATGCAATAAATAATTTGACTACTTCAATTCTTGCCACCGGAGCAAAAGTTTCTTCAAAATCAACTCCTTCTATTTGAGAGTAACCCTTGCAGACCAATCTGGCTTTATTTTTTATTACTTCACCAACTTCATTCAGTTTGTTCCAGAAGACCCATTTGGTTCTGATCACATTCTTGTTTCTAGGTCTAGGAACAACATCCCAAGTGTGATTTTTCTCAATTTGCATCAGCTCTTCCTCCATTGCTTTAGTCTAGTTTTCATCATTGCAAGCTTCATTCACTGTCTTAGGTTCAATTTTTGAAATCAGACAATACTCTTCTGAATCTTGAGCAATTCTCCTTCTTGTTTGTACTCATAAATTTTTATCACCTATGATCTGATCTTCAGAGTAGGAACTTTGGGAATTTCTTGCACATCTAATTCTTGATAAAGCTCATTGAAACTCATTTCTTCTTCCTAATTTGCCAGATTAGTTTGAATCTGAATTGTAGAGGAGGCTTGGGCTCCTTGAATTAGAACATCATTCTGATCATCTTCATCATACTCATAAAACCTTGAAGGTTTCTCAATTCCCTCATCAACCTTCACATTTGTACTTTCTATCATCTTTCTCAGTCTCTTTTTATAACACCGGTATGCTTTGCTTTGAGTAGAGTAACCCAAGAATATTCCTTCATCACTTCTAGCATCAAACTTTCCTAGATCGTCATCTCTTTTAATGTAACATTTGCTACCAAAAACTCTGAAATACCTCACAGTAGGAGTGATGCCAAACCAAAGTTCATAAGGAGTCTTACCGATATTGCCTATGATTTGAACTCGATTAAGAGTATAGACTGCAGTGCTGATAGCTTCTCTCCAATAGATCTGAGGAACATTTGCTTCCATCATCATGGTCCTAGATGCTTCCTGGATGGTCCGGTTCTTTCTCTTGACTAGTCCATTCTGCTGTGGAGTCCTAGGAGCAAAAAATTGTCTCTTTATTCCATGTTTCTCACAGAACTCTATAAACTCACCGGATGTGAATTCCCCACCTCTATCAGACCTCAAACATTTCAATTTTAATCTAGTTTCATTCTCTACCATATCTTTGAATATTTTGAATTTATGAAGAGATTCTGATTTCTCTTTTAGAAAGGTTACCCACATCATCCAAGAATAGTCATCAATTAGCAACATAAAGTATCTATCACCTTGTACACTCCTAATTCTTGCCAAACCACAAAGATCAGTATGAACTAAGTCCAATAATCCGATAGAAGACAGTTCCTTATTTTTGAATGTGACTCTACTCAACTTACCCAACTGACATTCTTTGCACAAGCTATTAGTAGGTTTCACCAATTTTGGAAGATCTCTTACAGCCTGAGTGTTGCTTATCTTGATGATATTATCAAAATTCACATGACACATCCTCCTATGCCATAACCAACTCTGATCAACTTGAAAAAATAAGCAACTTTTACCAGTGCCAACCAAGTGGAAGATATTACCTTTAGTTTGAGTACCAGATGCAATCTCTGTTCTGAAACTTTCAAAGATCTTGCATTTTCCATCTTTGAATTAGAGATCATAGCCTTTGTCCACCAACTATCCAACACTAAGAAGATTGTGCTTCAATCCATCAACATATAGTACATTACCGGTTTTGTTCCTTCCATCAAAAGAAATAGTTCCTCTTCCTCTGATTCTACTAGCAGAATTATCACCAAATTTTACCATTCCTCCTTCATACCTTTCCAAATCTATGAATTTGTTTTTGTCACCTGTCATATGGTGAGAGCATCCACTGTCAATGACCCAGTCATCCTTTTCTTCAACTTGGGTAGCCAGAGCTCTTTCTACAACTTTATGATTGACAGGTATAGAGGATATTGGTTCTTCTTCCTTGATGGCAATAAACACCCATTCACTTCTAGATTTGTTTCATGTCTCTGATTCATCATCTGTTACTCCTTCATTATCATCTTCTTCATGAACATAGTAACAATTCTTTTGGAACCTTGATCTGTTAGGATTTGGTCTTGAAAATCTTTCCAGACACTTTGAGGTAAAATGACTAATCTTATTCCAGTTAAAACATTTAAAAGGCAATTTTCCTTCATACTTACCGGATCCTCTTGGTAGCCTCTTTGTAATAAGGGCTTCAAGTTGAGCAATTTCTACCTCTTCTTCTTCCAGGTCTTTTCTTGTTTTTTCATACCATGACAGTTTCCTTGATGAGTTCTCTCCCGGATCAAACCTTTGTTTACCTTTTACAGAAGCATTGGCTTTGAATGCAGATTCAGTCTTGGGGGGGTCATCTCCAAACTTTCTCATTTCAAATGCAGCCAATTTACCAGCCAATTGATCTCTTGTGACAGTTGTATGGGCTCTGAATTCTTCAATGGCAATAGGCTTGATTTTGTAAGAAGCAGGTAGGGATCTGAGAATTTTGCCAACAATCTCATTTTCATCTAGGACTCCACTAGCATTTCTAATTCCACAAACAATCTCATTTACTCTTAGCATAAAAGTACGGATATTTTCATCATCTCTCATCTTCAGATTTTCAAATTTCCCTTTCAGACTCTATAAACTTGCACATTTAACATACTTGTCTCCTTCATGCAAAAGTTCTAGTTTTTTCCAGATCTCAAAGGCAGTTGGTAGGTCAATAACATTTGAGAGCTCTAAATCAGATAATGTGCTTAGAAGAGCCTCTATAGTTCGCAGATTGTTTTCAGCATCTGTGATTTCATTTTGGGTTTTCAGACCACCCTGTGGAGGTGTATATTGTGTTGTAGCCATGGTCCAGTACACCATTCCCATACATTGTAAGTGACATTTCATGCGACCTTTCCAAAGATTAAAATTGGTTCCATCAAACTTCGGACTATCCTTCTTGTAAGATGACATCTTGGATCTCCTCAAGCAGTTAAGCTCATTTTAGAGGAACTTGGCTCTGATACAAATTGTTAGACTTAGGGCACACAACTGAGGGGGGGGTGAATCAGTTGTACAAAACTTTCTTCCAATTAAACACTTAACTTCACTTTGCAATTCAGTAGTATAATAATAAATCAATCAAGGAAACACAATGCAAAAAATTAAGAGCATAAACACATCAACACATGAGACACCAAGATTTTGACGTGGAAAACCCAGTTAAGGGAAAAAACACGAGGTGATTAACCCAAGATTATATTCTCTGTTAGAAGAATAGAAAGAACAAAATGACACATGCCAATTAGGGCTCACTACCCGAGCACACTGCTCACAAGAGGCTCACTGCCTACAAGAGACACACTATCTACAAAGAAATAAGTATCACATACATGAACTAGAGAATAGCATCTTCACCATGCTTGAATCAGTTCCATTTAAGCCCAATACCTTTGTTCTGCCTTTCGCTCTCCTCCTTGCTACCACACACTCATCTTCACAAGGACAAATTTGAAATGACTTTGCAATCCCTTATTTATACAAGACATCAACTTAGGAATGATCATCTAAGTCGACAAACATCAACAAGAACATCCATAGGATGTGTAACTCATCCGGTCAGCCAGTCTCAAAAAGAACACCATCATCTGGAAGTTATTCTTCAATGCGAGCTCCAACTTCAATGTGGACCACCAACACAAACTAGACACAATCCAAAGACCTCCACAAGCTTGCCTGAATCACCAAGAACATCCATACTTCATTTGCTTACTAAAATCCATCTCCCCTTCATCCAAAACCTCAAGAACATAGTCTATCATTACTGTCACAAAGGAATAGATGCTTGTGGACCTTCAAACCATGAACCAATCTAGTTGACACTCCACAAAGACTTCCTCAACACTCCCTCAAATTTGTAGAATAGGATAATGCAATTCCAAATCTCACCAGACCTGTTTGTATCACTCTGTCATCTCTGAACACCTACTGGAACCAGTTTTACTTGAGAAGCCACACCTTCTTCAGATCTTCATGCAAACCTCTAAAATCTCTATTGGATCACCTTAAGACACATATCTACAAACCCTTTAATCTGCATCCTCTGATCCTCATCCTATCTTGGACTTTTGCCTTACTGTCATCACTATTCTTCACTGTTCCTGATTAAGACTAATTTTCTCAATATCCTCAGCTCACAACTCATCCAATCCTTATCATTAATGCAACAGGAGTATGTTGACATCAATGACGACACCAGTTAGGCCCATACTTGCAACATTAAATCACCATTCCAGATTGTATATGGGAATAGTACAAGAAATTCTTCAGAGTTAAGGAATCTGGACAAATGAGAAAAGACAAGTGCTGAGGCTGAAGACTTTGCAAAACACATGAAGAATTTGCATGAAGAGGTGAAAAAGAAGATTAATAAGATGAATATTCAGTACAAGGCTAAGGTGGATTAGAAGAGGAGATATAAGGAATTTCAGATAGGAGATGAAGTCATGGTTCACTTGAAAAAAGAAAGGTTCCCAATTGGAACATACAATTGTGTATGAGGAAAATTGATTATGTTTAAATAACCAAATCAAAAACCCATAACATAAAGAGATCTATCTAAATAAAAAGCCATTATTAATAAATCAATTTAAGAAAGCTTTTACCCAGATTGTGTTGTTCTCTTTGTCGATTTGTGGATTGCTCAATAACGCTGCAACACCAAGTTTGTAACAAGCAAGTGTAAGTGCTCAAAGATCAATGTCAAAAGATCGTAAATTGCTCAATGATGTAATGTATGCTCCAAGCACTATAAAGGATGCCTGAGAATAAGTGATCGAAGAGGATTTGTGAAGGATATGAGGGGCATTTATATAGGTTTCAACAGAGATCGATCAATGATCCAGATAATTCAAAAGAATCAATAGAGGAGATAAAAAAAATAACCATGATAAATGTGCACACAACATGTGTCAATCCATAAGGATATTTTTATTAAGCTATGATGAAAACAAGATTGATTGAATAGATAACTCAACTTGTAATTTTGCCTTTTTTAGAGTTCTAAAAATAAGACTGATTGTGCACATGAGTTAACAAGATATTTTAAGAGGAATTGGAAGATAACTGAAATTAAATAAATAAATTTATTTAATTGATTGTGCATGATAGAGGAATAGAGGATTATAAATAAAATATTTGATTTTATTTATTTTTAGAGGATTGAGATAATTTAAATAAATTTGCATGATTTATTTAAATTCAGAAGAATAAGTGATTTAATTAAATAATGTAAATTATTTAATTGTAGATAAGATAGAATTGGATGAGTTAATTAAATAATTGGATTTATTTAATTAAGGTAGACTTGAAATTTAAATGGTCATTTTTGGGTGTCTACATTTTGCCCCTCTTTGATGCAATGCAGTTTACAGCGTTGCGTCAAAGAAATTGATTGTTGAAGATATGATACAATTTATTGATGCCCCAGTGTAGCTAGTTGCTCCAACATATGCCCCCTTGAGCTGAAAGATAGGGAAGCAATAGAAGAACTAGGTTGACGCTCGACTAGAAGATTGCATGACAAGGTAGCAGAAAAAAGAATGGGGTGGGAAGAAAAAAATGTGGGAGGGACACTATAAATAGGTCCCAAGGGGACCACACTCCTCATTTGCACACTAAGGGTTGCTAAAAATAGAGCTTAGAGCCTCCAAGCTTAGTGTGTGAGAGCTGAGTGGAGAAAGAGCTTGCAAAGTAGAGAGATGCTGGTCCCAGCGCACAAACATCAGGCGGAGCTAGTGCAGACGTATGGGAGACCAGCAAGAGATCCAGTAGCAGTAAGTGTCTAAAAACCTCCTTGTACTTGATGTTTTAGGTCAGCTTTAGGGTTTGGTCTAGGTAGGTCTTTAGGCAGCCAAAAGTACTAAAGGATGCTAGGGCACGTCTGGTGGTTGGTCTAGGCACTTTTAGCATGCTAAAGCATCTTTGGTAGGTTAGTAAAGCGTTGTTGGTCAAAACAAAGTGCTATTGGCTTTTGGGTGCCGCGTCGTAGCATGACTGGTAGAATTCTGTAGCGCTCTTGGTAGGGTAGTTTAGCACAGTTGGTCGGGTGGTTAAGCAAAGTTGGTAGGGGAGAATAAAAAACAAGTCACCCTTGGAAGGGCAGAAAGGTGTGTCTAGATGTGCAGTGAAGCGCACTTGTGTAAAACAAGTCGCATTTGGTAGGGATAACAAAGTGCTTGCATTAAAAGATTAAGGCATTTTTAGCAAAATAGTGGAGTGCTCTTGGATAAAACAAGGCACTTTTGGTTAAGGTAGAATAGCAAAGAAGTTAGGGTTGACTGAGTGGTTGACCACCTAGGTTAGAGAAGGGTAGAGTTGGTCTTAGGGTTTGTGTCAAAGGGTAGATGTCGGTAGGGATTCAGAGAAGTGTGTAAAAGGTCTGATAAGTGGTTTTTGTGGATGCAGAGGATGATGCTGCCGCTGATGTTGAGAGAGTGACACCAGATTATAGTGGACGAGGTGGTATAGATGACATGGGAGGATGATGCATTCCTAGAGTACATGGGATTGTGGCATGTGGCACACCTCACACACATTAGGGAAAATCTCGCCCTAGTGATAGCGGTCGTGGAGAGATACCATAGTGAGACATGTTCATTTCACTTTCCAATAGGGGAGGCTACAGTGACACTTGAGGATGTGTATCACATCCTTAGGATCTAGATTGATGAAGAGCGAGTTGATTTTGACCCAGTGTGAGGTGAGGTGGGCCTGATAGAGGTGTTCTGTATAGATGATCTGAGGATTGAGGATGACAAGATTCAGTGGATAGACATTTCAAGACTCTACGACAGGATCATATGGATAGTATCTTCACTTATTGGTGGCTTCCTGTGCCCAGATAGGTGATCTAGAGGATTATCTATAGGATGGGGCATTGTACTATCAGGGATGTTTACACATGGCATCTAGTATGCATGGGGCCCATGTGTTCTTGGGCAGCTATATCGAGATATGCACTACTGTGTATATAGGAGAGGCCGGAGTCTCTCAGCAAGGGTGACTCTACTATAGGTGTGGACATGGGAGCACATCCTAATGATCAGACATATTACATAGCGCTGTTGTGAGAGGGGGAACCTTATGCATTTATGTATGAGGGAGTTATTACACACAGGTGGCTTGGATCTATTAGCCACTAGAGGCGACAGATTGACGAGATGGATCTATTCATTTGGAGGCCATGGTTACTATGTGAGGAGTGGGAGGATGAGCATGAGCAACTAATGTACTGTTGACAGGCTCGATACCTATTCGGGAGATGAATAGATACTATTGAGAGATACCTACTAGAGCAGGTACTCAAATAGTTTGGATTGCCACAGGGATTGCCAGTTGGGGAGACTACCCATGTGAGGACACAGAGGGAGGTTGGGGACTGGGATGCTGAGATTCCAGTGACCACAGCCTTGATAGAGGTACAAGGACTTGTCCTAGTTAGATGGGACTGGGATTTAGGGCTAGCAAACCCAGGTACTTTACCTGAGTATGACAGGTACTGGAAGACACACAGGCCAGTGAGATTAACTACACCAGGTGTGGCAGGGGTAGTGAGGGAGGTCCTAGTTCTAGGTGGGGAGGCTAGGATGAGACAGTAGGCTAGAAAGGTGAGATAGCAGGCAGGTGGAGCATCCGGAGGCCACTAGGCAGATGTAGAGATGGCCGAGGAGGAGGATTTGATCGTAGAGACTGATTTACAGTAGGCAGAGTGGTTGTTATAGGAGGAGATGACACTGAGGACACGACTAGAGCTTTGGATGGTGAGGGTGAGGAGAGACATGGATGCAGTGAGGACAGAGGTGAGACAGGCTGAGGTCCTAACATAGGTGCAAACAAGCAGCGGCACAGGCAACCCTGGAAGTGACCCAGGCGGCATTGACAGAGGCACAGGCAACCTTGGTACAGGCACAGGCACAAGCTGCACTCGTACCAGCAGGGGATGATAGGCAGTTAGCCTAGATGACTTTGGAGAGGGACACAGTAGATTGGCTGCGATTGACAGCTGAGGCCACACTATAGAGAGTGAGGCAGGAGAGATGAGGCACGCCATGCATTGGGTGCTAACCAGAGGACACTCTATAGTGAGCTCATCTGCGTAAAGGGAGAGCTTGTGATAGTGGGGAGAGAGGCCGAGTATTACAAAGGTCTCTACATTGGTGTAGTGCCAGTGGCTCAGCGAGAGCCAAGCTTCCGAGAGCGGAGTAGGTCCGGAGCATCTGGGTCTCACAGGATAGGGCAGTCAGTGTCCTCATTTAGAGGACCCTTTCTACCATCAGGGGAGGAGAACCACCAGGGGGAGGAGGACCAGCAGGGGGTGGAGGACCAGCAGGGAGACCTGCACCGAGCACAGGCGGAGGACAGGGGTCACAATAGGAGGGCAGCTCTACCCACTAGAGCATGCGCATTGTACATTGCATCACTTTTGTATCATTTTTGTATCATTATGGACACTTGTACATTTTGACTGATGCTTGTGTGCATCTTGATGTATATTTTGCAGGCTATTGATAGCCTTGATGTACCTTATTGATGTATACATATGGACTATTGATGTAGACACATACAGTTTGTATTTTGATAACTTTCACATGATATATATGATGACATATTACACTCACTGATGTTCATGCTTTTGTGTATGCACTTCTTGATGACATAGATGTGATGATATGTATGTATGATTATAGATTTATGTGATGACGTATATTGCTTATATGATGCTTATAGATGTATGACATATGATGACATGATGCTTATAGATGTATGATGATATAGATGCTATGACTTGCAATATCTAACATGTGGGTTTTGCAGATATGCACTAGAGAGAAGAAAAGCAGAGAGGGAAGAGATAGACTGTTGATCGATCATTGCTGGAAAACTATATAAGGCCATGGGTAAATGGATGGGTAAATGAATGAGCTTGTTGCATTGGTTTTCACAATTGTTTATAAAGAGCAATCCTTATTTTTGATATAGCACGTGGATAGTTCACCACCAAGGTATAGAAGACCAAGGTGCTGTGATATCCGAGTGCGTGGACGTTGACTTTGCAAGCAAGTGGTTTGACCTTAGATCCCTTAGACATAATATAACCTTGTTGTACATGTGAATGAACCATAGTCTTGAACATAAAATAAACTTCAATACATGTAAATGCAAGAAGAATTTTAATATGTAAGATGATAGGTTGTAACACACACAAGATAAATATGCTGCCAAGAAAGATGCTAAAGATCATTCCTCAAACACGGTACACAAAAGCAATGACTATGCCCCCAATCTGTACTGCATCGTAATGTACCAAGATTATAGATAAATCAAGGTAGCCTTGAATAGGTAATGGATAAAGGAACAAAAGATAAACCAAAAAGCAAATTGACTAACTTACTACATAAACATATAGCCAACATATTCTCTTGCCAAAGAGGTTGCTCAGGATAGATTGGATAGGAAAGATAACAGTCTTATCATAGGAGCTATGTATCCATTAAAGAGTGTTATCTACTGAAAAAGATAATGTTTGGTTTCAAGAAATGCCACATCTTGTATAAGACACGTGTGTTGGTCTCAATCATGGAACACCCTATATAAGACAAGTTTGTTGATCTATTGCGAGGTTTGACATTGATTTAGCTGATGTTGGCAATCAATATGTAGGACAATATATGGCTCTGTAAGTAAGTTTCTTTGCTTCAGGTTTGTTAAGGACTTGTTCTTTAAAAGGATGCATTTGTTTGTTGTTTTACTGCTTAAGTTAGTCAAGTTGAGGTGAATGAAATTTGATAAATGGAAGACTAGAAAGATGACATGTCAATAGATTGAGGTGGGTGAAGAATGATGAATCATATGTGCCTGAGTACTGGATACATCCTTCATATTCTAGATTGCCTACATACCCTTTATCTACGGGATCAAGGCACATTACGATGAAAGATGAAAAATGATAATATGTAGTTCTAGGTGGAGTGATGAGTGGGTCAAGGTGTTTGACCTTGGGTAGGTGAAATGATGAGATCTTATGTACCTGAGTACTAGAAACTTCCTTCGCAATCCAAACTGTCTACATACCCATATCCATGGGATCAAGGTACCTTAAGATTAAGATGAGATGATATGTAGTTCTGGTTGGTCTGATGATGTAGGTAAAGTGTTGGGAAGATAGTAGGCTTATTGTAGGAACAATGTGTCCGTTAAAGGGTTTATCTGTCGAAAGGAGAACGATTGAAGTGTTTGTGAACCACGAACAAGGATCCATTCCTAGACCTAGGTTAAGGAAAGAGTTGCCCCCATTATAGTAGAGGTATTTGCATAGGTGACTGATGGAGAAGACATAGAAAGATTTCACCTAGGACAAGACAGTGATAACTGTTGATATAGATCAAGACGTGGGATGATGACGATGGACATTGACAAATTTCTAAGCTATTCTAGATAGGGAGATGGAAATGCAAACAAGGTCAATGGTTTATTATGGATGGATGGATGAAGTGTGTTGTGAAAAAAATGGAATGAACAAGACTCGATAGATGATGGACACTAACTCTACACATAGCGCCTGTTTGCCAGGTTTTCACTATGGTACTTATCCAAGGCGCCTGTTTACCAGGTTTTCACCATAGGACGGATTATTTGTTTTTTTTGGGTACTCTAAGGATTAGGTATAAAACTTCTTGAGATGAACACTGTTGAGTGGTTCATCTAGAGGAATGCCATTAGGTGTAGCTAAAGTATAATCTCCTGATCCATATGCTACTGTGACAATAAAGGGTCCTAACCAATTAGGCTCCAACTTGCCCTTCTTTTCTTGGTCTGCTTGATTTCTTTGATTTTCTTTGAGAACAAGATCACCCACTTGAAACTGTCTTTCTTTGATCTTTTTATTGTAATTACACCGGAGGTAGTTTTGATAGACATGGAGATGATTAAGCGTGACAAGGTGCCTCTCATCTAGTAATTCAAGCTCAACTAATTTGGAAGTGCGATACTCCTCTCTGTCGATCAGGTTCTATATGGATACTCTGAGGGATGGGATCTTGACCTCTATAGGTAGGATGGCTTCAGAGCCATAAACCAAGGCATATGGTGTGGCACCAGTTGGTGTTCTGATATTAGTGTGGTAGGCCCATAGGGCGGGATTGAGATGCAAGTGCCAATGACGACCAGCTTCATTGACCGTTTTCTTGAGGATTTTGAGAATGGTTTTGTTGGAAGCCTCAACTTGGCCATTACTTTGTGGATGGTAGGGAGTTGAAGAGTGATGTTGGATATTGTATTGTGTGCATAAGGCATGGACATCTTGGTTCTTGAATGGTCTCCCATTATCAGTGACAATGGCTTGGGGAATACCATACCAGAATATGAGGTAGTTAAGGATAAACTTGGCTATTTGCTTACCGGTGATATAGGTCATGGGAATGGCTTCAACCCACTTCGTGAAATACTCAGTGGTAGTAATGATGAACTTATGGCCATTGGATGAGGATGGGTGGATTTGTCCTACAAGGTTGAGACCCCATTGAGAAAAAGGCCATGGAGTCATCACAGGTTGTAGTTCATGAGCTAGTGCATGAATTAAATCTCCATTCTCGTGGCATTGTAGACATTTCTTAGTGAACTATGTAGCATCCTATTCTATTGTAGGCCAGTAATACCCTATTCTGAGTATCTTCTTAGTGAGATTAGGACCAGTAGAATGTGCACCATAGACACCTTTGTGTATGTCTCATAAGGTAGCTTCAACTTCTTCTGCATTAAGACATCGTAAGACGATACCATAGAGACTCCTACTATGGCTCATGTCCTCCACTTGTGCTTGGTGCAGCTCCCCCTGCTGGTCCTCCTCCCCTGCTGACAGAAAGGGTCCTCTAACTGAGGACACTGACTGCCCTGTCCTGCGAGACCTGGATGCTCCGGACCTACTTTGTTCTTGGAACCTTGACTCTTGCTGAGCCGCTAGCACCACACCAATGTAGAGACCTTTGTAATACTTGGCCTCTCTCCCCACTATCACAAGCTCTCCTTGTATGTGGATGAGCTCACTATAGAGTGTCCTTTGGTTGGCACCCAATGCACAACATACCTCATCTCTCTCCTGCCTCACTCTCTATAGTGTGGCCTCGACTGTCAATCATAGCCGATCTGCTACATCCCTCTCCAAAGTCATTTGGGCTAACTGTCTATGATTCCCTACTAGTATGAGTACGGCCTATGCTTGTGCATGTGCCTATGCCTATACCAGGGCTACCTGTGCCTGTGTCAGTGCCACCTGGGTCATTGTCAGGGCTTCTTGTGCTGCTCCTGCTATCTGTGTCTGCACCTATGCTAGGGCCTAGGCCTGTCTCACCTCTGCCCTCACTGCATCCCTGTCTCTCCTCACCCTCACCATCTGGAGCTCTATCCATGTCCTCCATGTTGTCTCCTCCTGTAACAACCACTCTGCCTGTTGTAAATCGGTCTCTATGACCTGATCCTCCTCCCTAGCCATCTCTACGTCTGCCTGCGGCCTCTCCACCTACTTGTTGTCTCACCTCTCTGGCCTGTCATCTCATCCCAGCCTCCCCACCTAGAACTAGTACCTCTCCCACTACCCCTACCACACTTGGTGTAGTCAATCTCACTGGCTTGTGTGTCTGCTAGTACCTGGGTCTGCTAGCCCTGAATCCAGTCCCATCTAACTGGGACAAGTCCTCGTACCTCTGCCAAGGTTGTGGTCACTAGAATCTCAGCATCCCAGTCCCCAACCTCCCTCCATGTCCTCGCATGGGTAGCCTCCCCAACTAGCAATCCAAACTATCTGAGTACCCGTTCTAGTAGGTATCTCTCAATAGTATCTATCCATCTCCCGAATAGGTATCGAGCCTATCGGTAGTACATCAACTACTCATGCTCATCCTCCCACTCCTCATATAGTAACCATGGCCTCCAAATGAATAGATCCATCTTGTCAATCTGTCACCGCTAGTGGCTAACAAATCTAAGCCTCTTGTGTGTAATAACTCCCTCATACAGAAATACATAAGGTTCCCCCCTCTCACGACGGTGCTATGTAATATGTTTGATCACTGGGATGTGCTCCCATGCCCATACCTATAGTAGTCACCCCTACTGAGAGACTCTGGCCTCTCCTGTATACACAGTAGTGCATATCTCGATACAGCTGCCCAAGCACACATGGGTCCCATGCATACTAGATGCCATGTGTAAACATCCTTGACAGTATAGTACCCCATCCTACAGATAATCCTCTGGATCATCTGTCTGGGCATAGGAAGCTACCAATCAATGAAGATACTATCCATCTAATCCTATCGCAGAGTCTCAGAATGTCTGCCCACTGAATCTCACCGTCCTCAATCCTTAGATCATCTATGCATAACACCTCTATCAGGCCTGCCTCACCTCGCGCTAGGTCAAAATCAACTCGCTCTCCATCAATCTAGATCTTGAGAATGTGATACACATCCTCAAGTGTCACTGTAGCCTCCCCTGTTAGAAAGTGAAATGAACATGTCTCACTGTGGTATCTCTCCATGACCACTGTCACTAGGGCAAGATTTGCCCTAATGTGTGTGAGGTGTACCACATGCCACAATCCCATGTACTCTAGGAATGCATCCTCCTCCCACATCATATGTACCACCTCGTCCACTATAATGTGGTGTCACTCTCTCGACATCAGTGGCGGCATCATCCTTTGCATCCACAAAAACTACTTGTCAGACCTTTTACACACTTCTCCAAATCCCTACTGACATCTACTCTCTGACGCAAACCCTAAGAACAACTCTACCCTTCTCTAACCTAGGTGGTCAACCCCTCAGTCAACCCTAACTGCTTCGCTATTCTACCTTAACTAAAAGTGCCTTGTTTTATCCAAGAACACTCCACTGTTCTGCCAAAAGTGCCTTAGTCTTTTAATGCAAGCGCTTTGTTATCCCTGCCAAAAGTGACTTGTTTTACACAAGTGCGCTTCACTGCGCATCTAGCCGCTCCTTGCTACCCTTTCAAGGGTGACTCAATTTTCATTCTCCCCTACCAACTGCACCTAACTACCCGACGAACTGCACTGAACTGCCCTACCAAGAGCGCTATAGAATTCTACCAGCTGCACTATGGCGCAACGTCCAAAAGCCAATAGCACTTTGTTTTGACCAACAATGCTTTACTAACCTACTGAAGGTGCTTTAGCATGTCAAAAGCGTCTAGACCGACTACCAGACATGCCCTAGCATCCTGCAATGCTTTTGGCTGACCTAAAGACCTACCTAGACCAAACCCTAAACCAAATCAAAAAACCATAACATAAAGAGATCTATCTAAATAAAAGCCATTATCAATAAATCAAATGAAATAAGAAATCTTTTACCCAAATTGTGTTGTTCTCTTTGTTGAATGTGGATTGCTAAATAGCGCTACGAAACCATGTTTGCAACAAGTGAAGGTGCTCAAAGATCAATGTCAAAAGATCATAAGTTGCTCAACAACGCGATGTATGCTCAAAGCACTGTAAAGGATGCCGGAGAATAAGTGATCGAAGAGGATTTATGAAGGATATGAGGGGGGTTTATTTAGGTTTCAACAGAGATCGATCAACGATCTAGATAATTCAAAAGAATCAATAGAGGAGATAAAACAAATAACCATGATGAATGTGCACACAATATGTGTCAATCCATAAGGATATTTTTATTAAGCTATGATGAAAACAAGATTGATTGAATAGATAACTCAACTTGTAATTTTGCCTTTTTTAGAGTTCTAAAAATAAGATTGATTGTGCACATGAGTTAAAAAGATATTTTAAGAGGAATTGGAAGATAACTGAAATTAAATAAATAAATTTATTTAATTGATTGTGCATGATAGAGGAATAGAGGATTATAAATAAAATATTTTATTTTATTTATTTTTAGAGGATTGAGATAATTTAAATAAATTTACATGATTTATTTAAATTTAGAAGAACGAGTGATTTAATTAAATAATGTAAATTATTTAATTGTAGATAAGATAGAATTGGATGAGTTAATTAAATAATTGGATTTATTTAATTAAGGTAGACTTGAAATTTGAAAGAGGATAATTATTTAATTTTGGAAGAATAAAGTTGAATTTTAATTTAATAATTAAATAAAGGGAATTTATTCAATTAATGTCAAAATTATGTGATTTAGAAGAAATAGATGAAATTAATTAAATAATTAGATTATTTAATTAACGCTAAATGCAAGTGATTAGACAGATTAGATGAAAATGCAAGTGATGTGATGACTTGGTCTTTTTTGGGTGTCTACAACAATAAGCTGAAAATGAAGAAATTTGGACCATGCAGAATTTTGAAGAAACATGATTCAAGAAATGCATATGAGGTAGAGCTACTGAGTGGGATCAACATTTCCCCTATTTTCAACATTGCTAATTTATCAGAATATCATGAAGGTGGAACAGAGGATGGACCAATAGAAGAACAATGGAGTATTCCAGCATCTTCTTCAACAAAGGAGATAGAAGAGATCTTGGATAGCCGTGTGGGAAGAAGTACTCAGAATAGGCAATATGAAGAATACCTGGTGAAATGGAAAGGAAGGCTAGTTGAAGATTCTTCTTGGTTGTCTAAGGCAAAGGTTGACCGTTTGGGTTTTCCTCACACAAACACCTGAGACGTGATAGGGTCACTTCTCAAATTACCCAGGGTGTCTAATGCAAGAGCATCCAGTGGTGTAAGGGCAATCTTGCATCACCCAAAAAAAGATGTGTTTCAAAATTGTTGATGTTCTTTCCATTTCTTTTCAAAATTTGTGGTTTTGGTTCCATAATCGCTTGAATAATGATGTAGAACTTTCAGTTTTTCCAAACTGCTAAAAATAGCAACATGCTATTTTTAGAAAGTTTGCATTTGGGCATGGAATGAAGTGAAAATTTATAGGAAGCTTCATAACAAAAAAATAAGACCTTTGGCGAAGGAATCATGCAAAGATCATTTGCGAGCTGAAAGATATTAAAGTTTTGGTTTCCTAAAAAATGCTTGAAAATTATTCAAACTCAGGTTTGAGGCACTAAACGGCCCCATATGGGCCTAAAAATGCTGGAACTGATAGAGCGGGTTCTTAGCACATAGAGTACTCTACGAGCTTTCTGACACATAAAATATTTCATCAATCAGACACTCGGATCAAAAGTTATGGCTCCCTGAAGTTGACCTATTTTTGGAGGGAGATGCAAATTTTAAAATTAGGTTGTTGGTCGCCAAAAAGGCTATTAATAACCATTTTTGGGAACCCTGGGAAATAGTAGAGTTAAGGGGGGGAAGCGTAGAGTCAATAATAGGTGGGAAAATAGAAACCCTAGCTGATTTGGGGTTACAGAAGGCAGATGATTCTAGAGTCTTGGGATAGGAAGCTATAATGTGTTGCACCCTGTGGAGGGTTGATTCCTTTGATTGTATTTGAGCTGCTGTAATGTAATAAGTTGTCCAAATCAATAAAGAAAGTTCTATTTTTTGTGTGCAATTTTTGTTGTTGTGTGTTTTATGATTTACCCCCTTATCAGCTTCCATGATTGAATCTTTGTCATGCTATTGAAATATAAGAAGGTTTTAGAAATTAAGGAATTGAAGTTTGGTGACAACTGATTCACCCCACTCCCCTCTTAGTTGTCTGTCCTAAAACCAACAATTGGTATCAAAGTTAAGTTCCTCTAAAAGAAGCTTGACTGCTTGAGGAGATCCAAGATGTCGACCTACAAGAAGGATAGCCCAAGGTTTGATGGAAAAAATTTCACTGCCTGGAAGAACCGCATGGAATGTCACTTACAATGCATGGGATATCAGTATTGGAACATAACCTCAACTAAATATGTTCCTCCAAGGAATGGGCCAACAACTATAGATGAAGTCAGAGATGCAGAAAATAATCTTTGAGCTAAAGAAGTCCTACTGAGTGCCTTGTCTGATACAGAGCTGACAAATCTTATGGGATTAAAGACTGCTTATGAAATTTGGGCAAAGATTGAAAATATATATGAAGGAGACAAGTATGTTAAGTGTGCCAAGCTGCAAAGTCTGAAAGGAAAGTTTGAAAACCTAAGGATGAGTGAAGATGAGAACATCACTGTATATATGGAAAAAGTAAATGAGCTTGTATGTGGTATCAAATGTGTTGGTGGAGTATTGGATGTAGATGAAATTGTTTCTAAAGTTTTCAGATCTTTACCTCCTACGTATAAACACAAGGTCACTGCTATTGAGGAAATCAGATCTTTAACAATTATCACAAGGGATCAATTGGTTGGTAATATATTTGCATTTGAGTTGGCTGAGTTTGGTGATGCACTTCCCAAAACTAAATCTGCCTTCAAAGCTAGTGCCTCTATAAAAGGTAAACAAAGATATGATCCAAGAGAAAGTTTGTCAAAGAAATCAACATGGTATGATAAAGAAAGAAAAGATCTAGAAGAAGATGAGGTAGAAGATGCACAACTTGAAGCCCTTATTGCAAAAAGACTACCAAGAGGATCTGGTAAGTATGAAGGAAAATTGCCTTTCAAATGTTTCAACTGTAACAAGATTGGTCATTTTGCCTCAAGATGTCCAGAAAGATTTTCAAGGTCAAACCCTAATAGATCAAGATTCCAAAATAAATGTTACTATGTTCAAGAAGATGATGATGAAGGAGTAACAAATGATGAATCCGAGATAGGAAACAAATTTGGAAATGATTGGGTGTTTATTGCCATCAAGGAAGAAGATCCAATGCCTATTGAATCTGCCAATCATAAGATGATAGAAAGTGCTCTAGCTACTCAGGTTGAAGAAAATGATGAATGGGTTATTGATAGTGGATGCTCTCACCATATGACTGGTGATAAGAGCAAGTTCTTAAGCTTAGAAAGATATGAAGGTGGAGTTGTAAAGTTTGGAGATAATTCTCCTAGAAGAATTAGAGGTAGAGGAACCATTTCTTTTGATGGAAAGAACAAAACCTATGATGTTCTGTATGTTGAAGTTTTGAAGCATAATCTTCTCAGTGTTGGACAATTCATGGACAAAGGCTATGATCTCCAATTCAAAAATGGAAAATGCAAGATCTTTGAAAGCTTTGGAACTGAGATTGCATCTGGTACACAAACAA
Source organism: Cunninghamia lanceolata (assembly GCA_027924645.1). Classification (NCBI taxonomy): domain Eukaryota; kingdom Viridiplantae; phylum Streptophyta; class Pinopsida; order Cupressales; family Cupressaceae; genus Cunninghamia; species Cunninghamia lanceolata. The sequence goes on along the minus strand of BSBN01001074.1, from coordinate 2,975,191 downwards.
AAGGTAATATCTTCCACTTGGCTGGTACTGGAAAAAGTTGTTTATTTGTTCAAATTGATCAGCGTTGGTTGTGGCATAGGAGAATGTGTCATATAAATTTTGATAATACTCAGGCTATAAGAGATCTTCCAAGACTAGTGAAACCTACTAACAGTTTGTGCAAAGAATGTTAGTTGGGTAAGCATAACAGAGTCACATTCAAAAGTAAGGAACAATCCTCAACCAGATTGTTAGACTTAATACATACTGATCTTTGTGGTCTGGCAAGAATCAGGGTCTGCAAGGAGATAAGTATTTCATGTTGTTGATTGATGACCACTCCCGAATGATGTGGGTAACCTTCTTGAAAGAGAAATCTAAAGCACTTGAAAAATTTAAAATATTCAAGGCTATGGAAGAAAATGAAATTGGCATAAACATAAAATGCCTCGGGTCTGATAGAGGTGGAGAATTCACATCCATTGAGTTCATATCATTCTGTGAGGAGCATGGGATAAAGAGATAGTTATCTGCTCCAAGGACTCCATAGCAGAATGTAGTAGAGAGAAAGAACTAAACCATCTAGGAAGCATCTAGAACCATGATGATGGAAGCAAATGTCCCTCAGATCTACTGGAGAGAAGTTGTAAGCACTGTTATCTATACTCTTAATTAAGTACAAATCAGAGGCAATACTGGTAAGACTCCTTATGAACTTTGGTTTGGCATCACCCCTACTATGAAATATTTCAGAGTCTTTGGTAGTAAGTGCTATATCAAAAGAGATGAAGACCTTGGAAAGTTTGATGTTAGAAGTGATGAAGGAATATTCTTGGGATATTCCACTCAAAGCAAAGCATACCAGTTTTATAACAAGAGATTGAGAAAGATTGTAGAAAGTACAAATGTGAAGGTCGATGAAGGCATGGAAAATCCCTCAAGGTTTTATGAGTATGAAGCAGATGATTAAAATGATGTTTTGGTCCAAGAAGAACAAGCCCCAACTATAGTTTAGATTTAGACTGATCTAGAGAATCCTAAAATACAGGAAGAAGAGACAAGTTTGAATGAACCTATCCAAGAAATAGAAGTGCAAGAAATTCCCAAAACTCCCAGGTATGTAAGACTGAATCATTCTAAAGACCATATCATAGGAGATAGAAGCAAAGGTGTTCAAACAAGAAGAAAAATTGCTCAAGATTTAGTGAAGTATTGTCTGATTTCAAAGATTAAACCAAAAATAGTAAGTGAAGCATGCAATGATGAAAGTTGGGTTAATGCAATGAAGGAGGAATTGATGTAGATTGAAAAGAATCACACTTGGGATCTTGTTCCTAGACCTAAGGACAAAAATGTGATTGGGACTAAATGGGTCTTTCGGAATAAGCTAAATGAAGATGGTGAAGTAATAAGAAACAAAGCCAGATTGGTCTATAAGGGTTATCCTCAAGTAGGAGTTGACTTTGAAGAAACTTTTGCTCTGGTGGCAAGAATTGAAGTAGTCAAATTATTTATTGCCTTTGAGGCCTTCAAGGATTTCAAAGTATATCAAATGGATGTCAAGTCTGCCTTCCTGAATGGTGATTTGGAAGAAGAGGTATACATTGTGCAATCGGATGGATTCCAATTGTCTAATCATGGTGATATGGTCTGTAAGTTGAAGAAAGCATTGTATGGACTCAAACAAGCCCCAAGAGCCTAGTATGAAAGATTGGACAAACATATTTTGAAGATTGGTTTCAACAAAGGTACTGCTGACAGTAACCTATACTTCAAGATTGATCATAAAAATATCTTGATTGTTGAAGTATTTGTTGATGATATCATTTTTGGAGGAAAAGATAGTATGTGTGAGACTTTTACAAATCAAATGAAAAGTGAATTTGAGATGTCTATATTTGGGGAAATGAATTTATTTTTGGGTCTGCAAATCACTCAAACAAAGAAAGGAATCTTCATATCACAGACCAAGTATGTGAAAGAATTGTTGAAGAAATTCAGGATGGAAGACTCAAAGGTAATGAATACTCCTATGGCAACCAGATGTAGGTTGAGTAAAGATGATGAATCCCCTAGGGTTGATCAAAAAAAGTATAGGTCAATGATTGGAGGACTGCTCTACCTCACTCAAACTAGACCTAATATTATGAATGTTGTTGGTCTTGTTGCCAGATTCCAAGCTGATCCTAGAGAGTCTCATGTCATGGCAATCAAGAGAATTCTTAGATATCTGAAGGGAATAGCTGAGTATGGTTTATAGTATCCTAAGGATCATGATTTCTCTCTTCATGCATATACAGATGCTGATTGGGTAGGAGATGTGGATGACTAGAAGAGTACCAATGGTGGTGCATTCTATTTGGGGAAAAGATTGGTTTCTTGGCTAAGCAAGAAACAAGAGGCAATATCTCTGTCCACTGTAGAAGCAAAGTATATTGTAGTAGCAGGTAGTTGCACTCAAGTATTATGGATGAAGCAAATGCTAAGAGACATCAGAGTGGATTATGAAGAACCTATCACAATCTTCTGTGATAATTCAAGTGCAATAAACATATCAAAAAATCTGGTGTTACATTCAAAAACAAAACATATATCCATCAAGTTCCACTTTCTAAGAGACTAGGTGAACAAGAATGAAGTTAGATTGGAGTTTGTGCCCTCAAAAGATTAGATTATAGATATTTTTACCAAACCTCTACCTAAGAATTCTTTTGAGTATCTCAGGGAGAAGTTAGGGGTTATTACCCCTCCAGTTATGAATTAAAGTGCATTGATGTGCATCAGTCCAGTGGATCCCATAGTCATATCTTGTGATCCAGATTGGTGTTAGGAAGCTGCTACTTAGGGGGAGCAGTCAGCATGTTTTATGAGAAGTGGTTGCAAGTATGTGCCATTTACCATTGATGTCAAAGGGGGAGAGAAGACATGTGAAAAACAAAAGTGGTTGTTATCAAAGGGGGAGTAGTAAAGGAAGAAGAAACATATGAATGATTGTTGTTGATAGGGGGAGCTATGTCAGTCAGTGAGGAGAAGTTCTTGTCTTGATGCTTAAAATAGTTTTTCACATCATATGTTGCCATCAATGACAAAGGGGGAGATTGTTGCAAGTATAGGCCTAACCGGTATTGTCATTGATGTTAACATACTCCTATTGCATTGATGTCAAGTTTTGGATGAGCTGTGTGCTGTGGATATTGAGAAAATTAGCCCTATCAGAAATAGAGAAAGACAGTGAAGATAGTGAAGTTCTATGAAGCAAAATCCCAGTCAGTTGAAGATCAGAGCATGCGCATCAAAGGGTTTGCAGATATGTGTCTAAAGGTGCTCCAGCCAAGATTTCAGAGATCCGCATGAAAATTTGGAGAAGTTATGGCCATATGAATAAAACTGATTCTGGCAGTTGTCCAGAGGTGACAGAGTGGCACAAATAGGTCCAATAAGATCTAAAAATGCAATATCTTGTTCTACAGATCTGGTGGCATGTTTGGGAAGCCAATGTGAATTGATAACTTAATTGGTTTGTGGTCTGGAGGTCCGCAAGTAATTATTCTAATGTGACAGTGATGACCGGCTGTGTTCTTAAGGTTTCAGATGAAGATGCAAATTATTATCGTAAGTAGAAGTGGTGTAGATGTTCCTGGTGATTCAAGCAAGCTTGTGGAGGTCTCTAGATTGTGTCTAGTTCGTGTTGGTGGTCCACATTGAAGATAGAGCTCGTAATTAAAGATTTACCTCCCAGTGATAGTGTTCTTCCTAGTCTTGGCCAACCAGATGATTTGTGCATGTTGTGGATGATCTTGAAGATGTTTTGCGAAGCATGGCGTGTTCCTCAAAGAAGATTGAAGTCCCAAATATCCATGGCTGACAGTGTACTGACGCGCATGAAGTTTTTTTGTAACAAGTCAAGTTGTATTTTTGTAATTGCTCTGTAATAAAATAAAGTATGTGTTATGCTGACTTTGATGATCATTCCAAAGTTGATGTCATGTATAAATAAGATTTGTGAAGTCATTTAAAAGCATCTCTGTGGTCATGATGAGAAAGTGGTAGAGAAGAGGAGTGAAAAGCAGAGCAGAGGTATTGAGCTTAAATGGAACTGTCTCAAGCATGATGAAGATGCTAATCTCTAGTTCAAGTATGTAATATTTATATTCTTCTATAGACAGTGTGTCTCCTATAGGTAGTGGTCTTCTTGTGAGCAATGTGCTCAGGTAGTGAGCCCTAATTGGCAAGTGTCATTCTGTTCTTCTTATTCTTTTAATAGAGAATACAATCTTGGGTTAGTCACCCTGTGGTTTCTCCCTTAACCAGGTTTTCCACATTAAAAATCTTGGTGTTATATGTGTTAAATATGCTTCTGTTCTTAAGTTATTGCATTATGTTTCCATGATTCAATCTTTGTCATGCTATTGAAATATAAGAAGGTTTTAGAAATTAACGAACTAAAGTTTGGTGACAACTGATTCACCCCCCTCTCAGTTGTCTATCCTAAAACCAATAGGAACAAGATCCTAAGTTTGATTCTTCTCTATCTGCATCAATTCTTCTTTGATAGCCTTTACCCAATTCTCATCATTGCAAGCCTCATTCACAGTCTTAGGTTCAATCATGGAAATCAAATAGAAATTTACTTGTTCTTCTACAGCTCTTCTTCTGGTCATAATTCCTTTACTCTTATCTCTTATGATCTGATCTTTGGAATAATTTAGTCTTACATACCTTGGTGTCTTGGTGACAATTTTTGGAGCTTGTTCCTCTTCATTTGAACTATCTTCATGTTGTACCACTTTTTTTCTTGTTGAAACAACTAGTTCATCTGATTCATATCCACTTGATACCTTTTCCTTGTTTTCATCAACTTTAAAATTTGCACTTTCAATGATCTTCAACCTATTATTGTAGCACCAGTAGGCCTTTCTCTTAGTAGAGTATCCAAGGAAGATACCTTTGTCACAACTTGCATCAAACTTACCTAGATTTTCATCTCTTCTGATATAACACTTACCACCAAAAACTTTGAAATATTTCATAGTAGAAACTTTACCATGCCACAATTCATAAGGAGTCTTAGAACTATTACCTTTGACTTGGACTCTATTTAGGATGTATACAAGAGTGTGAATTTCCTCTCTCCAATATACTTCTAGTAGATCAACCTCCTTCATCATTATTCTAGCAGCCTCTTGAACTGTCCTGTTCTTCCTTTCAATCACTCCATTTTACTATGGAGTCCTAGGTGCAAATATTTGTCTCTTTATCCCTTGTTCATCATAGAAGAAGTTATACTCATTTGATGTAAACTCTCCACCTCTATCAAACCTCAAGCACTTGATCTTCAAATCTATCTCATTCTCAACCATTGCCTTGAATGCTTTGAACTTTTCTAGGGCTTCTACTTTTTCTTTTAAGAAGGTAACCCAAGTCATTCTAGAATAATCATCAATTAACAACATGAAATACCTATCTCCTTGTAGACTTCTTACTCTGGTAGGCCCACATAGATCTGTATGTACTAATTGCAGTAATCCATCAACAGATTGGTCCTTTCTCTTGAAACTTGTTCTTGTCTGTTTTCCAAATTGGCACTCCTTCCACAATGTATCAGTAGGCTTCACGAGCTTGAGCAAATCTCTTACAACCTAAGTGGAACCTCTCTTCACCATATTGTCAAAGTTGATATGACACAGCCTTCTATGCCACAACTAACTTTCATTATTTTGAGTCAACAAGCAATATTCATTAGTCCCTTTCAAATGATAAATGTTACCTTTTATCTTTTTACCAGTTGCAATCACTTTTCTGGAGCTTTCCAAGATCTTGCATCCATTGTCCTTGAATCTAAGATCATAACTTTTGCCACATATTTGTCCAACCCTCAAGAGATTGTGCTTTAATCCTTTCACATATAAGACATCATCTGTGTTATGCTTGTCATCAAAAGAAATAGATCCTTTTCTACAAATCTTACCAGTTGTATCATCACCAAACCTAACCAGTCCTCCATCATATCTTTCCAAACTTATGTACTTACTTTTGTCACCAGTCATGTGATGACATCATCCACTATCAATAACCCATTCATCTTTATCTTGCACAACCTAAACAGTCAAGGCACTTTCCCCCACTGGCTTTCTTCCTTCACACAGCTAGTAGGATTAGTAGAAGTAGGTTCTTCTTTAATAGAAATGAACAAGAATTCATTTCCAGTAGTACTACCATTATCTAATTCATCATCAGTTACTCCATCATCAAGATCTTTAACATAATAACATTTCTTTAGAATCCTAGGTCTATTCTCAGACCTTTTTGGAACTCTCTCAGGACATCTAGAGGCATAATGACCAATTTTACCACAAGTAAAACGTTTAAAAGGTAATTTGCCTTTGAACTTACCAGAACCTCTAGGTAGAGTGATGATAAAATTTGCCTCCATTTCTTCAAGCTCATAATACGGTTCCACCTTTTAATTATCAAGTCTGGAGGGCCTTTATCAAGTACTGGCTTTGAAAGCAGTTTCTGTCTTAGGAAGTGAATCACCAAGTTCCCTCATCTCAAAAGTTGTTATCTTCCCAAGCAACTGATCTTTTGTAATTATTGTCACTATCATTATTTCTTCAATTGCAGCCACCTTATGACAATAGGATTTAGGCAATTATCTCAGAATTTTATTGACAATTTCAGGTTCTTCAATCTTACCTCCCACACTTTTGATACCACTTACAAGCTCATCAATATTTTACATATAGGATGAAATGTTCTCATCTTCACTCATCTTCAAACTCTCATATTTCACCTTCAAGCTTTGCAACTTGGCACTTTTCATAGATTCATCTCCTTCATACAGGTTCTTCAACCTCTCCCATATTTCATGGGTAGTCTCTAGCTCAATGATCTTTGTCATGTCAGTGTCAGATAGGGCATTCAATAGGGAATCTTTAGCTTTGATATTCAACTCATACTCCTTGATCTCGTCTTCAAATTTAGGACCATCCTTTGGTACTTCATACTTTGATTGGGTCATTTTCCATACATCAAAACCTAAGTAGATGAGATGGGTTTACATGCGAATCATCTAGATGGAATAATTTGTTCCATCAAACCATGGACTTTCTTTCTTGCTAGACATCATGGATTTGCCTCAAGTTGTTAAACTTGTCTCCAAGGAACCTCACTCTGATACCAATTGTTGAAATTAACCAGACAACTAAGAGGGGGGTGAATTAGTTGTCTCAAATCTTTAACAAATTCTACACCTCAAAACATTAAACACTTGTCCACTATTTGTTATGATTAAATCATGAAGACATAAACTCATAAACACAAACACATTTACAAGATCATACACAAGAGAAACTAGATTTTTACATGAAAACCCCTGTTAAGGGAAAAACCACAGTGGATGTTAGTCCACAAGATATATAAGATATAGCAATACCAAAAATTAGAGGCTCACTGCCAATAGGGCTCACAACCTAGAAATAGGCTCATTGCCAAGAGGTGGCTCACTGCCAAGGGATGGATCACTACTGAGGGGTGTCTCACTACCAAGGGTTTGAACTGAGATAATAGCATCTACTCCATGCCTAAATTCTGTTCCATTGAAGTGCAATACTCTTCCTTTGCTTTGCTCTATCTTCTTCACTTAATTCACATTTTTGCACAAGGACATGTTTTCCACGACCAAATTACAACTAGAACTACAGAGAAAAATAATTCAATGTAGAGGAATGCAAAGAAAAATACTTTCTTCCTGTCACCAATGAATAATTAGAAAAAGCAGGTTTTACTCTGGTGAATGTAACTCACTCAATTCTTCATATTGGAGGCTCAAATTTAGAACTTACCATCTTCAGACATGCCTCTAAATAACTTCTAATCCATAGATCAAGATCTTCAATCTACAAGAAATGCAAAGCAATCTTCTGGACTGTTCTTCAATATGCAACTCACTATCTTCATTGTGATTCACTATTTCCTTTCTAATTCTTTCGGGGGGGCTAATTTTCTCAATGTCCTCAACATAAGGATATAGTTGACACCAATGATAACAAAGATATATTGACATCAATGACAACACTAATTAGGCACATACTTGTAACAAGATGCACTAAGAAAACCTTAGGCTTGATGTTGAATTAGTAGTGGTTGGTAAAGCTATGCATGAGATCTAAATTGAATTCATAGAACCAAGTAGTAATGTGTCAAACCATACAAGAGCATATTATATCAATGTGGAGGGAAAATTCTTAGCAAGGACATAATCATCAATGGTGACAATTGTAACTTGGACAAAGGAGTGTCTCAAATGTGCAATGAGATCACATTGGACATTATATTATCAAATTTAAGCAAGACCATTTTATGATGAGATGGTTGTAAGATGATGTCAATTGATAGTGGTGATTTAATCCATCCTATTAATGAGGAAGGAGAGGAGGAGGGTTAAGGTCTTCTAATTGCACTTACAACACCTTGAGTTTTGTATAGATATAATTATAATTGTGTTTATGTGTTAGATAAATGTCACATGGTGAAGGGATGGTGTCGAGATGAGTGATGATTGTTATGGCAATGTTATGGTCAAATGTGTTATGAAAAGGAGGTGGTATGGGTAGTGGGCTATCAATGTTGGGAAAGGGTTAGGGAGGATGTAGAGGAGGAAAGTATGTGTGTCATGGTATGATGTCTCAAGGAATGGGAAGAAAGGATGGTGATTCATAAGATAATATGAAGAATGATGGTAGAGTGAATTGGCATTGTGGTAATTGTAGCATGTCAAGGGTGAATCATGCATTAAAATATAGGTTGTGGAGTGAGAAAAATGTGGTATGGGTATGGCTGAATGGATTAATAAGGTGATTTAACTGGTGATGACCTAGGTGAAGTGATCTAGGTAAGGTATCTTATGTGGTGTTTCTAGAAAGTGTGATTGGTAATGGTGGGGATAGCTAAATGTCATTTTCTAAGGGTTCAAAGGTGAAGAAAGTGTAAGATGGGGATATTGGATAATCCATGGTTTAACGATTATTCAAGGGAGACTCCTTAAAATGATTATCAATGATGGTGTTGATAGGGGGAACGGAGTCTATGAATGTAGGTGTGGGAATGTGGGCTATGACATTGGGATTGTATTGGATGAATAATGGAAAGTAGGGGCACCTTTCTAGTGATGGAAGGAGCCACATAATCAAATGATATTTGGGGAAGGGCTTTTCTTAAGAAAGTAAGGATTTGGGTGAGGTTCTAGGGTTTTGTGGAGAGGAATTTATGGAAAATTTGGAGGTCATTAAAATTGACATGAATAGAAGAAGTACAAGACATGGATAAGGATAAATGATAGGCTCAAAATAGGATAACTAGGACTATGATGATGAATATGGAAAGAAAAGTCAACAACAATAGTATGATATAGGGATAAGATTACGAAAAAAGAGTACTACAACTAGCAAGAGGAAAGTGAGGACATAATGCAAAGTTAACATGGCATGAACTCTCTTAGAAGGATAAGCATGGACTATAAGAAGATTGAACTAGTTGGATTTGTTAGGCTCACCAAATGAAAGAACCTTAAAGGTTAACCTTAATTAGGTAAGGTTATTGTTGAGTGTGGTTGTTTGTGCAACAATGTGTAAATTAATGTTACCTAAGGACAAATATAACTATATTAACATTTTAATAACCATGAGAGCTAGGACTAACAATTAGACTAAAAACTTGACAAACAATACAACTTGGACACATGTAGGACTTGGAAAATGGAAAAGAATAAGTATTAAATGTGGAAAACAATGAAAAAGTGGTATTAGTTGCACCTATGTAGAAAAGTGGTCTTTATGAAAGATGCTTAGAATTATGTTCTATATCTATTTGTGAAGTTTGGAGGTGATTGGACCTAAAGGATATGACCACCATATGCAAAATAGCCTACCTAATGGGTATGTACATGGAGAGAGAGAGAGAGAGAGAGAGAGAGAGAGAGAGAGAGAGAGAGAGTCCTGGCTTTCTTGTTTTCATTTCTTTTATTGATAAAGGAGAGGGAGATATAGAGGGGATAGATAGGGAGATATAGGAATGATATGGGGAGAGAGGCAAGAGAGAGATAGGGAGAGGTAGCTAGATAGAGAGAGATAGAGAGGAGACAGACAGGGAGAGATAGAGGGGACAGAGGGGAGAGATAAGGATATAGAGTGAGTGATATGTCTAGAGAGATAGGGAGATAGAGGAATGATAGGGGAGAGAGAGGCAAGAGATAGGGAGAGATAGATAGCTAGAGAGAGAGGAGATAGATTGGGAGAGATAGAGGAGACAGAGGGAGAGATAGGGAGAGAGAGTGAGTGAGATGTCTAGAGAGATTGGGAGAGAGATTGAGAGGTAGAGGGATGATAGAGAGAGGGAGATAAGGGAGAGATACCTGGAGATAGAGGTTTAGGGTTTCTCAGATTTAGGGTTTAGCGGTTATGAGTTAGGGTTTAGGGGCATTATTTAGGGTTTATGGGTTTTGAGAGAGAGAGAGAGGTTTAGGGTTGCTCATGGTTAGGGGTCAAGGTTTAGGGGCATTATTTAGGGTTTATGTGTTTAGTGTTGCTCAAGTTTAGGGTTTAGGGTTTAGGATTTAGGGGAATTATTTAGGGTTCAGGGGTTTAGGGTTTAGGGATTTAGGGTTTAGAGAGAGATAGAGAGAGGGGAGAAATAGAGATTGGGAGAGATAGAGGAGATAGAGGGGAGAGATAGGGAGATAGAGAGTGAGAGACATGTATAGAGACATAGAGAGAGAGAGATTGAGAGGTAGAGGGATGATAGAGATAGGGAGATAGGGAGAGATAGGGAGATAAAAGTTTAGAGTTGCTTGGGTTTATGGTTTATGGGTTAGGGATTAGGATTTAGGGGCATTATTTAGGTTTTAGGGTTTATGGTTTTGGGGTTAGGGGTTATGGTTTAGAGGTTTAGGGTTTAGGGTTTAGAGAGAGATGGAGGACCAATAGGGAGATATAAAGGAGACTGAGGGGAGGGATAGGGAGATATAGAGTGAGGGGCATGGTTAGAGACATAGGGAGAGAGATTGAGAGGTAGAGGGACAAAGGTGATAGGGAGATAGGGGATAGATAGGGAGATAGAGGTTTAGGCTTACTTGGATTTAGGGTTTAGGGTTTAGGGGTTTGGAGTTTAGGGTTTAGGAGTTTAGAGTTTCTTGGGTTTAGGGGTTAGGGGTTAGGGTTTAGGGGGATTATTTAGGGTTTAGGATTTATGGTTTAGGGGTTAAGGGTTCAAGTTTAGAGGTTTAGGGTTTATAGAGAGAGAGGAATGATAAGGAGATATAGAGGAGACTGAGGAGAGACCTAGGGAGATAGGGGAGAGATAGGGAGATAGAGGTTTAGAGTTGTTTGGATTTAGGGTTTAGGGGTTTGGGGTTTAGGAGTTTAGGGTTGCTCATGTTTAAGGGTTAGGGGCATTATTTAGGGTTTAGGGTTTATCATTTAGGGGTTGAAGTTTAGAGGTTTAGGGTTTAGTGTTTAGAGTGAGAGGATGATATGGAGATATAGAGAGTGAGGGACATGGCCAAAGATATAGGGAGAGATGGGGATATAGAGAGTGAGGGACATGGCCAAAGACATAGGGAGAGCTATTGATAGGTGTTGTGATGTTCACAACATGCCCCATTTTACTCCTTAGCAAAATGAGGACCCCTGCTGTGGCTTTTTGCTTTCTGCTTGTGTGTGTCATTTTGCCTGGTGGTAAAGGGAAAAGTGAGTAAAAATTGCAAACTTTGTTGAAAATGGAGAAGAAATGCATTTCAGTACCAGTGCATAGTGTGGTTGGATTCCTTGTCAAAAATGAGCTAGGGGTGCTTTTTGAACCATCTTAAAATTTGCCATATTTTGCAAGTTATGAGCATTTTGGTAAAATGTACAAGGGAAGGGTTTGTTGTTTGCACATACAAGTCTCTTTGTATATCGGGTTGCATCTACAAGGCCCTTTGTATGTGAGATCTCTTGTAATCAAAGACCTTTGTATATCACTTTCCATATACAAAGTCGTTTGTATATGCAAAGGTCATTTTATACTTGGTCACATGAGTAGTCAGGTTCATATACAAAATCATTTGTATGTCTTTTTTGCCTTGTATACATTTGGTAGAGTTTATGCATACATACAAGATGGACTCGAGGTGGTTTTAGGTTGAAATGAATAAGTGTTTAAATCCATTGCATGTATCTCACATTTGTATGTTTAGCAGGTCGTAACATACAATGCATTTATACAAGGGCCGGAACCGAAAAGTTATTAAGCAATGTTAATTCATTGTATATTTCGGGCTCATATATTTAAACATACATTTGATATATACATTTGCAATGTACAGGCCGCGGACCTGAAGGATTATGAAAAGGAGTTAAACTGTTGTATGTTTTTTGCTTGTATGTTTTTACATACAAGGCAAATATACAAGCGTCTACATACAAGTCGTGGACCCGAAAAGTTCTTAAACAAGGTTAAATCCTTGTATATAGATGGGCTTTGTATGTTGGTGAGATACAAAGACAATATACATTCGCGGACCCGAAGGGATAATGAAATAGAGTTAAATCAATGTACATTCAGCGCTTGTATGTTCTGGCATACAAGCGAGGTATACAAAGACAATATGCATATCATGGATTTGAAGTGGCTATCAAATGGAGTTAAGTGCTTGTATGTTTCCCACAATGTATTTTTATACATACATCGCCGCGGATTTGAAAGAATATGAAACAGAGTTAAACCGTTGTATATTATGTGCATTGTATGTATCCAAACATACAAAAAGTATACATTGCTATATACATCGGGCAGACCCAAAAAGGTTATTGAATGTAGTTAAGTCCTTGTACAGTGTGCTTTGTATATCGCAAAATATACAAGCACAATGTACAAGCCGGATTTGAAATGGAAGTCAAAAATAGAAAATTCTTTGTATATTTGGTGTTTGTATATTGCGATATACAAACCGATATGCAGAGCGATATACAAGCCGGAATTCAAAAAATTGAAATCTAATTGAACCAATGTATCACGTCCACAATGTCTATCATAATATACACTGCTCAACATACAATGAAATATACATTACAGAACTCAGAGGCAAATTAAAAGCGGTTAAATGCTTGTATCACGTCCAACTTGTATATCAAATATACAAGCACAATATGCATTGAAATATACATTGGGTGGAATTGAAAAGGTTATAAATTGGAGTTAAGTGCTTGTATATTTTGCGTTTGTATGTCACCATATACAAACTGATATGCATTGCGGGTATACAAGCCAGAATCCAAATGAATCTGAAATCAGATTTACCCGACGTATCACGTCCGGCTTGTATATCAGACATACAAAGATTTAAATAGGTGAAATGAGCGAGAAATTGAAGCGATAGGAATTTTGAAGTTATCTTTGAGGCCTGAATGCATATTTTCGGTCAACGATGGTTGACTCGACTAGTTTTAACGCTGTATATGCATTTTTGATGCGCAATTTCCATGGTTCTTGAGCCTGATGGTTGTGTTTGTGCTTTTGGAGCCTAGTTTAATACAGATGTTCATTTTTCCTGTTGATTTATTAAATGATGATGCTTTTTCCTGCCTATTTATTGCAAATTGTTGGAGTAGCTGGGAAGATGCAGAGTTGCTGACATAGTAACGGCGTGCAGGTGAATGCAAAGGATAGAGTTTTGAAGGGCGATGACATCATGCAGGATGGTGGATTAGATCCTGAGAGGTTGCAGACACACAGAAAGGAGACAAGGCTTTCAATGCAGAGGAGTTCGCTGGTGGAAACATTATTGAGGGAGCTGCACCCTGTCTGGGTGTACTGCTCGAATTCTTGGCGGGATTCATTTCTCACTATTGGATGCTGCATTTCAAGATGCTGGCCATTGATCTCCTAGGGTTTTTGGGTGTCAAATTAGGGAAAAACCAAAGATATATATATTAGGCCCATTTTTATTCTAAAAAAAAGGAAGAGGAGGTCAATAATACAAAAAATTAGACCTGTAATAGTTTTAGGAGATATCAGATTACTGAGACTAGTGAGGACTGGATTGTTGAAATAATCAAGGTCCCTTTCTCAAATCATTATAAATGTACCTATTTTATGAACATACTATATGGAGATGAAGTTTCAGACTATACCCTGATTGTAAACCTTAAGTAGTCTTCAAGTTAATTTCTGGATATGTACTGGTGAATGCTGTGTTTTATAGAAGCACTTTCATTTCATTGCATGTTGTTGTCAACTTTTCCCCTGAAGATTTGCACTAAATCATCAGATTTGTGGACTATCCTGGTGAAGTATGATTTTAGTTTTCTTCTCTCCATTGTTGTATGGGAACATGTATGTGGATCAATAATCTCAGTCAAGTAATTTTAGGAATCTCACTCTCTAACCCTTTTTCTCATTTTAATTTCATTGAAATCACTTTCATAACTGCACATCATGATAAATCAGAAGCAGAATAGAGAAATATGCTGACATCTCATAGACAACTGAATATCATTAGCATATTTTGAGCCAAATGCATGTAGTATTGAAAATGTCATGCATAAAATCACAAATAAGGGTAGAACTCATGCAGATAGCAACTTAGGCACATCATTTGGAGATATATGCTGTGTAGAGTAACTTCCTTGTATAGCATAGTTGTAGGAACAGAATCTACTAATCTACGTAAGGCCCCAAAATGGAAAACAGCAATACACATCAACCACATAGTAACATTAGCAGATTATGAACTAATCAATGGGGACTTGGGATCATGAATTCTTGGAATTCATCATATCTTTCAGGATAAACAAGGGTTGTTGTGTGACTTTTGTTTTGTGTGCTTGGTTGTGACTGACATCACAAACTGATCAACAGGAAAACTGGTGCTAGAAGGAGGGCCTTGACAAAGGAAACCGTAGATTCCTACATACATTGCTTAAACATCCTGACGGTTTGAGTTCTGGCCATAAGCTCGCCATTTTGCCTTAAAAACTTGAGAAATCCTAGCTTTCAAACCAAATACCAGGTCCAGACCTAGTGGGCTCTTCGAAGAACTACCTATTAGGGGATTTAGACCTAGGACTATGGACATTCATTACACTCCTGATTCTAGTGCAACAGAAGCCTCACCAGAGTGTGCTCCTGTAACCCCTATTGGCTTTCAAATACCCACAGGACCACCTATCACACCTTAGGCCCAGCCTTAGCCTGTCGTACCCCAGATCCAACCTCCATTGGTTGTGATGTCATTTTTCACAATAGAGTCACCGCTGGCCTTCAATGCATATCATGCTTTGCCTAAAAATCTAGATAAAATTTGTCCTAGGTACCATCCATATCAAGATGCTGATGATCATGTCAGGACCTTCAAGGAAGCTTGTTATAGGGCTAGAATTGAGTATGAGGATGTGGTATGCAGATTGTTTCCATT
The DNA here is from genome assembly GCA_027924645.1 of Cunninghamia lanceolata. Lineage (NCBI taxonomy): Eukaryota > Viridiplantae > Streptophyta > Pinopsida > Cupressales > Cupressaceae > Cunninghamia > Cunninghamia lanceolata. Next base: position 2,959,761 of record BSBN01001074.1, on the reverse strand, counting down.
CTCCTTAAGGGAAGAGGCCTATAACTGGTATACTAGTCTAGGTCAGGGTTCAGTCCGTTCATGGGACGCCTTAGAGAAAGATTTCAAGGATAGGTTCAAGATGCCTATAGATCCTTCGATGAACTATCATCTATTTGCCACCATCAAGAAGTGCGAAGGAGAACCCATTGCAAACTTCAATTCTAGATTCCAGAAGATGCTGTCTAAACTGGTTGCTCCCTACGTTGTAGCAGATGAGGCTGCTAGGAGTATTTATTATTCAGCTTTAGATCCCATGACCTCCATGTTTATCAGAAGGACACACCCTGGTGTAACAACCTTAGTACAGGCTTTTGAGGAAGCTATCAAAGTTAGTCAGCAATTGGCTCCTGTTCCCACACCAAATATTGCTTTCCATACACTTCCTCGTTATCTTACATATCCTGCCCACCAACAGACCAATGGAGCCATGGTGCCTTCAACTGTGATGCCAGCCCCTTTGCAAATACCACCACTCAGTGTCATGCCCCCACCAAGTGGGAGTAACCAGATGTTACCATATCAAACACAAGTGCCTCAGGGTGTAGAACAATCCAACAATAACAATGGGTCTTCCTTTTTCAAGCCCCAAACAGAAAATGTAATGGCCAAGGTTCAGGAAGTGAAGGAAGAAATCAAAGAAATATCAGCTTAGTTAAGAAAACTTACTACTGAGGTCACTCATCTAAGAAATCAGAATTTCTACTCTCAACCTAATCAAAATAGAGGTTATGCCAATGACAAACCTAATTATCCTGACAGGGGGTACAACAACAATTACAATAACAACAATGGCAACAATAATCCTCCTAGATAGCCTAGAGTGTGGAACACTAGGCCTAATAATGGTTCCTTGCCATCACCCCTAGACAATCAGCCTCCTGGTGAACCTAGGCAGACCACCAAAGTAAACCTTATAGAGGCAGCACTTACGAACTGGTGCAGAATACACACCAACACTCATGCAGAGTTGGATTGTCCTCAATTCAGGATTGCTGCTAGCGTATTCCAAGCTGAAGTGGCCAGTACCTCAGGTAACCTACCTTATGCAGAGGGAAATGAAATTGTCCCCTATGAGTATGATTCTGCCCTAGTACTAGAAAGCTTCATGCATTGTCCTTATCAACAGACAATATCATCACATCAGGATTACACTTCAACATGTGAGGAATCAGCCATGGCTTTTGAGTCTAACTCTATTTTCCCCTTTGAGGATGAGAATGAGCCATTAGTTGAGCATGAGGAAGTCAATGCTTATCAACAGCAACCTCAGGGTAGGCATAACTACAACTTAAGGAATAACTCAAACAGATTTGCTGATCCTTTGACTACCTCATTGCCTCCAAACAATTTCAATACTCCACCTGATCCCAAGGCAAGTAATAACCCTGGACTCCCCAAGGTCGATGTTCAATATCTGACATCGCCTAACACAGCATCAAAAGCTGCAAATCCACTTCCCGAATCTGACAAATTGGTTACATATCTGGCAGATGAAATGAAAAAAGTAAAGATCAGCCTGCCAATGTTAGAGTTGCTTAAAACCCCCACTATCAAGGATGCTTTCATGAAATCATTGGATGGTTCTTCTCAAAAGGAAGATAGCCATACCCTGGGCCAATTTAGAAATAAGGATCATGCTACCAAGAATGTTAACGTCAAACCTAAAACCCCAGCTACTATTCAAGCTGCAGATACCTCCCACATGACCCTATACAAAGACAAGAGTGAGTCACCTCCCTTCCTCCTTACCACAAGGATGTTTGGTAGAAATTTGCACAACTGCTTAGTAGACTTAGGAGCATCTACCAATGTAATGCCCCTATCCATATGCAACTCTCTAGGGTTACATCCTGCTAAATCATTGAAGAAGGTAACACAATTGGACAAAACAGAAGTAAGTGTGGTAGGAGAACTGACCCACATTCACATGCAGCTAGCATCAGATCCTAGAGTCTAGCACTATATTGATATTTAGGTAGTAGATATACCTAATACATATGGAATGTTACTTAGCAGAGACTGGTAAAAAACCCTCAACAGATACATGTCGACTGATTTCAGCCATATGTGGCTACCTTGGAAGGGTATACCAAATCAGATAAAGATCAAAGCTGAACCTCACATGAGACACATGATCACCGAATATAACAGAACCAATGAAATCATGTATGTGGATGTGGAACCTGGAGTTTACTCCATCAGACCTCAAACTGCCAGCATAGAAGAAATCCTGATGCTTGACATACATGATCATAATGGTGACCTTTGGACTGATGAAATAAATTCAGAGGCTGATTGTAATCTTGGAAATAAAATAGAACTAGATCATTTCAAGAAATTTGAGATGCATTTGTTTAGACAAGTGAAACGATGTCAATTATTAAGTGTGCCTGTTCACAATATTCTGATTGATGGATGGTGCAAGTTGCATGATGAGGCGCATTCTGAAAAAACCTGTGATGCCTGTTTAGACATGTTGGAGTTGGAACAAGTATATGGCAAAGCATCTTCACCCATGGTGAGTTCCACAAATAACAATAGTGTTACTAATTTATGTTTGTCTCCTGTAGGAACAAGAGGATGCACGTAGAAGGATGAAGGTTCTGTCCAGATGACAGAAGAGATACTGGTATGCAGCGGGGATAATGATAAGAACAAGAGGAAAATCACCCCTGGGAGTGATTATTTAGTGGAGTCAGATTACGAATTATCTAATGAGGATAGTGGTAGCAATCTGTCCAAGTTCAAGGAGTTTCTGTCAAAAGAAATCCAAAAAATGACGTAGCAGCATAGGCCTCCCCAGGATGCCTTGATTGAGAAGCGGTGTAGGTTGCATGAGGCACCTCACTTGGAGACATCTTGCTCATTGTGCCTACATATCTTGAGAAGGCATATATTGCCTAGTCCAGAGAATGTTCCTCTTGGTGATAAAAGAAAAGAAGAAGTATCAGCCCCCCATAAAGCCGATAAGGTGGTGTTTGAGAAAACTGGGACACCAAAGCTAAAATGGATATCCAGTGGTGCAGCTGCCAGAGCAAAAAGAAAGAAGGAAGCACCAGACAAGCTTTTACTTGAGGATGAGCCATGGATCCTCAAATTTGATGGATCCAAGTTAAAACAAGGAGCTGGAGTAGGAATAGACCTCGTTGACCCATCTGGAAAATCCTATTTGGCAGCATACAGATTGCAGTTCTCATGTACAAATAATGTGACAGAATATGAAGCTCTAATTCATGGGATACTATTCACTCTTAGGAAGAAGGTGAAAATTCTGCATGTCTATGGGGACTCAGAATTAGTTGTCAGACAGGTAAGAGGCATATACTCTTGCAATTACAGAAGGCTGTCCAATTATAGACATAGGGTGTGGGACTTAATAGAAGAGTTTGATGCATTCAATCTCACCCATGTACCTAGAGAGCAAAACCACAGAGCAGATGCTTTAGCCCAGGCTGCTAGTACTCTAGAGCCACTGTCCATATTAGGTTTAAAAAGATTCTCAGTTGAATTAGTATCAGTGCCTTCAGTACCTAATAATGTAACTAATCTCCAAGTATTTGAAGATGATCAACATATATTGGATTTTATTTCCAATAGAGATGTTTTTGAGGCATAGATCATTGATGAAAAGACTCTAGAAGATCATATCTGGGAGGAAGAAGAAATCCTAGAGCTACCAAGCAATAAAATCCCTAGGGGAATGATAGAAGTGGAGAGAGAGTTTGATTTGGACAACATGCTGAAACAAAGGGATCTTCAAAAGGCTGATGAGGGACAGTATTCGCAGGTTGACCTTGGGCAAGGTGATAGAAGAAGAAATGTTCTGATTGGGAAGGTCTGTACAGAAGAAGAGTTGAAAGGGATAACTCAGGCCCTCAAAGATTACATCCATGTCATTACCTAGATGTATGACAAATTAAAAACTTTTGATACATCAGTCATCACTCATACGATACCTGTGAAGTCAGACGCCAAGCCTTTTTGGCAAAAGTAAAGACCTGTCAACGCCTTACTGGAGCCAATCATTTTCAAAGAAGTCAAAAGACTACTCAATGCTAGGATCATATTTCTTGTGAGACACTCCACGTGGGTGGCAAACTTGGTCCCAGTGAGAAAGAAGAACAATGACATCAAATTGTGCATGGACTTCAGGAACTTGAATCGAGCTTCTGAAAAGGATAGTTATCCTTTGCCTTCTCTAGATGAAGTCCTGCAGATGGTGAACGACACCAAGATGATGTCCTTCTTGGATGGTTTCTTTAGACACAACCAGGTGATGGTGGACAGAATTGATAGATTGAAAACTACATTTACCATGAAATGGGGGATCTTCGCCTACAGGCGCATGCCATTTGGATTGATAAATGCTGGAGCCACATTTCAGCAAGCAATGGACATAGCATTAAGAGGCTTGATTGGTAAGTGCATCATAATATACATGGATGACTTAACGGTGTTCTCCAAAGATAGAGTGGACCATGTAGAGGACCTGAGAAAGGTGTTGAAGAAGTGTGAGTAGTACGGGATATCCTTGAATCCCAAAAAGTGCATATTTGAGATGACCACGGGGAAATTGCTAGGCCACCTGATAACTGAAGACGGGATCATCATTGATCCTGACAGAATAAAATCCATCATGAAGATACAACTACCTGGAAGCAAGACGGAGCTCAAATCTTACTTTGGTAAGATTAATTTCGTTAGGAAATTTATCATTGCCTTTGCAGAGATAGTCAGGCCCTTGAACGCCATGCTCAAGAAGGATGCTAAAATTGAATGGACCCCGAAGGCTAGAGCAACTTTTGAAGACATTAAAAAGGCCATATCAAACACTCCAGTCTTGATCAGTCTAGATTACGCCAAGGACTTCTACATCTACTCATTTGCTTTAGAACATACCTCTACAGCAGTGCTGACATAGAAAAATGAAGAAAAGGAAGAAAAGTCTATAGCCTTCATAAGTCGCCCTTTTAGAGACGCAGAGCTCAGGTATGTGGACGTTGAAAGACAGGCACTTGCTTTGATCTGAGCGGTCAAGAAGTTCAGGCAATACATCCTGAGAAGTAAGGTGATTGTTGTTGTACCTAATGCAGAAGTGAAAATGTTGCTAATGCAAAGTGAACCAGGTGAGAAAAGGGCTAAATGGATCATTGTCCTCTAGGAGTATGATATGGACATTACCCCTATGAAGCTGGTAAGAGGGCAGGCATTAAGTCAGATGATATCAGAGGTTGATCCCAATATCCTGAGCCAGTAGTACATTGTAAATGCAAAAGATGACAGAGAATGGTACTCAAACATTAGGCACATCCTGACCACTGGGAGATGTCTCTCAAGACTGCAGGCCTCACAGAGGAGAGCCCTGAAGATAAGGTTGCTGAAATTTATGTTAAAAGGAGGAGTCCTTTTTAAGAAAAACTATGAGGGGATATACCTAAGGTGCTTAGAAAGATCAGAAGTAGATAAGGTGCTAACAGAATTACATGATAAATTTGGGACTGCACATGGGTCGTCCTTAGCCACCACTCATGCTATCCTCAGGGCAGGGTATTATTGGCCAACAATTTTCAAAGATATAGCTAAACACATCATATGCTATCATATGTGTCAGGTTGCTGCCAATAGAGAGAAATATGCTGCTCAACCTTTGTAGCCAGTGATGGAGATGTGCCCCTTTGCTCAATGGGGAATGGACTTCATAGGATCCATCAATCTTCCCTCATCCTTAGGCCATAGGTATGTTTTAACTATTACTGATTACTATACTAGGTGGACTGAGGCTGTCAGCAGTAGGACATGCAATGCTGAGGATGTTATTAGGTTTTTGGGAACCAATATAGTGACTAGGTATGGAGTTCCATATGCTTTAGTATGTGATAATGGGCCTACTTTTGCTTCAATTAAATTGTCAAGTTGGGCTTTCGATCATGGGGTCATCTTAAAATTCTCCTCAAATTACTACCCCCAAGGGAATGGATTAGCAGAATCCACAAACAAGAACCTATTGAACATCATAAAAAAGATGATAGATAAGAACTTAAGGGAATGGAACACTCTATTGAAATATGCCTTGTGGGTAGATAGAACAAGGAATAAAGATGCATTAGGAAATTCACCTTTTCACTTAGTATATGGGGTGGATCCAATCCTCCCTATCAACCTAAAGATTCCTACACTGCAATTTGCACAAGAGTACCTAGGCATAGATAATAAACAGGAAGTTAGATTGCTACAGCTAATGCACCTAGAAGAAAAAAGAAGTGTAGCAATTAACCAATTTGGTAAACATCAGGCTATTGTCAAGCGCTGGTTTGACAAAAGGGCTAGAATCAAGGCTTTCAGGATCTCAGATCTGGTCCTGATGTGGGACAAAGCACATGAAAGGAAGGGTGATCATGGTAAATTTGACAAACTCTAGATAGGCCCCTTTCAAATTTTTGAAATTCTAGGAGACAGCACCTATAGGCTCAAGTCCTTAACAGGTGAGGATGTTCCATTACCAGTTAATGGACAGTTCCTCAAACACTATTTTCAGGCCTGAGGATTGCATCATGACAATCATGTGTATCATAGTGTACTTTCTTTGTATAGTTGTTTGTACAGTGGCTTTGTTTCCTCAGCAGGGATCTTTCTTTTGATTTAGAGTGTAAAGGGGCAAATTAACAACCACTGAAAACAATGGAAAATTGAGATCATTAAGGTTAATTATTTGAAATCTATGCATAACTTGTTGTGACTGTCATGAATGTAGAGAGTTGTTTACCTTGTGAAATTTTGTATTCAATAAGAATGGGTTGAGTATTCAAGGAATGTTTCTCACAATGACACACCTAAAATCCTTGGGTTTGTTGAACTTACCAATGTAGATATTAGGTGAAAAATCAGAGGTCACCCTTGCTACCATGACAATTCTCAGCTTAATTTTAGCAAGTGTTCACTCCTTGCATCATGAAGTTACAACTGCAATATCATGTGAAATCTCTTTCAAGAATCAGAAAATAAAAAAAAATATAAATAAATAAAACAGATTATACTAAAAATTTAGATTAAGCCATCTAAGTAACTCTACCGAGGCTATAGACACTCGCTGGCAGTGGGCCTCTACTTAGGAGAATTGTAATGATAACCTTACCGGGGCTATGGACGCTCACTGGCAGCAAGGCTCTATTCGGTTGGCTATGAGGGAATGTCCTCACCTATGTAGTCTAATATCAGTCACTGGTTTGTTCAACTGATCTTCAAGATGAGGCTTATTAATCAAGTGCACCCACTTAAACTGAAATGAAAATTCATGCACCTTATTGAATACATTAAGTCCCAAGTTGAATGATGATTTGCAGAAAAGATAGTTGGAAGTTATGAATTTATTTCATTCAATTTTCTTTAATGGGTTGGACTTGATTGTTTTGTTTGGTTGCTAGTTGTTGTGATGTTCAAAACATGCCCCATTTTACTCCTTAGCAAAATGAGGACCCCTGCTATGGCTTTTTGCTTTCTGCTTGTGTGTGTCATTTTGCCTGGTGGTAAAGGGAAAAGTGAGTAAAAATTGCAAACTTTGTTGAAAATAGAGAAGAAATGCATTTCAGTACTAGTGCATAGTATGGTTGGATTCCTTGTCAAAAATGAGCTAGGGTTGCTTTTTGAACCATCTTAAAATGTGCCATATTTTGCAAGTTATGAGCATTTTGGTAAAATGTACAAGGGAAGGTTTTGATGTTTGCACATACAAGTCTCTTTGTAGATCAGGTTGCATATACAAGGCCCTTTGTATGTGAGTTCACTTGTATACAAAGACCTTTGTATATCACTTTCCATATACAAAGTCATTTGTATATGCAAAGGTCATTTTATACTTGGTCGCATGAGTAGTCGGGTTCATATACAAAATCATTTGTATGTCTTTTTTGCCTTGTATACATTTGGTAGAGTTTATACATACATACAAGATGGACCTGAGGTGGTTTTGGGTTGAAATGAATAAATGTTTAAATCCATTGCATGTATCTCATGTTTGTATGTTCATACAATGCATTTATACAAGGGCCGAAACTGAAAAGTTATTAAGCAATGTTAATTTATTGTATATTTTAGGCTCATATATTTAAACATACATTTGATATATACATTTGCAATGTGTAGGCCACAGACCTGAAGGATTATGAAAAGGAGTTAAAATGTTGTATGTTTTTCGCTTGTATGTTTTTACATACAAGGCAAATATACAAGCGTCTACATACAAGTTGCGGACCTGAAAAGTTCTTAAACAAGGTTAAATCCTTATATATAGACGGGCTTTGTATGTTGGCGAGATACAAAGACAATATACATGCACGGACCCAAAGGGATAATGAAATAGAGTTAAATCAATGTACATTCGGCACTTGTATGTTCTGGCATACAAGCGAGGTATACAAAGACAATATGCATATCGCGGATTCGAAGTGGCTATCAAATGGAGTTAAGTGCTCGTATGTTTCCCGCAATGTATTTTTATACATACATCGCCGCGGATTTGAAAGAATATGAAGCAGAGTTAAACTATTGTATATTCTGTGCGTTGTATGTATCCAAACATACAAAAAGTATACATTGCTATATACATCAGGCAGACCTGAAAAGGTTATTGAACGTAGTTAAGTCCTTGTACATTGTGCTTTGTATATTGCAAAATATACAAGCACAATGTACAAGCCAGATTCAAAATGGAAGTTAAAAATAGAAAATTCTTTGTATATTTGGCGTTTATATATTGCGATATAGAAACCGATATGTAGAGCGATATACAAGCTGGAATTCAAAAAGATTGAAATCTGATTGAACCAATGTATCACATCCACAATGTATATCATAATATACACTACTCAGCATACAATGAAATATACATTGCGGAACTCAGAGGCAAATTAAAAGCGGTTAAATGCTTGTATCACGTCCAACTTGTATATCAAATATACAAGCACAATATGCATTGAAATATACATTGGGTGGAATTGAAAAGGTTATAAATTGGAGTTAAGTGCTTGTATATTTTGCATTTGTATATCGCCATATACAAACCGATATGCATTGCAGGTATACAAGCTAGAATCTAAATGAATTTGAAATCAGATTTACCCGATGTATCACATTTGGCTTGTATATCGGACATACAAAGATTTAAATAGGTGAAATGAGCGGGAAATTGAAGCAATAGAAATTTTGAAGTTATCTTTGAGGTCCGAATGCATATTTTCGGTCAACGATGGTTGACCCAACTGGTTTTAACGCTGTATATGCATTTTTGATGCGCAATTTCCATGGTTTTTGAGCCCGATGGTTGTGTTTGTGCTTTTGGAGCTTGTTTTAATATAGATGTTCATTTTTCCTATTGATTTATTAAACGATGATGCTTTTTCCTGCCTGTTTATTACAGATTGTTGGAGTAGCTGGGAAGATGTAGAGTTGCTGACACAGTAACGGCATGCAGGTGAACACAAAGGATGGAGTTTTGAAGGGCGATGACATCATGCAGGACGGCAGATCAGATCCTGAGAGGTTGCAGACACACAAAAAGGAGACAAGGCTTTCAATGCGGAGGAGTTCGTTGGTGGAAACATTATTGAGGGAGCGGTGCCCTGTTTGGGTGTGCTGCTCAAATTCTTGGCGGGATTCATTTCTCACCGTTGGATGATGCATTTCAAGATGCTGGCCGTTGATCTCCTAGGGTTTTTGGGCACTAGATTGGGGAAAAACCAAAGATATATATTAGGCCCATTTTTATTCTAAAAAAAAGGAAGAGGAGGTCAATAATACAAAAAATCAGACCTGTAATAGTTTTAGGAGAGATCGAATTACTGAGACTAGTGAGGACTGGATTGTTGAAATAATCAAGGTCCCTTTCTTAGATCATTGTAAATGTACCTATTTTATGAACATATTGTATGGAGATGAAGTTTCAAACTATACCCCGATTGTAAACCTTAAGTAGTCTTCAATTGATTTCTGGATATGTACTGGTGAATGCCATGTTCTATAGAAGCGCTTTCATTTCATTTCATGTTGTCAACTTTTCCCCTGAAGATTTGCACTAAATCATGCGGATTTGTGGACTGTCCTGATGAAGTATGATTTTAGTTTTCTTCTCTCCATTATTGTATGGGAACATGTATGTGGATCAATAATCTCAGTCAAGTAATTTTAGGAATCTCACTCTCTAACCCTTTTTCTCATTTTAATTTCATTGAAATCACTTTCATAACTGCACATCACGATAAATCAGAAGTAGAACAGAGAAATATGCTAACATCTCATAGACAATTGAATATCATTAGCATATTTTGAGCCAAATGCATGTAGTATTGAAAATGTCATGCAGAAAATCACAAATTAGGGTATAACTCATGCAGATATCAACTTAGGCACATCATTTGGAGATATATGTTGTGTAGAGTAACTTCCCTATATAGCATAGTTGTAGGAACAGAATCTACTAATCTATGTAAGGCCCCAAAATGGAAAACAACAATACACATCAACCACATAATAACATCAACAGATTATGAACTAATTGATGGGGACTTGGGATCATGAATTCTTGGAATTCATCGTATCTTTCAAGATAAACAAGGGTTGTTGTGTGACTTTTGTTTTGTGTGCTTGGTTGTGACTGACATCACAAACTGATCAACAATAGGTAGAGGAATGATAGAGATAGGTAGATAGAGGTTTAGGGTTGCTTGGGTTTAGTGTTTAGGGTTTAGGGTTTAGGGTTCAGGATTTAGGAGTTTAGTGTTTCTTAGGTTTAGGGTTTAGGGCTTAGGGCTTAGGGGCATTATTTAGGGTTTAGGGTTTAGGGGCTAGGGGTTGGGGTTTAGGGTTTAGGGGCATTATTTAGGGTTTAGAGGTTTAGGGTTGCTCAAGTTTAGGGTTTAGGGGCATTATTTAGGGTTTATGCTTGCATGTCAAAAGTAGCTTCTCTCTCTCTAAATCCATAAACCCTAAATAATGCCCCTAATCCCTAACCCCTAACTCGTAACCCCTAAACCCTAAACCTCTATCTCCCTATCTCTCCCTTATCTCCCTCTCTCTAACATCCTTCTGTTGGCAAGAGACACTTCTTCAAATTGATAGGTGTTATCATTGATGGCAACTAAGATCATCCCAATCATCTGCATAACACAATTTATTCACACTGGAAGTCAGAATCAGAATTTGTCTAAGTCTGAGCAATTAGGAATAGAGCAGGTGACAAGGTCCAGTATCTTGGTCCGGATCTCTCTAGTGGAAAGGCGTGGTTTGTTGTGGATCTAAGGTAGTTGTAAGCATTGTCAAGACACTCTAAATCTAGAGTTTTGTCCTCTAGTGATGGACTCAAAAGATATTAGCTTCTGAGTATCGGGTCTTAGTTTGACAAAACAGACAAAAGAAGAACAAGTCGACCTTGTGAATGATCTTAATTCTTGATGTATAGAAGTTGTTTATTGGGCAATTGATGATGACCAGTGATGGTAGCCAACAAGATTGATGATTGTCAAGTATAAGTTTTGGTCTGTATCTCTTATTATGTATGGATCTACCTGACAGAACTGAGTACTCAACAAAGTTCTAAATGTTCTTGAAGCCAACTGGTAAAATGATTGTAGATCATGTTGCAGATATATATAGCCAATGGAATTGGATGATTTAAGTGTGTGTGTGTGTGTGTGCAAATAAGGTGTAATTGTGAGAAGGGAAAAAATCTAAGGTGCGAATGAAGGAAGAGCGGTAAGAAGAGAAAAGTGAAGATGAAATGTGTAAGATCAGTTTTTACACTTAACCGGAACTAAAACTCTTGCATGTGTAGATGCTATTTATCAATTCAAAATCTCTGTTATTATTTTGTAATCTTTCTATAGGCAGCGAGCCTCCATTTGAGTAGTGAGCTCTGAGCAGTGAGCCTGAATGTGTGTGCATTCCCATTTGTAAAAATACTTTTAACAGGGTATTAATCTTTGTGGGTTAACCCCCACCGTGGTTTTTCCCTTAACTGGGTTTCCACATCAAAAATCTTGGTGCCAAGTGTGTTATTTATGGTTCTGCTCATATGTTATTGATTAATGAGGAATTGTTTATATCATTAATTTGATTACAAGCAGTATGGGAAGATTAAAGTTAGAAAAGATTAAAATGTGTGACAACTGATTCACCCCCCTCTCAGTTGTCCGGACCTAATCCAACAATGGGTATCAGAGAAAGGTTCCTTTGGAAAATTTTAATAGCTTAAGGAAGATCTGGGAAGATAGTAAAAATGGATGAATATAACCTTAAAGGGAAACTTAATCTCACCCTAGATGATCTCAAGTAGTCCAAGGCAGAAGTCCAAGAATTGCAAGATAACCTCAAAAAGACTGAAGACTTCATTAAGATTTTAAAAGAAAAACTGAGCAAATCCAATGCAAAAGGAAAGGAGAAACCTCTTCAACTAGAAGACAAGGCCCTGAAAGAGAAAACAAAGGAATGTGAAAAGTTAGCTAAATAAGTTGTGGTCCTTGTAACATCAGAAAATTTCCCCTTGGGGGCTTTTCCCTCATAAGGTTTAGCTCCCAGATCTTTAGTATGCATTTAGGACATTTTAGTTCATATTTTGGCATCCCGATGGAATGAGATGTGGGTTTCATGGCAAATGGGACCTAGGTGGACCCCTTGAGTTGTACCCTACCCAAAATAGGGGGGGCGGGGACTTGGGCACCCACGCCCTAGTCCTACCCTATTTTGGGGTAGCCCCAATTTATGGGTGTCGGTTTGTGACCATTATTAGGTCCCTTTGCCGACACGGTAAGTTTTGAATTTCAAAATCTTGGCAAGAGTGCTTGTAGTTGCATATATAAGCATGTGTAGGCATTCATTTGTAAAATAGATGATCATTGTGAACTTTAGGTATTCTAAAGGTGATTGAAGACTTCTAGTGTGTTGTAAGAGTAGACTTGTATATTTTGTGTGTTGATATTTGCAGATTTGAGCATTAATCTCCTCATGGCATGGAGAGCATCTTCCTCCATGAGAGCTTCACTACAAGGTAACATAATATTGTGTTTTTATCATTGATTCATTTGGTTTTTGCCTCTGCCTCATAAGGGCATGCACTCTTTATCTGACAATGGTGTTCGGAGACTTAAGTGTCCTTCGGGGCTTGACTAAGGCAAGCCTCTAGACACCACAACCCTCAAACCAAGTCTTGTGATGGTAGGTTACAGGTGTCACATCTGGAAAAAGTGAAGTTATAGGAAGGCTTGGTAGGCATCAAGGTTTCATGATCTGAAGAAAAGTCAGACACAGGGGCACTTGCAGGACTTGGGCGCTCGCTCTAGTGTCCTCTGCAGATAGATCTCGAAAAATAGAAGCCATAGGGCTGATTAGTGTCGGAAGGAGGTCCAGATTCTATGAAAAAGTAGGTACCTTGGACTTGGGTACCCACTCTAGTGTCCCTAACTATTCCTCTTTGGAACCCCAAAAATAGGTACTTTGTGATTCAGTATTTTACTCCTATCTGTAAGAGCTTTTTTCCGTAATTCATTAATTTGTTTTCATATTTGCATAATTAGGGATTTAATGGTCAATTAAGCATAGGAGAAGAAAAATTTGATAATTAATTCCTTAATCCAAGTTTCTCTTCATCTCACGATGACCTAGGGTATGATAGTGCTCACCATTCGACCCTAGATCCTTAAATGTTAAGTGGAAAGGAGGGTTTTAACATCTAAATACCAAAGATTGACAAAATCCAACTTTACCCTAAACATTTTGGTGAACCCCTATTTTTGGACATAAATTGCAACTTGCTAAGTGTTTGTCTTAAGATTTGGTGTGATTTCATTCATTCATATAGGCATTTACTTTATTGCATTGAGAAAATTTCAAAAAAATTGAAAATTTGGAAAAATACAAAAAAATTTGCATTGTTGGGCTTACTAAATTGCATCAATTCTTCCTAAATTTTCCTAATTCATGAATTTTATGTCAAATCTAATACAAACTACATAAAAATACCAAAAATCAGAAATTGTCATTGCATTTTTATCATTAATTTGCTAGGTTTTTGTGGAAATTTTGACAATTTTATATAACCTAGTAATTCCAAAATCTAGGGTTTGTAGGAAAAATCTTTTATCAGATTTTTCTACTGATTTTAGACGCTCATTCAAATTTTTATTTGGTTTTAGTCTTGAATTTTAGTGTCAATTTGCATTTAGATTTAAAATATTTGTAATTTCGCATAGAAAATTTCAACAAAAACTAGCAATTTTGATGCATTTTCCTTAAATTTGCATGGGCATTTTGCATGTTTAACCTTGAAAATCATTTTTAGATCTGAGATTATTTAATTTCCATCATAAATCAGACTTACAACATTCACATATCATTTTGTCCCAAGATCTCAAACCTAGGGCTTCAAAAATAACGATCTTCGCTAAATTTGGCCTTATCGACTCTATAAACTTGCACTATATGTGTGCTGTGAAAGATATTTTTGCATTAATTTTATGTTATTATGGAAATAATTTTCTTTCCCTTATAAAAAAGAGTTACAACACCCTTTTATCGGGCTATTGTAGTGAAAACTTTGCAAAAAACTACACATTTTGACCATTTTTGCCCTAGGGTTTGACCTAGTTTGCACTAAAAGCGTGTTGTGTTAGATATTTTGACACCAAGAGGCTATTATTACTGATATTATTTTTTGTATATTATCATTTTCCTCACAACACACTTTGTTATGGTATGTTGCATTAAGTTTTGGTAAAAAAATTGCCTATTTTGACATATTTTCACTATAATTTGACTTGGCATTATCTTGAAATCGCATCAAGAGTGTGTTGAGAGTGATCTTATTGCTGTTTTGGACTGATATCAGATAAATAACTTGTTTCCTTCAACTAAAATCCTTAAACCACCCTTGGTTCCATTCATTGGCATCAAAAACATGTCGAAAAACCAAACATTTTAAGGCCATTTTGCATATAGATTTACACTTGCCTTTGTTATACTTTTGGAAAAACTTATAAATCTGATTTGGCATTGATTTGAGCATATAAAAATGGCTTCTAATCATAATAACAATAATAGGTTCCCTCCTAGACCCTACATGAAAAGAAAAGCATCTGAACCTGAAATTGTCTTTACACCTCATGATAGAACAACTGGAGACAAAGAAGGACCTCTTTACATCACTGTGAAAATAATGGAAAATCCTATGGATGGAACTCTTATTAATCTTAATTGCATGACTAATGTTTCCACTGAGGAGTTCCTCTTTTCACATCAATTAATGCAAGGTTCTTATGACCTCTGGAGCATGATGATTAAGACACATAAGGGAACCTTTATCAAAACTTTGGGTAAGATATAATTATTAGTAACACTATCCGGAAAACATGTCAAACAATGGTTTGATGTTGTCCCTATTTTCTGACCTCTTTTGCATTAAATTGGGACATCCTTGGCTAAAAGAAATGAAGGCTATTCCTTCAACAATACACCACTATATGAAATTCCCTCTAGATGATCGTATAATCACCGTCCCTCACAACAAGTATAAACCTTTGGGTCAAAAAACACATTACAAGTTGAATTACTTTTGGGATAACACTGAAGTACCTAGTTCTCCTACACAAGAAATGACAAAAGAGAAACAACCCACATGTGAAGAGAACTTTAGACCAAAAGGACAAGGTCCCTATGTTGAGGTTCCTCCCCTAAAATCCTTACAAGGATCGGGTGGTCATTGTCAACAACAAAACATTCCACCGTGATATATGAGATTTGATCCTGGTGCTTCATCCTCTAATTTACAAAAACCTATGAAAGAGCAAGGCCTCGTCTTACAAGAGATTAGTGGTCAAACAAAGAGAAATAGAAAAGCAAGAGAAAGAAGAAAAAGAAGACAAGAATATGCCATAAACCTAGCCTCTCAATAAGAAAACATTGATCCCAACATTCAACCAAACAAAGACGATCCTAATGATGAACAACATGATGAACAAGATAAAAATTTGGCTATGGTACCATATGTCCCACTATCCTCCAACATTAGGGAGTGGGAAGATGACGACGATGATTTACTTATAGACAACTTCTAGCCCAAGGGGCCCTACAGGTAAGTATATCTAACTATTTATTTCTCTTGTGATGTACCTCCCCCGTGATGTGTTATAAGTTGTTTAGGCCTCTTGCGATGACCTCAGATTCTCTTGTAAGGTTTGGGATACTATTTGTATCATCATTCTTCTAAAATTGCCTCTCTGATTTCAATGTTGTGTGTTGTGTCTTGCAGACATAGCATCATGGTTGGTGACCTGGGGGCACCCTCCTATGTGACTGTCCCTAAGACACTTGTTTCTCCTCTCTTATTTAGTGTTTCCCTTCCTCTAGTGTTTCTATCTAGTGGGTGAATGACGAGAAACATTTATATTGATGCAGACCTAGTGTCCCTTTCAAGAGCAATCAAAAAATGGACTTAGTTCCTAATATGACGATGGGGTTGTATATCTTATCCGAGGCTTGTCTAATGGAAGCACTTGTGCTTTCTGCATAGTGAATTTGATGATGTTTCTATCACATTTACAAACCTTAACAATACTTCTGCTCTATGCACCTTTGTTTGTCTTTGAATCTAGCCTTAGCGGTACTCGATTTGGAGAGCTTCGTGATATAGCCCCATGGTTATCCTTGAACTCCAAATTTATTGTATAACCTTGGCTCTTTGTGTGGTTAATCATATGCATTGATATTGTTGTTTACCATGATGTTGTAGACACTAACATGTTTCTTGCAGGGATGTGTTTGTGGGAACATTTGGCAATCGTAAAAGTACATGTCACCTCTAGGGGGCATGGGCTTTGCGAAAGTCAATGTTCTCTTGTGTGTTTTCTTCCTACCTTAACGTGCTTGATATCGACAACTAATATCAACCACCTTAAGGTGGGGGCATATATAAGGTAAGCTATCTGTTATAGATGTTAGCAATGTGTTTGACCTCAGATGCAAAGACTTGCATCCCAGGGTAGTGCATTGTGCATCCTGAGTTTGTTTGCAATCAATCAATCAATCAATCATGTAAGCCCTTTGCGGAGGTGGGATATTGAGCATATCCTTTTTTCTTAATCCCTCTGTAGAGGCGGGGATGGTATATTTCTCAGAGCACATTACATTATCCTGTCATTTTCAAAAGTCCTCTACAGAGGTAGGGAGCAGTTCTGTGACTAACTCAACTGTTAAGTGTGTCTTTGGCAATTGTTGTGGTGAAACCCAATCATTGGTGTGTGCCTATAATGTTCTTGAGATGGTGTTGGACCTAGAAATAGGTACACTCCATCGCTTGTCTGCCGTGTTTTCTCCATGTCTTCAAGTGTGTGTGTTTTGGCGTGCTTATTTTGTGTGGCGTGTTTATTGCCCCATATGCGGAGACCAGCACCTTCGAGTACTGCTTCATACATTTTGGGAGGTTTTCTATGTCTTGCATGTGTGTTTCCCCATATATACAGAGACCTGCACCCTTGGGTAGTGCATCCTGTATTATGGGAGGTTTGTTTACTTTCCAATACTTGCATTTGCATTTTATATATATGAGAAAAAGAAAATAAAAGATATCATTTTTTTCTTCCATGCATTAATGTGTCTTCTATGCATTGACTGTCTACTCCATGTTTTGCGTGACTGTAACTATCTTCTCCATGTTTTGTGTGCCTATTACTATTTTCTATGTGATTGGCGTGTCTTCTCCATGCTTGGTGTGTTTGTTGTGTTTGTGACCTTAATTTAATGCATGTATTGGCCTTGCATCTATACATACATTAAAGTGGGGGCTAAATGTAATGTTGGAAAATGCCCCTTTGGGGGCTTCTCCCTCATAAGGTTTAGCTCCCAGGTCTTTAGTATTCATTTAGGACATTTTAGTTCATATTTTGGCATCCCAATGGAATGAGACCTGGGTTTCATGGCAAATGGGACCTAGGTGGACCCCTTGAGATGTACCCTACCCAAAATGGGAGGGGACTTGGGCACCTACGCCCTAGTCCTACCCTATTTTGAGGTAGCCCCAATTTCTAGGTGTCAGTTTGTGACCATTATTAGGTCCCTTTTCCAACACAGTAAGTTTTGAATTTCAAATATCTTGGCAGGAGTGCTTGTAGTTGTATATATAAGCATGTGTAGGCATTCATTTGTAAACTAGATGATCATTATGAACTTGAGGCATTCTCGAGGTGATTAAAGACTTCTAGTGTGTTACAAGAGCAGACTTGTATGTTTTATGTGTTAATATTTGTAGATTTTAGCATCAATCTCCTCATGGCATGAAGAGCATCTTCCTCCATGAGAGCTTCACTACAAGGTGACATAATATTATGTTTTTATCATTGATTCCTTTGGTTTTTGCCTCTACCTCACAAGGGCATGCACTCTTTATCTAACAATGGTATTCGAAGACTTAAGTGTCCTCCGGGGCTTGACTGAGGCAAGCCTCTAAACACAACAACCCCCAAACCAAGTCTTGTGATTGTAGGTTATAAGTGTCGCATCCTTAAAAAGTGGAGTTGCAAGAAGGCTTGGCAAGCATTAGGGTTTTAGGATCTAAAGAAAAGTCAGACACAGGAGCACTTTTAGGACTTGGGCACTTGCTCCAGTGTACTCCACAAATGGATCTCAGAAAATAGAAGTTACAGGGCTGATCAGTGTCAGAAGGAGGTCCAAATTCTATGAAAAAGTAGGTACCTTAGATTTGGATGCCCGCTCCAGTGTCCTTGATTGTTCCACTTCAGAACCCTGAAAATAGGTACTCTGTGATTCAGTATTTTACTCCTATCTGTAAGAGCTTTTTCTGCAATTCATTAATTTGTTGTCGTATTTCCCTAATTAGGGTTTTAATGGTCAATTGAGCATAGGAGAAGGAAAAATTGATAATTAATTCCCTAATCCAAGTTTCCCTTCATCTCACAATGACCTAGGATAGGATAGTGCTCACCACTCAACCCTAGATCCTTGAATATTAAGTGGAAAGGAGGGTTTTAACTTCTAAATACCAAAGATTAAAAAAGTTCAACTTTACCCTAAACAGACCTAAAACATGAGATAGGAACTGGGGTGGTGAGATTAACAAAGGAAATTAAAGATAGGAAGAAATCTAAAATAGAGAACTGAAGAATGTTGTAGATTGGATGGAATAGTTGGTCTCCTAGAATCTAATCTTCAAGAAAGCAAAAATAATGAGAGAGAACTTGAGAGACAAATTATCACTCTCAGACATGACCTAGAAATTGTAAATGAGTATAAGGAGAAGTTCAAGATAAGATTAGCTAAACTTGAAGCACTAATTGAAGAACAGAAAAATGATGATGACAAGCATGATCTTAGATATGAGAAAGGTGAAAGCTCCAGATCTGGATAAAGAAATTTTCAACCAAGGAATAAAAGGAACATAACTAGAAAACCTTTGGTAAGACAACCTAATGCTCAAAGATATCCATCATTCAATGGGAATTGTTTCAATTGTAATAAATTTGGTCATAGAGCTACTCAGTGCAGAAGCAAAGTAAATCAAAATGATCCATCCTTCTTCGGTCAATGCTTCAAGTGTAAGAGATGTGGTCATAGATCAAATGAATGCAGAAGTATGATAATGGATAATGCTAACAATAGAGGAATTAGCAATTCTTTCAATGGTTACTGTTTTGTTTGTAATGGGTTTGGACACGTGGATAATCAGTACAAATCAAGAGGAAATCAAGTTTATAAGAAAAGAAATGTTGTGTGATTTAACTGCAATAAATCTGGTCATATTTCAAGACTATGTAGAAGTAGGAACAATAGAAGAAGAGGTTTGGCAAATAGAAAATAGAATAAGCAAAAACAAAACAAAGGAAAAAGAAAAATTGATGTGAATGAGATACGGAGAGAAATGACCAAGACTTGGGTAAAGAAAGATACAATAAACAATAGTGATGGGTCCGCACTGGAATCCGGTGCTGACAATTCCTCTAGGAATTAAGTCAAGAGCTCTAGTTTAGGGGGAGCTGCATTGAACATCAAATTCCTCCAATCAGTAAGTGGGTGCCTGAATTTGGCAAAATAAAAAAGAATATTTTGAATTGGTTCAAAACCTTTGAAAGGATTTTCGGAAGAAAAGATGTTGATATAAAAACTTGTAGAGTAATTCATGAAGAACTGTCAAAAATAGAGTAACTGGATATAGTTAGGGCAACATATTTATTACAATGCCATATTAGGTTTTGCAAAAGATAAAAGGTCACTTGGTCACTCATTTGAATCACTTTGCATTTGGAGGAAACAAGAAGAAAAGCATTCGAGCTACAAATCTAGAGACTGAGGCACAAAGAGTGAATTCAACCAGAAATTGATCAACCCTAACCCTACAAAAGAAAAAGGTACCTCTCTATAAATATTTGAATCTAAAATATGTTGAAATGGCTACTCCTCATGTTGTTGACATTACTGAAAGGCCTCAACCCAAATTTAAGAAGAATCCTCACAAATCAATAGAAATTGACCCATTAGGTGCTTTTTTAAGTGTTCTGTATGATGTGCTGCATGTTGAAGACATTAGGGTTTAGATTCATGCAAACATAGATGAATTTGGAGATTCAAGGTATGTAGACTTGTTTGGGAAACAACTCAGGGATGAAAATCATGAACTTAAACCTGAGTATAAGGCACTATAGGATAAACACTTTATTCAGATTATGGGGTTTCCAACATTTGATGAGGATGAATGGGTCTGATATGTTTTGAGTCGGATGCAGGATGAATTCATTTGGTTGTTAAAACCATTCAAGATTACCAAGGATGCTATCAGAATTGTAACTAGATTAAACTCCATCAGAGGATTCCCCATGCTGAAAGCCATGAAAAACCAGACATTGACTAAGGCTACCGGTGCCAAGTTTGATGGAAGGGTAATGACCATTAATGATATTATAGAACCGGATGTCAAATTCGCCTCCATGGTGATTGGCTACAACATTTACCACTCGAGTAGTGAAAATTCTATTTTTGGAATAGTCATATATGTTGCATACAAGATGCTAAAAGAAAATATTGATTATGACTTGTGTGAATTACTACAGAATCAACTGATTGAAAATTTAAACAAAATCAAGAAAGATAAGAAAAACACTTTCAAGTATGGTACATTGGTTCTATGTCTATTCTTTTACTTTATGAATGAGGTACCTTGGGTAAAAGGTGTGTACTAGACTAAGGATGAGCCGTTTGCCATTCAAATCAGAGATCATCTTCGTAGCATTGGTGATTTCAAAGCTCAGAAAACTACGATATGGGGTTACTTCAAGAATTTTTAGAGTATGATGTACTTAAGGGAAAGAATCCCTAAATCAATTGTTGAGAAGTACAAAAATGAAATATGCTTCTTGGTTGATACTAATCAGTGTCTAATGGAAGCAATGGAACATAGAACTACTTTAATCATGCCCATGGGTATGAAGTAGATGAAAAAATCTTGAATATGTATGTTCAACATCTTCTAAGCAAGCCTAAAGACACAATGGTTGA
Organism: Cunninghamia lanceolata; assembly: GCA_027924645.1. Classification (NCBI taxonomy): domain Eukaryota; kingdom Viridiplantae; phylum Streptophyta; class Pinopsida; order Cupressales; family Cupressaceae; genus Cunninghamia; species Cunninghamia lanceolata. The sequence goes on along the minus strand of BSBN01001074.1, from coordinate 2,938,200 downwards.
AAGTTTTGGAACTTATGAGGAGATGAATTTAAAACTGCATACTAAGCTCAGAGAACCTAAAACCAATAGGAAAGTGAGAAAAGAAGTTGAGCAGTTAGCTGAAAAATCTGGGCCTAACTAAGGAGGTTGTGAGGAAATTTAGAGAAAGAATTGAAAAGGGTGAGAAAGAGAAACAAGACAAGAAACAAACAGGTGCTCTGGTGGAACTCTCTTCCACTTCAAGAACTACTAGGAGATTTGCTACTGTCCCTATTCCTTCCAAGACTACAAAACTGTATTCCTTCCAAGACTACAAAACTGGAAGCAAAATCATCCAAAAAATGGGAGAAAAGAAAGAAAACAAAAGCATCCCAGACCTATGAAAGCATAAGAGAAGAAGAAGAAGATACATATTCTAACATTGAAATCAAGGAACTAAAGGCCACTGGAATAAAAGATACAAAAGTAACCAAAGTAAAGTCCTCCGAAAGCAAAAGGGCTAGTAAAAAGCAAAAGACAGAAGCATATGAGGAATATGTTGAGAAGCCCAAACTTTCCCTAGAGGATGTGATAAAGTCAGTCACTGTAGATGGTAATCTAAAACCCATGATTGAATTCTATGATGAAGAAAGTGATGTGGATAAAAGGGTGTTGGAGGAAGCAACTGTTAGATATCTCAACATCTACAACAAGGAACTGATTGAGATAACTTCTGAGTTACCATAGAGTCTGGCAAATATTTTGGAGCTGAGAAAAGAAAATGCCAAGAGCAAGGACATGGAGATTAGGGAACATGAGCTAATAAATTTGTGTCCTCAGATTTCACCTGATCATATAGATATGATATTCAAAGAAGTCAAAGATGACTTTAGAAGCAAAAAGAGAACGAACAAACTCATGCTTGGAGAAACAAGTGAAATTGTTAAAGAAACTCAAGAAATTATTTTGAAACCATTGAAAAAGCACAATTTTCCCATAGTCACAGAAGAAGTTCCAGATGGTGAAGAAGAAAACATCATTGAGTAGCAATCTGAGTTGGATGAAGCCTCTATTCTGAAAGTGGAACAAGCAAATTAGGAGGATACAAAAATGATGGATAAAGTAGTTGATACAGGAGATACTCCTAATCAACCTGATACGTCAAGAAAAGAAGATAATATTACTACTTCATAGAGCCCTCCAGATCAAGTAGCAAGTGGTGAACAAATAGGAAAGAGTCCCTCTATAGAGAACATAGAGAAAAGTAAAGCAGAGAAAGAGGACGAAAAAGGAAAGAAAGATAAAGCAAAAGAAGATGGTGCTAATATTGAAGCACCTAAAGAAGATACTGAGAAATCTGATGAACAAAAGGATGGTTCAGAAAATGTTGCAAGAGACACTACAGATGCAGTAAAAAGTCTTCTTGAAAAAGAGATGTTTGAGCTTGATGAGCATGAACTAATCCAAGGTCTAGCCAATCTAGATGCTCTCTCTCCAATTCAATTGATGAAAATAGTACCATTCACTCAAGTAAAGGCTAGAGAAAAGATGTTAAAGTTCCACATGGAGGACAATGAGCTACTGGGGCTTGCATCTAGGATTTTGTAAAAGTTAATGCCTTCCTACTAGAAGAGTCCATCTAATTCCCCCTCTGAACATCTAAAAAATCTTGTAAGTTCTATAAATACTCATTTTGAGTCCTTTGAGAAGTCTGAAGAGGCAAAAGTTTAGAAAGAATTCTTGGATAAGAAATTTTGTGGAATAAAGAACCTGATAGGAAATGATAGAAGAATACTTGGTATTAGCATAAAGAGTATTCAGAATGCTCTAAATGATGGAAGTGATATGTACAAATTATGTCTATCATGGCCCAAAGTTAATGAGGATATTGAGAAAAAGATAAAGGAGCAAGAATAGAAATTGTCATATCTTTCTCAAAATTTTGATCCTCTAATAGTTACGACTATAAGTCAAGAATGTTAAGTAATCAACCTGACAGATGAGATAAAGAGGCTTAGTAAAGAAAAAGGTAACACTATGAAGAGAATATGTGAGCTTCGAGGATTGATTGCCCTCAAGTTAGAAGCCATTTATAATGCTCTATCAGAAGCTCAAACTGCACTTCAGACAAGTAATTCTTTAGATCTAACAAAGGTAGAAGCATATGCATTTTTGTTGAGTGGACACATCTCAATTTTAGATGGAATGAAGGGAACTTGGGCCTCTGAACTTTTGCAATTGAAAAATAGTTTTGCAAACATTCTCAAGTTCATGTGAATAGAATTTAATGATTACTTGTACATATGCGACATTATACACAGAATTTTTGTAGAATTTTGGCTTGTGTACCCCACCCTTTGCCATTGATGTCAAAGGGGGAGTAAAGAGAAGTGAAAAATGAGGAATCTAGCAAAGGGGGGGCACTAGAAAGAAGTATGAACAACAATATGGAGTACAAGCAAAGGGGGAGTTATTTTGACACTTAGTCATTTTTCACTAAGTGTTGCCATCAATGCCAAAGGGGGAGATTGTTGGCAAGACACACTACTTTTCATTGATAGGCATTATCATTGATGGTAACTAAGATCACCCCAATCATCCACATAACACAATTTGTTCACACCAGAAGTTAGAATCAGAATTTGTCTAAGTCTGGGCAGTTAGGAACAGAGTAGGTGACAGGGTCTGGTATCTTGGTCCGAATCTCTCTGGTGGAAAGGCATGGTTTGCTATAGATCTAAGGTAGTTGTAAGCATTGTCAAGACACTCTAAATCTAGATTTTTGTCCTCCAGTGATGAAGGACTCAAAAAAAATTAGCTTCTAAGTATCAGGTCTCAGTTTGACAGAATAGATAGAAGAACAGGCTGACCTTGTCAATGATCTTAATTCTGGATGTATAGAAGTTGTTTATTGGGCAATTGGTGATGACCAGTGATGGTATCCAACATGATTGATGATTTGCAAGTATAATTTTTGGTCCGTATCTCTTATTATGTATGGATCTAGCTGACAGAATTGAGTACTCAACAAAGTTCTAAATGTTCGTGAAGCCAACTGGTAAAATGATTGTAGATCATGTTGTGGATATATATAGCCAATGGAATTGGATGATTTAGGTGTGTGTGTGAATAAGGTGTAATTGTGAGAAGAGCAAAAATCTAAGGTGTGAATGAAGGTAGAATAGTAAGATCTTGAGCAAAGTGAAGATGAAATGTGTAAGATCAGTTTTTGCACTTAACCGGAACTAAAACTCTTGCATGTGTAGATGCTATTTATAAGTTCAAAATCTCTATTATTATTTTGTAATCTTTTTGTAGGTAGTGAGCCTCCATTTGAGTAGTGAGCTCTGGGCAGTGAGCCTGAATGCATGTGCATTCCCATTTGTAAAAATATTTTTAACAGGGTATTAATCTTTGTGGGTTAACCCCCACCGTGGTTTTTCCCTTAACCGGGTCTCCACGTCAAAAACCTTGGTGTCAAGTGTGTTATTTATGTTTCTGCTCATATGTTATTGATTAATGGTAAATTATTTATATCATTAATTTGATTGCAAGAAGTATGAGAAGATTAAAGTTAGAAAAGATTAAAACATGTGCAATTGATTCACCCCCCTTCTTAGTTGTCCAAACCTAATCCAACACACTCTACCTCTCAATCTCTCTCCCTATCTCTTTGGACATCTCTCTCTCTAAAGAGAAATTGTCTAGAAAAGAAAAGGAAAACTAGGAAATGGATTTAACTAGGAGGTAGAGAGAGAGGGAGATATAAAGATAGAGATTGAGAGGGGGGATATTGAGAGATATAGATAAAAAGGGAAAGATAGAGAGAGATTGGAAGATAGAGAGGGAGAGGTAGAGATAGAGATATATAGATACAAAGGGGTAGAGAGAGAGAGGAGGGATATTGAGAGATATAGACAGAAAGGGAGAGATAGAGAGAGATTGGAAGATAGAGAGGGAGAGATAGATAGATAGCAATAGAGAGAAAGAGAGAAAGAGAGAAAGAGAAAGAGATAGAGATAGAGATAGAGAGGGGTAGAGATGTTGATTGTCAGGAACACTAAGAGGGGGGTCAATCAGTGTTCTATAAATCTTTTCATGTACTTGTACTTTTAACCATTTCAAAAGAATAATCCAATAGAAGAAAAATATACAACTAAATAGCATCCACAAAAGCATGACACATAACACCAAGATTTTACATGGAAAACCCAAAAAGGGAAAAACCACAGAGAGTATTAGCTCTCAAATATATATTGCAATCTTTACAAAAATGATGTTCAGGCTTGGTCACTCCACGAGCCTGGAACATGCTAGCTTACAGCCATGAAGTACAACTAAGTTTAGCAGGCTCACTGCCTCAGCCCTAAACCTAGCAAGATTATAATAAGAGTTGTTAAACCCTACTAGAGGCTCACTACTGGCTTACTACCTTGATAACAAAACCATACTTCTAGACATATCACACATGACATTTGAATATTGCTTCAACATCTGCCACTATGCCAGGGTGCAATCATTTGTATTTTGAATCCCAAGTCTTCATCGCTGCTGATCCTCTAACTTCATGTGATGTTCACAACATGCCCCATTTTACTCCTTAGCAAAATGAGGACCCCTACTGTGGCTTTGCTTTTTTGCTTTTGTGTGTTTTGTTTTGCTTGGTGGTAAAGGGAAAAGAGGGTTAAAATTGCAAACTTTGATAGAAATGAAGAAAAAATGCATTTTTAGTACCAGGGCATGATATGGTTGGATTCCTTGTGAAAAATGAGCTAGGGTTGCTTTTTGAACCATCTTAAAATTTGCCATATTTTGCAAGTTATGATCATTTTGGTAAAATGTACAAGGGAAGGGTTTGTTGTTTGTATATACAAGTTTGCTTGTATATTGGGTGCTTTATTTTACTTGTATGCATTTACAAATACTTTATTTTCTTCATACATACAAAGTGGTCCCGACGGAACTCACAATTGAAAGGTATAAAAGTTTACGTCCACCGCTTGCATCTTTTGGTTTGTATGTTCAAACATACAAAGGTTATATGCAAAGGTTACATACAAGCTGCGGACCCGAAATGTTATTTAAGAAGAATTAAATGGTTGTATGTTTTGGCGTTTGTATGTTTCATACATACAAATGATACATACAGGGTTACATACAAGCTAGATTTGAAATACGGGTCCAAAATAGAAAATTCCTTGTATATCGGAAAACACATACAAGCGGAGCATGCAAGTCAATATACAATGCCAATATACATAGCGGACTTGAAAAAGTCATTAAACATTGTTAAATCGATGTACATTCGGTGCTTGTATATTTGGACATACAAAGTAGAATGTACATCGTGCAGACTTGAATTTTATTAAAAGTGGTTAATTCATTGCATGTATCCGCAATGTATATATCTTACATACATTGCCAAGATACAAACACATATACATTGAGCAGACCTAACAGGTTTATTAAAATGAGTAAATTCCTTGTATATTCAAGCCTTGTATATTGTTACAAACAATATGAAATATACAATGGCAGACTTAAATAAGTTATCAAACGATGTTAAATCATTGTATATTTGGCACAATGTATATTTCATACATACATTATAACATACAACGAAATATGCATCGCGCGGAATCCAAAAAGTTATAAACCAAAGTGAAGTCGTTGTATCGCATCCGACTTGTATATTATCAAACATACATCACTGAATACAAGCTGGGATCCAAAAAAGATTAGAATCTGATTAAATGGATGTATCATGTCCAAAATGTATATCGAAATATACATCGCTTAGCATACATCGAGGCATACATTACGGACCTAGGGCAGTTGTTAAAGGAAGTTAATTCATTGTATATTTCTACATTTGTATGTATGTTCCGAAAGGTACAAAGTAACATACAACGCGGAACTCAAGGTAAATCGAAATGCGATATATATAAGGCTTCACAGCCAAAATGTATATCGAAAGATACAAGTGTTTTATACATTGCCCAGAACTGAAATTTTATAAAGAAGAGTTAATTCAATGTATATTTTGCGCTTGTATATTCTTATATACAAGCCGATATACATTGCGTTTATACAGGGCAGAATCAAAGAGAAAATCAAAACCAATTTAATGCTTGTATCAAACCCAAGTGTATATTGGAAGATATAAAGTAACATACATACAACATGGAATCAAAAGGGGAAGTTGAATTTGGTTAAATGCTTGTATCACATCCGAATTGAATATCTAAAAGATACATGCATTTATACATTAGGCGGAATTGAGAAAGTTATAAAATAGAGTTAGGTGCTTGTATATTTTGCGCTTGTATATTGCGATATACAAACTGACATACATTGAAAATATACAAGCGCTACATACAACACGGAATCAAAAGGAGGATTGAAATCTGATTTAATGGAGGCGTCACGTCCGGCTTGTATAGCAAATTATATATGGATTTAAATAGAGAAATAGGTGGGAAAAGATGGAGTGATAGGAATTTGGAGGTCAATTTTGAGGCCTGAATGCATGTTTTTGGTCAACGATGGTTGACCCGACTGTTTTGGACGTTGTATATGCATTTTTTAGACATGATTTTCATAGATTTAGGGCTCAATGGATGCATTCACACAGTCATGACTAGATTTGGCAGTTGTTTTCCTTCCTACAGTATTATTAATCTATGATACTTATTGCTTATCTGTTTTTGTAGGTTTGCAGTTGAGGAGGGAGCTGAAACTTAATGGTGGTGACATCACGGAGGAGGAAATTAGATCTCAGGAGTAGAGGAAGATAAGGATGAAGGGTCAGGAAGTCAAGGGTCTTCACTGATGAAGACAAAATGCAGTTGAAGACATTATTGCAGCAGACCACAAAAGTTATTATTAAGCTGCTAGGGTTTCTAGAATGGCATATTTCACCCAAATTGGATGTATGCTTAGAGATATTTTGGGAGATTTGATCTCCAGCATTTATTGTTGTAACCAGAGGTTTGAACCAGGGTTTAAACTAGAGGTTTTGATCTGTATTGAGGACAATCAAAGTCTATATATTGTGCCTCTATACACTATAAAACTTTACACAGGGGCTACATAGAGATTGGTAGCAGCAAGAATTTGTGAAAATAGCATTTTAGAATAGAGGGACCCTTTAGTTTAGAAGTAGAAGAAGGAGGTCGCCTCTGTCTGCAATAAGGAATACGTGGAACATCTAGCTTCCTTACTGTATCTGTAAAGCTTGTAAGTTTTTTGTAGTTTGGTCAATGAAGCTAAGAGTCATTCAGACATTGTAACTCTTATATGACTGTCTGTTTCTAATACAATTGAATCTAGAATTCTGCATCTATCTTCTGAGTGTTTTCCTACTTTTCTTTGTGTTTGAAACATTTTCTCTTAGAGCTTACAATCTTAGGTGTATGTTTGTGAAAATGCTCAGAATATACATTTAAGGTTTTGTCTGTGGATTTGATCAAATTACTGTATTATTTATAAAGTGCATAACATAACAACTAGATCCTTTGGTAGATTTGAATGAAGTTTAGATTAGATCTCTCTAACTTTTCCCAACCCATCTGAAAATACTTAGCTTAAAACGTAGAAATTTGAAGGAAATTTGTCTCATATTTGAAAGAAGCATGCATAACAGAGTTAAAAGTAGACAATTTTCATAAATATTTAAGAGGAGAAAGCTGCAATAATCTAAGAAGACTATTTAAAGTTTTGCAACACAAGTATAAGTTTATGCAAAAGGGATGAACAACATATTGACATTTATTAATCTTTTGCATAGTTTGAGTCCAGTAAACCAATAAGAAACCCTAAACTACGTAAGGCCCCTTGAACATTACAGCTTCACATTAACCAACTGAATTTGCCCAATAGGTCAAGACCTGACCATATTAAACTTGGGATTAAGTGAATCTTAACCGATTCCTTCATATCTTTCAAGTCAGTTTTGGTTCATTTTATGTGAATTTTAACTAATTGTTATGATTGCATCAAAACAATCATCAACATAACTATGCTTCACTATTTGCATCCTTGCATTACACACACACTCTTTTTCATACCACACTCAACTGAATTTCATCACCTTTATATATCCATATTATGATTTACTCCATAATCAGGCCGGCATCCAAGAAGTAAAACATGTACATAAAAATATGTACCTTGTCGCTCAATCCAATGCATTATGGGTTGCACGAACCCAAATCTTCTCCCAAGTGTGTTCATATAGGTCAGCTCTAATCTTTTAATTGCTTACATAAGTCCTCCAAACATTTACTCTTCACTGCATAATGATTTATCTCACTAGTTGGCCTATTCCTCAAGAACATGCTTGCCAACTTCATCTATTGGCTTACAACTTCTACTACTGATCATAAAACACTTTTAAAATCATGTCAAGGAATCTTTACACATTCCAAATCTTATCCTTAGAACCACAAGGCATAATATCATCTTGCGAAGAAATGTGGACCATTAGAATTCAAACTCTGTCTCTGTCAAACTCTCTCAAACACTATGCCGACACTTGGCAGCTTGTAGCTAATCCTTCCAGTGAACTTCAGATCTCCTAAATATGGAATAAGACACTTCATAAATGTGTTTACAACACCTTACAACTGCATAGAAAAATACTTATTTGCGGATGAATGTGGACCACTGCACTAGACCCTGATCACTATTCTTGCTATACCTTTGCTTGCCTAGACTTAGACATTTTTTCAAGATGACTTCCAGAGAGGATCAGGACTTAATCTTTGAGGCATAACACTATAAAACACCAACTAACATCATATTTGAACCACATTACTAGATCATTATCTGCAGAGGCATACTGTCCAGCTTACTATCCTCTACTCTGCATATTTCCCATACTTAGCCATTTTCTGTCAACCGGACATGGAATCTCATAGGTTCTTTCAGAGATATCTCTTCCTGTCATGGTGATGGGATCTCTGAGCCTTGTTGCCATCAATAACAACATACAAATCCATACCAAAGTAGTGTCTCTTGCCAATAATCTCCCCCTTTGGTATTGATGGCAACACTTAGTGAAAAATGCCTAACTGCACCCCCTTACTATATACACTGTACTTTCTTGCTCCCCCTAAGATGATTATCCATTTTTCACTAATCAACTTCTCCCCCTTTGACATCAATGGCAAAGGGTGTGATCTAGACTTCAAAAATTTGTCAAAATTTCAAAATTGATGTATTCAGCCGCATATTTACAAGTACAATCTACCTCTCTGTATTAAATGAGTTTAAGTACATCATTAAATATGGTTTTGATCAATGTCCACTTAGCATCCTAGCTTTTCTTTACATTTTCTAGAATATGAATTTGACCACTAAGAAGAAAAACTAAGGCTTCTATCTTTTGAAGATCAGAAGTTGTGTCTGCTTGGACAACTAACTTGCCCTCTGTAATGAGATTTGTCAATGAATCTAATTTTAGATAGACTAGTCTTCTAAGTTGTCCCATCCTACTTTTTATTTGGTATTTCTATTTATTAAGTCAGTCAAGTCATTGTGAATCTTAATGACTTATGTTTCTTTCCTTGTGACTGACTCTATTTATGGATCAAATTTCTCAGAAATATCCATCAGTTTTTGTTCCAAATCTTTGATCTTTTCTTCAATCTCTTGGACAGCTTTGGGCCAAGAAAAACAAAACTTGTACACATCTCCAGCATCCTTCACAACTTTCTGAATGCTAGCTATTGTATTGTTTAATGAGATTTTATATTTTTCTATCAATATGTTTAATTGTTTCAGACATTTTTCATGAACATTGAAATTCTTGTCTTACCTTTGTTTCGACAGATTTTTCAAATGATTCAAACTATTTTCTTATGAAACTTATTAATCCCTTCAGATAACTTATTGGGGGCAAGGAAGAATCCCTCTTGCACGTGGGCAGAAGCTTCTCCAAAATTTCAGATGCTTCATCAATCATTTTACTGTCCTCAATTTGTGCTTTTAATATCTCCTCTTGAGCCTTTGTCTGAATAATTGTAACCAACTTAAACTTTTGTTCTGGTGTCACTGTGTCCAAGTTTATTGGACCACGTAGAAATTCTGGCTCATCCAAGGCTTGTGTTCTTTTCTCCAACACTTCTTTTGTAGGCTTTGCAGTGTCTCTTGCTGTGATAGGGACTTCTTCTTTGTGGCTTTGCTCTAGATCCTCTTGATCTATATTAGTATCCTCCTCCTATTTCATTTTCATGACCTGTTCTTCCTCAAACTTCTCCTCAGCAAGATGTATCAGAGAGGATATTATGTCATAAGCATCAACAAGTACTTCTTCTTGCTCAGTCACTTTGTCATCTTTATCTAATTCTTGCTCCAAATTTACTTCTGGGACAGGTGTACCATTTCCACCATCTATTTTCGTATTGTCATGAGAGGTAGGAATATTGTATTTTCTCAATATTTCCAAAGTGATTTCTTCTATATCCTTGACTACTTTGTCAATTTCTCCCAGCATCAACAAGTTCATCCTTGTTTTGGTTTTGAATTTTTCTTTGATTTCCTTAGAGATCAAATTCTCTTCTTTCTGAGTGATTTCAAGACACAATCTTGTCAGAACATGTTTTCTTAACTCAATGTCTTTGGCTCTAGCAGTCTCCTTTCTGATGCTCGGAAGATTTACTAGGTTTTTTGGAATGTTAGAGATAATCTCAATAAGGGCTTTCTTGAAAATGTTTAGATACTTCATAGTGGCTTCTTCCAGACTTCTTTTATCAATATCACTATATCCATCATAGAACTCAATCATAGGTTTTAAATTACCATCCATGGTGACATATTTTATTACATCTGCAAGTGGTGGAGGCTTTTCCTTCTTCTATCTTTTGCTAGGCTTATCCTTTCCAAAGGACTTTTCTCTACTAATTCTGGAGACTTTGATAGCCTTAGCTTTCATCATCTTGACCTCTTCATCTGACTCTATTTCTTCTTCATCCTTTTCTCCTACACTGACATGCAATATTTTTCCTTTCATCTTCTTCCTCTTTATGTCCTTTTCAGAGGGCTTCTTTGATGATGTTGCACCAGATGAAATGGCAGAGCTCTAGGTAGTCCTTTGAGAATCTTTAGCCTCTCTTGGCTTCTTCATAGATTCCTCTGAAACCTTAGCCTGATCATTTTATTTTTCCTTCTTTGCTTTCTCTGCTTTTTCTCTTGATTCCTTGAGTTACTCTTTAGTGATGCCATAGCTTACAGTGATTTCTTCCACCTCTTTTCTCAATTTTCTGGTAGATTCAGCTTGTCTAAGCTCAACATGGAGTTTCACTGACAGCTCCTCATGTGTTCCAAACCTTTCTTCTTTGATATATTTTGGTTTGTTGAGAAGGTGTTGAGCATAATTTTCTAGAATTTGTTCATCTACCTCATAACCCATGGGCATTACCCACACAGTTCTTGGTTCCACAGCCTCCATTAAACATTGATCCTTAGTGACCATGAAACAAATTGTATCCTTATATCTATTAACAATTTTCTTAGGAATTCTTTCTCTACAGTGCATCATGCTCTGAAAATTCTTGAAAAATCCCCATAGACCTACTTTTTGCTTGTTATAATTTCCCAAGTTGTTAAGACAATTTCTAATTTGCATGGTTACTAGTTTGTTACTTAACCAAATCAATCCCTGATGATTAGGGAATTCATTCAAGAAGTAGAAAAATAAACAGATGATTAGTGTACCATACTTGAATGGGTAGTTTTTGCTTTCTTTTGTCTTCTTCAAATTCTCTAGTAGTTGGGTTCACAATAGTTCACACAGATCATAGTCCACATTCTCCTTGATCATATGATATGTTGTGTATATTGCGGTACCAAACACTAAATTCTCCTAGTTTGAGAAGTAGACTTTATAACCTATGACCATTGAGGCAAATTTTACTACAGGACTAGTGATGTCATTTATCGTTAATGCCCTTTTGTCGAATTGTGCTTCGGTAGCATCGGTAAATATTTGATTCTTAACTGCTTTTAGTAATGGCACTCCTCCAATGGATTTTAGTCTAATGACTACCTGAATTGCTTCTTTCATTATTTTGAATGGTTTCCCTTTTCCCAACCACATAAATTTGTTGTAAATTTGACTAAGAACATACCGGACCAATTTGTCCTCTGCGAATGCAGGAAACTCTGCATACTGGATGAATTTCTTCTCCTTTAAGGCTTTATATTCTTCCTTTAGATCAAATTGATCATTGCATAGGTTTTTCACAAATAGGTCTAAAAAATTGTTGCTACTAGGCTCATCTAGGGCCACATGGATGTATGCCCTAACATCTTCCACATATAGGACTCCATAGGGTATCTTTGAGAATGCACCCATTTCATCCACTTTTGTTGCCTTGTAAGGGTGTTTCTTAAACTTAGGCCAAGGACGTTCAGTGATATCTACAATTTGTGGAGTCGCCATAGCAAAGATTCAGTAGATTCACAAAATGAGATTTAATGAAAGTACCTTGTTTCGCTGTGTTCAGGTTTCCTTTCTCTAAATGCTTCAAATTTTGACTGTCGTTGCTCAAGTTGGCTTTGATCTTTCTAAATTTATGATAGCTCCAAGTGCAAAGTGACTTTTGAAACCAAACATGTTCCTTTTATCCTCCGTACAGCCTAACCTAGTTGTCATTAAATGCTCATTCTAGAAAGCTATTAAAACCCTTTGTTATAGACCATAGTCGATTAGGATTGTTCCGCAATATACCACATTGACTTCTTTTCTTCTAGTTCTTCTTCTAATTGGTGAGTCACATTAGATTTCATGATACATCTTTGTGTTGGATTCTTTCACCCAATTTCTAGCTGGGGGATTTGAATTTTCTACACTACTTCCCCTAAGCCAGAGCTCACAGACTCATTCTTCAAAGAAGGTATCTGCATCAGATGTTGGTGTAGATCTGTCCTCAATTAAAATTACTTCTTTATCAATCCATACTTTGTCCATAGTTTCAACCAGATCAACTTTCTCTTTTCCCTTGTCATTTATCTGCCCTATTTCTCTTTCTTTAGAATGGTAATTCTTTACATTTTTTCTTCTGCAATATCTTGCAATATGTCTGGATTTGCTACAACTGAAGCACACTACACTCTCTTGTCCTCAAAACCTTTTATTCATTGAATTTGATCTGCATTGATTTGCCATATGTCCAAATCTATTGCATGCAAAACATTTTCCATTAAAAGATTGACTGTTCCTAAAAAATTGAAGATTAGTTCTTACCAAACTTTTACATTCATTTGATTTGTGTCCCATTTTATAACATGCATTGCACCTAATAGGATTTTGACTTACTTTACTTTTGCAGGCAACAGCTCTATGACCAATCCTATTGCAAGTGAAGCATTTACCTTTGAATGACTGATCATTACTATTGAAACTTTTCTTGAACTAATATCTACACTCATTCACTCTATGACCAATTTTCTTGCAATTGAAACACTGACCAGGGAATAATGGAGTCTTTTGATTTATTCTACTTCTACACTGAGTAGCCTTATAACCAAACTTAATACATGAATTACAATAACCATTGAAAGATGGGTACCTTTGAGCATTTGGTTGTCTGACCTGAGGTCTTCTAGATCTTCTTCCTTGATTTCTAAACTAGTATCCTTTGTTTTTCCTCGGCTCAGTGCTTATTTGCCAAGAGTTTGAACTTTCTCCTTTCTCAAATCCTAGACCATGTTTATCATCAGCATTCCTCTGACTAGCAATCATTTCATCAAGCTTTATAGTACTTATCTTGAATTTTTTTTCAAAACTTCTTACCTTTTCCAGATCTATTTTTAAATTTATGATTTCTTTTTCAAGTTTTGCACAATATTCTAATTTGTTTAGATCATCTTTTGCTTTTGGTCTTTCTATAACTTCTTCCAAATCATTTAGGGCTTCATTTGTTGATAACAATTGGTCACTAACTTCCTTGTATTTGTCTTTGAATTTCTTGACTTGCTCTTTTAGCTTTAAGATGCATTCATCTGTCTGTTATAGGTTTTCTTTCAGATCCCTAATTTTTGCTTCAAATTTTTCAAGATCCATAAGAGTTACTTCTAGTTAGTTGTATCTCTCATAATTTCCATACCTTCTTGTTTCCATGATTACACTATCCCAGATCTTCCTCAAGCTGTCAAACTTCTTCCAAGGAACTTTGCTCGGATACCAATTATTGATTGTCAGGAACACTGAGAGGGGGGTGAATCAGTGTTCGATAAATCTTTTCATGTACTTTTACTTTTAACCATTTCAAAAGAATAATCCAATAGAAGAAAAATATACAACTAAATAGCATCCACAAATATCATGACACATAACACCAAGATTTTACGTGGAAAACCCAAAAAGGGAAAAACCACAGAGAGGACTAGCTCTCAAATATATATTTCAATCTTTACAAAAATGATGTTTGGGCTTGGTCACTCCACGGGCTTGAAACATCTTGGCTTACAACCATGAAATACAACTAAGTTTAGTAGGCTTACTGCCTCAACCATAAACTTAGCAAGATTACAATAAGGGCTATTAAACCCTGAGGGATGTTAAACCCTAATGGAGGCTCACTGTCAGCTTACTACCTTGATAACAAAACCTTACTTCTAGATAGACAACACATAAAATTTGAATACTGCTTCAGCATCTACCACTATGCCAGGGTGCAGTCATTTGTATTTTGAATCCCAAGTCTTCATCGTTGCTGATCCTCTAACTCTACTTCACTATTCGCATCCTTGCATTACACACACACTCTTTTTCACACCACACTCAACTAAAATTCATCACCTTTATATATCCACATCATGATTTACTCCATAATTAGGTCAGCATCCAAGAAGTAAAACATGTACATAAAAAGATGTACCTTATCACTCAATCCAATGCATTATGGGTCACATGGACCCAAATCTTCTCCCAGACGTGTTCATATAGGTTGGCTCTAATCTTTCAATTTCTTACATAAGTCCTCCAAACATTTACTCTTCACTGCATAATGATTTATCTCACTAGTTGGCATGTTCCTCAAGAACATGCTTGCCAACTTCATTTTTGGCTTACAACTTCTACTGTTCATCATAAAAGACTTTCAAAATCATGGAAAGGACTCTTTACACATTCCCAATCTTCCTCTTAGAACCACAAGGCATTATATCATCTTGCAAAGAAATGTGGATCATTAGAATTCAAAATCTGTCTCTGTCAAACTCTCTCAAACACTATGTCGATACTTAGTAGCTTGTAGCTAATCCTTATGGTGAACTTTAGATCTCCTAAATTTGGAATAATACACTTCATATATGTGTTTACAATACCTTACAACTGCATAGCAAAATACTTATCTATGGAGGAATGCAGACCACTACACTAGACCCTATTCATTGTTCCTACTATACCTTTGCTTGCCCAAACTTAGACATTTCTTCAAGATGACTTTTAGAGAGAATTAGGACTTAATTTCTAAGAAATAACACTATCAAACACCAACTGACATCATATCTGAACCGTATTACCGGATCATTATCTGTGGAGGCATACTATCTAGCTTATTGTCCTCTACTTTGCATATTTCCCATACTTAGCCAGTTTTTGTCAACCGGACATGGAATCTCATAGGTTCTTCCAGAGATATCTCTTCCTGTCATGGTGATAGGATCTATGAGCATTTTTTCCATCAATGACAACATACAGATCCATACCAGAGAAGTGTCTCTTTCCAACAAGAGAGAGACATGATATAGAGATGGAGAGATAGAGAGATATAGATATAGAGGGGTCAAGATAGAAAGAGAGGATCGAGAAATAGAGATAGAGAGAGATGGAGAAGGATAGAGACAAAGAGAGAGCTAGAGAGAGTTCTCTAATTCATAGATGAACTCTCTCTACAATATTTCTCTTATTCTCCAATTTGCAAAAACATATGCTTTAAACTCAAGTTACAACTCCGTTTTAGAGAATTTTGTGAACATCAAGTTTCTTTTGTACCCTAGAAGAATTCCTACACATGCTGGAAGTTAATATGGCCACTATTCAGTTTAGATTCTAAATTTGAAGTGCTCATTGTTGGTGTACACTACCATGGTTGTGGTCTTGACCAAGTCACTACTACAATTGTGGTTCTGTCAACTTGTGGTTTGCAATCAGTTTCTATTAATAAACCTATCTTGGTACCTGGATTCATTTTACTATTCAAGTTTCTACTTCTCAAGAATTTTCCATATTTAGTATGGATCAAGTGTGAAAACACTTTCCATTTCCTCATCTCAAGTGACATAAATAAAATGCTATTAGATTTGTCAATGGGGTAAGAAACTCTTAAGTATTGTTAGTGTTGATACTTATATATTTCTTTGTATTATGGTGGAGTGTATGAAGTCAACTAAGAGCTTCCTTCAAATTATATGGAAATAATGACCATAAATGCCATCAATCAACAAATAAAGGTTTGCAATTGAAGGTTTGTTTGGAGTCTTAGGCTCACCGTATTTCTTTTAGTAAAATTGTATGTTGATCTAAAGGAAATGTCAAGTTGAACCATCACTCTCCCCCAGTTAATCAACTGTTGTTGTTTGTTAAAATTGTAGTACTAAATTAGGTCTCCTTTGTATTTAAAGTTTAGGGAAACAATTTATAGTGTAGTGGCATCTAACGTTTATGATAAAAATCAATTTGTAGTGAAAACAAAATGGATATCCATTTTGGGAAGCTCCCCAAAATGGATATCCATTTCCCAGAAATGGATATCCATTTTGTTTTCACTACCAATTGATTTTATCATTAAAAAATGGATATCTGTTATTTAAATAATGAATATCCGTTAATAATAGATATTCATTAGTAACGAATATTTTCTTTTCTTTAGTTTTGCCTTGAATTTAGGCTTGGGATTGTCATAGTTGACTTTCCCTGAATTCTAACATGTTTACTGGTTTCACTCTCTTCTTCAAACTTCACCCTTCATGTTGACAACTTTTTTAATGCAAAATTGATAAAATGAATAGGATTTATAGAAGAAATTGTCAGCTTTTTAAAAATATAAGATTTGTTTGGTTATCATTTTATTAAATAATTATTAATAATTTTCTATATAGTGTGTGTCTGAAATCCTGATAAACACATTGATTGAAAAACATCCATAACATTCAAACCATTTCACCTTTTTAAGATCCAAAAGTTGTGTCACACTCTATGCTTTTCTGGCTATAGGTTAAAAAAATTGAATTCCATTTTTTTTTACCGAGTTAGGTTGGCTGGAAAATTACTTTTTTTTTTAAAAAAAAAAGTCATAGTAAACAAATCATAACTAATTATTTTATTTAAAAAGAAATTCAAAAAAATGTGTCACATCCAGGCATGAGTCCTCTACTTATTTTGAAAGTTTCAAAAAAAAATTCCTCATAGTTAGGTTGGTTGGAATGACACCCACTTTTTATTTTTTATCTGAAAAATTTAATAGTTGTTCATTGAAATATTCATTTTTCACTAAGTAAATTTAGTTTTAAAAAATAGTAGCCCATAAACTAGATTCAATTCTCTACAAATTTTGTTCTTATATCTTTTTCAAATTGTGTAGATAATCCATTCAAATTTTCACATGAACTTGATTACGTCTATTTTTTTGTATTTTCATTACCACTCAAAGGTATAGTTTGGCCCATCATGATCCTACACATACCCTTTTAGATTTCCATTTGTAGTGGTTTTCTTCATTTATAACATTTGGTATCAGATCCTAGCCAATTGTGGTATTAGGTGGAAGTGTGAAGGTTTTTTGTGTTGTAGTGGGAGTTCTATTTTGCAAATTTGTGTGAGTGGAAGTCATAGCTACATCTACATCTCATTTGGACATTGGAAAGTTTAATGGGACAAACTACGAGCTATGGAAGTTGAAAATGGAGGATCTCCTTGAAGAGAGGGATCAATGGTTGGCGGCATCAAAAGAAAAGAAACTAGATGGTGTTAGTCTAAAGGAGTGGGATAGATTAGACAAAAAAGCATGGGGCACAATCCAGTTATGTCTTGTAGACACTATTCTACTAAATGTCTCTAAGGAAAAGACAACAAATGCTTTATGGAAATGACTGGGTAAGATTTGTCAAGCTAAGAGTCTCGTAAATAAATTGTATCTTAAAAGAAAATTATTTTCCCTTAAAATGAAGTAGAATGAGTCGATAGATGAGCATTTGAATGCTTTTAATTGAATTGTGAATCAATTAGCCTCTGCAGATGTTCAAATAGAAGAGGGAGATAAGTGCATTATGCTTCTTTGTTCTTTGCTCGAGTCTTGGGAGAATTTTACTCTTTCTATCATGGCTAACCTCGAAGATCCAAAGATGGATTCTATTAATGCAACTCTATTGTCACAAGAAATGAGGAAGAAGGCTATGGATAGCTTTATGGATGCTCTTAATGTTAGGGGAAGGTCTAAAGGAAGAGGACCAAAAAGAGATCAAAAAGGGCCTAAGGACAAATCAAAAGGTGGGTCTAAAATTCATTAGAAGAAGAATATAGTTAAGTGTTGGAATTGCAATAATAGGGGACATGTGAAGAAGGAATGCCAAAATAAGAAGAAACAATGGGATTTCTCTATATAAAAGTCCTTGGATGCAGGTGATGAAGTTTTACTTTCTGCATGTAATGTTATGTCTAATGAATAGTGGTTGTTTGATTCAGTATGCTCATATCATATGACTCCTCATGAAGAATGGTTCTCTACATATGAGAAATATAATGGAGGTAATGTCTACCTTGGGGACAACACTACCTATCTGATAGTTGGACAAGGAAAGGTATTGTTGTGTTTCAGTGATGGGAGGATTAAAACCCTCCCTAGTGTTTTATGTATTCTTGGATTGGATAGAAATCTTATTTCAATTTCAAACTTGAATGATTCAAGAATACAACATTTAATAAGAATGGTTGCATATTGGTGAGAGGAAGCTTGGTGATAGAAAGGGAAATAAGGATGGGAACTCTGTTTAGGCTTGATGCCACTATAGTTTACAATTCCACCTATGTGATAGAAAATTTTGAAAATACGTGTATGTTGTGGCATCGTAGATTGGGCCACACTAGTAAGAATGTTTTAAAAACTATTATCAATAAAAATTGTTGGATGGTTTCTTCTATTCTAATGAGCACTTTGATTTCTATGAGCATTGTGTTTGGTAAACACAATAGAGCATCATTTCCTTTAGGGAGTAATAAGGTGAAAGTTAAATTAGAAATTATTCATATGGATGTGTTTGGTGTTGTGGATAATGACTCAATTGGAAAGTCATGATATTTTGTTACCTTCATTACTGATGTATCTAGATTTACATGGATTTACTTTATGAAGAATAAATTTGAAGTTTTCACTAAGTTAAAGGATTTTAAAATCTTAGTAGAAAACCAATCAGGACTAAAAATAAAAGTGTTAAGATCTAACAATGGAGGGGATTATTTCTCTAAGGAATTTGATGAGTTTTGTAAGCATGCATGTATCATTAGACAAAAGACAATTCCATATTGTTGCCCTATTTTTGAATTTTTACTAAAGCACTAGTGCCTTTGGAAATTTCTCCATTCTTTTCTTGCCACTTCCTTTTTCCTTCCTTTCTGAGTTTAAATTTACTTAGTTGTTTCTTGAGTCGTCATAAATCCTTCATATTTTTGAACCAAAGTCAGTAGGTTTGAAGTTCACAACCTCTCAACTTCTCAACTTGTCTATGAGTCTAATGTCTTAAAGTCTTCCCTTGTGTCAGACTTAGTTGTTTGTATTGTGAAGGCTCTATGTTGTCGAGAGGTTAGAAGTTCTTTGAAATTTTGAACTCTAAATGTTGTGGTTCAAAGGTTTAAAAATTGCCCAACTTACTAACTTCAAAGTGATCACTTTTCTTGCGGTGCCTTTTCTAAGCTAGCATGCAGTACAATGAAAAGACACTTGTCATCCCACATTTAATTTGAAGTACATGTGAACACATTGGCACATTTTTCGGAGGGAAAATCATAGCAAATATTTATGATTTTCGAGGATGAATTCACCGCCAGAATTTAATGATCTTTATGAACAAATTCATGAGAAGTGACTTGAAGTTTCGACAAATTCCCTATTTCACCTGAAGTTGCATTATCTTGCTAAGGGAATACGTTGCAGAGTGAAGAACAACTAAGCCACTACGTGCGAGATATCAGCGAGAATTACCTACTTGCAGGTTAGCAAGATTAGCCATTTCTACCTCATTTCTTGTTTTCCTCTGCTATAAGAATACAACACTTCTCTCAGGTGGTTGAAACTTTCTATTTTTCATGTATCTGTATAGAGAATTCCCTGTAAATACACTGCATATCCTTGCATTGTCTGTGAATGCTTCTGAGTTTCTAGTTGTCTGGTTTCTCAATTTGGTAAAAATGAAGTTCAAGTTTCAAGGGGATCCTATGGTCCTTGTTGTGGAGAATGGTTTGTCTGGTGTAAAAGATACTAAATTGGGCCATATTGATTTTGAGGATTTCTAGAGAAGAATGCAATCCGAAGGCTGAACTCCCCTAGTAGACAAAATCGTCAACACTAGGTTGGATAAAGCTAGAGGCTTTCCACTCGTAGTGCATTGCCCTAAGTTGGTTGTAGCCTCTGCCAATAGTTACTTTCCAGAGTCTCAAGAAATAAGAGCCTCAAATGGCTCTATGGTGGCAAGAATTGAATCTGAGTCTATTGCCTTAGCTCTAAAATTGGAGGAGTATGAAGATAATGGGGTCATCCCACAATAATGGGTTACACTTTTTGGCCAAACTTGACATTGAAATCAACATTTTGAACTAAATCTTCACATTTGGACACCTGTAGCCGCTAAACCGTTAGGAATTTGAAGATGATGCAAACTAGTGATTTTTGAGATTTTCTTTGTAAATTCTAAATATATATTTTTAAAAAAATTTGGAGTTAAAATGTAATTTTTTTTGCATCTCCTTTGATATCTAGTTTTTAATAGTAAACAACATTTTTTTAAAGTGATGTGTATTTTGTAGCACATAACTTTTATTCTACAAAGGATAAAATTCTGATTCTTTTGAATTTAGATTGTTGACACCGAAATATAGGGCATGCATTTGGTTTTATAATGTTTTGTTGAATTTTTTTTTTAATTAAGTTTTGAAGTCAAACCAATTATAATTTAGACATAGGCGTATTCCGTAAAACATAACTTTTTCTGTATGTATCAAAATTCAATTTTTTTGTTGAAACAAGGACATCAATACCTAGGGCATAGATATTTTTTAGAATTTTTTTCACTAATTTACTAATTTTCCATGTGTGTAGAACAAAGAATTTGATGTTCGGTGAAAAACCTACATTCACAAGAAATAAAGAATAAATATAATAATCAAATTAAATATATTTAAAATTATACTTTTTGGGAAGCTTATAATAAGGACTACATACTTACAAAACATAAATTTTAAATGAATTCATTTGATCCCCCAAAAGATAAATCAAAAGTGGTTTTTTATCAGCATTTTGATAGGTGTAGAGGAGACTCCATTATAGGTATGGTTTAAAACTAGCAGGGTTCTATCCAAGGGGGTTTGAATCTAAGGGGGTTTGATCAAACCCTCTTCAATCAAAATCCTTCAAAATGGAACCCTTCAAGGCTTAAACATTATATTTTCTAAAAATATGTGATTTCAGCAAAAATCAGGATGTCCTAGAAAGTGTAACCCATTATTGTGGCAACACCCAATGCTGATGTTTTTGTGTCCTCTGCATGGACATACTACAATGAAAGGAAAGATTGGTACCAAACTTGTATTTCCAATAGCTGGTTGGAAATTGAAAGAAAGGGGAAATCGTGGCTCCTTGCTAATCTTAAGAGGAGTCATTTCAAAGAATAAATTTCATGATAACCTTACTAAATCGTGTAGTTGGGAGCCCGAAATCAGATACTTTCACTTTTTGGATGTGTAGGTTTATTTTGCTAATATGTGGAGGCCATCACATTGATTGGACAAGAATAATTAGAGAACGTATGCATGAACAACTGATAAATTTCCTGAGAGGCGTAAAGTTTCACATGTGTTCCCAGCTAATTTATGTGTTGGCTCATAAAGAGGCTACTTGGCCTAGTCTAAGGATTCAAGTAACTCCTACCACTGGTACGCCTGTGTATCAGACTTTTCCCTAGTTGTAGAAGATTGAAGGTATGAGAGATTTTTGAAGAGTGAACGATGCATTTTCTATGTTTTTGACAAAGAGGATTGATGGCTCATTAGAGCAAAGATTTTATGCTAAAGTAGTTGTTTAGGTGGAAAATTGGATTTGTTTATGTTCTAGTGTTTAGATGTTAAAACCTACCTTTCCACTTAACATTCAAGGATCTAGGGTTGAGTGGCAAGCACTATCATACCCTAGGTTGCTATGAGATGAAGGGAAACTTGTATTAGGGAATTTAATTATCAATTTTTCTTCTCTTATGCCCAATTGACCATTAAAACCCTAATTATGCAAATACAACAACAAATTGATGAATTATGGAAAAAGCTCTTGTAGACAGGAGTAAAATACTGAATCACAGAGTACCTATTTTCAAGGTTCTGAAGTGGAATAGTTAAGGACACTAGAGTGGGCACCCAAGTCCAAGGTACCTACTTTTTTGCAGAATCTGGACCTCCTTCTGACACTGATCAGCCCTGTAACTTCTATTTTCTAAGATTCAGATGCAGAGGACACTAGAGCGAGTGCCCAAGTCCTGGAAGTGCTCCTGTGTCTGACTTTTCTTCAAATCCTGAATCCCTAATGCCTGCCAATCCTTTTTGCAACTCCACTTTTCCTGAATGTGACACCTATAACCTACAATCACAAGACATAGTTTGGGGGTTGTGGTGTTTGGAGGCTTGCCTCAGTCAAGCCCTAGAGGACATTTAAGTCTCTGAACACTATTGTCAGATAAAGAGTGTGTGCCCTTGTGAGACAAAGGCAAAAACTAAAGGAATCAATGATAGAAACACAATATTATGTCACCTTGTAGTGAAGCTCTCATGGAGGAAGATTCTCTTCATGCCATGAGGAGATTGATGCTCAAATCTACAAATATCAGCACACAAAACATACAAATCTACTCTTACAACACAATAGAAGCCTTGAATCACCTTGAGAACACTTGAACATCACAATTGCTATCTAATTGAAATCTAGTTTACAAATGAATGCCTAATCATGTTTATATATGCAACTACAAACACTCCTGTTAAGATTTTTGAAATTCAAACTTACCGTGTTGGCAAAAGGACCTAATAACGGTCACAAACTGACACCCAAAAATTGGGGCTACCCCAAAATAGGGCAGGACTAGGGCGCGGGCACCCAAGTCCTCCCCCCATTTTTGGTAGGGTACAACTCAAGGGGTCCACCTAGGTCTAATTTGCCATGAAAACTAGGTCTTATTCCATCAAGATGCTAAAATATGAACTAAGATGTCCTAAATGCATGCTAAAGACCCAAGAGATAAACCTTATGAGGGAAAAGCCTCCAAGGGGACATTTTCTGATGTTACATTTAGACCTCAATTTAATGTATGTATAAATGTAAGGCCAATACATGCATTAAAGTAAGGTCACAAACACAGCAAACACACCAAGCATGAAGAAAACACACCAATCACATAGAAAACAGTAATAGGCATGCAAAATATAGAGAAGACAGTTACAGTCACATAGAACATGGAGCAGACAGTCAATGCATGGAAGACACATTAATGCATGGAAGATATAAATGATATCTTTTCTTTTCTTTTTGTCATATATATGAAATGCAAATGCAAATACTAGAAAGTAAACAAGCCTCCCATAATACAAGATGCACTACCCAAGGGCGCAAGCCTCTGTATATATGGAGCAACACACACACAAGACATGCAAAACCTCCCAAAATATAGGAATCACTACTCGAGGGCGTTGGTCTCTACACGTGGGGCAACAAACACGCCACACAAAGAAAGCATGCCAAAACACACACACTTGAAGACATGGATAAAACATGGTAGAAAAGTGATGGAGTGTACCTATTTCTAGGTCCAACACCATCTCAAGCACATTACAAGCACACATCGACGATTGGGCTTTGTCACAACAATTGCCAAAGACACGCTTAAGGGTTGAGTTAGTCATAGAACCGCTCCTTGACTCCATAGAGGACTTTTGAAAATGACAGGATGATGCAATCTGCTTTGAGAAATACACCATCCCCACCTCCGCAAAGGGCTTAAGAAAAAGTATATGCTCAATATCCTACCTCCACAGAGGGCTTACATGATTGATTGATTAATTACAAACAAACTCAGGATGCACGATGCACTACCCTAGAGTGCAAGTCTTTGCATCTAAGGTCAAACACATTGCTACCATCTATAACAGACAGCTTACCTTATATATGCCCCCACCTTAAGGTGGTTGATATTAGTTATCAATATCAAGCACGTTAAGGTAGGAAGAAAACACACAAGGGAACATCAACTTTCGCAAAGCCCAAGCCCCCCGGAGGTGACATGTACTTTACGATCGCCAAATGTTCCCACAAACACATCTCTGCAAGAAACATGTTAGTGTCTACAACATCATGATAAACAACAATGTTAATGCATATGATTAACCACATAAAGAGCCAAGGTTATAGAACGAATTCAGAGTTCAAGGATAACCATGGGGCTATATCACAAAGCTCTCCGAATCGAGTACTGCCAAGGCTAGATTAGAAGACAGACAAAGGTGCATAGAGCAGTAGTATTGTTAAGGTTTGTAAATGTGATAGAAACATCATAAAATTCACTATACAGAAAGCACGAGTGCTTCCACTAGCCAAGCGTTGGATAAGATATACAACCCCATTGTCATATTAGGAACTAAGTCCATTTTTTGATTGCTCTCAAAAGGGACACTAGGTCCACATCAATATAAATGTTTTGTCGTCATCCGCCCGCTAGATGGAAACACTAGAGGAAGGGAAATAACAAATAAGAGAGGAGAAACAAGTGTCTTAGGGACAGTCATGTAGGAGGGTGCCCCAGGTCACCAACCATGATGCTATGTCTGCAAGACACAACACACAATGATGAAATCAAAGAGAGGCAATTTAGAAGAATGGTGATACAAATAGAAGAAGGTCACAACAGAGGTAGTCTCCTGGTATCCCAAACCTTATGGGAGAATATGAGGTTATCCCAGGAGGCCTAAACAACATATAACACATCATGGGTGAAGCACATCACAAGAGAGATAAAGGGTTATAGATACTTACCTGTAGGGCCCCTATCGGGCTAGAGGTTGTCTATAACTAAATCATTGTCGTCATCTTCCCACTCCCTAATGTCGGAGGATAGTGGAACATAAGGTACCATAGCCAAATTCATATCTTTCTCATCATGTTGTTCATCATTAGGATTGTCTTTGTTTGGTTGAATGTTAGGATCAACATTTTCTTGTTGAGAGGCAAGGTTTATGGCATATTCTTGTCTTCTTTGTCTTCTTTCTCTTGCTTTTCTCTTTGTCTTTCTTCGACCACTTATCTCTTGTAAGACAGGTTTCTCTTTCATAGGTTTTTGTAAATTAGAAGATGAAGCACCGGGATCAAATCTCATTTGTCGCGCTGGAATATTTTGTTGTTGACAATGACCTCCTGATCCCTGTAAGGATTTCCGGGGAGGAACCTCACATAGGGACCTTATCCTTTTGGTCTAAAGTTCTCTTCACATTGGGTTGTTTTTCTTTTGTCATTTCTTATGTAGGAGGACTAGGTACTTCAGTTTTATCCCAAAAGTAATTCAACTTGTAATGTGCGTTCTGAACCAAAGGTTTTTATACTTGTTGTGAGGGACAGTGATTATATGGTCATTCAGAGGGAATTTCATACAGTGGTGTATTGTTGAAGGAATAGCTTTCATTTATTTTAGCCAAGGATGTCCCAATTAAATGCAGAAGAGGTAAAAAATAGGGACAACATCAAACCATTGTTTGACATGTTTTCTAGATAGTGTTACTAATAATGATATCTTATAAAAAGGTTTGATAAAGGTTCCCTTATGTGTCTTAATCATCATGCTCGAGAGATCATAAGAACCTTTCATTAGTTGGTATGAAAAGAGGAAATCCTCAGTGGAAACATTAGTCATGCAATTAGGAGCAATAAGAGTTCCATCCATAGGGTTTCCCATTATTTTTAGAGTGATGTAAAGAGGTCCTTTGTCTCCAGTTGTTCTATCATGAGGTGTAAAGACAATTTCAAGTTCAGGTGCTTTTCTTTTCATGTAGAGTCTAGGAGGGAACCTATTATTGTTATTGTGATTAGATGCAATGTTTATATGCTCAAATCAATGCCAAATCAGATTTTGAAAGCTTTTCAAAATTGGTGCAAAAGACAAAAGCAAAAATAGCCTAAACTATTTGATTTTTTGATATGTTTTCAATGCCAATGAATGACACAAAGGGTGTTGTAAGGATTTAAGTAAAGGGAAGAAAGTTATTTGTCTAATATCAGTCCAAAACAATAAAGTATCCTTCTCAACACACTCTTGATGCGATTTCAAGTTAATGCCAAGTCAAAATATAGTGAAAATATGTCAAAATAAGCACTTTTTTCACAAAAATTCAATGCAAAAGAGCATAAAAAGGGTGTTGTGAGGAAAATGATGATGGAAAACAAATAATATCAGTAATAACAGCCACTAGATGCAATAATACCCAACACAACACGCTTGGAGGGCAAACTAAGTCAAACCCTAGGGCAAAAATGGTCAAAATGTGTAGTTTTTTGTAAAATTTTCACTACAAGAGCCCAATAAAAGGGTGTTGTGAAGCTTTTTATGAGGGGTAGAAAATTATTACCCTGATAAAAGAAAATTAATGGAAAAATATCTTTCACAACACACCTATAGTGCAAGTTTAAAGTGTTGATAAGGCTAAATTTAGCAAAAATCATTATTTTTGAAGCCATAGGTTTGAGATCTTGGGACAAAATGCTATGTGAGCATTTTAAGTCTGGTTTATGATGGAAATTAAATACTCTCAAATCTGAAAATTATTTTCAAGGTTAAACATGCAAAATTCCCATGCAAATTTAATGAAAATGCATCAAAATTACTAGTTTTTGTTGAAATTTTCTATGCAAAATTGCAAATATTTTAAATCTAAATGCAAATTCACACTAAAATGCAAGACTAAAGACAAATGAAAAATTTAATGATCCTCTAAAATATATAGAAAATTTTGATAAAAGATTTTTCCTACAAACCCTAGATTTTGGAATTACTAGGTTATATAAAATTGTCAAAATTTCCACAAAAACCTAGCAAATTAATAATGAAAATGCAATGCAAATTTCTGAATTTTTGGATTTTTCTGTAGTTTATATCAGATCTAATGAAAAAATCATGAATTAGGAAAATTTAGGAAGAATTGATGCAATTTTGTAAGCCCAACAATGCAATTTTTTTTAATTTTTCCAAATTTTCAATTTTTTTTAATTTTTCCAAATTTTCAATTTTTTTGAATTTTTCTCAATGCAATAAAATAAATGACTATATGGATGAATGAAATCAATCCAAATCTGAACACAAACACTCAACAAGTTGCAATTTAAGTCCAATAACATGGGTTCACCAAAATGTTTAGGTGGAAAATTGGATTTGTTAATGTTCTAGTGTTTAGATGTTAAAACCCGCCTTTCCACTTAACATTCAAGGATCTAGGGTCGAGTGGCAAGCACTATCATACCCTAGGTCACTATGAGATGAAGGGAAACTTGGATTAGGGAATTTAATTATCATTTTTTCTTCTCTTATGCCCAATTGACCATTAAAACATTAATTAATGCAAATACAACAACAAATTGAAGAATTACAGAAAAAGCTCTTGCAGATAGGAGTAAAATACTGAATCACAGAGTACCTATTTTTGGGGTTTCAAAGCGGAACAGTTGGGGACACTAGAATGGGCGCCCAAGACCAAGGTACCTTCTTTTTCATGGAATTTGGACCTCCTTCTGACACTGATCAGCCCTTTAACTTCTATTTTCTGAGATACAAATGTGGAGGACACTAGAACAAGCACCCAAGTCCTGGAAGTGCTCCTGTGTCTAAATTTTCTTCAAATCCTAAATCCCTGATGCCTACCAATCCTTCTTGCAACTCCACTTTTCCTGAATATGACACCTATAACCTGCAATCACAAGACTTGGTTTGGGGTTGTGGTGTTTAGAGGCTTGCCTCAGTCAAGCCCCAAAGGATATTTAAGTCTATGAACACCATTGTCAGATAAAGAGTGCATGTCCTTGTGAGGCAAAGACAAAAACCAAAGGAATCAATGAGAAAAACATAATATTATGTCACCTTGTAGTGAAGTTGTCATGGAGGAAGATGCTCTTCATGCCATGAGAAGATTGATGCTCAAATCTGCAAATATCAACACACAAAACATACAAGTTTGCTCTTGCAACACAATAGAAGCCTTAAATCACCTTGAGAACACTTGAATATCACAATTGCTATCTAATTGAAATCTAGTTTACAAATGAATGCCTAATCATGTTTATATATGCAACTACAAACACTCTCGCCAAGATTTTTAAAATTCAAACTTACCGTGTCAGAAAAAGGACCTAATAACGGTCACAAACCAACACCCAGAAATTGGGGCTGCCCCAAAATAGGGCAAGACTAGGGTGCAGGCACCCAAGTCCTCCCCCTCATTTTGGGTAGAGTACAGCTCAAGGGGTCCACCTAGGTCCAATTTGCCATGAAACCTAGCTCTCATTCCATCGGGATGCCAAAATATGAACTAAGATGTCCTAAATGCATTCTAAAGACCCGGGAGCTAAACCTTATGAGGGAAAAGCCCCCAAGGGGACATTTTTTGACGTTACAGCAGCCACATTGGTCATGAATTTTGGAAGTTTTTATATACAATTTGATCATTTTTCTTACTTGAGAATTGGGGGTTATGAAAATGCCCCATTAAAATTGCCATGGTACCCATCTGACTATCTTGTGCTCCTGGAGGTATGTCATCAAATGGCAACTATAAATATAAAGTACCATGCCATGAAAAAGAAGGGTTACTCTTTTCCAATGTTTCTGTCATTTTATTCTTGTAAAAGTAATGATAATGCCAAAAGTGTTGATAAATTACTATCTGAGTTTACTCTCCATAGTTTTTTGGCTCATGTAGCCTTTGACAGTAAGCATTATGTAAAAGAGCATATGCATGGAGGAGGTTCGTATATGCACAAACCTCGACTTGAAGACTTCTAGGAAGATTGTTTAGATGAGAGGGAAGTATGGAGAAGGAGTTGGATAAGGTTAACCATTGACCAAATCTAAGCCTTCGAGTTGAACATTCAAGTTCCTAACATGGTTGATGATAACTCTCACATTATTGATGAAGGCTATCATGTTGTTTCACTACGACCTCTACCTCCTATGAAATGGTTTAAGAAAGAAATCATAGATGTAAATTTTCACTCTTTCCAAGTGATAAGAAGGATAGAGAAATGGTTAAAGGCAAAAGTGAAAGAATGTGTTGGCTCAGCGGCACCTAGAGAGTCAGCCTCTCAGGGCCAAAATAGATCCCAAACTGCCCACTCTCAAAGAAGATCATCTAGTGTGGACCCAACTCTCTAAAGAGTTGGCTCACAATCAAGTGGAGATGGTGATCAACCCCCTGATGAGGTCAGTAAATTGAAGACGACATGTGAGTAGGATAGTCAATAGTAAAGAGTAATACTAGATTGGCTACTTCCTCATCAAAAGAAAATCATGTGCCATTTGTTAACAACCTTGTAAGTAATAGCGATTCTTTTAGTTTTACTTAGTTAGGAGAAGATAGTATGTTCTAATCTCTGCTAAGTGCCCCGAGTTCTCCCAATCCAAATGAACCCCTAGAAAAAAATTCTCCACCTGTGCCTATGGATGGGACTATGAGTGTTGTTAATGCTATTAATACTCCCTCCCCATCTCCTACCTAGTTTAAAAAAGAAATTGAAAAGAAGAAAAGTTATACACCGCTAGTGGATGCATGTATTGATACTATGGCCAAGCTACTACAGGATACCCCTAAGCCTAAACATGCCAGAAGGATGTCGAGGGTGGTGATTGATCCTACCTTGGGGAATCAATTTCTGGAAATTGCAGATCTAGTAGGAAATAAGAATGAAAATGAAGTGACCAAATCTGATTTCAAGATGAGCAGAGTGGATTTGGGACCTTCAACTACTCAAGGTGATCTCTATCATGTTAAATACTCAGCCAACAATATATCTAAAATGGTCAAAAGATAGCAAGAGGAGAATTCTAAGTTGCTAGCTCAAGTAAGTTCCTTATCATTATTTGTTCATTCAATTGTTAAAATTATAACACCCTCAGTAGAAACCCCTCTTGATATGAATCTGAGTGCCCTTGATCCTAATTTGTTACAACAAATAAAAAGCTCATTGTCTCTAAGAAATGCTATGGATCAATGAGTTGAAAATGTCATTTTTTATGGTCTTTTGTTTTTCAAGGAGTTAGTTAAACTATATGATTCCTTTCATGGGAAAAGAGAAGCTTTGATAGTAGAATTTCAATCAGTTAGAAGTGATCATAGCAACCTATCTTTAGCTTCTAAGGAGATACAAGAGATGGCCAATATAGATGTTGGTATCCTAGTGGCTAAGAAGATCTTGAATGACCTTGGGGAATTAGACACACATGTATGGGCTGATGCAGTTGAATGAAAGCTCTGTCTTGTGATTTTTGCTGAGGATGAAATGAGTAAAGCAATTGCAACTTCTCGGAAATGATGAGGATCAAAACTAACTTTGATGTTCTAGAAATTGAAGCAAATGGGACCGATGATGAAAAACTACTAGATGTTAGGGAGATCAAATAGAACTTAAAGAAGTTGGTAACAGAAGAAATAATGAATTATGATATTATAACAAGTGAGTCACTTAGTAAACTTACAAGGATGGTGGCCTATATCAACACTGTTAAGGGCAGATTTGATGATTTGATGATGTGCATCAAAAGGTGGTGGATGTGGATAGAGCAGTGAGTAAAAGAAAATGCATGATTAACATGACTGGGACTCCACCTGGAATGTCTTTGACACATGATAAAAAAAAAAATACAGGACATACAAAGCAAAGCTATGGGCACAAGCATCTCAGATGGCGCAAAGTGGTACTGGGAACAAAGATGAACAAGCGGGGGAAGAGGAAGCAACATATGAAGTTGATAATGGAGAAGAGGATGTGGAAACCCTCAATTAATTTCTTTCATATGCTTTAGTTACTTTTCAATATTTTCTCAAAAACTCTAAAGGACCCTTTATTATTATTGTTTAAACTTCTTTTAATCAGTTGTCTTCAAGAAGCTATTAGGGTTTAAGACAATTATGGTATAGCTTAGCTATAAATTTGATTAGCTAGTCATGGTATGAATCTTTTGGCAAACTGTGTTTTGGTGATAGATCAATTTTGGCTTTCTGTTCCATTACTTTATATACATGCAATAGAAATCAATGCAGTGGAGATTTGAATGATTGTAAACTTTGTGCTATGGTTATTTGGATTCATATTCTTCTTATGTTGAATGTGTTGCTATTGGTGTTGATGATATTTGTGTATTGAGGTAATTGGATATCTATAATTATTGCTCACTGTTGGGAATTATTTATCTTTTGATACATTGTTCATGGTGTTGATTATATGGTGCACAATATTTGTTATATATCTATAGATGTTAGTTTTGTGGAAGTCTTTGAGCTTCTAATTGTTGGATGTATTCTTCCTTTACCGCTTTTTGGTTAAAAGTACCACCTTTGCCTTGCTTTCTGGTTAAAAGCAATACTAGTTTTCAATCATAAGAATAATAATCGAAGGTAGTTGCACCTTGTAAAAGAAGCAGAGAGCCTTTGTATAATACCAATATAGTAGGCTCAATTGTTGTTACATTTGTCATCTGTCCGAGCAAGAGTATATAGAGTTAGGTGACAAATCTATTAACCAACACATATACACTAGAACAAAATGGTTGTAGAAAGGATGAACCAAACACTTATGGAAAGACCTAGAAGTATGTTTTGAGCGATGCACAGTCAGATGAATGTTTTTGGATAGAAGCTATGAGTACCGCTTGTTACTTGGTTAATATATCTCCTTGCAAGGCTCTTCATTCTACTCATTATGAAGTGTGGATAGGTAAAAAACTTTCTACTTCACATTTAAGGGTTTTTGATTGTGAGACTTTTGTTCATGTGCCTAAGGAAAAACATTCTAAGTTGGATCCAAAAGAAAAAATATGTATTTTCATTAGATATGGTGAGAATGTTAAAGGTTATAAACTTTGGAATCCTCTAACCAAGAAAATTGTATATTCTAGAGATGTGATTTTTAGGGAACCTAGAGCTATTTCTGATCCTATACAACCAGAGAAAAAATAAAGGAAAAATATAGTTCATTTTGATTTATAGCAAGAAGATGCACATCAGGAAGGACAAAATTATGGATTTGAGGATGGAGAAGAAGAAAAAGATTTAATTGAAAGTTTTGATGAGGAAGACTATGATTATAGAAGAAGTTGAAAAAATAGAGGAACAAGAGGTAGAATCTCTTACTCCACCCTTGAGAAGATCTACAAGACAACATAATACAACTGGTAGGTATAGCCCACTAGATTTTAGTTGTGTATTTTCTTTATTGAGTATTGATGATGAGCCTATATCCTACAAGGAAGCTATTCTTCCAGATGATAGTGAGTATTGGCAACTAGCCATGTAGGAGGAGATGATGGTATTCAAATCTTGTGATACCTAGGATCTTGTTCATTTGCCCAAAGGAAGGAAGTCCATTGGTTGTAAGCAGGCCAAAAAAAGAAGTTTGGAGTAGATAGTTCATTGGAGAAGTACAAGGCTAGACTAGTAGCCAAGGGCTACTCCCAGAGAGAGGGAGTTGATTTTGATAAAATTTTCTCTCTTATTGCTAAATTATCTTCTATTATCTTTCTTTTTATCAATATCTATTGTGTAGTGCATGGAAATGGTATACAAATTAGTGGCCAGCCTTGAGATTTTTTAGTAAAACAAGTTTGCATTATGAAAGGCATAAATCATACATGTTTTAACATGTATGCATTTTTAAGGCCTTGAATTAAAAATATATATGATCATTTTCCATTTAGGCTTGGATTTAGAATCCTAAGGGTTGGGCATCTATTGTGGCTCCTAAATTTTTATTTTTAACATAAACAACTCAAATTTAAACTTTAACCTCATTAGGTTTACATGATTTGCAATAAAATTTTACAAAACCACCACCAAAATAAAAAGAGACTTCTTAGCTTTCTAGCCATACAATTTTTTTAATATTTTGAGTAAGTTAAGGTATTTTTTTTAATTTTCTTTGAAGAGTGTATCTATATTCCTTCAATACATATCTATTGACTTTTTTTTATAATTTTTGACTCACTTATCCAAATTTGAAAAAAATATATAGGATTCTTCTATACTTCATTCTATACATATTCCATAAAAGAAATTTATATTTTTAATTAGTTTTGTTCAAGTTATGTGATTTGCACGCTTAGTGATGTAATTTTTAGGATGCATCCACTTCAAATAAATGCAAAAAAAAATATTCAATAAAAAAATATACAACTTGTAGTACTCACTCTTAGCTATATTTCCACAAAATGGTTTTTTAAAATACATAATGTAGCAAAAAAAATAGGGGGTGCGGTGTTTCCCCTATGGTAGTTGGCATAGATGTCAAACCTATGGTAAATCTCTTACTTGCATTCTCTAGGCAATATGATTAATGAGCATGATTTACCTAAGTTGAATGAGGCACTTGATCCATTGTGCAAGCAATGTTCATTAAGGATATCTCTGATATGGAAGGTTTCTTATTTCAGTTTGATCAACATTCAAGATCTTTGAAGTTGGGCTTACTATGTCTTGATCATTTTTATAGTGGCACAAAAAATGTTTGTTTTATTTCAAAAAGGCATCATTGATTTCATTCTTGGTAATCTCCATATGGTTGGAGGAAAATCAATTATTATTCACTGTTACCAAGGCATGGGGTTATATTGTTATCATTTCATTGATCATTCCTTAATATCTCTCTTGTATCTTAAGGAGATTTCATATTGTTAAAAGATATTAAGGTTGTGTGAAGGTGATTATGATTTCTCTAAAGTGAAAGGCACCATATGTTTAAAGGGTCTTGATTTATCTTATTCAAAAAATTTAAAAAAAATAAAGCATGTTTTTGGGCTCCTTAAGTCTTTGACCTAGCCAACAGGTTTTGGGCTTGTGAAGAAGGTAAATGTTGATGTTTTTTGTTTATTTGTCATCAGACCTTTTAGGGCACACCAAGACTAACAGTCAAAAGATGCATACGATGAAAGGTTTGTTTTGGAAGCTCATTTTGCAAAGTTAAACTTTGAAACACGATGCTCTCAACTTAGGGTTTCACTCCTATGCAAAGTGTTGCAAGATTCAGCCATGATGATGAGGATCTTTAGGATTTGATAGAGCTACAGTGAGATTTATCTTGACAGTTATTTTTTGGACTCAAAGACTTCATTTGTCAGCCTTTTTTTTTCAGGTGATATTATTCCACTATAGTTTTCATTTGAAGGTTTATTCTTTGTGGTTGATTGATTAAGGTTTTCTAAACTATTAATGGGTAAATGGATCCATTGTTCATTCCTTTGACTTAATCTATGTTACTGTGAAGAGAAAGCAAAAAGAACTTACAGTTTTATTTTGATGACAAGATCATTTTTCAAGCACAAAATGCTAGGGTTTGGAAAAAAATACCCACATGACTTAAGGGTTCTCCATGATGGTAGTTTTTGATTTGATTCTTCAAAGGCATTTCTTGATAGATTAAACAATTTATTAACTATCCTATTTACTACTATTGAAAAGATAGCTTTATAGTTATTGGATAGTTGTTGTGACTCAATGAGATAAACCTTGTAATGATCTCAAATCAATTTTTCAAATGGCATTATTCAACCATATGGCTCTGTCAGATATTTGTTCAAAAGGAAAATTTTATGCATAGTTCAACTATTTTAGTTACAGATTCAAATTGTTTCATGAAACAAGGAAGGCATTGTGAAATGATATAAAAACACTTATATGATATTGATGATGGTGTACTTTACACTATTATTGAGATTGTATCAAGGTGTTCAGTTTTGAGTTGATTCTTGAGTCTCAAACAATGAGACAATTAAAAAGTGGATTGTAGAGGAACAAAGTAACCCTATGTGTTATTTTTTATCTCTCCATTGTATTCATGTGATTATGCCAGTGAGGTAGTGAGAAGAATAAGCTAGTGAGGTAGTGATGAAAAGTCAGTGAGACTTTGTAATTGGTAATTTTTCAAAATAAGCCAGTG
Source organism: Cunninghamia lanceolata (assembly GCA_027924645.1). Lineage (NCBI taxonomy): Eukaryota > Viridiplantae > Streptophyta > Pinopsida > Cupressales > Cupressaceae > Cunninghamia > Cunninghamia lanceolata. The sequence continues at coordinate 2,902,810 of BSBN01001074.1, read as the reverse complement.
AGGCATTTATGAGTGGTTTTTCTACCCCATGAGGGTTTTCCACTCCTTAAATCATTATCTTATGGTTTCTTTGTTGCATGGCTCACTTTGTTTATAATGCTTGTATGCTTCAGTTTCTTATTTCACAGTTTCTTGCATTAGTAAAGATTTATTCTGCAATCATTTTTATTTTTGAAAGTCTGGGATAAAATTAAATTCAATGGTTTCTCTACAACACTGATTCCCCCCTTCTCAGTGTTGTCAAGTACTCCAAAACACACACCAAACACTATCTTATATTTTAGTTATAAAAACAGGAACACTTTTGTGTGCACTCAACATTTCACCCCTTAACTTTAACACTTTTCTAAAATCTTTAGTAGTTTAGAAACTATATTTGGAGTACTACAATTCTTGTTCTTATCATATCTTCAAATTTTGAGTGTACACAACTTGAATTACTCATCCAAGTTCATCTTTAATTGATTTCAAAAAAAAGTGGCCACTTTTGACCCCTTTTTTATAGCCCATTTCCATGCACTTACCCTATTGGTTATTATTTTGAAATTGAGTAAATAGATGTTAAGACTATATTTTTGCATGGAGATCTAGAAGAAGAAATTTATATGCAACAACCTAAAGGTTTTGAGGTAAAAGGAAAAGAACACTTGGTTTGCAAATTGAAACAATCTCTTTATGGTTTGATACAATCCCCTTGGATGTGGTATCAAAAATTTGATTCTTTCATGTTGACATTGGAATTTGTGAGAAGCAAAGAAGATCACTATATTTACATTAGATGTATTGATGATCATATACTAATTGTTGCCTTGTATGTGTGTTGGGTGAATATTTTGTCGTCAACTCACTGACGGCAAAAAGGTTGTATCAACCACAGTGTAATGAGATAAATCTCTCCTCTCAGCAAGGGGAGGTTCCCTATTAACTATTACAAACTTATTTATACTAAAAACTAATTTTGGGGTGAAACCATGTCATCCATTTCTCTTTTTTTCAGAAATGATGTTTACAATATGAAATATCACTTTCACAATACAAATCAAACTAACCAAGAAACTCACGAGAGCACAAAGTCTATCATTGCTCTTTTCATTGATTTACAATTTAGAACCCAGTAGGATAAGGTGCAGCTCAAAGTCTTCACTGAATACTACAACAAAGCATACGATCACAAAAGATAATAGTAGTTTAAAGCCTTTCCAATATCTTTTACTTCAAAACATAAAATCACAAACTAAAGATAATTGTCGTAGCACAAAGTCTCCACAACCAGCTTTAGAACATCTCCCAGATTATTCACACTCACACTACAATTCGATCAAGTAGATAAGATAGTATAAGGAAAAGGATATAAGAACAATTCCCAATACACCACAAGTTATTCCAATGCAAATATTGAAAGATCGCTTGCTTTTCTATTCACTTGATAAAATATGATTTACAATTTGAACACATAGTCTCAAAATGCTCTTCAATTTGGCAGAGTTTCACTTTAATAACTAAAAGATGATAATTATAATGGAAGCTGTCTTTATTTATAAGAGAAACCGAGAGCAAAAATAGGAAAAGAAAAACTAACTATGACTTATTCAACAAAGGAGTCCTTTTTTATTTGGGACTTCCTACATTTTTACATGTGTAGTTAGGGTAAAATTGCAAATCAGGGCAAATGAATAAACAGCAATGATAAAAACCCTAGCAATGCACAATGAAGCACAAGACAACATGAAAATCAAAATAACAAATGTAAATGCAAACCAATCTCCATGTTAAACTCGATTTATCTCCATTGCTCTTCTCCACCTCGCATGAGCATGCAAGATTTTGAAGGATTATTGTTGGAGGAATGTTAGGTGCTCACTTCTGCAACATAACATTAAGATGAAGATGATATGAGGATGATAGATGAAGGATGCAAAGGCTCTAATGATATTTCAACAGCATGTGGATACTTGAGGATCAATGCATCTTAGAAAATTTGATAGAATAATGGTACTTGAGGCTCAATGCATGCTAATGGCTTGTGAGGGGTTTGATTTATAGGAAAGGCTTGGTTCAAATGAATGGTTGAGATTAAAAAGCTAATTGATTGATGTGGACGGCTAGGATTGATTAGGTATTCCCACTCTTCAAGGGAGTTGTAGTCATTTGACAAGTGTCAAGGAGAATAGGGCTCATGTGTGCTTGTGTACATAAAAAAGTACTACATATGAAAGATATTAAATAAAAGGCTGTAGTACCACTTATCTTTTTTTTAAATGAAAGAGGCACACATGTCGGCTTAATGATAAAATAAATTAATTAAATAAATAAGATTTATTTAATTAATTAGAAAGTCGGCTTATGATGAGAACTTAATTCAAATAAAATATTTGAATTAGTTGGGATATGAGTTGGATATTAATTAAATAAATAAAATTTATTTAATTAATTGGATAAATGAATAGGATGAGATAAGATATGATGTGGAAATTAATTAAATAAATAAAATTTATTTAATTAATTGGGATGAGGATAGGATATGATTGGGATATGATGTGGAAATTAATTAAATAAATAAAATTTATTTAATTAATTGGCTAAGTAGGATAAGGATGGGATTAAGTGAGATTTTAATTAAATAAATAAAATTTATTTAATTAATTGGCTAAATAGGATAAGGATGGGATTGAATGGGATTTTAATTAAATAAATAAAATTTATTTAATTAATTGGCTAATGGAATAAGTGGGGTTAAGAATGGGATTATGACAAAATGCTACATGATGTCTAAGTGATGTATTTGACAAGGTGTTGCTAGACATGAACAAATTTGGGACAATTTTGGGTGTCTACAACATGTAATTACATATGAGAAAAGTACATGTAAATATGTCCAACATTATTTCAAAAGTACATCTAAAAAGTAGAAAATAAACTAAGTAATGAGAAAGTTACTTCAACTTGCACTGCCTTCTTTCTTCATGTGGCAATCATACATAGTGAATGTGGCTTCCATCCCAAGACTATCCGAACTAACTATGTTCTTGAAAATCATCCGGGCTCTGACTATTGCATCTCTGACCGTGGTAATTGATTTTGCATGGCTAGTTAACTTGGCCTTCAGATTATCCAAAGTTAACTGATTGTCAAGAATATTATCTACGGAGGCTACTGAAAATGTTTTGTCCTCAAACTCCTTCTGAAACATATTATCAAATTCATGGATCATCTCTTCTGCAGAAAGAAATTGATTATCTTGTGACACCAAATTGCATGGCAGCTCCTCCAACTTGTGCAAGAGACTAACATCACTTTGGTCACTCAGCTTCCTTGTAGTTTCTAGGTCATTGATCAAATCTTTCAGTACATGGCTCCGATATGTCAATGCCTCCTTAGTCTTAGTATATAAATCCCTATTTGGAATGACACCACTTGATATCAAAGCACTTATTTTCAGCTTCCTAATCTCTACCCACTTATCATGATTCTATTCTAAACGCTCAATATCCTAAGAAATAACATCAATCAAATCATCAAGTTCTGCCCTGATTTTCTCCATTTTGCCTATTTTCTCAGCTAGCTCTGTAAGAAGAGAGATTCCTTGTGTGCGCATCCTTTCCAAATATTCTTCAATCACCCTTCCTGTAAGGTGAGTCTTTTTAGCTTTCTGGATGATAGGATCTTCTACAGAAATGGCCTCAGGAGTCACTGATTCTGAATTCAAAGTAATCTCCCTTACCACTGTAGTCAATTGTTCTACCATTGCTTTATAATGATCCTTCATCTTTTTTTCTTTGTCAAACTTTTGAATCAGAATATCCATTGCTGATTGCATGTCAGTCTTTGTACTTTCATGTGTTATTTTGCCCAGCTCAATCCTAGAAATAGAGTAATCATTCATACTAAAATTTTCTATGGTGGTATCCTATGGGGACCTTGCAAACTCTAGAAATTTGTGTCCTTTGTCTCCCAGCATTCTCAAAAGAATTTTAGGCTTCTTTGGGGTCTTAGCCTTAGTAGGCACCAACTTACTGAAATCAAAGTCATCTAGAGAGATGGCTTGTTTCTTTCTTTTAGGTGTATATGCTGACAACCATGGAGGAAGCACATAAGTACTCACATTAGGGTCCATTTCCATTGTTGGTGTTATTGGAACTGCACTAGAATTGGAAGTAGAGACAATAGGTGGAGTATTAGTAAACACTGCACCTGACACATTCACATTAGAAACTTGTTCAGAACCCATTACAAAGTGATCAAATATCGAAGAATCTCCAATATCAAAAGATGAGGAGGATAGACTAGGAATAGACCCAGAAGAATGAAGAACATCATCAAAAGCAGTTTGAGGATTATCAAAAATTATTTTTGAAGGTGATGGAGATTCAGAAGAGGGGATGTCAATGGGTGAAACAGATAGAGGAACTAAAATAGGTATGTCAGACAAAGGAGAAGAGACTCCCATTTCTTGTTGTACATTCTCCTGTGGAGACAAAACTTCATCTCCTTGTCCTTCTATTGATCTATTTTCAACCTCCATTTCCTCGGTAGTTGGCTCATCAGTATTCTGTTTGTCAATTTCCATAGCTTCTACCTCAGATTCTTTCTCTACAACCTTTGACTTCTTTGTCACAAATTTGATCCTGGGTTTATGTGGTTTGGAAGAAGAGGGAATGTCACTCTTATTCTTCATCCTATTCTCCACCTTCTTACCTATTTATTCTTGGATTTTAGTCTCTGATCCCATAAGGAATTCTTTCAAAGAAACTCCCTTACCTGTTAACCACTTGTTGGTGTTAGCCAATATAGGTTCAAACCTTTTCCTTATAGAAGTCAATTCTTTCTGAGACCATTGGATAGGAGGAAGAGGAGAACCAGCAACCTATTCAGTGTTATATCTAGAATCAATCAGCTCTTCATCATCCACCAAGTCTTTAGGAATATCAGCCAATCCTAGATACTCAATATGTTCTAGAGATAACCTTCTATAGTCCAATTTTCTGATATCTTCCTCTGTCCTCAAGTCCACCCATATGTCTTCAACCATTGGTTCATGAAACTGGGTCTTCCTCTTGATCTTGTCTTTCACACCCCTGTAATCAAACCTTCGTCTTTGTTTGAACTGTTTCATGGTCACTAGCTGCATTTCAGTTTCCATGGCTCTAGCCTTTACAGTAGTTGATACTGAAAACCTGCCAATTTCAACTGGAAATCTGAATCCTGTTTTCTTGAGTTCCATTTGCTTATTATGTATGATAATCATTTGTCTAGATAATTCCATTAGAACAAGTTTGTTTGAAGGAAACCTTGGCAACATATAAGGATAACCTTGGAAAAAGCCAACCCTTAAATATGAGAAAGTAGGAAATTGTAAGAACATGCATCCATAATCATTCACCACTGACCAAGCTTCGTCTAAAACTCTTCTTTGCTCTAACTGAGGGTCAAAAAGACACAAGAAAACTACAAAGAAAGCATCATTTACCCTCCTAAAGTGGTGAATAGAACCTTTCAATGTCATTTGAGGATAGTACTGATATACAGGAACTACTCTCTTATCTCCTTCGGATTTCAAACCCAGAAAGATCCTCATAGAGGCTGCTATATACACAAGGTAAGAATTCATATAGAATTTGAAAGTAGTGGATACCTTAGTCAATTACTAGTGTAGAGCATTGCTAATTTGCTCACCCCAAAAGATGGTCTATTTGCCTTGAAGTATAACCTTAATAAAAGGGTACATCCACTCATGAAAAAGTGAGGAAGAAGCCAACCCCCTTATCCTGCTAAGAAGAGTTATGAGATCACCAACTTCTTTGATAAAATCACTTCTGGGAAAACTCCTCAGCCACCTGGATAAGTTCAACCTTGAAGTCTTAAGCCATTTGGTGTTGATTATCTTCTTAGCCTTCTTAGAATTTTTGTCATATTCTCTTTGAGCTTCAGCAAAATCTAGTTTTATAACTTCTATAACAGCAAGACACATGAAAACTTTATCAATGAATTTTGAATCCAATCTGATTATCACATTGCCATTTGTATCCACCACTACCCTAGTGTCTCTATTGTAGAAATCAGTGCATTGAAGAACAAACTTAGTATTATGAGCTGCAAATGGGAAAGATGACACCAAATGAATGTTGCTATCAACAATCTTCTTCATTGCAGAACTAGGGTTATTAGACTTGGTTCTTTCCACAAAGTCATGTCTACATGGCCAATCTATGTATCCCAAATGTCATCAGCATTGGAAGTAACCAAGGTGATTGGAAAAACACCCTGATACTTATACTTTATTGCTTTCGACTTCTTTGGAGACAACTCAGTCATCTAAAAAAGCTAACACCAGAAGGATGTTGACGAAGAGAGAAAATCTGTAGAAGAAATTGCAACAAAAAGCCATGATCATGCAATTAGGGGAAATACTGGTAATCTAGAAAAATTGCATGTTGACGATCATGACTACAGGGATATGCTTGAAAGGGCTAGAGTGCAAGCGGGTCAAAAAAAATGGAGGAAAGCGAGCTCAGGAAAGCAAAGTTGAAAATCTCCAGAGTTAGAGAAAAATGAGAGAGTGAATGCATGGGCGGTAAAATTTGCCACCCTTGCATTAGAGGGATGAATTATAGGTGTCAGGGTGGAAAATTTTGCTGACCATGCATGTTGGAAAAACTTTTTCATGTTTAAGCGGCAAAATTTGCCACCTATGCACGAGGATGGAAGTGGTGAAAATTGCCACCGACGCATGTTGAAAGAAAAACTGATTTGTAAGGTCGGTGAAAAGAACCGCCACTGCATGTATGAGGGAAAGTGTGTTTGATGTAGGGGTGGTCAAAATGACTGCCCTTACATGAGGGAAAAACTTCTATATATGCAATGTCGGCGAAAATGCCTGCCAATGCATGTATGAGTTGCCATGAAAAGTTTCAAGGTTAATGTAAAGATGGTGAATTTGACTACCCTTACATAGGGTAGAATGACAAAGGTAGTGTATCAACAACGGCTTTAAATGTAGAGGTAGGACATCAAAAACACAAAACACAATTTTTTAAAAGAGAAATGAAAACACAATCGGGAAAGCCACAACTCATACGAAAATGAAAACTAGGAATTAAGAACAAACCCTAGCAATGGTGATAAAAACCATTCAATATAGTTTTAATCTATCCATAACAAAAAGAAAACTTAAAAGAATAACAAAACCATTCAATACATATAAAAACCCTAGTTTTTAAAAGAGAAACAAAATGGAAATAAAAACTTACCTCTAACGATAAGCTAGAACCCTAAACTCTATCACAAAGACCCAAAATCTGCCCAAATCCAAATTTTGCGCCACCAAAAGATCTCAAGGAGACTTCACGGTTTGTTTGAGGTTTCAAAAATAAGAGTTTATCAAACAAAACAGATTTAAAATGATTTAGAAAGGTTCAAAATGAAAGCATTAATGCCAACACGAGTAGCATTAAATGCCATCGTAGTTCGAAGATCCTGGTGAGATATGCTTCATCGGTCAAAATGATTGCTTCTACACATTAGAGTTCAACATGTATGAGTGGCAGATTTAACTACCCAAGTATATTTAAAATTAACAAAGGTACATGCATGAGCAGCATATTTAACCACCCCTGCATGGAGGACAAACAAGTCAAATATGTATAAGTGGTGATTTTAGCCGACACTACACATTAAAACATGAATGATATGTAAGAGCATTAATTTTAATCACTTATGCACATTATGACTCAAAAACATGTAAGAGCAGTAATTTTGACTGACTTTACACATGAAGACTTAAAATTTTCTAACACTTTAAAATGATCAAAAATGATATTTTGACGAGCTTGTAACTTAATTGATTTTCACAAATCTCAAGAAATCAGATTAGGGGAGTGTCACGAGCTATTCTACAGTGTCAGATGACTTCGCATGAGGCCAAGAGAACTTGTCTTGATTTGTGAACTTAGAGTGTAGGCTACGAAATAGACAAGTTTCATAGGGGTTGTCCACAAAAATGAGCGTAGCTAATTTTAAGAACAACAGCTGGCTCTAACTGAGGAACTTCCATCAATCAAACATTGAAATAATTGAAGGGAGAAGAATCCAGTCTCTAAGTGCCTTCATCCATGCCATTGGGCCATAGATTCAAGCTACCAAAAAGAAAAAAACACAAAAGACTCAACAAAAACACAAAAATAAAAATGCAAAACTATACAAATGTACAAATGAACTTATCTGATCCTTCAAGGATTGAAGTGCTTCAGATGTTGTCCACTATGAGGCAGCAAGAATGGTGTTCCATCAAGATACTCCAACAAGAAGCTATTTTCACCACAAAGTTGATAGATGATGAATGGGCCTCTCCATAGGGAATCAAACTTCCCATGCATCATTCCCTTTGGCTCTCTCCTCTTGTCCTAAAGCAAGACTTGATCTCCAATTTGAAAATCACAAGCCCTTGCTTTCTTATGAAAGAGTTTCTTCACCTAACTTTGATGTTCAGCAATACGGTCTACTACCATAGCTTGATGTTCTTTAAGTTCAATGATGTACATGATTATTTTATCAATAGAACTTTCAAAAGTTCTATCTTCTACTACCTTTGCCAACTTCAATGCCGGCAACTCCAAAGTAATAGGTATCTCTGCATTTAGACCATACAGAAGCTGAAATGGTGACATACCTATCACCCTTTTGGGGGTAATCCTGTCTGCCCATAAAGCATCAAACAATGCTTTATGCCAATTTCTCTGGTTATCTTCCACCAGTTTCCTGATAATAGTAACCAAATTTTTGTTACTAGATTCTACCTAACCATTTCCTTGCGGATAATAATCTGAAGAGTGAGAAAGAATGATCCCATGTTCATAGTAGAAACTAGTAATCTCATTTAAAGAGAAACAAGTAGCATTATCTGCTACAACTTTGTTTGGAACTCCAAACTGGGAAATAATATTTTCCTTAAGAAAATTACATACCACTTCAGAAGTAGCATGCTTAACTAGGATGGCCTCCACCCACTTGGTAAAATAATTAGTTGTAGTGAGAACAAAGTTGTGTCTCGTGCTTGATGGCAGGTTCACAATACCAATGAAGTCAATGCCCCATTGCTGAAAAGGTTCTTCAATCACAACTAGTTTGAGAGGTAAGGCTGCCAACTTAGGCTTTCCAACAAACCGTTGACATAACTCACACCTACGTACCCAATTGTACGCATCTTGAAACAGTGTGGGCCAATAGTACCTAGCCCGCAGAATCTTATGAGCCATCACAAGTGCAGAAAAATGTCCTCCACAAGCTAAATTGTGAAAAGACTCCAAAAGTTTGTTTTATTTCATTTTATCCACACAACAAAGAAAAACTCCATCAAGGCTTCTTTTATACAAACCATTGTCCCATAGAACATAATTAGCAGCTTTCAATTTGATAGTCCTTTTCTCCTTATAGGATAGATGAGAAGGACACTCACCATAGGTAAGAAAATGAGCAATATTTGAATACCACTCATCTGTAGTAGTGACAAAAAGAACAGTTGGCATATGCTCAACCTCTTCTTCATCTCCTATCTCTTTTGGTACATTGTCGGCAATCAACTGACACAAACCTATGCCATGCACAAGCTTGGTAGGCTTGATATCAAGATCAAACTCTTAGCTCTTGGCAATCCAATTGCCTCTTTTGGTTCTAAACTCCTATTGAGTCAGAATCGACTTCACTATTGTGTCGGGCACCAAAATAATAGTATGTGAATTCAAAATATAAAATCGGAAATAATTTACCGCCTTGACCATAGCATAAGCATGTTTCTCCATATTTGAATATTTCAATTCATGAGCCTTTAGAGGACAACTCATAAATGAAATGGGAGATTCCACACCTTCTTCATTCTATTGAACAAGAATGTCTAAAAGTGTATGCTCGGAAGCATAACTGTACACTACGAAATCCTTGGTATAATCAGGACAAACTTGAACCGGAGCATGAGCTATGGCCCTCTTGATGTCCTCAAATGCTTCTTTACCTTCTGCACTCCAATGGAAAGTAGTCTTACCCTTCATCATGTTGACAATGTGACGGGGTTTCTCTGCAAATTCTGGAATGAATCTTTGCAGAAAATTTACCTTTCCAAAGAAAGAGTGAACTGTAGTCTTACTAGTAGGCAAAGTAAGGCTTTGGATGGACTTGACTCTTTCTGAGTCAATTTTAGTGCCTTCTCAGGACATAATGTGACCAAGAAGTTTACCTTCTGTAATCCTGAAAACTAATTTCTTAGCGTTAAGAGAAATACCATTTTGTCAACATCTCCAGCACCTATCACAAATGATACGCATGATCATGACGTTGTTTGGAGAAAATAGTCAAATCATCAAGATATACCACAATGAATTTCCCCATCTCATATCTAAAAGTGAGGTCCATTGCTCTCTGAAAAGTAGTGCCAGCATTGATTAAACCAAATGGAATCCTGCAATATGCAAACATGCCCCAAGGTGTTGTGAAAGCAGTCTTGTACTGATCTGCTTCGCTGACCTCTACTTGATTATATCCTGAAAAACTGTCTAACATAGATAGCATTTCTGAACCAGTTACAATTTGCAACACTTGCTCCATGATGGGTAGGGGGTAGTTATCCTTTAGAGAAGACTGGTTGAGATTCCTGAAATCAACGCAAATACGGATTTCTCTGTTCTTCTTTCTTACAGGAATAATATTCACAATCTAGGTAGAATGATGAATCAGAAAGATTATTCTTGCGTTCAACATTTTATGAATCTCAGAAAGAATAGTACCTAATATTTTGGGATTATATTGCCTTTGTTTCTGCTCGTGAGGCAATGACCCAACCTTGAGAGGACTTTCATGCTGAATCTTCTTAGGCTTGAAAGACTTCAGGTCATCATAAGAATACGCCAAGACATCAATGTAATGGTGAAGGAGTGTAGTGAATTTGAATTTCTCATCGACAGTGCAACACTTCCCAATGTTGACCATTTTGGGATCTGCCTCAGAACTCAAATTTACTTGTTCAAGTTCCATAGATGAACTTGAATCAAGTTGTTGTTTAATGGATATGTCATGCTTATCAAATAGCTTTTCCAGGGAAACCAAACCTTTTGGAATCTTATTCCCTTTTATTTGAAGAAACTCTTCACCAGTTTGTTGGTGAATCTATTTCAGAAACATATTCCCGCGGTGGAGATTCACTACCTTCAAAATAGAGCTCATCAAAGCTATCCGTCTTTTCCAAGAAAGCAATGATTTGATTATCACCATTGAACACCTGCCAATGGTCAGCATTATCTAGTACACTTGGTTAGAAAACCAACTCAATTGTGTACTTGTTACCTTTGAAATCTTTATGGGGAACCATGAGGGTGGCAGAGATAGCTAATGAATCAACACGATCATTAAACTCTCTTGGTACTGTAGAAATGTTGAAAGCATCAAAACCTTTGATGCAATCCCAAACATGGTTATGGTAGTGCCTCAACCTTTCATTTTTGGTCTGATATAAATTTCTCACTTGGCAAACAACTAATTCAGCATCTCCTTGAGCATGAAGATTTTTAACACCTTTAGCATGAGCAGCCTCCAATCTGAGCAACAATGACTCGTATTCAGTGGTGTTATTGGTATTATCGAATTGTAGCTTGTATGAGAAAGGGAAGATATCACCTTGTGGAGATATCAAAACAATTCTGGCTCTAGAACCGGTAGAGGAACAACTACCATCAAATTCTAAAATCTAAACATCATTTGAATTTCTTACTTTGATGTTTTTGTTACTAGTGGATTCTTCTTCATCAGAAAGAGAAGATTTTGGCATCACTATGCTCTCATCTAAACTTTCATCTAATTTACTAGAAATATCCTCTGATTCTACATCTGAAATGTTGAAGCTCTCTTCTAATGAACTAGAAGTATCTTCAGTAGACAAGAAATAATTACCCATTCCCGAGGACTCAAACAAAATTTGGGCTTTGGGGTTGGCCGTTTGGGTAACAATATATTTTGCTTCTTTCTCAGGAAGCAACTTTTGCATGATGCCTTTAATAGGTATCCTTGCTTTGGATAGGTTCATGTTCAATTCTCCACCCACATCTTTACAAAAATTACGCCCGAGAAAAATGCCATAAGAGGCTAGAACATCAACTACTAGGACGGTCATCTTAATCCTCTTGCCTGGAAAGGCTGCAAATGCAAATTGGGCATCCTTGATTTGGCCCAACAATGGCACTTTCTTATTTTCCATGGAGAAACATCTCCCAAAGGTCTTGGTTAAGGTGAGACCAAGGGCGTTCGCCACTTTGGTAGGCATGACATTATCAGAGACCCCAGAATCTATTATGCAATTGCTCAACTTATGACCATTTACCAATAGAGAAACATAGAAAGGTTCTATTTTTCCTAGGACAACAAGGGGAGTAGTGACAAGATTATTTTGGGTGGATTTGTTCTTTGAGGAATCATGGGCAACTTTGGGAAGGTCTTGTCCTGTAGGGACAGTCTTGTTTTTGACATATTTAGCTAACCTATCAAACTGTTTGGGATTAGCTTGTAAATACTCAACCTCAAACATTTGGACTTTGGTCTACCTAGCATGATCTAGTATATCAAATAGCTGAAATGAACTAGGGACAGAGGAAGGAAATCCATCATTCTAGGTTTTATTAGGGGTAGTATTGGTCTGAGGGACAGAAGTAGAAGATACAGGATTGTTAGATGTACTTACTTGCTTATTGCCAACCAGGTCCTTTGACTGAAAAGGCAATGGAGTTCCCCATTTGGCAATTGAGATCACTGGCTGAGGATCCTCTCTTGCCTTTCCTTTATCAACTTGCTGATTTGACTGATTCTGAGACCTAGTAAAAATAACATATGCTCCATCATATACTTCTCCTTCTTTTTCAGCTTCATCTTGGTAATTCAGAAAGCTAATGGTAGAGTCGCTAGCTAATTCTTCTTCTCCTTCTGTAAAAAGAGAAGCATCATTCTCCTAGTCCAACTCAGGTTGGAAAGAATGGTCATGCTCTGCTTCATAATAGCCAACTATTGAGTTGACCGGTGCTACTTCAATGACGAGCTTCCCTTGTGTGGGTGGAAGACAATTTTGTTGCCCTTGGTTTCTAGCAGTATTGCCTTGATACGAATTGTTAGGAAATGTTCTCGTTGGTATATCCCTATAAGAAGGAGGGGCAGACATACCTTGTGAAATTTACCTTTTCAAAGCTAGCAATTCATTTGCTAACTTTTGCACCATAGGATCTGTGGTGCTTGTGGAAGGATTATCAGTAGAGGATTGACCTCTATTCCTATTGGAATCTCTTATTATCTTACCTACAAGGATAAGATCATATTCAACTTCAGTAGCCAAAATTTGAGCTGTAGGAAGATCTGTGGGGCCAGCCCACCTTAGCAAAAAGTTCACCTTAGGAAGCTGAGTATTGATAAAGAAACACTTAAGATTCTCCACTGTTGGCTGAGCGGTTGTAGGAATCCTGTTTGTCAGCTTATTGAACTTAGTGATGAAGTCTCACATGGGTTCATGTGGCTCTTTCTTCATCTACATTAGCTATGCTAACAAGACACGTGCATCTTCCGCAGGTTTGAACCTAGCTTCGAACTTGGTCTTGAGAGTGTTCCAACTAGTTATAGTTTGAGCTTGAAGATGGTAAAACCAATCTGCAGCAGCACCTTGCAGTGTTTCCAAAAAAAATTTACTACTACATCTTCATGTTCCACACCTAATACAATGCAAGCTATGCAAAATGCTACAATGTGTTCATTCGGGTGGACTTTCCCATTGCCATAGAACTTAGGAAAATTCTTCCTCGAACTATGAGGTAGTTCATGCAATGGTGGAGTTAAATTCAAAGGATCAAAAGAGTTACCCCGAGGGACTTGAGTTGCCATGGTGCAATGATTAAAGGGTGGGATAACAAACCTCTATGGAATACGAATAGACAAAACTCTGTTAGTACTAGAACTAGAAGCTTCACTTGGTATTAGAGACCTAGCATTGGTAGGAGGGAAACTCCTAGGTCGATGAAGTTTAGGTCATGGAGGCAAAAGACCAAAGTTATTTTGCTACATCAACTCAAATATAGGATCAATAATACCTTGAGCTCTCTTGCTTATTGTATAATGTGAGTCTTCCAGAATGCAATGTACTCAACAAAACTTTGAAAAATCTTGAAACAATGGAAAAGAACTGTAATGCTTCAACTCTGAGCGTGAGGCTTCAAGTTGCGTGTTCCTTCCCCAGTAGAGTCACCAAAAACTGTTGGGTGAATATTTTGTCATCAACTCACTGATGGAAAAATGGTTATATCAACCACAGTGTAATGAGATAAATCTCTCCTCTCAGCAAGGGGAGGTTCCCTATTAACTATTACAAACTTATTTATACTAAAAACTAATTTTGGGGTGAAACCATGTCATCCATTTCTCTTTTTTCAGAAATGATGTTTACAATATGAAATATCACTTTCACAATACAAATCGAACTAACCAAGAAACTCACAAGAGCACAAAGTCTACCATTGCTCTTTTCACTGATTTACAATTTAGAACCCAGTAGGATAAGGTGCAACTCAAAGTCTTCACCGAATACTACAACAAAGCATACGATCACAAAAGATAATAGTAGTTCAAAGCCTTTCCAATATCTTTTACTTCAAAACATAAAATCACAAACTAAAGATAATTGTCATAGAATAAAGTATCCATAACTAGCTTTAGAACATCTCCCAGATTATTCACACTCACACTACAATTCGATCAAGTAGATAAGATAGTATAAGGAAAAGGACATAAGAACAATTCCCAATACACCACAAGTTATTCCAATGCAAAGATTGAAATATCTCTTGCTTTTCTATTCACTTGATTAAATATGATTTACAATTTGAACACAAAGTCTCAAAATTGAAGCTTCAAGCACTCTTCCCTTAAGGTGAGTCTTTTTAGCTTTCTGGATGATAGGATATTCTACAGAAACAACCTTAGGAGTCACTGATTCTGAATTCAAAGTAATCTTCCTTACCACTGTAGTCAATTATTCTACCATTGCTGACTGTATGTCAGTCTTTTCACTTTCATGTGTTATTTTTCCCAGCTCAACCCTAGAAATAGAGTAATCATTCATACTGAAATTTTCTATGGTGGCATCCTGTGGGGGCCTTGCAATCTCTAGAAATTTGTGTCCTTTGTCTCCCAACATTCTTGAAAGAATTTTTGGCTTCTTTGGGGTCTTAACCTTAATAGGCACCAGCTTACTAAAGTCAAAGTCATTTGGAGAGATGGTTTGTTTCTTTCTTTTAGGTGTATATGCTGACAACCATGGAGGAAGCACAAAAGTACTCACATTAGGGTCTATTTCCATTTTTGGTGTTATTGGAACTACACTGGCACTAGAAGGAGAAACAATAGGTGGAGTATTAGTAAACACTGCACCTGACACATTCACATTAGAAACTTATTCATAACCCATTACAAAGTGATCAAATATTGAAGAATCTCCAATATCAAAAGATGAAGAGGACAGACTAGGAATAGACCCAGAAGAACAAAGAACATCATCAAAAGAAATTTGAGGATTATCAAAAATTATTTTTGAAGGTGATGGAGATTTAAAAGAGGGGATGTCAATGGGTGAAATAGACAGAGGAACTGAAACAGGTATGTCAGACAAAGGAGAAGAGACTCCCATTTCATGTTGTACATTCTCCTGTGGAGATAAAACTTCATCTCCTTGTCCTTCTGTTGATCTATTTTCAACCTCCATTTCCTCCGTAGCTGGCTCATCAGTATTCTATTTCTCAATTTCCATAGCTTCTACCTTAGATTCTTTCTCTACAGCCTTTGACTTCTTTGTCACAAATTTGATCCTAGGTTTATGTGGTTTGGAAGAAGAGGGAATGCCACTCTTATTCTTCATCCTACTCTCCACCTTCTTACCTGTCTGTTCTTGGATTTCAATCTCTAATCCCGTAAGGAATTCTTTCAAATCAATTCCCTTACCTGTTAACGACTTGTTGGTGTTAGCCAATATAGGTTCAAACCTTTTCCTTAGAGAAGTCAATTCTTTCTAAGACCATTAGATAGGAGGAAGAGGAGAACCATCAACCTATTCAGTGTTATATCTAGAATCAATCAACTCTTCATCATCCACAAAGTCTTCAAGAATATCAGCCAATCCTAGATACTTAATCTATTCCAGAGATAACCTGCTATAGTCCAATTTTCTAATATCTTTCTCCGTCCTCAAGTCCACCCAGACGTCTTCAACCATTGGTTCTTGAAACTGGGTCTTCCTCTTGATCTTGTCTTTCACACCCCTATAATCAAACCTTGGTCTTTGTTTGAACTGTTTCATGGTCACTAGCTGCATTTTAGTTTCCATGGCTCTAGCCTTTGCAGTAGTTGATACTGAAAACCTGCCAATTTCAACTAGAAATCTTAATCCTGGTTTCTTGAGTTCCATTTGCTTATTATGTACGACAATTATTTGTCTACATAATTCCATTAGAACAAGTTTGTCTGAAGGAAACCTTGGCAACATATAAGGATAACCTTGGAAAAAGCTAGCCCTTAAATATGAGAAAGTAGGAAATTCTAAGAACATGCATCCATAATCATTCACCACTGACCAAGCTTCATCTAAAACTCTTCTTTGCTCTAACTAAGGGTCAAAAAGACACAAGAACACTGTGAAGAAAGCATCATTTACCCTCTTAAAGTGGTGAATAGAACCTTTCAATGTCAGGTGAGGATAGTATTGATATATAAGAACCACTCTCCTATCTCCTTCGGATGTCAAACCCAGAAAGATCCTCATGGAGGCTGCTATATACACAAGGTAAGAAGTTATATAGAATTTTAAAGTAGTGGATACCTTAGTTAATTACTCGTGTAAAGCATTGCTAATTTTATCACCCCAAAAGATGGCTTGTTTTCCTTGAAGTATAACCTTGATAAAAGGGTACATCCACTCATGAAAACGTGAGGAAGAAGCCAATCCCCTTATCCTGCTAAGAAGAGTTATGAGATCACCAACTTCTTCGATAAAATCACTTCTGGGAAAACTCCTTGGCCACCTAGATAAGTTTGAGCTTAAAGTCTTAAGCCATTTGGTGTTGATTATCTTCTTAGCCTTCTCATAATTTTTGTCATATTCTCTTTGAGCTTCAACAAAATCTAGTTTTATAACTTCTGTAATAGCAGGACACATGAAAACTTTATCAATGAATTTTGGATCCAATATGATTATCATATTGCCATTTGTATCCACCACTGCCCTAGTCTCTCTGTTGTAGAACTAAGCGCATTGAAGAACAAACTTAGTATTATGAGCTGCCACCGGGAAAGATGACAACAAATGAATGTTTCTATCAACAATCATCTTCATTGCAGAACTAGGGTTATTAGACTTGGTTCTTTCCACAAACTCAGCCATGTCTACATGGCCAATCTCTTTATCCTAAATGTCATCAACATTGGAAGTATCCGAGGTGATTGGAAAAACACCCTAATACTTATACTTCATTGCTTTCAACTTCTTTGGAGACAACTCAGTCATCTAAAAAAGATAACACCAGAAGGATGTTGACGAAGAGAGAAAATCTGTAGAAGAAACTACAACAAAAAGCCATGATCATGCAATTAAGGGAAATACTGGTAATCTGGGAAAATTGCATGTCAATGATCACGACTATAGGGATACGCTTGAAAGGGCTAGAGCGCAAGCAGGTTAAAAAAAATGGAGGAAAGTGGGCTCAGGAAAGCAAAGTTGAAAATCTCCAAAGTTAGAGAAAAATGAGAGAGTGAATGCACGGGCAGCAAAATTTGCCGCCCTTGCATTAGAGGGATGAATTGCAGGTGTCAAGGCGGAAAATTTTGTTGACCCTACATGTTGGAAAAAAAATTTCATCTTCGAGCGGCAAAATTTGCCACCTATGCACAAGGATGGATTTGAAAGTTTGATAGGATATGTAGAAGCAGTGAAAATTGTCGCTAATGCATGTTGAAAGAAAAATTGATGTGCAAGGTTGGCGAAAAGAACCACCACTGCATGTATGAGGGAAAGTGTGTTTGCTGTAGGGGCGGTCAAAATGACCACCCTTACATGATGGAAAAACTTCTATATATGCAATGTCGGTGAAAATGCCTAGCAACGCATGTATGAGTCACCACAAAAAGTTTCAAGGTTAATGTAAAGATGGCGAATTTGACTACCCTTACATAGGGTAGAATGACAAAGGTAGTGTATTGGCGATGGATTTAAACGTAGAGGTAGGGGATCAAAAACACAAAACACAATCAGGAAATCCATGACTCATACGAAAATGAAAACTAGGAATTAAGAACAAACCCTAGCAATGGTGATAAAACCCATTCAATATAGTTTTAATCAATCCATAATAAAAAGAAAACTTAAAATAATAACAAAACCATTTAATACATATAAAAACCCTAGTTTTTAAAAGCGAAATGAAACAGAAATAAAAACTTACCTCTAATGATAAGTCGGAGCCCTAAACGCTATCACAGAGACCCAAAATCCACCCAAATCCAAATTTAGCACAACCAAAAGATCTCAAGGAGACTTCATGGTTTGTTTGAGGTTTCGAAAATAAGAGTTTAGCAAACAAAATGGATTTAAAATAATTTTAAAAGGTTCAAAATGAAAGCATTAATGCCAACACGAGTAGCATTAAATGCCACTGTAGTTTAAAGATCTTGACAAGATATGCTTCGTCAGTCAAAATGACTGCTTCTACACATTAGAGTTCAACATGTATGAGTGGCAGATTTAACTGCCCAAGCATATTTAAAACTAACAAAGGAACATGCGTGAGCGGCATATTTAACCGCCCCTGCATGGAGGACAAACAAGTCAAATATGTATAAGTGGTCATTTTAG
This sequence comes from Cunninghamia lanceolata, assembly GCA_027924645.1. Lineage (NCBI taxonomy): Eukaryota > Viridiplantae > Streptophyta > Pinopsida > Cupressales > Cupressaceae > Cunninghamia > Cunninghamia lanceolata. The sequence goes on along the minus strand of BSBN01001074.1, from coordinate 2,883,903 downwards.
CCGACACCACACATTAAAACATGAATGATATGTAAGAGTAGTAATTTTAACCGCTTATGCACATTATGACTCAAAAACATGTAAGAGCAGTAATTTCGACCGACTCTACACATGAAGACTTAAAATTTTCTAACACTTTAAAATGATCAAAATGATATTTTGACGAGCTTGTAGCTTAATTAATTTTCACGAATCTCGAGAAATCAAATTAGGGGAGTGCCATGAGCTATTCTATAGTGTTAGATGACTTCGCATGAGGCCAAGAGAACTTGTCTTGATTTGAGAACTTAGAGTGTAGGCTACAAAACAGACAGGTTTCGTAGGGCTTGTCTACAAAAACAAGTGTAGCTAATTTTGAGAACAACAATGTGGATGACATATTTTTAGTAACATTCAGGGTATGATTAGTGAGTTGGAAGTTTAACATTTAGGCGCATTTGAGATGAAGGATCTCGAGGCAGCAAGGTATTTATTGGAAATGGAAATCAGGAGAGATCGAGGTAATAGATTTGGTTATCTCAAAGTAAGCATGTGAATACTATTTTGCACAAATTTAATATGTTGTACTATAAGCCAATTAGAATTCCTCTACAATCTTGCACTAAGCTTATGTTAGATATATGTCCTAATTGTGAAAATGATTTTGAGGATATGTCTAATGTGTCATATGCTAGTACTATAGGAAGTTTGATGTATGCAATGGTTTGCACTAGGCCAGATATTGCTCAAGAAGTGGAAGTTTTGAGCAAGTTTATGTCTAACCTTGGTAGAGAGAATTAGAATTATGCAAAGATGGTGTTAAAATATTTTTATGGTACTTCTAATTACTATTTGGTTTATTTTGGTACTAATAGTGAAGATAAGACATTGTACATATAGGGTTTTGTTGATGCAGATAGGGTAGGTGACTTGGATAATTAAAGGTTCGCTATTAGCTAGGTGCTTACATTGTTTGGAGGAGCTACAAGTAGGATGACTAAGAGGCAGCCCATGGTTTCTTTGTCCACCACTAAAGCAAAGTATATGGCTGCTACACATGTCTCTAAGGAAGCACTATGGTTACAAAGATTGTGTAGAAGTATTGGTTTCAATTGCAAGACTATTTAAATTAGTTGTGATAGCCAAAGTGCAATTTATTTGGATAAGACTCCCATATCTCATACTTAGACTAAGCATGTGGATGTTTAGTACCACTTTGTTTAGGAAATGGTTGCAAATGGACAGACTGAGCTTATAAAAATTGACACTCAATTGAATATTGCAAATTATATTACCAAACCTGTGAGGTGCACAGAAAAGTTCACTTGGTGTAGGCAGGCAATGAGACTTGTTTCATGTACTTAGTTGATTTATGTTTGCCTATAGTTGTATTTACAATGTATGATGTTAAGTGGGAGAATGTTATGATTAAGGTGCCAACTACCTTGTAAATTTGATTAATTAATTACTCATAATATTGTAATTGTTAATGAAATCATAAGGGATGAGGAATCCACTGACATGGTAATTTATTTTTATCAGTACAATAATTAATTATTTGCTGGCAACACTAATTAATTATTTACTAGAAGGTAGTTACCGGGTTACCTTTACTGTCAAAGCATCTTGGTAATAGTAAATGAGGTGAGTTGGAGAATCTAGGCACCCATCTTTGGGAGAGCTATTTTTGGTGTGTTATGACAATTGTCATAAGTTGTAAGAGCATATATAATATCTTACACATATAAAAAGGAGTAAGGGAATCTATGATAGTATAGGATGACAATTATTATCCTGTAAGTGACTATTCTTTGTCCTAGGCACCTAGATTGGGAAGATGCCTATGACACATGTAAGAGAATCTATAAGAGGACTATTTTGAGCATGCAAGTGATATTCCCAAGATGGGGGTTTTTGGATTTTGTGGCTTCTTCACAAAGCTTGTAATTTCTATAAAATGAATCTTTGGAGGAGTACAAAGTAATGGGTTTGTTAATTGTTTGCAGGTACATAGAGGTTGTCAAATTGGATGCAGGATTGAAGGAAATTGATGTATTGTAGTCTTTTCAAAGATAATACAAATTTGCCCTCTTTTCCTAGTGGAGATTTTTACCCGAAAGGGTTATCTCCATGTAGATCCATGTGCTATGTGTATGAATTTTGAGCATTGTTGTTATCTTTGATGCATAATTTATCTCCATTGATATTCTACAAGTTATATTTCATATTTTCAAGTTCAATTTTAGATTTCCATTTGTAGTAGTTTCCTTTATTTCTAACATTTTGTATCAGATTCTGGCCAATTGTGTTATTAGGTGAAAGTGTGAAGGTTTTTTGTGCTACAATGGGAGTTCTATTTTGCAAATTTGTGTGAGTGGAAGTCATGGCTATATCTACATCTCGTTTGGATATTGAAAAGTTTAATGGGAAAAACTATGAGTTTTGGAAGCTAAAAATGGAGGATCTCCTTGAAAAGAGGGATCAATGGTTGGAGGCATCAAAAGAAAAGAAACCCAATGACGTTAGTCCAAAGGAGTGGGAAAAATTGGACAAAAAGGCACAAGGCACAATCCGGTTATCTCTTGCAGACACTATTCTATTGAATGTCCTCTAGAAAAGACTACAAATGCTTTATGGAAATGATTGGGTAAGATTTGTCAAGGCAAGAGTCTGGTAAATAAATTATATCTTAAATGAAGGAGGGTTTGTCGATAGCTGAGCATTTGAATGCTTTTAATTTAATTGTGAATCAATTGGCCTCTATAGATGTTAAGATAGATGAGAAAGATAAGTGCATTATGTTTCTTTCTTCTTTGCCTAAGTCTTGGGAGAATTTTATTATTTCTATCATGGCTAACATCGAAGATCCAAAGATGGATTATATTGTTGCAACTCTACTGTGACAGGAATTTGAGGAAGACGTTTATGAATAGCATGGTGGATGCTCTTAATTTTAAGGGAAGGTCTAAGGAAGAGGAACAAAAAGACATTAGAAAAGGCCTAAGGACAAATCAAAAAGGCAGGTCTAAAACTCTTAGAAAGAAGAATAGAGTTATGTGTTGGAATTTTGGTAAGAGAGGACATGTGAAGATGAAATGCAGAAATAAGAAGAAACAATGGGATTCGTCTATACAAAAGTCCTTGGATGCAAGTGATGAAGTTTTACTTTTTGCATGTAATATTATGTCTAATGAATAGTGGTTGATTAATTCAGGATGATCATATCATATGACTCCTCATGAGGAATGGTTCTCTACATAAGATAAATATGATGGAGGTAATGTCTACCTAGGAAACAACACTACATATCTAATAGTTGGACAGGGAAAGGTATTGTTGTGCTTCAGTGATGGGAGGATTAAAACCCTCCTTGGTGTTTTACATATTCCTAGATTGGATAGAAATCTTATTTCTATTTTAAAGTTGAATGATTCAAGAATGCGTGTAACATTTAATTAGCATGGTTGCAGATTGGTGAGAGGAATCTTCGTGATAACAAGGGGAACAAGGATGGGAACTCTGTTTAGGCTTGATGCCACTATAGTTTGTAATTCCACCTATGTGATAGAAAATTTTGAAAATACATGTATGTTGTGGCATCATAGATTGGTCCATGTTAGTAAGAATGTTTTAAAAACTATTATTAATAAAAAAAATTTGGGTGTTTTCTCCTATTCTAATGAGTACTTTGATTTCTATGAGAACTATGTGTTTGGTAAACAAAATAGAGCATCATTTCCTTTAGGGAGTAATAAGGTGAAAGATAATTTAGAAATTATTCATATGGTTGTGTTTGGTCTTGTGGGTAATGACTCAAATAGAAAGTTATGATATTTTGTTACCTTCATTGATGATGTATCCAAATTTACATAGATTTACTTTATGAAGAATAAATCTAAATTTTTCACTAGGTTTAAGTATTTTAAAGTCTTAGTATAAAACCAATCAGGACTGAAAATAAAAGTATCAAGATCTGACAATGGAGGGGAATATTTCTTTAAGGAATTTGATGAGTTTTGTAAGCATGTAGGTATCATTAGACAAAAGAAAACTCCATATACACCAGAACATAATGGTGTTGCAGAAAGTATGAACTAGACACTTATGGTAAGAACTAGAAGTATGTTGAGTGATGCAAAGTTGGATAAATGTTTTTGGGTAGAAGTTATGAGTACCACTTGTTACTTGGTAAATATATCTCCTTGCAAGGCTCTTCATTCTAGTCATTATGAAGTGTGGGCAGGTAAGAAACCTTTTGTTTCACATTTAAGGGTTTTTGGCTATGAGGCTTTTGTTCATGTGCCTAAGGAAAAGCATTCTAAGTTGGATCCAAAAGCAAAAATATGTATTTTCATTAGATATGGTGAGAATGTTAAAGGTTATAAACTTTGGAATCCTCTAACCAAGAAAATTGTACATTCTAGAGATGTGATTTTCAAGGAACTTAAAGCTCTTTTTGATCCTATACAACTAGAGTAAAAATAAAGGAAAAATATAGTGCGTTTTGATTTATAGCAAGAAGATGCACATCAGGAAGAACAAAATTATGGATTTGAGGATGGAGAAAAAGAAAAAGATTTAAGTAAAAGTTTTGATGAGGAAGACTTTGCGATTACAGAAGAAGTTTAAAAAATAGAGGAATAAGAGGTAGAATCTCTTACGCCACCCTCAAGAATATCCACAAGACAACATAATCTAGTTGGAAAGTATATCCCACTACATTTTAGTTATGTATTTTCTTTATTGATTACTTACGATGAGCCTAGATCCTACATGGAATCTATTCTTGCAGATTGGAGTGAGTCTTGGCAACTAGCCATGTAGGAGGAGATGATGGCATTAGACTCTTGTGATACTTGTGATATTGTTCATTTTCCCAAAGGAAGGAAGGCTATTGGAAGTAAGTGTGTCTAAATAAGTTTGGAGTAGATAGTTCATTGGAGAAGTACAAGACTAGACTGGTAGCCAAAGGATACTCCCAGAGAGAGGGAGTTGATTTTGGTGAATTTTTTTCTCTTGTTACTAAATTATCTTCTATTAGATTTATTTTATCCATAGCTATTGGTTATGATTTTGAAATTGAGAAAATAGATGTTAATATTGCATTTTCACATTGAGATCTGGAAGAAGAAATTTATATGCAACAACATAAAGCTTTTGAGGTAAAAGGAGAAGAACACTTGGTTTACATATTGAAAGAGTCTCTTTATGGTTTGAAACAATCCCCTTGGGTGTGGTATCAAAATTTTGATTCTTTCATGTTGAAATTAGGCTTTGTGAGAAGTGAAGAAGATCACTGTACATCTACATTAGATGTATTGATGATCAGATACTAATTGTTGCCTTGTATGTCCACGAATGACATGTTTTTCAATAACATCAATATTATGATTAGTGAGTTGAAAGTTCAACTTTCAGGTGCATTTGAAATGAAGGATCTGGGGGTAGAAAGGTACATATTAGGAATGAAAATTAGGAGAGATTGAGGTAATAAAAATCCTTGGCTATCTTAAAGTAAGCATGTGAATACTATTGTGCACAAATTTAAAATGTAGGACTATATGCCAATTTGAATTCCTTTACTAGTTGACATTGAGATTACATTAGATATGTGTCCTAAGTGTGAATATGATTTGAGAATATGTCTAATGTCTCATATGCTATTACTATAAGAAGTGTGATGTATGCAATGGTTTGCACTAGGCCAGATACTGCCCAAGCAGTGGGAGTTTTGAGCAGGTTTATGTCTAATTCTGGTAGAGAGCATTGGAATTTTGCAAAGATGGTGTTAAGATATTTTCTTGGTACTTTTGATTAATACTTGGTTTATTCTAGTTCTAACAGTGAAGATAAGACATTAGACATACAGGGCTTTGTTGATGTAGATTGGGCAGGTAACTTAGATAGTCGAAGGTCCACTAGTGGCTAATTGTTTACTTTGTTTGGAGGAGCTATGAGTTGGATGAGTAAGAGGCAGCCCACAGTTTCTTTGTCCACCACTGAAGCTAGTATATGGTTTCTACACATGTCTCTAAGGAGGCACTATGGTTACAAAGATTGTGTACAAGTATTGGTTTTGATTGTAAGACTATTTAGATTGGTTGTGATAGCCAAAGTTTAATTTATTTGGTGGACTAAGCATGTGGATGTTCAGTACCACTTTGTTTAGGAAATGGCTACAAATGGATAGACTGAGTTGAAGAAAATTGACACTTAGTTGAATGTACAAGTAGATCATCTTACCAAACCTATGAGCACAAAAAATTTCACTTGGTGCAGGGAGGCCATGGGCCTTGTTTTGAATGTACTTAGTTGATTTATGCTTTCTTATGTATCTATAATGTATGATGCCAAGTGGGAGAATATTAGGACTAAGGTGTCATCTACTTTGCAAATTTGATTAATTAATTACTCATAATATTGTAATTGTTAATGCAATCATAAGGGATGAGGAATCCACTGACATAGCAATTTATTTTTATTGGTACAGTAATAAATTATTATTGGCAACAATAATTAATTATTTACCGGCAAGTAGTTACCGGGTTATCTTTACTATAAAAGCATCTTGGTAATAGTAAATGAGGTGAGTTGGAGAATCTAGGCATCTATCTTTGAGAGAGATATTTTTGGTGTGGTATGACATCTATCATAAGTTGTTGTTATAGAGTAAAATGTGTACACTAGCATTTTACACCTGAGTGGACCTAAAATGTGTACACTTGTTAGTCAAAACCTATTTTAACACTTTTTGAACATTAAAGGATTAAATATTGATCCCATTAAATAAACCTGACAAAATAAGGTTAGAACTAGTCTAAGCCCACTTAAATGCACACTCTTCGGAGTTTGTGGGGCTGAAAGACTAGGGCACCTAGCGCCCTAGTCCCAGATATTATCCCTAGTCCTATTTTGTGGTTTTACCTTAAAACACCTCCCTAACTTTTACTTGTTGGCCCCATTTAGTTTTATTTATCGTTGGTGAGAGTGAATGCATATATAAAGGAGTTTTACAATTCATTTTACACCTAGATGGATATTTCAAGTTTGCTCACGTGTTTTGATCTTCTATACTCAAATGCTCTTCACGCTTGGATGTGCTACATGCTTGTGGATATTATAATTCTCATTTACAATTTTTGAAGGAAGTTCAGGCTATCTTTGTTTAACTCCTTGCTGGTGCAAGATCGTGAGTTATCCACATCAACTAGGTTTTCACACCTTGTGGTGATCATTGTCACTTTCATTCATATTTCTATCATATATTGTAGATCTTGCCTTTGCCTTCCTAGGGAACACACTCTTGGATCACTAATCGTCATTGTAGTGGAGGTGGAAACACCAACATGGGGTTTGACTAAGGCAAGCCCCTAAACATAACACAACCTTTTCCTTCTTTTCTTATGTGCAGGTTGAAGATACATGTTTATGAAGACAAGATCTGGGAAGAAGAAAGGGTTTACACGTACATGTCTAGTGAAACTCAAAGATTCTATAAAATCCTAGAAAGGGTCTAGGGCACCCAACACCCTAGTCTTTTGGTTCTCCCAAATGTAGATCCAAGTTCTAATCTACTTCCTAATCTTTGTTGTACTTTCTAATTTTTTGTTTTTATTTCTAACTGCCATATATTTTTTGATCTTCATCAATTAGAGTTTCATCTTTAGCCCTGTCTTAGTTGGTTGGTTTTGGTTGAATTTGGTTGACTCTTCTCTATACAAAAAAGATAGAACCCCTGTAATCTATCTCTCCTTCATGGGTAGAAGCCAAGCTTGGTTTGTGTCCTAATGTTTGTAGAAGAGGGGTTGACCTAGTTTAACTTCTTATGCTAGATCATCCTAAACCCTAAACCCTAAACATTTAATCCTAAACCCTAAACCCTTAACCTTAAACCCTTAACCCTAAATCCTTAACCATATACATCATCTTAGGATGGGTCTTAAGCAATTTTCTTAAATCCCCTTAATCCATGTCATCTAAATCCTAGGTCCATAAACCATGCTAATAGAATGATTTTGTCTTAAGTTGACCAAGTTTAATATATTTATATTTTAAAACAAGTTTGTAAAAACTTCAACCATCTAACATTATACAAATTGATCAAATTTGAATGATCAATTTTCAACTATTATTAGTGGCTTAAGAGAATTAATGAGTAGATTTCAAGTTGTAGGTCATTTACATCCTCCTAGGTCATATATATATATATATATATCCTATTTTTTAAAATGTATTTGGGACATAATTAAACCCTAAAATGTCAACCCTAAACCCTTAACCCATAAACCTTAACCCTAAACCCTAACCCCTTAAACCTTATCCATAAACCCTAAACATTTAACCCTAAACCCTAAACCCTAATTCCTTAATCATATACATCCTCTTAGGAGGGGTCTTAAGTAATTTTATTAAATCCCATTAATCCATGTCATCTAAATCCTAGGTCCATAAACCATGCTAATGGAATGATTTTGTCTTAAGTTGACCAAGTTTAATATATTTATCTTTTTAAACAAGTTTGTAAAAACTTCAACCATCTAACATTATACAAATTGATCAAATGTGAATGATCAATTTCAACTATTATTAGTGGCTTAAGGGGATTAATGAGTAGATTTAAAGTTGTAGGTCATCTACATCCTCTTAGGTCATCTATATCCTATTTTTCAAATTGTATTTAGGACATAACTAAACCCTAAACCCTAAACTGTCAACCCTAAACCCTTAACCCTAAACCCTAGAAACCCTAAACCCTTAACCCTTAACCCTTAACCCTAAACCCTTAACCCTAAACCTTTAACCCTTAACCCTAAATCCTTAACCATAAACCCTAAACACTTAACCCTTTACCCTTAACCCTAAACCCTTAATATTTAACTCTAAACCCTTAACCCTAAATTCTTAAGCATATTCATCCTCTTAGGACAGGTCTTAACAATTTTCTTAAATCCCCTTAATCCATTTCATCTAAATCCTAGGTCCATAAACCATGCTAATGGAATGATTTTGTCTTAAGTTGACCAAGTTTAATATATTTATCTTTTTAAACAAGTTTGTAAAAACTTCAACCATCTAACATTATACAAATTGATCAAATGTGAATGATCAATTCTCAACTATTATTAGTGGCTTAAGGGGATTAATGAGTAGATTCAAGTTGTAGGTCATCTACATCCTCTTAGGTCATCTATATCATATCTTTTAAAATTTATTTAGGACATAATTAAACACTAAACCCCAAACCCTAAACCATTAACCCTAAACTCTTAACCCTAAACCCTAGAAACCCTTAACTGTAAACCCTAAACCCTTGACCCTCAACTATAAACCCTAAACCCTTAACCCTTAACCCTAAACCATTAACCCTTAAGCCTAAACCTTTAACCCTTAACCCTAAACCCTTATCCCTCAACCATAAACCATAAACCCTTAACCCTTAACCCTAAACCCTTAACCCTAAACTCTAAACCCTTAACCCTTAACCCTAAACCTTTAACCCTTAACCCTAAACCCTAAACCCTTAATTGTAAACCCTAAACACTTAACCCTTTACCCTTAACCCTAAACCCTTAACCCTAAACATTTAACCCTAAACCCTTAACCCTAAATAATTAACCATATACATCCTCTTAGCGAAAGGAAGCAAGGTATGCGGAACACACTTCCTACACTGATCTAATGAGAGAAGCAGTATGCAAATTCTTTTAAATCTTTACAGTTGCAGCAATATTAAACATATATTAGAGATATTACAACAGCAAACACAACACAAGAATGTAGACAGAGAGAAAGAGACACAAGATATATCGTGGGGAAAACCTTTTCAGGTAAAAAATCCCACACTCTAAAACCTGCACAATTTATTATCTAAAACAAATACAATTTGTAATACACTTGCAATGAAAGTTCTTCCAAGAGTCTTCAAATGTCATTTATGGAGTAATTCTAGCAGCATAATAGTACTTGTATAAACACAATGCAAACTACAACTCCAAACTCCACATTATATAGAGATACAAGGCATAAAATGGAATCTTCTAGAGATGGACGTCCACCTTGGCCACATGGCCATTTTCCAACACACAAGGACACATGTACAACATACATGCACCTCTCTTACATCTGTCATACATGCAGATTTGACTTTCCCAACATGGACTGCTCCAAGGCTAAAAATAGACTATGACAGATGCTTTTACACATCTTATAACTGTCATAAATTTCTGCAACATGACAATCTTGCATGTTGTAAGAGAATCGGTCAAACAAGACTAAATATAGCATATTCATCTTACAATATGTCATAGCCCAACTTTGGTGCCCAAAGATGCCTTTCCATCATGCAAAGATACTCAACGACACTTGTCACCACTTGTCATAGGAATCTCCAAACTTGGCTCTTACGCATCATAGATTTTGTCATATGGAATATTGTCTTCCACATACCACAAGATGTTGACATGTGGCATATTAGTGCCACCTCAAATAGGATGCCCAAATCCATGTAGGTTTGACTTGACCATTCAAGTCACATTCTAAGTCAGATGACATGTCACCGTGTCACCTCAACTAAGTGACCAAACTGAATGTGCAAGAAAATAAAACATTAGGCAATAAATAAATATACAATTAAATAATTAATGCTAGGAATTTGCAAAGGTTGAGACACATTAATTCCCAACATTCTTCCACTTGTCGAACACCTTGCAAGAGCCAAAAGAAATGACAAGATTTTAACTGTTAGGGGCCAAGAGGCCCATAGACTCTAAACGCCATCTAAACTTCTTTGTGCGCACTAGTTTAGTCAATGCATCTGCAACATTCTTCAAAGTGTCTAATTTCTCCAATATCACCTTCCATCCTCTACTGTATCTCAAACAAAATGAAACTGAACATCAATATGCTTTGTTCTTGCATGGAAGGTAGCATTCTTTGCTAAGCAAATCACACTCTGACCATCAAAATAGATAGTAATCTAACCTGCATCAACACCAATATCTAAACACAACCTCTTAAGCCAAATGGCTTCCTTACAAGCATGAGTTACTACCATGTACTTAGCTTCTGTCATGGACAAAGCAACCATAGGTTGTCGCTTACTCATCCAACTAATAGCACCACCAAACATGGTAAATACATAAGCACTAGTGGATCTCCTACTGTCAATGTTACCTGCCCAATCAGAATCTACAAATCCATGAATACTCATAGAATGTAGAGCTCCTGTAGGATAACCATGATAACATATGGAATACTTAGAAGTACCCCTCAAATATCTAAGCACTCTCTTTACTGCATCCCAATGTACCCATCCAAGATTAGACATAAACCGACTAAGGACTCCCACTGCTTGGGCAATGTTTGGTCTTGCATAGACCATAGCATACATCAAACTTCCAACTGCACTAGCATAAGGTACTCTGCTCATATCCTTCATCTCAGAAGGAGACTTTGGACAATAATTCACAAATAACTTTGTCCCTAATGAAATAGGAACACACAATGGTCTGCAATCTACCATGCTAAATCTATCCAACATGGTCTTCACATACTTACTCTAGCTTAACCAAAGTTTTATGTTTGCTCTGTCTCTTCTAATCTCAATCCCTAGAATGTACCTAGATGCCCCTAAGTTTTTCATTTCAAACTGTGCTAACAACTGAGACTTCAAATTTGAAATCATATTCTTACCCTTCCCAATTAGCAACATATCATCAACATATAGTGCAATAATGAGAATACGATCATTGTCAAACTTGCAATACACACAATGATCTAATTTTGATCTTAGAAATCCAATGGACAACACAAAGACATCAAAGTTTAAGTACCACATCCTAGGAGATTGCTTCAAACCATACAAAGACTTCTTTAACTTACAAACCAAATTTTCTTTATCTTTCACCATATAGTACTCAGGTTGTGACATATACATTTCTTCCTCCAAGTCACCATGAAGGAAAGTTTTCTTCACATCCATTTGTTCCACTTCTAAGTCATAAGCTACTGCAAGAGATAACAAGAACTAAATAGATGTCATCTTTGCAACGAGAGAGAAAATTTAATCATAATCAATTCCCTCCACTTGTGAATACCCCTTCGCAACCAATCTAGCCTTATAAGGCACCAAGTCCTAAGTTTTATTGTTTTCCAAAGAAGCCATCTCATCTTCCATGGCCTCCTTCCAAGAATCTGCATCTTTCATGCCCATAGCCTCTATTAGGTTCATCAGTGTTAGTAATTAAGGCATAAGCAAAACTAGAATCTAGTAATGTAAACCAAACCTCTAAGGTAGCTTCATATTTCGTGTGGACCTCCTCAAAGGCTGAGGTGGAGGTTCTACTTCATCTTTTGAACTTTCAAATCTACTAGAGCTCTCCTCATCATCAGGTCCAACAGGGTCTTTTGGTTTAGTCATCTCAGGAGTAGAAGGAAATTGAACCACATCCTCTTTCTTTTCTTTTTCTTCTAGTTGTAGAACAACAGGAGAAGGTGTTAGCTCTTTGAAGATAACACTTCTGCTATACAACACTTTTTCAGCCACAAGATCCCAAAGCTTGTACCCTTTCACACTGACACCATAGCCAATGAAGATATATTTAACTGCCTTGTTCTCCAATTTTAACCTCTTCTCCTTAGGCACATGTGCATATGCCTCACAACCAAAAACACGAAGATGTTGCAATAAGGGCATTTTACCACACCACACCTCCATAGGTGTCTTATCAACGATCGTTGAGGTAGGAGATCTGTTAACTAGATTACAAGCAATGGCTATAGCTTTAGCCCAAAATGTTTGTTTAAGGCTAGCACCACTAAGCATACTCTTAGCCCTCTCCATCAACGTTCTGTTCATCCTCTCTGCAACTTCATTTTGTTGTGAGCTATAAGGAGTTGTCTTATGTATTTCAATCCCATATTCTTTTAGAACTTGTTGAAATCTGCAAAACAAAACTCACCACCATTATCAATTCTCAAACACTTAATCTTTCTACTAGTTTGAATCTCTACAAAAGATTTAAACTCTTTGAACCAGCTAAAGACTTCAGATTTGCTTCTAAGAAAATAAACCCATGTCCTTCTCCTGTAATCATCAATGAATGAAAAAATATATATAGATTTAGAGATCAAAGTAACATTTATGGGACCAAACACATCAGAATGAATAAAATCCAAAACACCAGAAGACTTGTGAGAACTAGAGTAAAACTGAACACGATTTTGTTTTCCATATATACAATGTTTGCAAAAGTTAAACTTGAGAATACAATCATTTAACCCCTTGATGAGATTTTTATTTTTCAGGGCTCTAAGACCCTTCTCACCAATGTGGCCAAGTCTCTTATGTCATAACATTGTCTTCTCAGTAGGAAGCTTAACTTCCAAAGCATGAGCACCCTTAGGTACCCAAAATGCACTACCATCAGAATTTGATACAACACATCTTTTCTCTGCAGGTTCCAATGGTGAGGATGAAGTGATTGAAGCTCTTTTCTTCGAAATAGAAGCACTATTGCACTGAGTAGTGCATGTATCCAACTAAAATAGAGTACCTCTCCGAGTACCCTTCGCAAGCACCATACGCGTCTTGTCATCTTGCATCCTCCACATGAGAAGACAACCTACACACCTGCATCATTCAATTTACTTACAGAAAATGGGTTTCGTGCCAAGCTTGGGATGTGCATAACCCTAGAGATCCCCTTCACTCATCTATTAGGGAATCAGATTGTGACTCTTTCACGTCCAACTATCTTCAGATGAGAATTGTCACCCAGGTACAATCTTCCACCATCGAACTCTTCATACTTTGTAAACCAGTCTTGATGTGAGGTCATGTGGAAATAGGTGCTAGAATCAATCAACCACACATCATCTAATGAATGGGTAGCCAAGGCTGTGATGAAAGCATCACCATCATCTTGTGACTTTTTAGAATTTGAATCTGAGGGATTCTTCTTCTTTTCTTTTTCTCTTCTTTGTACTCCTTTAGAAAATACCTAGATTTGCCACAATTCCAATAAAGAGCCTTGGACTTTCCAGGAGATTTGGATCTCCCATAGGATTTGGATCTACCCTTATCATCTTTCTTGTCCTTCTTTTTCTTTCCTTTCTCCTTGGGTCTTCCACAAACTGCAAGAGCCTCTTTGGCTGACTTGGATGACTTTCTCTGCATAGCTTTAGATAACAGCAAAGACTCCACATCATCCATTTTGAAAGTGGATGTGGTACTCCTGATGGCCATAACAAGATGATCCCATGAGTCCAGCAAAGAACAGAGCAAGGTCATGCAACGATCCTCCTCCTCCATCTTCACACCAATGGATGTCAACTGTGTAACTAGCATATTAAAAGCATTCAAGTGGTTTGCAATGGATCCTCCATCCTCAGAGAATAAAGCTTCTTCCTCAGGAATAACTTGTTCACCAAGGATTTAGACTGATAAACATCTCCAAGTTTCTTCCATAGGTCTTTCATGGTCTTCTCTTCATGGACATTTAGCAAGACAGAGTCATCCAAACAAAGTCACACAAGACACTTAGCCTTCTGATCCTTGAGATCCCAATCAGCTTGAGACATTACCATAGGTTTTGTACCAAAAATGGCTTCCCATAGGTATCTATCAACAAGCATATCTTCTATTTTAAGCTTCCACAACTTGAAATTGCTGCCATTAAACTTTTCCACCTCTACTCTTCTAACTGTTCTTTCCATCTCCTTCCTATAACAAGATTACAAAATGCTCTGTACAAACTCCCACTCAATCTAAGATCAGCTCAAAAAACCCCTACCCAACAACTAGGGCCAAAGGTGGTCAAGCTCTGATACCAACTGAAAGGAAGCAAGGTATGCGGAACTCACTTCCTACATAGATATAATGAGAGAAGTAGTATGCAAATTCTTTTAAATCTTTACAGTTGTAGCAATATTAAACATATATCATAGATATTACAGTATCAAACTCAACACAAGAATGTAGACAAAGAGAAAGAGACACAAGATATATCGTGGGGAAAACCTTTTCAGGTAAAAAAACCCACACTCTAAAACATGCACAATGTATTATCTAAAACAAATATAGTTCACAATACACTTGCAATGTAAGTTCTTCCAAGAGTCTTCAAATATCATTTCTAGAGTAATTCCAGCAACATAATAGTACCTGTATAAACACTATGCAAACTACATATCCAAACTCGACATTATATAGAGATACAAGGCATAAAATGGAATCTTCTAGAGATAGGCGTCCACCTTGGCCACATGGCCATTTTCCAACACCCAAGGACATATGTGCAACATGCATACACCTCTCTTACATCTGTCATACATTCATATTTGAATTTCCCAACATGGAGCGCTCCAAGGCTAAAAATAGACTATGACGGATGCTCTTACACATCTTACAACTATCATAAATTTCTGGAACATGACAATCTTGCATCTTGTAAGAGAATCGGTCAAACAAGACTAAATATAGCATATTCCTCTTACAACATGTCATAGCCCAACTTGGGTGCCCAAAGACACCTTTCCCTCATGCAAAGATACTCAACGACACTTGTCACCACTTGTCATAGGAATCTCCAAACTTGGCTTATGCATCATAGATTCTTTCATATGAAATATTGTCTTCCACATACCACAAGATGCCGACACATGGCATATTAGTGCCACCTCAAATGGAATGCCCAAATCCATGTAGGTTTGACTTGACCATTCAAGTCACATTCCAAGTTAGATGACATGTCACCGTGCCACCTCAACTAAGTGACCAAACTGAATGTGCAAGAAAATACAACATTAAACAATAAATAAATATATAATTAAATAATTAATGATAGGAATTTGCAAAGATTGAGACACCTTAATTCCCAAAACTTAGGATGGGTCTTAAGCAATTTTATTAAATCCCCTTAATCCATGTCGTCTAAATCCTAGGTCCATAAACCATGCTAATGGAATGATTTTATCTTAAGTTGACCAAGTTTAATATATTTATCTTTGTAAACAAGTTTGTAAAAACTTCAACCATCTAACATCATACAAATTGATCAAATGTGAACCATTGAGACTTTAGGGTTTTGTTTCAATTCTATTTAGGGTTTTCTTTTTGTGTGTAGGGTAATTATTTTTAGGTTTCAACTTAGTTTAGGGGTTTTTTTTTGTAGGATAATTATTTTTAGTTTTCTTTCATATGAGGGTTTGTACAGTTTTGAAATATTGAAATCAAATTTAAAACTTAATACATAGAATAATACAAAAAATAAACTTCAAATGAAAACTACAAATTACAAAAAATAAAGAAATATGGAAAAATCCACTCACCTAGACTTTCAGATGGCTAGAAATGGTGCATTGATACTCTGGATCCCATTTTGCAGCTATGACTGTTGTGAATGGGAAAATAGATTGAATCAGTTAAGATAATATAACCCAATACAACAATGAAATATGCAAATAACAAGCTTGAATAAATAAGCATAAAACTCACAAAACCTGTTACCCTGCGGCTTCCATTGCTTGCCTATCTGTCCTCGACCTTGATGATGAAGAAGGTTGGCCCTTAGGGAGCTTGCTTCCTTGCTTGTTGATGGTGACAAGAATAGAATGGCTGTGATATTTTGTTGTGTTGAAGATGAGCCTCAAACACAAGGACAATGAAAGAGGATATGGGATGGCTAGGATAATTTATGCATTACGATGGTATGAAGAAGAGAATTGAGAAAAAGAAGATTCCCTAGAGGAATTTGGGCATAGTAAGGATGCCAGAAGAAGTCCCTCTAAATTTCTTAGAGAATGGTCTCATTTATAGATTTTTTGAAAAGGGAATGGAGGGTGAGGATCAAAAGATGAGATCAATGGCTCTCATTTTTTGTGAATATTTAATTCATAATGGATGAATTAAATTTTTTTTTTTGAGAAGAGTGGGTTATGACAATTGAATTAAGAATTCAATTTAGTGGAAAACAAATTGAATTTAAGATTCAATAGTGGAGGACAATTGAATTTAAGATTCAATAGTGGAGGACAATTTAATTTCAAATTCAATTAGTGGAGGACAATTGAATTTCAAATTCAATTAGTGGAGGATATATTAAATTTGTAATTCAATAGTGGGTGATAATTGAATTTCAAATTCAATTAGTGGAGGACAATTGAATTTCTAATTCAAATTGTGGAGGACATATTGAATTTTCAATTCAATAGTGGAGGACAATTGAATTAAAGATTCATTTTTGGATAATGGAGGATATTAGCTAATTAAATATTAAGAATATTTAATTATATGTGCAACATGGTGAGGTGGAAGAGATGAGGTGGAAAGATGAGGTGGATTGATGAAGTGGATTTTGTGAGGTGGATTTAGGACTTGAGACATTAGAAGAACTTAGGGAATTTAATTAAATAAAATGATTTTATTTAATTGTAGGATAATAAACCAATCAAATAAACTTATAATATTTATTTAATTGACAGAAGAAAATAAGAATTAAGATAAATATCAAAATATTTACTTAATTCGACCTGAGCCAATTTTAGGTGTCTACATTTTGCCCCTCTTTGAAGCAACGTGTTCTATCACATTGTTTCAAAGAATAAATAGTCTGATAATGATACATGCCCCAGTTTGCCCTTGGTATACATACTGAGGATAGGATGCCCCCTCGGGAGATTGGACGGGGAGAAGGCGGAAGGCGTGAGACGGACAATCTCACGATAAGATATGTTGATAGGAGATGAAATGGTTGAATGCAGAAGAAAGGGATGAATGATATGGAATGCAAGATAAAGAGATGACACACACAAGCAAGTAAGCAAGTATGCACAAATGATACAAGCACAACAAGTTATTGCCCCTGTCGAGCAGTAAACCAATGATATAGGTCAATGATGTTTGGTTTTAGGAATGAAGTATGTCGTATAAGACTCCGGGTCTGGTTTCGACAATACAACATCCTGTCTAAGACATTTGATATGATAGTGTTGTCATGGCGGGGAATGATATATCCCTAGAGCAACATGAAGGATAGTGTCTAGTTTCAGGAAATGAAGCATGTCGTGTAAGATGCGTGTGTTGGTCTGGTTTCGACAATGCAACATCCTGTCTAAGACAATTGATTGATTGATTGATTGAGTTGGTTTACGACCGGACAAGGATCAAGACCACTGATTGTGATTGGATCATTTGACAAGATTGACTTGACTTGATTGACATGGATTAAGGATAGTCTTGCAATTGGATATGGTATGGATATGGATATGCGATGTAATTAGATTTGGTATAGATATGGAAATGGATATGAACTGTAGTTAGATACGGTATGGATATGGATATGGATATTTGTCACCTTGATATAGCAAGTATTTTGAAGCGCTTTCATCATTGGGCTTTATTATGTTGTAAGAAAATACAAGCATCTAGGTATAATTGAACCGAGATGACCTGAGTATTACTTACATGGATTTTGATATAGCAAGTTAATACAAGCATCTAGTCAAAGTTGAATCTAGATGACCTGAGTACTTCTTGCATTCTAACAGACAAGGATTGCCCCTTTTCATGTTTAGACCTCAGAGTCCTCAATAATCTTTTGCCGATCATGTCGTTAGACAGAAGTCGTCACATTACTAGAGTTTAATCCACAAGCAGCAGACAAAAAAAAATCATGCCCCCATCATAGCATCTCTAGCTTTTGGCATCCTTGAGTAGCATAGAAAGACATGATAGCATAAATCAAGACTCTGTAAGTTAATCTAAACAATCACAAAACATTCTTGCATTAGATGTGTCTTTTTGCCATAATTGGTATAGAATTAGCTTGAGTGCTCTGGTATGGTGCTCTATTTTGCCTTGGACAGGTTGATTGTTTTAATGATTGGATTGTTTTGAATGATGATAGTGATGGTGTGATGATTAGAGTGTCCACTCAATCTAAGCATAAGCAAGTGTTCTCCCTTATCAAGTCATAAACCAATAATTGATTGTTTGATTGATCATGATTGGAAGAAGTGATTGATTGAAATGGATCAATGAATGTTATTGATAGGAAGAATTGATGATGATGATGCTTTGATTTTGATTGAATGTTGATGGAGTGGATTGTTTGGATTATATGATTGGGTTTATTGCTTGGATTTTTCATTGGATAGTTAATTTTTTAGATTTTTTTGATATATTTTGATTTTTTTTTGTGGAGTTTTTAAAATGTTTTGAATGTTGATGGATTTACAATTGAGTAGCCGTTGTGCTAGATACCAATGACAAGAGAGAAAACCAAGTCTAGGTACAAAGGACGGATGAAAGGATGGATGATAGTGAATGGGATGGAAGTCTCATGAGAGTTGGATGGATAGATAAGAGGATAAGCCATATAAGGGATGGATGCTTGCCTCATGATAAACGGATAGGTAGGCTATAGTGGAAAGCTTCATGATAAACATATGGGGATAAGCTATAAGATGTAAAGTGCATGATAAGGATATTCCATAGTGGATGGATCATAAGGGAGCTAGGATGTGATCTTCAAAGGCTATGTTGCATAGGAATAACTTGCCCCATTCTAGGTGGTAATGCTTAGAATTTTTTGCAGGAAAAAGTTCATGACCAAGGGATGACATGATTGGATTTTACATGGTGCTTATGACAATAGGATGACATGATGGATCAGTTTAAATGGGATGGATAAATGGTCAATGGATAGGACTTGGTTTGGAAAGAAAGTATGCCAAGATATATCCAAACAAGTTTCAATATTTTGCCCCTGTCTTCATCAAAATCAAAAGGTGGAAGGATGGGTAAATGGGTTCAATATGATAGGCATATTTATGTAATGGCTTAAGGATAGTAGGATGGTGTGGTAATGGTAGGACAGAATAGGATGGAAAATGATATAATGGGATAGATAGTTTGGAAATGTATAGGTTGGATGAGACAATGTGCCCTAAAGTGTAAGTGACATAGAAGATCAACCTACACATGATGCTTGTTTGCCAGGTTTTCATCATGGTACTTATCCAAGGCCCCTGTGGGTTCGAGCCCCACGGTGGGCACCAAAATGTGAATGGGAAAATAGATTGAATCAGTTAAGATAATATAACCCAATACAACAATGAAATATGCAAATAACAAGCTTGAATAAATAAGCATAAAACTCACAAAACCTATTACCCTGCGGCTTCCATTGCTCGCCTATCTGTCCTCGACCTTGATGATGAAGAAGGTTGGCCCTCAAGGAGCTTGCTTCCTTGCTTGTTGATGGTGACAAGAATGGAATGGCTGTGATATTTTGTTGTGTTGAAGATGAGCCTCAAACACAGGGACAATGAAGGAGGATATGGGACAGCTAGGATAATTTCTGCATTACGATGGTATGAAGAAGAGAATTGAGAAGAAGAAGATTCCCTAGAGGAATTTGGGCATAGTAAGGATGCCAGAAGAAGTCCCTCTAAATTGCTTAGAGAATGGTCTCATTTATAGATTTTCTGAAAAGGGAATGGAGGGTGAGGATCAAAAGATGAGATCAATGGCTCTCATTTTTTGTGAATATTTAATTCATAATGGACGAATTAAAATTCTTTTTTTGAGAAGAGTGGGTTATGACAATTGAATCAAGAATTCAATTTAGTGGAAAACAAATTGAATTTAAGATTCAATAGTGG
This sequence comes from Cunninghamia lanceolata, assembly GCA_027924645.1. Classification (NCBI taxonomy): domain Eukaryota; kingdom Viridiplantae; phylum Streptophyta; class Pinopsida; order Cupressales; family Cupressaceae; genus Cunninghamia; species Cunninghamia lanceolata. The sequence goes on along the minus strand of BSBN01001074.1, from coordinate 2,863,260 downwards.
AGGACAATTGAATTTAATATTCAATAGTGGAGGACAATTGAATTTAAGATTCAATAGTGGAGGACAATTGAATTTCAAATGCAATTAGTGGAGGACAATTGAATTTCAAATTCGATTAGTGGACATATTGAATTTGCAATTCAACAGTGGGGGATAATTGAATTTCAAATTCAAATAGTGGAGGACAATTGAATTTCTAATTCAAATAGTGGAGGACATATTGAATTTTTAATTCAATAGTGGAGGACAATTGAATTAAAGATTCATTTTTGGATAATGGAGGATATTAGTTAATTAAATATTAAGAATATTTAATTATATGTGCAACATGGTGAGGTGGAAGAGATGAGGTGGAAAGATGAGGTGGATTGATGAGGTGGATTGATGAAGTGGATTTTGTGAGGTGGATTTAGGACTTGAGACATTAGAAGAACTTAGGGAATTTAATTAAATAAAATGATTTTATTTAATTGTAGGATAATGAACCAATCAAATAAACTTCTAATATTTATTTAATTGACAAAAGAAAATAAGAATTAAGATAAATATCAAAATATTTACTTAATTCAACCTGAGCCAATTTTAGATGTCTACAACTGTCACTGGGAAAAAATGAACACACAAGTGTTTTTTAAAAAATTTAATACTTTCTGCAAATGGGATCCCGTTTCTTGGTACTAGGTATGAGATCCTGCTAGGTAGCAGGATCCTATCCTAGATTTTAGGCTTAGGATCTTGATCCATAGCGGGACCTCGTTTTGGCTTGCCTAAGTTTGAAACTTCCACAAGAAGTGAACCCAACTTTGTGCTTTTACCCTTATGTTGTCTTTCTTTACTTTAGCTTGCATATGCACATAGTTTCATACGCCCGCTAAAGTGGGGGATAAATGTACCATCACAAATTGTGTTTGCTCACAATTTTATGTTTTCTTTGGCACTCATTTTAGTGTCCACTCCCTTTGTGTTTATAGGACCACTTACCAGCCTTAGTGTTACCTTCAACCCATAAGAGATGCTTTTTAAAGGCTACTTTGACCCTTTCTACTTATCCTATCCAAAAACTGTAAAAGTGTCTTCGCCTTGGCAATGCTTCAAGTCATCTAAACCTTTTAAAACTGAAACCAAATGGGCAAAATCACTAGGCACAGACATTTGTGCCATATGCTAACATCCCAATAATGTCTTCCAGTTTGTCAACCATTTTTAGATGGTGTGTTTTCACTTGTGTGGCATTCCGATCTTTTGTTCATGTTTATTTGCTCCCAAATGACTCCTTTACTACCTTTTTGCTTCTTGATTCTTGTTTAAAACTTGATTGCTTTTCCATTTGAAAGGATCAATCTCTCAATCTCTCACGCTAGCGAAGCTCTATCAAATTTACTACTCACAATCATTTTACTTGTGCCATTGTTATTATATGCTTATTGTTCATTGTAGGTTATTGAAAACAATCAATTGATGTGATTTAATTTGATCCCTTGCACTCTTCGAAAGGCTCTCGTTCAAGATCACTACCCTCACTAACAAATTCCCATCTATTCTTCGATGTGCTAGTCTTCTAGCGAGATCCTTGTAACTCCTTCCCTCACATATATCAATCTATTTTGATTAGCATTTATCTTGTGGGTTGAATGTCACTTTATTGCTTGTTCATTTATCATTATTATAGAATTATTTTGTCATTGTTTGTCACAATTCTAGATGCACTTAGTCCAAAGCACACACTATTTTATTAATATATCAATCTCTGGCTGTTGTTGAGGTGGAAATAGTAAAAACAAGGTTTGACTGAGGCAAACCTCTATATAGCCCAACCCTTCTTCTATGTTTATGATTGCAAGTTGCATGAGAAAAGGATTTAAATGTATGAGTGTTTGCATTCTCTTTTCCCTTCCTTGTCGATTTTATCATTTTAGTTGGGTCCACAGCTATCTCTTTAGCTGAAATTATGTGGCCCAAGTATTGTACCTCCTTTTAAAAGAAAGTATTTTTGGAGATCTTTCCATATATTTTGTTCTCTCTCAACCTCTAAAGAACAATTCTCAAATGTTGTAAATGTTCTTCCTCATTCTTAGAATAAATCAAAATGTCATCAAGAAACACTAAGACAAACTTGTCTAGAGAGTCCCTCAACACACTGTTCATAAGATTCATAAATGTTGCTGGTGCATTTGTCAATCCAAAAGGTAGGAAAATGAATTCATAATGTCCATACTGGGTTCTAAAGGTTGTCTTATGGATGTCCTCATCCTTCAACCTCAACTGGTGATATCCAGACCAAAGATTGATCATGAAAAACATGGTTGCTCCCCTCATCTGATCGAAAAGATCATCAATGCGAGGTAATGGGTATTTATTCTTAATGGTTGCTTTATTCAACATGTGGTAGTCTATGCACAACCACAAAGTACCATGTTTCTTTTTCACAAAAATAACTAGGGCTCCCCATGGTGACACACTGGGTCTAATCAACCCTTTGTTTAACAACTCCTATAATTGAGTATTTAGCTCCACTAGTTAGAACCGTAGTAGTCATTCTGTAGGGGGCTTTAGAAATAGTTTTTGATCCAAGAATTATATCAATGGTGAAATCAAAGGCTCTTTTAGGAGGTAATCCTGGTAGTTCATCTAGAAATACATCATCAAAATCTCTAAGGAAGGGATACCTATCCATATCTGATCTTTCCTGACCTATGGACTCCTTCATCCCAACTTCATTAAGTTTCTGGGATTCATTAAACATTAAGTCATCTTGGAAATAAGTTTCCTTAGTCTCATTAATCTTTTCTATTTTTACTATGAAAAGTTGGTGCCCTTTATTTTGAACTCTTTTCATTTGCAGAGTAGAAATTTGTCTTATTTTGATTTCCCTAGGCTTCCCTTGTAGAAAGATTGTGTTTCCTAAATCATCCAAACACTCTACTATTTTGGCATAACAATCCACTTTGGCTCGATGTCTCCGTAGACAATTTATTCCTAGGATAACATTGTACGGACCTAGTGGGGCTGCATAAAGATTTAATTTCATGGTAAAGCTCAGAAGTTCAACCCTAGCCTCAAACATGCATTGCTCTATCTGAGCCTTGGTGTGATTTACATACTCTACAGACCATGTGTTTGCCATGAATCCATCTTTTCTAGGAATTTTAGTAGCAATTTTAGGGGAAACAAAGCATTCAGTAGCACCAATATCAATCAAAACTAAAATCAGAAGTCTAAATAAAATACTTGTCTCAATTGGAGTTATTTGGTATTCAGCTTGCATGTTGTCTAAAGTTGCATGAATCCATTGTTGGAATGCTGCTTGTTGAGAGGGTAGAAGGTTTCCTCTTGGTTGTGCTCCCTGTGTCTTGTTAGGAGACTGGTTGGCATAATGATCTCTGCCACAGGTGTAGCACCCTCCCACTGGTCCACGCCTCTCCTGAGGTTTGCCATAATTGTCTCCATTCTTCCTAGAGTGGTTATTCCCCTTTTTCTCTCCATTGGATTCAGTTTTCTTATGTTTGGCCCCTTATCATTTTTATCAAAATAATCTTGTTTCTTCCCCTTTTTCTTAGAGGATTGTGAGGACTGAGACCAATTATATCTCTTTTAGTTCCTTTCTTTATAAGTTGACATAGTTTTTAGTTTCTATTCTTGTTTTATGGCTTTTTCATAGACCTGGTCCATTGTAGTAGGACTGTGAACATCCACCTCACCCCCAATCTGGTCATTCAACCCCATTATGAACTTTTGAATGCAAAATTTCTCATCCTATTGGTACTATGGCACATACTTCAACAGTCAGGTGAATTTTTCCCAATATTCATTCATAGTCATATCAGCCTATTTCAAATTCTGAAAGTCTATAAGTTTCTGATCATAGAAAAGTTGAGGCAACCATCTTTGCCTAAAACTTTCTATGAACCTATCCCATGTAAGGCTTGTATACCTCAAGCCTACTTCCATCTTTTTGTTTTTCCATTTTTGTAAGCCATGCCTCTGCATCATCTCCACTTACGGATCCATCAAATTTAGGAGGCATGACCTTTTTCATGTCTTGGGATAGTTCCAAAGCCATATGGCTCCTCCTATCCTCTTCTTTCCTAGCCTCAAAGTTATTCTCTTCGTGCTCACTTTGGGTGGTATCATTATAGCATTCCTCGCCATCACCCCCATCATAGGCATCCCACCCGGGTCCTTGTCGGCCCCTGACCTCCTGTTTGAGAGTTTCTACCCTTGTTCTTGTTTCTTTCAATAAAGTTAGGAATTGGTCTCACTTAGATTCGAAGTGCCCTAAAGGATATCCTTCTTCCTGGTTATCTCCCATACTGGTTCTAATCTCAACCTTTGTTGTAATCTACTTCTTCCTAAAGTTTGCAGATTAATCATGGATTAGTTTTTCCATTTCATTTAATTCATTCATTATACAAATCTATTCTCATTCATGTAATATTTAACAAGAAAGGAAAGATTGTCAAAATCTGCCATTGTATTGCAATTTTCATTGGACTACATATAATCCACCAAAATTACAAAATTGTTTTTACATCTTGCTACTGCAAGTCATTTATAGCTTGGGATAACTTCCCATATTCATATTTTCATTTCTATCTTAGGAGATGAGGGTACACATTGGTACTCCTTCACAATCTCCTTAGGTACATCATAATCCCTAGGATTATTTTCCTCAATTGGTGCTTTAGGGGCAAAGGGTCCTACTGATGCATCAGTAGAGTTAGGGGCAACCATTATTTCTGCCTTCCTTAACTCCTGCTTGATGCATTTCATGGCATTAGCGAAGGTTTCCTCATCAGTTAACCATGCTCCTACTAGGTAGCCAATCCATTCAAGTTTCTTCATCCTTGAGGCTTGTGCCTTCAAGATCTTTTGTTGATGTAGGTAACATCCATGTTATGTTACCTTCTTTTGAGGAGTTGTTCTAATTCTTACCATTCTGGCATAAAACATCCAAACATTAGCATACTTAATGTTGGATACAAATAATCATCAAGTAGTGAGCTCATAGGTCCATGTATTGAACCTGATAGCTCTGATACCATATGTAACATCACTTTCCATAATGCTCAAGATTTAACATAATCATGCATCTAAATTAAGAGAAGAATTATCAATATAATTATTGATTTCAAATTAAACAATAATGATTCACTATCATTTCCTCAATTTAAGCATGTTATTCTCATAAAATATAGCAAAGCTTACAATTAAAATATCCAATTACATATCATCAATGAAATACTTTCACTATGTATGTACAAAGTTATGCTCAAGGCATCAATATTAAATTATACATTACAATTGACTAACATGTCATAAAATGTAAAAATACTATATCAGGAACAAATGACATCTATCTCCATAAGCCTCGGCTTGTCTCATGCTTGGGAAGGAGAGCATCATCTTGGTGCTTTTCCACCAACCACAGACCTACTGTCCCCCACTCAACTTCCTAAATGGAAGTGGCCCTAACCTTCATAGAAAGGTTAGATATTAGGAACCATTTGGTTAGTCATCTGAGTATTTGGTGTTGTGTCCTTCCTAATGTCTCATGGTCACACAACTATAGATCCACTCTAATTATGTATGACACTACTGGAGACACTAGGCCATCTAGAACATTGTGGACCGACAATGCATGCAGAGATAGATGCATTACTTTGGCCAAAGATTTCATACATAAATGTTACACATTGAGCGTTCATATGTCCACCACCCTAACTTGACTTATAACTTGTCATGTCCTACAATAAGTTCAGTTTGACCTCTCTCTAGGCCTAGTACAAGTAAGATCTATTTGATTCTTCATCCATACCAGGACACTCGACTCCCGTCATAGGTTGGTTATGACTAAAAAGGTTACTTTTGTAATGAGGAACTTGTGACTCCTTGCCACCTTGTTCCACCTTGCAAATCATATCAAAATCGACCACTCTTGGTCTAAAATAGTTAGGTTTCAATACATCTAAGTCCAAACCTTGGACACTCGATTGTTATCTTGAAAATCTACACTTAGGTTCTTGGTTTCATAAACAGTTAGAAACTAGTGACTCCACAACACATTATCCCATTATTCTTGAAGCAATAAGTATATTCTTGGTTTCAACACTCACCCTACCCAGTCAATGTTTACTTTGTTTACCTATTGTTCAAGTTAAAAATATAAAGGCTCAAATCATAATATCTGTTTTAAGGTTCATAAAGACTCATAGAGACAAACTCTTTCTAAGTCCTTCCTTAAGAAACTTTCATAAAGTCAAATATAAGAACATAACTGCCATCTATAAAGTCGGCATTCATCTCATATATTACCACTAGATTCTAATATAACTAGGGTAGATTCTTTATCAAGGACATTTCAAGACTCTACTTCTTAATGAGAACAAGACTGCAGTCTCAGTTTTCATGAATGCCTTACTATTACATTATACGAATAGTACTCTTTTACCCTCCTCGAAGAGTCATTATGTTCACAAAATATATATTGATAACTAATTAGTTCATGTCATCGTTTACTATCAAATTGGAAAAATAAGGTATCAAGTGCAATAGCACGACCCAATTTATCTCTAGTTAACTATGTTTAAACTTAATCATGGTTGTGGCCATAGATATGATGGTATGGACTACTCCATAGGTTGATACCATCAAGTAGCCATTAATTACAAAATAATTCCCTATCGAGCTCAATAGCATATACAAGTTTGCAAGTATTATCAACTAGAAATCAAAATAAAAGAATACATCATTAAAGATGCATGGTGCATAGGAATAATTGTATCTCGTGGGTGCTTCATGCATGCATTCCCACCTAGGTTTTATGGCCTCAAGCTAGTTGAGTGCCACTAAAGAACAGTGGTTTTAAAATTATCATGAATTATATTTCATTGAGGATTCAAGAGCCTTCGACTACCCAAAACAATCATCAAGATGCATATATAAACATACAGTCATAGCTCAATACATCATGAGCAATGCATGACTCATTCTCTAAAGTCTATAGTGTCAATGTTCTTTCAAATAAAGGGTTTAAAATTGTATTGAAGTCTATAAGACATATGATCCGAGAGATCTAAGATAGACATACCTATATTTATAACACATAGATAAGAATTTAGCTTGCATAGCTCAAGCCTTCCTAGCTTCTCTTGTCGCTCAGACCATATGTAACTCTCTAAAATAAGAGATTATCATTCTCAGTGTTTACCACCCCACACACCCACTTCCTATTTCCCATCTAGCCAATAGGAAAAACCAAAAGAATCCCTATGTCATCCGCTAAGTCTCTCAAGATAGCATTTCGATAACCAGCTAAAGCATGTTCTTTGCATGTGTTGAGGGCTTTCCACCTTACAGGATCTTTGATCCATGCAGTTGTAATATCCTTCACAAAACTTAAAATCCTAATAATTACTATAAAGTAAAAAGATTCTTGAGGTAAAATATTAATAATTTTTTTTCCATAATTAACTTGAAAACAAAGTGTATTAATTTGTACCAATCTTCTTTTTGGAAGGGTAAATAACTTCAACAAGATATAAACTTGTCTTTCCAATTCCAAGTAATTGAAATATATTAAGTTATATAGAACATTAGAACTTATAAGTCATCTTACCAAGGGTTTGTTACATCTCAATTGCTGACATCCTTATCACAAGCCTCAGTATGCGTCATGTTGAAGAGAGAGAAAGCATCTTAAGAGTGCTTTACCTCCAACCACAGACTGACGGTCTCTTGTGCATCTTCCATTTCGAAAGTGGCCCTACCCTTCGTGAAGAGTATAGACTTAGGGTGACCTACAATATTTGTCATCTAAGTAATAGTGTTGTATCCTACATAACACTATTGATCATACAAGCCTAGATACCCTCTAGCTAAGTATGATCATCCTAATAGGTTACATAATCCTAGATACGGTGAACCGACAATGTACTTAGAGGCATATGCATTACTTTTGACAAAGTTTCAATATGAAAAGTGTTTGCAATAAACGCAGTTGATTTGTTCACCCACCCTAACTCGACTTGGACAATATTGCAATCCTACAGTGACTTGGTCAAATGAGTTCATCCAATCATTAATTGGATTAGTCTCCTCGACTAGACAGGTTATCTGAATAATCATTGGGCTTTGTTCCTTAAATTTCTAGGGTTTTTTTTTATAAGAAGCTACTTGATGATTTTAGGCATAATGATACTCATAAACTTACTTTGAATAATGCCAACTTATCCTATCCTAGTATGATAGGATAATCAAGTGATAACTTAGTTGAATGTATTAAATTTGTTAAAAGATTAAAATTATTAGAAGTTGCTAGGGTCTTATTCCTCCCCATATCTTGATATCAATTTACAAAATAACCTAGGGTTAGAAATATTTATAATCATAAAAGAATACCAAACTTCTCTTTGCTCTCATCAATGAGATTGTAGTAATAATTTTTAAACAAGGCTAAATCTTGTTTCGATACAACCAGAGATTCAATCCTTGGTCAATATCAAAGTATAATTTTTCCCACAATAACTTGATATCAAAGAACATAAACCAAAGATAGTAATTTGAGGAGTTTAATTTAAACATTCAAAATAGATTCACTAGCCTATGTGATATCATTTCCGCTCAGGGAACAAACAACTCATGGCTCTAAAGTACCAGGTTAACATAACCATAAGTTGAGGCTACTATTCTACGGTTCCATACAGATTTTTTTTGACATGTAGGAGCTTAAAAGAAGCTCATGAAATAGTGTGGTCAAAGATATCTTGTGAGGACCTATGGCTTTGCAATTACTTACAATGATTATTTCACAGCTAAACATGCCTATTCTGTATATACAATTTTCAAACGTTGAGCACATAATGATGATGTAATCTTTCTGGAGCTAACACATAAAGTTAAAACAAATTTCTGTGATGATCTTTTTCAGCAGAGACACTGCATTATAACATCGTAAGAATGAAGAAAGGTAAGCTAACAATAACCTATTTGAAGTTGTTGCACATGAAGTGAAAGTTCTCCTATCTCAGTTTGGAGCTCGCGCTGCCACCCTAGCCTCTATTCCTCATGCTCTACTTGATTATCTTCCAGTTCAATAGTATGTATTTTCTTTTTCTCTGTAACCAATGAGACCTCCCATCTTTTAAATGTTTCTTTAAACTTTATTGTCTCCTCGACTTGAGGATAGTCATTTTTATCCAAACAATGCATGCGACAGGTTTTCTTTGGATATTTATCTCTTGCCATCCAAATTTGTTAACAATACCTCACTGAGATGGTTGTAATATCCTCCCATATTCAAGGGTGACTCAGCTTAAAAAGGATGTGAAATTTGGTTAAGCTATCATGGGGTAAATGTGTATGCAAACCAATATCTCATTAAGAGTTTGATTATCTAATGAGATAATGCCAACTTCTTAGTTTTAAAATAAAAGTTACTAAATAATCAAATGATAATTATAGATCGTGGGCTTCACTAAGGACTTAAGTTTTATGCCACACAAATCATGATTTAATAACTATCACTACACCCACCACCCCAGTTCTTATAGGGTGTTGATAAAATAGATTGACATCAATATTATATATACATTAGCTATTCTCATAAACTGATTGTTATCCTTTTGAAACAAAATAATAATCATGGTATTATTAATAGTCTTAAACTATATATACAACTTCATTTATGATAAAGAAGATAAATAAGTTGAAGGACTTACGTAAAGTGTGATAGCATTGAGTTTATCTCCCCTTCATGAAAACACAATATTTCACGTCGGTCTGACTTGTCATAAATGTGCATGCGACTCTATGTGATAACAATTTATCCATCTACATTTTGACAATGCACATGCAACTATTTATGATGTAAACATCAAAAAGTTATGTTAGTTGTAAACAAATGATGCTCTAATTCGACAACGTCATTTTTCACAAAAGACAAAGTTGATACACAACTAACTCAAAAGATAGAATCTAAAAGACATCGAAAATCTTGTTGAGTGGTGCAGGGCACCATGAGAGTTCAAATTTGCAAGTTTGTAAATAAGAGTCTTTAGTGATTTTTGTGTGTCCAAGTCATATTTTTGGTACAATAAGGTCTAATTAAGACCATCTTGGATGTATTCATGTCATATAGTGGTATAGGTGTGAAATTTTGTCAAATATTGCATTTCATAATAGTGTCACTTGGAAGTTGAAAGGTCATGATTTTGATTTTCAGTTTGAGACCATTGGGATTCATTTGAAACATGTTTAAAAAGCCTCAAAAGCTTCGAGGCGAGGTGCTAGAAGGTGGTTGAAATTGAATACAAGATAAAACAATACATTTTTACCCTATTTTTATGATCAAACTATATTTGTTTTGTTTTTCTACTAATTTTGATGACTGTACGGCCATGTACGGCCTAGTCAGGAGCTACTACTTGTATGGTTGGATGGTACTTTGAATCTACTTTTATTTGCATATGATTTGGTGTAATATCATCATACTTGAAGGATTTTATGCTCGTTTGTTTGAAAACTGCTAATAAAGATAGGGTTTAAGGTTTGTGAAGATAAATTGCATTTGTGAGCATGTCCACTGATGAAATCTCTTGGAAACTAGTTGAATGATAGTATACAATGTGGATTAAATTATTTTGGTGATTTTGTGAGTAGGGGTGGGGATTTGATGCATGTGTGGTGATGTCCTAGGTTGGCAGAGCCTTCATTTTTGAGCAAATTTGATGGTTAGAAGGTAGGGTTTGGCAAAATAATGTTGGAGAATCATTCCAATTGATATATTGAGCATGTGCAAGTTCAATACAAGGTGTTTGAACCATTGGCAAGGTGTGGTAGGGTGTGGAGGTCATATTTTCAATAAACCCTAATTAAAACAAGCCTAAAATAGGCCTAGAACAAGTGCATAGTGTTTAGGTGAAGTGGGAGGCCTTTCAGTTTCCAAAAACTATTGATTATGTCTATTGGTGACCTGAGAAGAGCGATGGAATAGTTTTTGGCCAATGAAAGGCCTCCCACTTCACCTAAATACTATACACTTGCTCTAGGCCTATTTTAGGCTTGCTTTAATGAGGGTTTATTGAAAATATGACCTCCACACCCTGCCACACCTTGCCAATGGTTCAAACACCTTGTATTAGACCTGCACATGCTCAATCTATCAATTGGAATGATTCTCCAACATTATTTTGCCAAACCCTACCTTCTAACCATCAAATTTGCTAAAAAATGAAGGCTCTACCAGCCTAGGACATCACCACACATGTATCAAATCCACACCCCTACTCACAAAATTTCCAAAATTATTTAATCCACATTATATACTATCATTCTACTAGTTTCCAAGAGATTTCATCAGTGGACATGCTCACAAATGCAATTTATCTTCACAAACCCTAAACCCTATCTTTATCAGCAGTTTTCAAACAAACGAGCATAAAATCCTTCAAGTATGATGATATTACACCAAATCATATGAAAACTAAAGTAGATTCAAAGTACCATCCAACCATACAAGTAGGAGCTCATGACTAGGTTGTACATGGCCGTACAATCATCATAATTAGTAGGAAAAATAGAAAAAATAGAGTTTGATCAAAAAAATAGGGTAAAAATGTATTGGTTTATCTTGTATTCACTTTCAACCACCTTCCACCACCTTGCCTTGAAGCTTTTGAGGCTTTTTAAACATGTTTCAAATGAATCCTAATGGTCTCCAATTGAAAATCAAACTCATGACCTTTCAACTTCCAAGTGACACTATTATGAAATGCAATATTTGACAAAATTTCACACCTATACCACTATATGACATGAATACATCCAACATGGTCTTAATTAGACCTTATTGCATCAAAAATATGACTTGGACACACAAAACTCACTAAAGACTCTTATTTACAAACTTGCAAATTTGAACTCTCATGGTGCCCTACACCATCGAGTCAATCTTGGGATTGACCAAAAATGAGACTTACCTCGACTAACTTGAGTCCACTTTCTGATTCTCACTGTACTCAATTGGCAAATACCAGTCAGTAGCCCAAGGTCTATGTTCTTCTCCCCTGAAGATACTTTCTCTCTCTGTTTCTCGGAGAGTCCCAAATACCTATTTTCCTGCTTAAAACTTTCACATACATCTCATGATCAATGTACCAATGTCCCAATCATAAAACATAAAAATAACAATTCATTACATAAAGTGCTATTAACATAATCATTCAAAAGAAGCATAATTACATAAACTATTTTCCATAAAATTAATGTCTCCAGAACATTGTATTGAATCTCATTAACAAAGCATCTTATCTCATGTACAAAAATACTTGTTCATAGATTTATTTCTATCCATGTAAAAGTGAAAAGTAAAAGCATGCCAAAATTGGGATGTAACATATCTCTCCCCTAAAGATTCATTGTCCCCAATGATTCAGTGTATCAAAATATAGTTTTAAAATAAATTTTTATTTTAATTGTTGAAAGCATAAAAAAGATAAGGAAATTTCTAATAAATTTCATAGTAATCCTCCCAAGTGGCATTGTCTTTCGCATATTGGTCCCATTAAACTTTACACTACAGAACTTCTATGTTACGCAAGCAAGGCCTGCATGTTGTGAGTACTCTTAGAGGATTGATCATGACCACCCCTGGTTCCTGCATCTGTAATGCATTCCAATTGAGAATATGATTATCTCCTATAAAATATTTCTTTAAATATGAAACATGAAAGACATTGTGCATTTTAGACAAGGTTGGTGGTAGAGCAATCTTGTAGGCAACTGGATTGATAATTTCGAGAAATTCAAAGGGTCCCATGTAGCAAGGAGCTAATTTAGAAGATTTCCCAAATTTGATAGAGCTTTTTTGTGGTTTAACTCTTAAACGAAATTTCTCTCCAACGGAGAAATGTCTAGGTGTTTGCTTGCTATCAACATAACTTTTTTTCTTGTCATTGGCTTCTGCCATCTTTCCCTGATCATTTTAACTTTTTCTTCAATTTCAGCTAGCATCTCTAGACCAATGCTAATCCTATCTTCTAGCTTATCCCAGCTTATAGGAGTTCGGCATTTTCTTCCATACAATGCTTCAAATGGTGCCATCTTAATAGTAGAATGATAGGAATTGTTATAAGCAAATTCCACCAGTGGTAAATATTCTTGCCACTTATATTGTTGATCCACACAATACAATCATAACAAATCTTCTAAAACTTGGTTAAGTCTCCTAGTTTGACCATCTATTTCCAGATGATATCACTAGTAGAATTTTGGCAAATAAATGACTAAGTGACAAACTTTTGGTCACAACAACTAAAAATGACTAAATTCTACTAATTTTTTGTAACTTAGCTATAAATGAGTAAATAAATGACTAATTTGGTCGTTGACTAAAAAATTATTTAGTCACACAAATAAAAATGACTAAATAGTTAGTCATTTATTTATCATAATCCATTTGAATAAATCATTTAAGGAATAAAAAATCAATAGCCCACCAAAATACTCTAAAAATTTAATAAACATACTCTAAAACTTTCGTCAAAATCTTATTTTCAAGTGTAGCCCACCAAAATGGAGATTTCATTTTAATAAACATACTCTAAAACCTTCATTCAAATCTTATTTTCAGGCGTAGCCCACCAAAATGGAGAAGTGTTTTAGTAAAGAATGATAGAGAATGGTAAGGAGATGTGTGTGACAGGAGGCATAGGATTCATTGCTACTTATCTCATTCCTGCTTTGGTCAATAAGGGTTACATTGTTCATGCTACTGTTTGTAATCTAGGTATTTAATTGACATATATTTGCATAATCTCAAATTCCTAATTCAGATGCTTTTGAAGTATCAATGTATCCTATATAGGTTTTAGAATGTATCCTATATAGGGTTTAGAATGATTTCTTTTAATTTAAAAAACTAAATAAATGATGTATTTTCTTGTGATTAGATAATGTGGAGATCTCCTAAATCTGCCTCGACTCACTATCCTCTTTGGCACTATATTCATTGCTCCAACTGCTAGGGTTTTGCATGTGACATCTTTAATATCTTCATGACAGTGGCTTTTAAATAGATCTCAATCTTTGCTTTAATCTTTATCATGGTAACCCTTGAGTTCCATAATCCACCTTCAATCTCTTCTAAGAATGTTGTCTTAAGCTGGACTACACAGTATGCATATAAAACAAGTCCTTCATACCTACCATTATTCCAAACCACCACTCACTGCCTTGCTTAAAATGTTGCCTCCATAAGTACAATAGCATGTTTTAAAATCATGGTTGCCAGTGATTGACCATTAAGGCCACTACTTTCATCAAGATATAATGAGATTTTTGTCTTCAAACTCAAGGCATTATGCAAGATAACATTGTGAATTGTTTGTTGTGTAGGGTTTGATTTTCTTGCATATTTACTGCTTTGCTTACTATCTTTAAGACTAGATATTGCACCCTCAGCTACAATCTCAAATAGCTCACTCATTGTCACTTGAACATTCCTTTCATTAGCATCCTTCTATAAAATTAAACTACGCCCTATAGACTACCTACTTACTACAGGGGACTCATTATTTCATGGTATTGTGGGTCTTATGATCCTTCAACCTTATTGTCACTACTTCACAGTCCACAAGGTATTATTCACTATTCTCCCATCTTTAATGAGTCTCAAAACACTGCTCAAACATGCAATCCACTAACTCCATTATACAATGGCTAAGAAGAAACATTGAACCTATGATTACCACTGTTACTTCATTTGGACAGTCATTCCCTGATTGCATTTTCCTTGTCTAACACTATCAATAGCATTTGAAAAAACCTTAAGGTCAGTAAGGGGGTAAGGAAAGTCACTATTAAAATCTCCACTTTACTATGCAAGGTTTGAGCTTTATTATCTTGTCAGTGCTCAAGCTCTTTTTGACTGTCACACCTCAAGTGACTGTCATTCTTCTTACCATAGATTTCATTTACAAATGTCAGTGAGCTACATAGTGTGCTTGTTATTGGCTACAATCTTTAGATTGCAAGATTTTGTTATTGGCTACAATGTCTCAATCTTTCTAGTATTGCAACCTCACTAATCCACTAGAGTTATGGTTTACGTTTCTACGGAGGCCTAGGGTTTGTACCCTAGTCATCCTCTTACCAATGCTTTTGTTGGTATTAAAAAACAACCTTAAATCTTGGGTCAGAAAATTAGTTGTCTTTATAGGGTGTGGTATGATCTTGGATTGTATCCTAGAGTGTGTGGGAAGCTTGTGTTTGATCATTAAGGTATGTAAACCTGATTAGGGAAGTGTATCCTATATAGCATGGGTCTTGCTTTAATACTTCCCATAATGGTTATTAGCAGATCACATTATTATAGTTTGTGGTAACCAAACATTACATTCAAGTATGTAACAAACTTGGTCTATAGTTTAAGTTGTATAATTTTAAGTAACATTCATAAGGTTTAGAAAAGCTTGATCACTCTCTAGAATAGCCCATTAAACATGGGTTGTACTTGAATGTACTACATAATTGATATAACACAACCACTCTGCATATCAACTAGAGTTATAGGCTCTTTATTGCAGTAAGAGGTAATCACTCTTGGATCATGCTATCATTACATTGTAACTTGTTAAACTTGAGTCAACCTAAATGCACCCAATGATGATTGACACCTAATTGTGATGACAGTGATTAATTTGTACATGAATTATGCTCATATGAGTGCCTCCATTTTTATCACAACATAGCCACATTAAACTTGGGTCACACATGAATGCATCCACACAACTGTGCCACACGACCAATAGAGTTATGGATCACATAATTATAGTCACAAGAATTTGTTCCTTGCTTGTGCTCTTATGGTGATTCCATTACCATTACACCATAACCCTTTGGACTTATATTGCTCAAATCCTTACATTGCTTTTTCTCTCTTTGGATGGATGGCAATTCAATGGCAGGGATTTGTATGCAAGTCATGCTCATATAAGTGCCTTCGTCACCATTACACAATAGTATATTGGAATCTCCTTTCTTGAACCTTTACTTCATTTTTTATTGTTAAGGTTTCTTAGTGATTATTCCATTTCCACGTGGCATATTGATAATAGAAACCAAGGAAAAAAACATTTTGTTTTTAGTTAACCCTTGCTAACATACTTTTGGAATAAATGTTTGACTGCATTACTTTGAGTGTGAATAATTTTGTTTCTACTTATAATACATTCATTGAGAGCTGTAGTAGAAAGCTTCTTATGTTGAAACCCATCTTGTAAACTTGTTTTAAGATACATTTAGGAGGCTTCATGGAGTTTTTATGATTTATACAGCTTTTGTTTTGATAGTAAATGACATCATATTCTTTCTGAAATTGAAATGGTTTATTAATTATGGTTTTATGATGATCAAATGTTTTATTTAGAAGGGGTTAATATGTGGCATTTTTATGTGTAGGAAGAATAGATTGTGATGCAACATTCAGGTATGGACAGTTCAAGCAAACTTGGATTGCTATCAATGACATAACCAGGTTAGAGCATACCTTGAGCTGGTCTGAAACACTTCTGGGTGTTTTCACTTGGAAGTAGAACTTGAGTATAGGAATACAAATGTTAGTGGATAGAGAAAATCATAAATCTACTTGTCCAATTTTAGATCCAATTTGAGGTCATGAATATCGGACAGAGGAAGTTCCTACATTCTAAAGATAAAATTATAAATCTGCTAGTCCAATTTGAGATCCAATTTGAGGTTGTGAAGCTCTGACAAAGAAAGTTCCTACTTTCTAAAGATAAAATCATAAATCTACTTGGCCCAATTGTAAGGATTTGTCTTTTTAATTATAATTTCTGACATTTGTCTTGATACAATTGTTACTTTAGAATTATGGTATTGCTTTTATTCTAATGTTTTCAACCCTCATTTCAGAGAAGAGGTCCGAAGATGGTTCCTTCATATGGAGACTACACTTTTCCACTATAGGTTTCGTCTAGAAACACTAGAAACTCAGGTACTATCATACTCAGAGCAAAAGTAGGAGTCATACAATGACAAGATACTCATTTTTTGAGCTTTGGTTAAGAACTTTAAATGTTTGGCTATGTGCACAGAGAATGTCCATGGAGTGCAAACTTCCTCACAAAGTAATTACCATAGCAGAGTTTGAGGTGAATTGTACCTGCTATTTTATGCTGATATGGATATGTTCTAACATGTAGTTAATTGTTGTAGCATAATAGATAGGCTAAATAGTTGTTCATATACCATTGTTTCTAATTCAAGATTTCTATACCTTATTCTAGGAGAAAATCACAAGGGGAGTCTATACATAAGACACCATTGTTTCAAATTCAAAATTTCTGGCTCTTTTACAATTGTTTGCTTCATTTTTTGATCTAAGATAGCCTATTGTATAGAAGATGCTCTCAAAATCATAGTAAAATCCTTTATTCTGGGAAGACTATTCAGAATCTTCCCATCATAACAATAAACAAAAGCATCAGTAATTAACCTGGACTTTGTAAGAGTTTCATCAAATTCTACTTTTCCACTCTGTTTTCCATTCTAAATTTTATTCCCAATTTCATCCATGAAGAACTTCCTTAGCCTATAGATCCTACTGTTAGCCATAACTTTACCAGGTGTCAAGGATAGCTTCGAGTTTTTACCCAAGCAGCAATTGACAAAATTCGGCCTTACCAGATATAATGTGTTGAAAAGCTTTTTGAATTTATTCTGGAAAAGAGTACCTGAGAGTATAATGTGCAATTTTGAATTAACCTTTTTGCATGAATTCCATTGTATCTGGTAGGGCTGAATTTTGACAAAAAGTAGCAATAGACAAAATTTGGTCTTACCAAATACAATGGAATTCATGCAAAAAGGTTAATTCAAAACTGCACATTATACTCTCAAGAACTCTTTTCCAGAATAACTTCAAAAATCTTTTCAACACATTGTATCTAGTAAGGCCAAATTTTGCCAATTATTTCTTGCGTAAAAACTCGAATCTATCCTCGACACCTGGTAAAGTTATGGCTAACAACAGGATCTATAGGCTGAGGAAGTTCTTCATGGATGAAATTAAGAATTAGGGATTATTTTAGTGGCAAATCTTCACCAATTGGTGAATAGTTTAAATCTGCAAATTCAAAATTGGTGAATATAATACAACCAGTGAGGGGCTAAATCACCCAATTTTTACAAAAAAAAAATCTTGGTTAAATCGCCAAAGAACTATTTTTTTAAACCAATAAATTAAATTAATTCGCCAAGTAAATTATGCGTCATTAGAGCTGATTTGCCAATAGTTTTTAATATAATTATAAATTTTAATTGGATTTGCCATTAATATTATATTCTTGTCAGTACTTTCAAGGTAATATTGCCATTATTAAAAAATTATCCTATACTTTAGGGTTAATTTTGCTTTGAATATGCCTTTAACTCATTACCGTTCATTATTGTTTTAATCAAACGGTTGTAGTTGCATTCTGCAACCCTTTTAGCATGTGCCTTTTAAAAGGCTTACTCGGGCCTGAAATTTGTTTTCGGCCACATGATTAGATTATGATCGTGTGGCCCAAAATAAATTTCGGGCCCAACAAGCCTTTTAAAAGGCACATGGTAAGAGGGCCGTAGAATTTCATCACATCCGTCTGATCAAAAGGATAATCAATGGCAAGAATTCAATTTTATTTTAGTCTTTTTTAAGTGAAATATTTAAAAAATCATTAATCTAATGCATTTTGGATAGTCAATTTGTGCTTGGTGGTGTTGCCCTCTTGACCCCGCTGGTGGCTGCCGCCCCTGGGCCCCTGCTTCAAAAGTAAAAAAAAAAAGAATATATGGGGGATTGCGCTGACTAAATATGCAATTTTTTGAAGGAAGGATTTGCCATTGGTTTTATTTTTTTAGTTAATTTTCAATAGGATTCACCACAATTTTACAAATTTTTTAATAATGTTCATAGATTCACCAAGAAAATTAATAGTTTTTTCAAAAAAAAGGAAAGATTCACCAGGAAAATTATAGTACTTTGCTAGGATTCACCAAGATTTTATAGGTTTTTTTAGGGGGGGTTCCTTAAAGTTATCCCTATTGGGAATAAAATTCAAAATGCAAAAGAAAGTGGAAAAGTAGAATTTGATGAAACTCTTGCAAAGTTCAGGTTAATGACTGATGCTTTTGTTCATTATTATGATGGGAAGATTCTAAATAGTCTTCCCAAAATAAAGGATTTTACTATGATTTTGAGAGCATCTTCTATAGAGCAGGTTGTCTTAGATCAAATAAATGAAGCAAACAATTGTGAAAGAGCCAGCAATTTTGAATTTGAAACAATGGTGTCTTATGTAGACTCCCCCTATGATTTGCTGCTAGAATAAGGTATAGCAATTTTGAATTAGAAACAATGGTATATGAACAACTATTCAATGTATCTGTTATGCTACAACAATTAACTGCAAGTTATAACATATCCATATTAGCATAAAATAGTAGGTGCAATTCACCTCAAGCTCTATTGTGGTAATTGCTTTGTAAGGAAATTTGCACTCCTCCATGAACATTCTCTATGCACATCAGTATGTTGGTTATTATCTAGATCTCCATTGTGATCAAAATAATAGTGAAGTTCACTGCATAAGTCATGACCATTTTGCAGTGCTATGATCTAGTGCTCTTTTACTTCCTACTCATTGTGTTCTCAATCACCATGTGCAAATGACTTAGAGGATAGATCTTTGATTTCAATGGCCTTGCATAACACTTGAAGAAATTTCCATTCATGCCTTAGCATTTAACAACCATATAGGGCATATAAAACATAGCTTATTGAAATCCTATTGACATGAAACTCCTAAAGATCACCACCCTAGACTGCTAGACAACTTCCTCCATTCATGTCACAATACAAGGTCCCTATTGGTTGAAAGTATTGCCCTTGAAAACATACCACTGGATTGATAATGTCTTGAGGACTAAGGGTCCCACTTGGAGATAAATAATAATCTCATATGCATTCATTCTCAATTTCATATTTTAATTTTTTATATTTATGTATATCTTCTAATGAGCTTGGTGAACTACATTGTGTAAAATGAGAAGCTCCTTTAGCCAATTGTGGTGTTTCTTGAAGTTGATGGCATGGAAGAATCTGCAGCACTGTTTTCCAACATTGAAATCACTGACCTTCAAAACAAAGATACTAGGATTGTCCCTTCAACAATTGTGAAGTCACTGCCTTAATCAAATTGGTCACTATCCTTTCATCATCTTTGTTTGGCATTTTACTGTACTATGATAGTCCTCTCACAATGACCACCATATCGTGATTGTGAAAATTTTGAACCCATCATTTAGACAGTCAAAACTTCCACCTCACAACCACAATAATAAGATACATTTAGAATGCACAGTCCCAAGTAAGTGTATCAGACTTAGCAATCCTTGTTTTTTGTCATATACATGTTGTAGTTACAAGTTCTCTGCTAGACATACATGAAAATGTGGAAGCATAGACAATGCAAGCAAACTGCTTCAAAAAATGCCTCAAAGAAATGTGATATCATGGATACCCAGTCTCCCACAAGCACTTCAAGTCATGCCTGTGGTGATGTTGGGCTTTCCTACATCACTGCAAGCATGACTTGAAGTGCTTGTGGGAGAGTGGGTGATACGGGTATTTCCCAAAAATATATCTATGCACAAATATATTACAAAAATTTGGCTTGCTTCTTCATTTACCTTAGGAATTAGATACCTTGCATCACCCACTCTCCCGCAAGCACTTCAAGTCATGCCTAAGGTGATGCAGGAAAGCCCCGCATCACTATAGGCATGACTTGAAGTGCTTGTGGGAGACTGGGTATCCATGATATCACAGGCAAGATGCTGGCAAAGGTTGTCAAATTTGGATTTACAACTACTAATTACATTTGCTTGAAAGTTTCTAAAACCTTTTCAAAAAATCTATTTTTTGCATATCCTGCAATCATTACATTCTAAGAGATGACATATGTTTGAGCCATTCCATCAAACAGTTCACGTGCCTTATCTATACTTCCACATTTTGCATACATGTCTACCAGAGCATTTCCAACTATAATAACTAACAAAAATTCCCCTTCCATTATGTTATGATGGATGTCCATACCCTATTCCAAAGCTCCCATTTTGGCACAGGTAGGGAGGATGCTAGCAAAGGTTGTTGAATTTGAGTTTACACCTGCTAATTGCATTTGCTTGAAAGTTTCTAAAGCCTTTTCAAAAAATCCATTTTGTGCTTATCCCACAATCATTGCATTCCATGAGATGACATCTCTTTGAGGCATTCTACCAAATAGTTCACATGCCTTGTCAATGCTTCCACATTTTGCATACATGTCTACTAGGGCAATTGAAACTACAACATCTGACAAAATTCCTCTATCCATTACTTTTTGATGGATGTCCATACCTTGTTCCAATGCTCCCATTTTGGCATTGGTAGGAAGGATGCTAGCAAAGGGTGTGGAATTTGGCTTTACACCTACCAATTGCCTTTGCTTGAAAGTTTGTAAAGTCTTTCCAAAAAATCCTTTTTGTGCATATCTAGCAATAATTTCTCTCCCTGCATCCCTGTGTACACACAAAAGTTCCTTCGTAGGGATGTGGGGAGAGCCAACCATCCTGCACCCTCATGCCCTAGCTCCTTGTGGGGTTGTGGGGGAGCCTGGACTGCATAGAGATAAGTAGGTGAGGCAGCAATCACGCCAAATGAAATACCCAACAGATGTCTTCCCTAAATTTTTAAGCAGGTTATTCCTGCATGGCTGCATTACTTACACCTCTCTTCATTCTTCTTTCATCCTTTATATTGCAGCCAATCATGAGGCTAACAATATGAACACATTACCATTCAAATCATTGTACATACCATGAAAGTTTCATGCCACCTTCTCAATCATATGAGCTCTCTCTAAGTGGTTAAAATCTCTCTCTAAGCTCTCTCTATATGCAGTCCATGAGACCACATTTTTTCTCTTCCCGCATCCCCACGCACACACAAAAGTTCCTTCGTAGGGATGTGGGGAGAGCCCGCCATACCACGCTCTCATGCCCTAGGTCCTTGCGGGGCTGCAGGGGAGCAATCACACCAAATGAAATACCCATTAGATGTCTTCCCTGAATTTCTAAGTAGGTTCATCCTGCACAGCTGCATTACTTACACCTCTCTTAATTCTTCTTTCCTCCTTTATATTGTAGTCGATTAGGAGGCTCTCTCTAAGCTCTCTCTATGCAGTCTATGAGACCACATTTTTTTGAGGCATTCTATCAAATAGTTCATGTGCCTTGTCCATGGTTCCACATTTTGCATACATGTCTACTAGGGTAGTTGCAACTAAAACATCTAACAAAATTCCTCTATCCTTCATGCTTTGATATATATCCATACCCTATTCCAAAGCTCCCACTTTGGCACAGGCAGGGAGAATGCTGGCAAAGGTTGTGGAGTCTAGCTTTACAACTGCCAATTGCATTTTCTTGAAAGTTTCTAAAGTCTTCTCAAAAAGTTCAATTTGTGCATATCCAACAATCATTTTGGATGGATGTTGATGTTATCACTGGGAATTGCACCCGTATGCAAGACTAGTAAAGCTCTGTAATTCCATGTAACATGGGACTAATTTTAGGTTGTGGGTGCCCTATAATGAAATTAGGCCTCTAGATTGTGAGTTGGATCCCTTAAAATATTCTATTGGAATGTATGTTTTTTTATTTTAGAAAAGGGTAAGAATGAAACTATAAGGAAATGAAAACTGTGA
Source organism: Cunninghamia lanceolata (assembly GCA_027924645.1). NCBI lineage: Eukaryota > Viridiplantae > Streptophyta > Pinopsida > Cupressales > Cupressaceae > Cunninghamia > Cunninghamia lanceolata. Next base: position 2,840,452 of record BSBN01001074.1, on the reverse strand, counting down.
AAATTTGGTGATGCACCTAATTTGGATAATAATATGAAATCTGGTTCACAATATGACTCACAAATCTGACTTTCACACAATCCAATCTTGGCATAAATATCACAAAAATGATTCTAAGGGAGGTTTGAAAATATGCTTTCTATGAAGGAAATGGTTTTTTCACAACACAAAAAAGATTATTTTCTTTCAACACAACCTAAGACCTGTGATAGTTATAAGCTTAATGCTGCAAGCACGAAAGTGAGACAATAATCTTAAAGGTTTAATGGTTAAACACAGTAAAATTTCATCAAATCAGTTTAAACAACTAACATTAAATGGAAAGGTAACTATTTGATTCTAAAGAACAAAGGAAATACTGCAAAAGAGACAAAAATAGAACCTGTAACATGTTGATCTCTCTATAAAACTCCTTATTACTTTATTATTTGTTTACAATTAGTAAATTTGTAAAATCATGCATGAAAATATAACTCCTTATTACTCCAGATACATATGCCTAATTTGCATGATTTGGGCCAAAATTAGGACTTAAGAGAAAATAAAAATCCCTTATAACTCCTTGTGATAAAATACATCAACTTGCATGCCAATATGCTTTAGGGGAAAAATATACCCTTATCTCTCCAAATACATTATCAAAAATGCATAAAACACTTACTCATAAACAAGAAACTCTTATGACTCCACATGCACCAAGGAGAAAATAAATAGTCCTCTCTGCCTTATCACTCCAAACACAATGCATTCACCATGCAAAATAAAATAATAGTCTAAGAAGACCCCTACCACCATATGCATCATCATGCAAAACTCTAACATAACCCTTTGCTACTTTGTGAAATGCATTATATCTTCATGCAAATATACCTTCCACTCTCCAAGAAAAAAGAAAATCCATCATGCAAAGAAAGCACCCTAGTGATACTATCATCTCTCAAAGCTTTGACTTGCATGCTTTAGTTATATCTCCCTGTCTTCATATGATGTTTCCATTTTTCACCTTTGACCTCCACCTTGCATTAAGGTAAAATGTATGTCCACATGGCATTACCTCATAACTTTATCACCTTATGCATCACTTTTGCCTTTGAATATCTTGTCTTTGATAATGTTTAACCCACATGATTGCCACCTCACATATATCATGTCTTCATTTATTTCTTGCTTTGATTTTTTGATGATAATATTATAAAGTATAAAATCATATTCCCTTTGACCATGTTCAGTCATCCTACATGTGAAGGGAATCCTATCCTATGACTATGTTGCAAAATGATAAGGCATTTTTGACTATGCAATGTATGAGTATCTTGACCACATGCTAGTCGACCATAAGGAGAAAAAGAATCATAAGGCATGAAGCCTTGCCTTCTCATAATACTGACCCTTTTGACTTTAATAAAATGAAGTGCTACAATGTTTGTCGGCCCCTCCACATCATGATGACTAGAAAAACATGCCCAAAGTCTTGACCACGTTTGGCATTTGGATAAGATCATGATTTCTTGATTTATGAAGTCAAAAGAATGAAGAAGGGAAAAAAAAGAAAACCATCGAGTAAAAGCATGATGAAACCCTAAAGTTACTTCATTTTTTCACTTGGCATTCACTTACTTCAGTTCTACACTTTTGTCGATGGCCGACCTAGGGTTTTGGTGGTTTTTCATCTCTCGCTGCAACTATCTGAGGACTTCTTCATGATATTTGTCGAACCCCTGACTGGAAATCGGATGTTGAGTATGTTTTTCTTTGTAGCTTCTCATATTTCAATGGCCACAGCTATGTGACAGAGAGTTAAAACCTCCTTAAAGTCTTTTAACATACTTCTTATTGTCTCAGTGTTCCTTTACCTGCAACTGTATTTTTTTTTCATTTCTAAGGAACTTTGTCATAAAAAGGAGGTCGCAGCTAAAGATCCAGGCTCCATACAAGAAAATAGGGTCAGTTTATTTTTCTTCGGCCTCTTTTATTTCTCTTCTCTCCTCTTGAATTGTACCCCCATGCCATGGCCGTGGCTGTATAATGCTTTTCTTCACAATTTTTGGCTATATATATAAGATGACAAGGGTTTTAAAGAAATATCTAAAAATGGGCATTGCAAAAAGCTTCTTCTGTAATAGCCATATCATTTTCATGCCTTTGTATCTATTTCTTGACATGTAATGAAACAATGAAGCAAGGGTTTCATGAATTTGTACAGAATTTTGTTATTTCTAAGCAATGAAGCTTTCTGTAGCTCTTTCTTTCTGTGTCTCTTCCTTTCTGTGTACAACAAGGGCTTCAAGAAGGAAATATAAGGGTCTTTTATTTCTTCAATAAGACCCTCCTGTAGCATGGCTATGACTATAAATGGGCTCTTTTTTCCAATTGAGTAACTGTATTATTTATTGGACTGCTTGGTATTCAGCCCTCTGCACACCTTTTCATGAGTTCTCTTTTTAGCTATCACTTGGGGCCACTATGTGCTTGTTATATTCAGGTAACTATTGTTCCTTGTTTAGAAGTTAGAGATTCATTGACATCATTCCTTGAATGTATTAAGCCACCCACTTCTATTTCTTTGTAACTATCACTGTAGCTATGACTTTCCCTGATAGCTTCATCTGCCTTGATGTTGATCCAATGTTGACTGTTTATCAAAGACTTGAAGGCTGTCTCATGCCTTTGATAGAAAATTACATACATTCGTCCATATGACTATCCTTTTGTTCCTTCCTATTACATATGCAGGGTTGTTACATGTTTTCAATAGCAATTTTACACTTCATTCCTAACAAAAGTAGTAAATAACTGTCATATCTTTGAAGTGACTATACATAGTTTCAAACATTGCAAATTGATTTGTATATGTCGGTATGTTTGAAATCATGGACAGTCATATGCCAAGGAGAAAACATCAAATTCAAGTCAAAAAAGCATGAACAACCTTGCATTCCTAGACTGTTGTCCTCTGTTTTGGTGTCTATGATGCCAGTGTTTCTTATTGAAACTCAAAAATGATGCAAATGACTATCCTTTCAGACCTAAGGTTGTTGTCTCCTCAGTGACTGTTTATCATACTTCATGGTCTATTCTGCTATCTCCTTCTATGCACCTGTTGTCTAGTAAATTTGCAACTTCTTGGCCACTATGAGGTTGTGCTCTTCTTCATGTTGCATTGATTGTTGTACATGGATTATAATCTAGTTTGATATCATTGTCCATTAACTATACATGGATTTAAAAAAAGCTATACACAGTCTAATCCATAAGCATACATTAACTTATCATGGACTGTGGAAATATCATGTCTTTAATCATTGTCCATTCCTGAAATGAGCCTTGAATAATACATTATGTGCTTTTGCCTTGAGGTCTTTGTGAAGGAACTCCTGTAAGTTAAAATAGTGAGAGTTTACTTGTAATAATATGGGAAATCCCATTATTTCTTCTTTGTTTCTCAAACTATCTTCAAGAGGATACATAGGTGAGATATATTTGCTGGTTGTGTCTTTGGGATAGATAGTCCTTTCTTATTGTTGAATACCTTATGTTGGTTGTGTATACATTTCAATGGAGATAGCAAAAAGGGTTTACGAAGTATCACCTGTAACTTGTATATGTTGTTTTTGTACTTTCTCCACTCCATTTTCCTCTCTGTACATTATCTCCTAACAAGTTTGGACACCTTATAGAATCATACTTAGATGTTCTTTGTTGAATTTATTGTTCCTCTCATGCATTTGAGTGCAAACAATCATACTTTAGCTACTCCTTGTTGAATTTAGCAATGATATCAGGTTGTTCTCATTAGATTGTACTGTTTGAATGCTGATTTTAGCATATCATTGGCTTTAGACCTTTAGTTGTTTAATCAAGTTGTCTCAATAATGTTGACTGTACTTTTTAAGACTGCAAGGCTGTCAGGGAGAATCTGAAATGTACCTTATCATGTAAGAACTTGGTTGCTACCTATGCTTGATATTCTAATCTATATGACTATCTAGAATAGTCTACGACAATGATATATTCATGACTGTTTCTTCAAACTGCCTGTCATGAAAATATGTAATGCATGATATTTCTTGATGACTATCATTTAACTGTCCTCAGAGGCTTTTGTGGCTTTCTTGATAGCATGATGGACTCTTATTTGTCTTATATTCTCTTGTTCATCTAAATTTTCATAGTGGCTTGATTGATGTTCCCAAGTTCATCTACTCTATGATAAAGTTGCATCTTCCCTATGGGTGAATGATATATTCTTTTGATACCATCTGTACTTGATCATTTGACTTGACTATCTTATGTGGCATGATATGATCCATGTGTTTTCTTCCTTTACTTTGTACTTGATTTTGAGCATGCTGGGCTCAACCCTTGTGGGAGCCACATTTTCTCCACATGCTTATTTTTCTTCAAATCAGCAACATTACTTGTCCTATACCTACACAGTGAACAAACAAGTTAGCATAAAATATATACTTGATGGCATTGATTGATCTTCTTCATGGTTTTCTTTATTTGTATCACATGTCTGATCTGATTCTTCATATGCAATGCATGATGTGATAAGTAGGTATATCTTCTTGATAAAAGCATATGATAACTTAAAACATCGAGAGAGCTAACAGGGTTGTCCCCAAAATTTTGTAGGTTTAACTGATGATGGGAGCTAAAGATAAAGACTAAAGATTGATACCAACAAGATAGCCTTCTTGCTCAGGCAATGATGGATGTTTTATTTTATCATGTGTTTACATTAGTTCTTTTATAATTTAGATGTATAGATTGCATGTCTGCAACTGCTCAGTCTAGTTACTCCCACGGCTTGTGTGGGACACATTTGAACACTTCTTTTAAACATGATTAGTTAATTTATCTTATGCACTTGATGTGTGTGTATTTCCTTTTTATTCAATGCATAGGATAAAGTAACAGATATTGAATGTATGTTCAAAACATGACATGAAATAATAGTTCAAATAAATATCTTTCCTTCTTTATTTCAAATCTGATTAACTGAATAATTGATCTAACTTATAACTCCTGAAAGATAAAACCATGTTAAAACAACTGTATTTCTTGACTGATTGATACCTTGACCACCTGATTCTCTTGTCATGATGATTCATCAGTCTTGATTAGACTGATGGGTTACCCTGTCAACTGAAACTCACTTCTGCTTTGTCAAGATATCAACTATTCAAGGAATGCATAACTTTAAAGTTTTCTTTCATCCCTTCTGAACAATTGCACTTAGGTCAAACTAATTTTAGTGTGAATAGAAAAAATTAGTAACATTTCTGGCTACCTCTCAAGGGTGTTTGCCTGCTAAACACCTTAGAACCAGTAGCCTTTGCAACTCCATTGGGCACAGAGTTCTTTCTACCCTGAACCTTGAAAAATTCTGCAACTCAAAACTAACTAAGACACAACAACAGCAACAAAACTAAAAACTAAAACTAAAGTGACTTGCTTAAAACAAAGCCAGTAACATGTGTAGAAGCACTTCTTGGAAATGAAATACTGAACTAAAAGTCTACCTACCCTACTCTAACCAGCCAAAGGTGCTAGTCGACACAAATCTATTAATTGTTTGGTTAAAGTAACTTCCTTTTCTCAATAGGAGACACCGATTCACATGCTTATGGATGTTTGAAATTAGATGAAGTACAAGAAAATACTCAATAAATTTTTGCAATGCTTCATATGAAATATAGATAAATTCACTCACCAGGTGAATCTGATCATGTAAACCTCTGTCATGGGGTAAAAAAATGATCTAATTTTACTGCTATGAGGCTGAATTCTGTTCTATGGGTACATTAGCAATTTGTACCTCCTTATTTAGCTTTCTGACAACTAAATCTCTGATTGGACACCCTCTTGCAATGATGAATCTTTGGCTAACACTCCTGATATCTTGATTTAGATCTATTTTCCTATTTTCACCTGCAATCTTAGCTTGCTTTGAAAAAAATAGCTCAGATGAATGAAATGAAGTAATGTTTGACTCTTTGACCTGATCCTATTGATCACATATTGATGGCTCATCTAACATTAGCTGATCATCAATGTTAGAACAAAGATTTCTATGATGCCTAAAAATATGGTCTCATCTAACTCACAATCTTGCATTGAATCCAAATGAGTTATATTATCTAGTTGTTCAGTGTTAGGCATAGATTCGGGAGGTTCATCAAATAAGTCAACTAGCTCATGAGACTCAACCTCTATTTCTTTCACAAATAAATGTTCAACCTGATCTTGTTTACCATCTAAATTTGACACAAAGGACTCAAGATCATCCCAAAATGAAATTTCATCACAATCTTCTTGAATCTTTGGTAAAAGAGGAGTGTTTATTAACTCATGACAGCTTTCAACCAGCTGTGTAAGTTGCATAACAGGCTTACCTTCACACTCTTCTACTTGATCCAAGTTCAGATTGTCAACCTACTTAACTTCAATCACCAACTCTTCATACTGTTTGATGTCTTCTTGTTGTTCTGTTATTTCTACCTGTGGTATGAGCTCTTCATTTGGTTCAACAAAACTAGGTAACTGGTCAAACAAAGAAACTAGTTCTTCCTCTTCACATGGGGCTTTCTGCATCGGACTATGGGCAACATGCTTTTGCATTTGAAGATTCTGTCCTTCCAATATCTGCATCCTGATTTCATTAATCTTGTAAATAGCATCAGAAAACTTTTCAAATGATTCAAAATTTAAAGGATTGAGTACCAAATCTGAACTAGCATCCTCTTCATAGGCATTATGCTCATTTTTAGCTAGGGGCACAAAAAAAATAGTAGCAACCTCTTGCTCCAGATCTACTTTTTTTGATTTGGTGGGACAAGAAAGACTGCAAAAAACCTCAACTGTTGGGTTGAAACTTGGAATCTTGATAGGCTTTTGTTCAATATGCCAACTTGGAATCTTGATAGGCTCAGAAACTACTATCTTTTCCTCTTCCTGATCTTGGATTCGTATGGAAGGGATAGGCTTAATAAGATTTGGCATTTGGTAATTAGGATGCTTAGTCCAAGAAGGTTACCATGGTTGCTCAAGACTGTGATGACTTAATTCAAGCACTTGATTTGACTAATAATGAGGATTAATGTTCTGATTTTGAATGCTAACAGGTTCCTGATTAAAATCACAATTTTTGAAATTTGGAATTTGATACCTACTAACCTCATTTTGAGCAGGCTACTCTGGAATGAATGCAACTATCTAGATGTTCTACTTTTGTATTTGTGCAGGCAAATACTTCATCTGTGCCTCTTTTGCTGAAATTTGTCTTGCAAGATCTTCCTGGAATTATATCCTTTGCACCTCTAATTTTTGTTCATGAAGATAGGCCTGATAATCTAGTTCCTCCCACTGCTACTCATATTCTTGCTACCTCTTGAACTCCTCAATCTACTTTGTAATTTCTAGCAAAGTGTTTTTCGTGTCATTCATGTTGTTCTTTATATCTTCAACCCTTTGGGATTGATTTTGAACATGTAATTGCTGATATGAAGGATGAGAAGGGGTGGGTGGGAGGTAAACATGTTGAGTATGCTGATTTCATTGTAAATCAAAGGAATTAGGAATGAAAACAGCAGTATGGCTAATCTGATATGGCTGATAAGATGGAGGATTAGCAGTATTTTCATGATATGACATGTTTCCATGAAAGGTAGACATGCCTACTCATTCAAAGCTGGAAAACAACTAAAACTTGATCTTGTGATACATTTCATAGGCTACAAAATCTGATCTATAAAACCAGGTAGATAGAGTCACCAGGTACTTGAAATAAACCTCTAAAAAAGGCTAATAAATCTACTATTCATACTAAAACAGTAAACTGATAAGTTCTTTTTGAGCTAAAAATCAGTTCAAAGGTCCCAGCAGGCGTGCCAAAAACTGTTATCACTAGGAATTGCACCCGTATGCAAGGCTAGTAAAGCTCTGCAATTCTGTGTAACATGGGACTAATTTCAGGTTGTGGGTGCCCTATAATGAAATTAGACCTCCAAATTGTGGGCCGGTTCCCTTAAAATATTCTATTGGAATGTATATTTTTTTGTTTTAGAAAAGGGTAAGAATGAAACTATAAGGAAATAAAAATTGTGAAAATCTGGTGATGCACCTAATTTGGATAATAATATGCAATCTGGTTCACAATATGACTCACAAATCTGACTTTCACACAATCCAATCTTGGCATAAATATCACAAAAGTGATTCTAAGGGAGGTTTGAAAATAGGCTTTCTATGAAGGAAATAGTTTTTTCACAACACAAAAAAGATTATTTTCTTTCAACACAACCTAAGACCTGTGATAGTTATAAGCTTAATGTTGCAAGCATGAAAGTGAGACAATAATCTTAAAGGTTTAATGGTTAAACACAGTAAAATTTCATCAAATCAGTTTAAACAACTAACATTAAATGGAAAGGTAACTATTTGATTCTAAAGAACAAAGGAAATATTGCAAAAGAGACAAAAATGGAACCTGTAACATGTTGATCTCTCTATAAAACTGTAAAAATTAAGCTACAAAACCTTCTTCCCTCAAAGTGTATAAGAGAAAAAAGGAAAGAACTAGCAAAAACAAACTTGTGCTTTACAATATATAGGTTTTCTCTCTCAAAAAGCATGCAAAAATATGAACTTGCAGCTAACTGCCTCTAAAAATAATCTCTCATGAGCAACCTCCAAAATCCTCAAAATTAGGATCTCGAACTGCCACAAATTGAGCAAAAATAGCTCCAATTTGGGCCTCTCCATATGCTTGACCAAAAATTTGACCAAGAACACTAAAAATACTCCTCAAATCATGCAAGAACCTTCTAGGTGGCCTAGCTAACTCAACTAATCAATTTGCATGATTTTGCATTAGAAAAATTGATTGTGAGTAAATAATAAAGCAATAAAAATAATTACACTATTATTGGTTACAACTTGCTCTATTTTGACTTTATAATTTGTTAAAAAAAAGTAATTTATAGAAAATATTACTTTATTATTTATTTACAATTAATAAATTTGTAAAATCATGCATGAAACTATAACTCCTTATTACTCCAGATACATATGCCTAATTTGCATGATTTGGGCCAAAATTAGGACTTAAGAGAAAATAAAAATCCCTTATAACTCCTTGTGATAAAATACATCAACTTGCAAGCCAATATGCTTTAGGGGAAAAATATACCCTTATCTCTCCAATTACATTATCAAAAATGCATAAAACATTTACTCATAAACAAGAAACTCTTATGACTCCATATGCACCAAGGAGAAAATAAATAGTCCTCTCTACCTTATCACTCCAAACATAATGCATTCACCATGCAAAACAAAATAATAGTCTAAGAAGACCCCTGCCACCTTGCCATATGCATCATCATGCAAAACTCTAACATAACCCTTTGCTACTTTGTGAAATGCATTAATTCTTCATGCAAATATACCTTCCATTCTCCAAGAAACAAGAAACTCCATCATGCAAAGAAAGCACCCTAGTGATAATGTCATCTCTCAAAGCTTTGACCTGCATGCTTTAGTTATATCTCCTTGTCTTCATATGATGTTTCTATTTTTCACCTTTGACCTCCACCTTGCATTGAGGTAAAATGTATGTCCACATGGCATTACCTCATAACTTTATCACTTTATGCATCACTTTTGCCTTTGAATACCTTATCTTTGATAATGCTTAACCCACATGATTGCCACCTCACATATATCATGTCTTCATATATTTCTTGCTTTGACTTTTTGATGATAATATTATAAAGTATAAAATCATATTCCCTTTGACCATGTTCAGCCATCCTGCATGTGAAGGGAATCCTATCCTATGAATATGTTGCAAAATGATAAGGCATTTTTGACTATGCAATGTATGAGTATCTCGACCACATGCTAGTCGGCCATAAGGAGAAAAAGAATCAGAAGGCATGAAGCCTTGTCTTCTCATAATACCGACCCTTTTAACTTTATTAAAATCAAGTGCTACAATGTTCATCAGCCCCTCCACATCATGATGACTAGGAAAATATGCCCAAAATCTTGACCATGTTTGGCATTTGGATAAGATCATGATTTCTTGATTTATGAAGTCAAAAGAAAGAAGAAGGGAAAAAAAAGGAAAACCATTGAGTAAAAGCATGATGAAACCCTAAAGTTACTTCATTTTTCACTTGTTATTCACTTACTTCAGCTCTACACTTCTGTCGATGGCTGACCTAGGGTTTTGGTGGTTTTTCATCTCTCGTTGTAACTATCTGAGGACTTCTTCATGACATCTATCGAACCCTTGACTAGAAATCGGATGGTGAGTGTGTTTTGCTTTGTAGATTCTCATATTTCAATGGTCATGGCTATGTGATAGAGAGTTAAAACTTCCCTAAAGTCTTTTAACATATTTCTTATTTTCTCTATGTTCCTTTACCTGCAACTACAATTTTTTTTCATTTCTGAGGAGCTTTGTCATAAAAAGGAGGCCATGGCTAATGATCTAGGCTCCATACAAGAAAATAGGGTTAGTTTCTTTTTCTTTGGCCTCTTTTATTTCTCTTCTCTCCTCTTGAATTGTACCCCCATGCCATGGCCATGGCTATATAATGCTTTTCTTCACACTTTTTGGCTATATATATATGATGCCAAGGGTTTTAAAGAAATATCTAAAAATGGGTATTGCAAAAATCTTCTTTTGTAATAACCATAGCATTTTCCTACCTCTGTATCTATTTCTTGACATGTAATGAAATAATGAAGCAAGGGTTTCATGAATCTATATAGAATTTTGTTATTTCTAACCAATGAAGCTTTTTGTAGCTCTTTCTTTCTGTGTCTCTTCCTTTCTGTGTGCAACAAGGGCTTCAAGAAGGAAATATAAGGGTCTTTTATTTCTTCAATAAGACCCTCCTATAGCATGGCTATGATGGTAAATGGGCTCTCTTTTCAAGTTGAGTAACTGCATTATTTATTGGACTACTTCGTATTCAACCCTCTGCACACCTTGTCATGAGTTCTCTTTTCAGCTATCACTTGGGGCCACTATGTGCTTGTTATATTCAAATAACTATTGTTCCTTGTTCAAAAGTTAGAGATTAATTGACATCATTCCTTGAATGTATTAAGCCACCCACTTCTACTTCTTTGTGACTGTCACTGTAGCTGTGACTTTCCCAGATAGCTTCATCTGCCTTGGTGCTGATCCAATGTTGACTGTATATCAAAGACTTGGAGGCTGTCTCATGCCCTTGATAGCAAATTGCATACATTCGTCCATATGACTATCCTTTTGTTCCTTCCTATTACATATGTAGGGTTGTTACATGTTTTCAATAGCAATTTTACACTTCATTCCTAACAAAAGTAGTAAATAACTGTCCTATCTTTGAAGTGACTGTATATAGTTTCAAACATTGCAAATTGATTTGTATATGTCAGTATGTTTGAAATCATGGATAGTCATATGCCAAGGAGAAAACATCAAATTCAAGTCAAAAAAGCATGAACAACCATGCATTCCTAGACTGCTGTCCTCTGCTTTGGTGTCCATGATGCCAGTGCTTCTTATTGAAACTCAAAAATGATGCAAATGACTATCCTTTCAGACCTAAGGTTGTTTTCTCCTTAGTGACTGTTTATCATGCTTCATGGTCTATTCTGTTATCTCCTTCTATGCACCTGTTGTCTAGTAAATTTGCAACTTCTTGGCCACTATGAGGCTGTGCTCTTCTTCATGTTGCATTGATTGTTGTACATGGATTACAATCTAGTTTGATCTCATTGTCCATTCTTGAAATGTGCCTTGAATAATACATTATGTGCTTTTGCCTTGAGGTCTTTGTGAAGGAACTCCTGTAAGTTAAAATAGTGAGAGTTTACTTGTAATAATATGGGAAATCCCAATATTTCTTCTCTGTTTCTCAAACTATCTTGAAGGGGATACACAGGTGAGATATATTTGTTGGTTGTGCCTTTGGGATAGACAGTCCTTTCTTATTGCTGAATACCTTATGTTGGTTGTGTATACATTTCAATGGAGACAGCAAAAAGGGTTTACGAAGTATCACCTGTAACTTGTATATGTTGTTTTTGTACTTTCTCCACTCCATTTTCCTGTCTATACATTATGTACTAACAAGATTGGAAACCTTATACAATCATACTTAGATGTTCTTTGTTGAATTTGTTGTTCCTCTCATGCATTTGAGTGCAAACAATCATACTTTATCTGCTCCTTGTTGAATTTGGCAATGATATCGGGTTGTTCTCATTAGTCTATACTGTTTGAATGTTGATTTTAGCATATCATTGGCTTTAGACCTTTAGTTGTTTAATCAAGCTGTCTCAATAATGTTGACTGTACGTTTTAAGACTACAAGGCTGTCAGGGAGAATCTAAAATATACCTTATCATGTAAGAACTTGGTTGCTACCTGTGTGTGATATTCTAATCTATATGACTGTCCAGAATAGTCTATGACAATGATATATTCATGACTATTTCTTCAAACTACCTGTCATGAAAATTTGTAATGCATGATATTTCTTGATGACTATCACTTAACTATCCTTAGAGGCTTTTGTGGCTTTCTTGATAGCATGATGGACTCTTATTTGTCTTATATTCTCTTGTTCATCTAAATTTTCATAGTGGCTATATATGCATTTGTTCATCTGAATTTTCATAGTGGCTTGATTGATGTTTCCAAGTTCATCTACTCTGTGATAAAGTTGCATCATCCCTATGGGTGAATGATATATTCTTTTGATACCATCTGTACTTGATCATTTGACTTGACTATCTTATGTGGCATGATATGATCCATGTGTTTTCTTCCTTTACTTTGTACTTGATTTCGAGCATGCTGGGGTCAACCCTTGTGGGAGCCACATTTTCTCCACATGCTTATTTTTCTTCAAATCAGCAACATTACTTGTCCTATACCTACATAGTGAACAAACAAGTTAGCATAAAATATATACCTGATGGCATTGATTGATCTTCTTCATGGTTTTTTTTATTTTTATCACATGTCTGATCCGATTCTTCATATGTAATGCATGATGTGATAAGTAGGTATATCTTCTTGATAAAAGCATATGATAACTTAAAACATCAAGAGAGCTAACAAGGTTGTCCCCAAAATTTTGCAGGTTTAATTGATGATGGGAGCTGAAGATAAAGACTGAAGATTGATACCAACAAGATAGCCTTCTTGCTTAGGCAATGGTGGATGTTTTATTTTATCATGTGTTTACATTATTTCTTTTATAATTTAGATGTATAGATTGCATGTCTGCAACTGCTCAGTCTAGTTACTCCCATGGCTTGTGTGGGACACATTTGAACACTTCTTTTAAACATGATTAGTTAATTTATCTTATGCACTTGATGTATGTGTATTTCCTTTTTATTCAATGCATAGGATAAAGTAACAGATATTGAATGTATGTTCAAAACATGACATGAAATAATAGTTCAAATAAATATCTTTCCTTCTTTATTTCAAATCTGATTAACTGAATAATCGATATAACTTATAACTCCTGAAAGATAAAACCATGTTAAAACAACTATATTTCTTGAATGATTGATACCTTGACCACCTGATTCTCTTGTCATGATGATTCATCAGTCTTGATTAGACTAATGGGTTATCCTGTCAACTGAAACTCTCTTCTACTTTGTCAAGATATCAACTATTCAAGGAATGCATAACTGCAAAGTTTTCTTTCATCCCTTCTGAACAATTGCACTTAGGTGAAACTAATTTTAGTGTGAACAAAAAAAAATTGTAACAGTTGATTTCTATATTAGAGGTGATGATATGATATGACATTTGTTCATGGTAGTGATGTGATAAGTGACAGGACTAATGATGGACTGGGTGAACTTGTAATAGTCTGGAAAATGACATAGAGTGCATACCTAGGTAACAGTAGTAGTGATGAACTATTTTCAAGGAATATGGAAAAGATACAGTGATGTCAAAGGTAGTCAACGCATTAAATAGAGGGGTAGTATTCTATGTTGATGGGAGGTAGAGTACAAGTGAAAGCATGCCAGAATAATGAGCTAGGTAGTGGCAATCATGAGGCATTGTTATTTTATAAAGGGAAAATGCATGACAATAGGTTGACAAGTGATTAGACAATGCATTTCAAGAAGCTACAAGTTTGATTAGGACAATGCATAGCCTAGTCATAAGGCAATATTGTTGAATAATAGTCCATGACAATTGAGGCATCCTACCAAAGATGATAGTCATCAAAGGCATAATCATCAGAGATAAGGATAGTTTATTGCTACAGGTAACAATTCACAGTGGTAGCTTATGAACTAGAGCAAGTTGGGTGCATGAGACAGGATCTTTGCAGAGATGACAGTGTGATCTTGAACTAGGACAATGAGCTTCAATATGGGATAGTGAGGGATTTGTGAAGAAGATATCTATGAATGTCTTTTCTTCTATGCTAAGTGATACTCAGAAAATTAGTTTCTTGCTCATTCTTTGAGCTATGTATTATAACCATGAAGGTTTTTTTAGCAAAGAGAAAGCATTGTAACTTATTTTCAGATTTGTATGTTGTTTGTAAGCATTTTTTATCAATAAAACAAGTTGTTTTTACCTTCTCAAAGTTGTTTCATTGTGCAAGCTTAAAAATGACTAAATATACTACCAATTAACAGAAATCAGTGAACAGTGAATAAATATGACTAAATATATGACTAGAATTAAACCAGTGAATAAAAATGACTAAATATACTACCAAATTGATCAAAATGATGACTAAAATTAATGATTAAATGTTGACTTTGGCATGTTGATTGTCTTGTCATTGATGTCAAAATAGTAAAGGTCTTGTGATGTAATGAAGTCCTTGTTAAGGTGTTGTCATAATGCACAAGGTGATCAGTGTTTGATGGTGATCAATGTTTAATGGCACAAGTGATAAAGATGTTTTATTTGATCAAAGTGTTTTAAGGTGATCAAGATATCTTTACTTGGCAGACTACTCATCATGGATTGAGGGGACTTCATGTAGAGTACAGAGGTTCATCAAAGTATAGTGTATTCATGTTTTTATTGGTCCTCATGAATGTGATAGTTATTTATGTGATGTTTTCTTTTTGTCATGTTCAAACGTTCTTATGCCAGCTCAAAATGTTCCTGCTGCAATATCTTGAAGTTTTGCAGTCCTACAAGTTTGTCTTGTTAGATCCTACAAACTAAGTCCTAAAGATTTCATTTTGTTTAGTATTCATTACAAATTTTGAGCCATTCTTGTCATCCAAAATACTCTAATTTAATCACCTAAATTTGTCTTATTCCTCTCATACATCAAAGTATCTATGAACCCTAAAGTTCTCATGATATTCTAAAGCATGCAAGATATGTGTTAGGTCTTCATATTAGGGTTTAAGGTTTATTGTTTTAGGTTCTTTAGGGAACAAAACCCTGAGTCAAGTGCTCAAATCAATACTACATTATGCCTATATTACTTTATTTCTATTTTTGTATTGACCTACTGTCACAGGTTGTGTCACTTAAGTCTACCAGGTAAAGGGTTTTTGATTCGTTCTTTAACCTACCCTTCTTCTTATGAGAACCAGAGATAACAAGTTATCATTCAATAATGTGTAGGAAGTTATTAATCATCGGTTATAATTAAAAGTCTCAAGGGCACAATCTTGATGGTCGAAGGCTATGATTTGAATGAAGGTTGAATAGCAATGGCCAATTCTTATACACTTAATTTGACGGGTAGTTTCAAAGAAGTCCTTCTAACTTCCTTGCAACATAATTCTAACTGACTGTGAGGGCCAAAGAAATTATTTTCTCTCTATGTGATAGAATATAGTATGAGACTTGAATGGACATGATGTTGGGAGATATACCTATTTGTCTATGTGCATTTAATGATGTTTGATGAAGGGAAATAGAGTTTTTGAGGGGAGCAATCTTGAAGACTATATTCAATACATATGTAAGTATAATGTGATCAGTGTGAGATATGAGTTTGTCTAATTCAATTTGCAGAAAGGGATAGAGTGTCTTGCAAAGGTTTAGACATGTTTTGCAAAATTCATTGAAGTTATATTTTGTTTTATGTAATCATTAAGAAGTCACATTGTATATGTGTTTGTAAAAGTTAAGTTTGAAGGATATGTTATTTGAAAGGAGATATAAAGGGTGAATTTATTTGCAGAAGGATTGACATGTGTTGCAGGGGGGTTGAAGTGTTATGTAATCATTAATAAATAATGATGAAGAGAGTTAAGTCATTTGGTGTGTTGTAGTGAATCAGGGTAACCCCCTGAATTGATTTTCTTCTTCTTATGTTATTGGATTTTCTAGTGAGGCACATTTTACCAATGAGGTAGTTGTATTTACTAGTGAGGCTGTAACCAATGAGGTTCTCTTGCCAGTGAGGCATTTTGTGTAGCCAATGAGCCATGTTTTTTATTAAGCCAGTGAGGCATTTTCTGAGTGGTTTTTCATCCCTATGAGGGTTTTCCACTCATGAAAAACATGTATTATGGTTCATGTTGTTTATCTTTATGTGTGTGCCCTAATGTTTTGTCTTTGAGGTCTTGATCATAATGTTTATAATCATACTTGTCTGTATGTATTTGATAAATCTTTGAAGTCTCTCTCATTCTCTATCCTGTGAGTTAAAAGGTGCAAAAGGTTTTAAAAGTTTATAGACCACTGATTCACCCCCCCTCTCAGTGGTCCTCTACTCCAACACTAAATATACTACCAATGGATAGAAATCAGTGAATAAAATCACTAAATAAGTGACCAGTTAACAACAATCATGTAACAACTAATTGGTTCTCTGCTATGGTTTTTAAGGTTTTTCTAGGGTTTTGTTCATCTATTGTTCGTGTGTTGCTTAGGGATGGAGGGTACTGCAACTGGTAGTACCTCTATTCCCCTACCCATTTTAGAATCTGCTAGGCCTACAAACTAGAAATTAGTTTTGACGGGATGGGTGGAATCTCCTAAGAATGGACAAACAGTGGTCTATCAACAAAAAGAGATGGCTGAAGGGTCTTCCCTTGTGGTTACTGATAATCTGGTGGATATGATTGTCACTTCTATGGATCTTGGCCTAGTCGACAAGTTTTTTTCTCTCCATCCGAGTATTGAGATGGTCCACAAATGGGTCTCCAATCGGTGGCGTGTTAAAGGCAGTGTGACTATCATGGGTATGGCACGAGGGCTATTCCTTTTTCGCTTTACCAGCAAAGAAGACATGCTGGCTATCTTATCTAGAGGACCATGGATTTATGGTACACATTCACTTTCTTTGGGATACTGGAAACTAGGGTTCAACCCTAGTACTGATCTTAATAAAACTACTCCAGTTTGGGTACGTCTGCCTTGCTTTCCCTTAGAATATTGGGATAAATCTATTTTTAGTTCTATTGCTAATACTTTTGGTAGTTTTGTTACCCTGGATAACTCCACACACACCAAATCTCACTTTATTTATGCAAGATTCTATGTTAATGTGGAAATCAATAAGACTCTACCCATGTTCATTGACATTAGTTCAAAATATGGAGTCTGGAGGCAATCCATTTCGTATGAGAATTCCACAACTTACTATTAGAGATGTAAGAGAAAAGGGCATCTAATTTTGCATTGTAAGTTCAAGAAAGCTAAGGAAAATATTAATAAGGAAATCGCTGCAGAGAATGAGGCAACCTTGGTTAATGCTGAGCACTCAAAAGAAGATTTTGATCTTAATATTTCACAGGATTCTGAGCTGGGTAAAGTTGAGAAGGATCAGAACTCTCATGAGATCCCACAACCAACCCTACAAGAAGGTGAGATCTCGAACCAAGTTAGGGATTTTCATTTAGAGGTTGGTAATCCTCTAGAGCCCCAAATTGAAACTAATAAAGTTAAGGAGACCCATATGGGATTTGAGGAGACCCAAATGGGATATGATAGAGTTGAGGAGACCCAGATGGGATTTGATAGAATTGAGGAGACCCAAATGGGAGATGACAAAATTAAGAATACCCAAATGGGTTTAGACAGGGAGATAAAGTCACAAATAGGATTTGACAATGCTAAGGAGGCCCAGATGGGATTTGACAATTTGGAGGAGACACAAATGGGAGGTGTTGATGTTCAAGGGAAGTTTGAGACTTTGCAGTTTTCAGCCCAACAAAAGTCTCACCCTTCCCCAGGGAAACTCACTGTGGGTTTTCTCAAAGGAGGGTTATTTCCTCCTTCCCCAAAGAAGCATTCTAATCAGCCTATAGTTTCTCCGAGCATAGCTAATGCTTCATTGAGTGATCATGAGGAGTGGACATCCCAAAAGAAAAAGAGTCGCAAACCAAAAAAGAATGTTGATGTAGGTTTAGATCCTTTGAAGGGTAGACCTTCATTGAGAGAAACCAGACAAAGAGAAGCAACTAGGGAGATTTCTAGTGGGAAGTAGAAGACACTGGAGACTCACTCTAGAAAGTTATTTAAATGAAAATTCTCCCATGGAATATGAGGGGACTTAATAACCCCTCAAAACAATTTGAGGTCAAAAACTGCATTTTTTATCACAAAGTGGATATTCTTTTACTTCAGGAAGTTAAAATGTCTGAAGAAGGTTTTAAACTGATTGTTGATAAGATTTGGCCTAATGCTTCCTTTTGTATAAGCCCTATTGTTGGTGCCTCTGGGGGAATAGTGAATATGTGGAATTCTTCCAAATTTCATGGTAAACTTTCTTTCTTCAACAAGAACTGCTTGGTGATTGATTTCTCTTTACCTTCCTTTTGATGGAGCATGGTTAATGTTTATGCCCCTAACACTAGGGTCTTAAGGAAAAATCTTTGGGAGGATTTGTCTAATCAACTCTCTTCTTATCCTGATTCTTATTGGATGCTAGTGGGTGATTTTAATACCCCTCTTTATCCTTTTGAAAAATCTAGGGGAATTTTGGACTACTCTGATAGTATGTTGGACTTTGCTGATTTTATTAATACTTTTGGGCTTATTGATATTTTGATGAATCCAATTTTTACTTGGACAAATAAGAGGAAAGGGGACCAAATGATTCAAGTGAAGCTTGACCAATTTCTTATTTCCAATAATTGGCCAAATATTGCCTCCCTTGAATTGGTTGCTCTGCCTAGGACTATTTCTGATCATAATCCTCTCATTTTGGAATGGGCTAATCAGAAGAGAAAAGGTCCTTTTCCTTTTAGATTTGAGGCTATGTCGATTAAACATCACAATTTCAGGATTCTTCTTTCCAGATGGTGGAAACTTTAGGTTGTGGGCACTCCTATGTTCAGACTTTATAAAAAAATTATGCATGTCAAGAAAGAAGTTTATGGTTGGAACAAATACAGTTTTGGAAACATTTTTTCTTAGAAAAAGATCTTATCCAATAAGCTAGCTGATATTCAATATAAGATTGCTCAAGGAGATACTTCTGATATTTCTTTCCAATTAGAGAATGAATTAACCAGAGATTGGAATAATTTAATGAACAGAGAAGAGTTTTTCTAGAAGCAAAAATCTAGAGTTCAATGGCTTAAAGAAGGTGACCGTAATACTGCTTTCTTTCATGTTTCTACTCTAAAGCATAGAAAAGCTAACTTTATTTCTAGAATAAGATTGGAGGATGGTGGTATGATTACTAATGATGAGGAGATTGGAGATCATGCTATCAGTTTCTTTCATAATTTGTTGTCTGAGCAAGGCACGAGTGTTGATAATTCACAGGTTGTGAATCAGCTTCTAAACAATATCCCTTCTTTGATTTATGAGGAAGATAATGCTAATATTTTAAAGCCTGTTTCAAAGGAAGAGGTTCGTACAGTGGTCTTTTCTATGGGTCCTTTCAAGCTCTGGGCCCTTATGGTTTTCCTCCTTTTTTCTTCCAAGAATTTTGGGACATTATAGGATATGATGTCACTTCTACTGTCAAAGATTTTTTTAGAACTGGCAAACTTCTGAAACAACTCAACAATACCTTTATTGCCCTTGTTCCTAAGAAGCCTAACCTAGAGACGCTTGTTGACTTTAGGCCTATCAGCCTCTATAATACTATTTACAAAATTTGTACCAAGCTTCTAGTGGTTAGAATCCAACCCTTTTTAGATAAAATCATATCTCCTTCACAAAAGGGTTTTGTTCTAGGGAGGCAGATCTTAGATGTTGTGATTACTACTCATGAAACTATTCACTCAATGGATAAGAGTCACATCCCAGGTATGGTTTTCAAAATTGATATTTCTAAAGCATATGATAGGGTGTCACGACAATTTTTATTTAAAATCATACAGAAGCTTCGGTTCAATGATAAGATTTCCCTTCTCATTAAGGAAGTTGTTACCACTGCTAAATATTCAGTCCTTGTTAATGGAGTTCCAAGGGGTTTCTTTTCTCCTTCTAGGGGAATAAGATAGGGAGATCCCTTGTCTCCCTATCTTTTTATTATGATAGCTGAAGCTCTTGGTAAATCTATTCACAACAAGATCAATTCAAAAGAATTAACTGGGATTAAACCTGCTTCTTCTTTGTCTCCTATGCCTATTCAATAGTTTGTTGATGATACCATTCTTTTTGGTATCTCCTTTGTTTTAGAAGCCTCCAGATGGAAATCTTTACTGAATGATTATGCTATGGCTTCTGGTCAGCATATTAATTTTCAAAAAAGCAATGTATTCTTTTTCAATACTCCAGGGGATCTTCAAAGGAAAATTATTAATATCCTTGGTTGTGCGGCTGCTGACCTTCCTACAGTCTATCTTGGACTCCATTTGACTACCAAGGAAGTTTCTCTAGGTTTTTGGCATAACATTCTTGAAAGAACTCAAAACAAATTATTGGGATGGAAAGGAAAACTATTAAGTAGTGTGGGAAAATTGCAGCTTCTAAGGGCCTCTCTTCAGGGTATACCTACCTACTTTTTATCTTTATTTAAAATTCCCAGATATTTGGCTAATAAACTAGAACAAATTTAGAGAACTTTCTTGTGGACTGGAACTAAGGAAAAAAAGAGAATCTCTCTGGTTAAATGGGATAAAGTCTGCCTTCCCAAGTCTCATGGTGGGCTTAACATTAGAACCATTCAAAATATGAATAAGGCTCTTATGTCTAAGATTATTTGGAACTTCATAAACAGGGATACTAATTGGGGAGTTATTTTTAAGGCTAAATACTTAAGAGACACTGACAGATATTCTTTCCTTAATCAGGAGGGCCTTCCTCAAGGATCTGTTATTTGGATTAAAATTATAAAATCTAGAATCCTTATCAATAAGGGTATCAAATGGAAACCTGGTGATGGATCTCTTATAAATTTTTGGGAAGATCCTTGGTTGGGAAATGGTCCCCTTTCTAAATAGATGGGAAATGAAACTATTAGTGTTCTTGCTAAACATTTTTTTGGCAACAAAGTTAGTCATTACATTCATCAAGACCATAGTGTTAGAAGTTGGAAAAATATGCTAGATTGTTGTACTAATAATCCGAATCTCTTTCACAGGGCTAATAAAATATAGCAAATTCTTCTTAATACCAGGATTCCTCTATTCCCTAGAAATGATCATTTTTTTTGGTTTGCTGACAATAAAGGGTTTTTTTTAAGTCAAATTTGCTTACCATTTGTTGATCAAGGAGTATTTTACGGATGATGTCTGGAGGAAAGTTTGGAATTGTAAACTCCTTCCAAAGGTTAACTTTTTCTAATGGACTGTTGTTCATAATAAGATTTTGACTTAGGATAATCTTCAAAGAAGGGGAATGCAATTGGTTAATAGATGCGTCATGTGTTTGAAAGAAGAAGAATCTATCTCTCATCTTCTCCTGCACTGTGAATTTGCGATAGATATATGGAGTAAAGTCTTGTTGAATTTTGGCTTACAATGGGTCTGCAATAAGGAAATAAAAGAAGTCATTCTTAATTGGATCCCTATTCTATCCCATCCTTGGTTAGTGGAATTATGGACTCAAACTATTCCTTTTGTTGCTTGGTTCCTTTGGAAAGAAAGAAATTATAGAATTTTTAGAGAAACTATAGAATTTTTAGAGAAACTAGTAGAAATTCTTTACAGGTGTTCTATTCTTTCTATAAGGCTCTCCTGGAAAATGTTTCTAATTCCAGCATCAAAACTGCTGATAAACCTCTTACTCAGCATGAAGTCCTTGTGGCTTCCAACTGGGGGATTGTAAATCAAATTCTAGCTTTTGATGATTCTAAACGCATTAAAAGATTAAACACTATTTGGGCTCTGCTAACCTTAGTTGGTTTAAATTAAATTTTGATGGAGCTACTAAGTCAAGTGGCAAGGCTAGTGGTGGAGGAGTGATAAGGAATGATAGAGGTGTTCTAATTGCTACTTATACTAGAGGAATTGATAACTAGACTAATAACTTTGCTGAAGCTTCTTCTCTTTTGTGGGGTCTCAAGTTGGCTATTTCTCTTGGTATCTACCAGCTTCATGTCCAGGGTGATTCTAAAATTATTATTGAGGTTGTTTCTAAAGCTTCAAAGTTTGGATGGCAAATCAAGGATATAATGCTTGATGTTCAAACTCTTTCACAGGCTATTCCTGTCATTTTCTTCTCTCATATTTATAGAGAAGGCAACACTGTTGCTAACAGCCTGGCAAATTTTGGTCAGCAATTTCAAAACTGGCATTGTTGGTGCCAACTCCATAATATCCCATGTCAGATTGGGGATATCATTCAAAAAGAACAAGTTCCTATATGATGATGACACATCATTTCATTTGGCTTATCTACGTGGCCAACTTTTTAATTTAGGGCATTCTGATTAGACACTCTATTAATGATGAGAGTGATCTTAGATAGCTTTGCACATGTGTGGAAGATAGCTGATTAATGTGGAGAGATTCTATAAGGAACTTGAGCTATCATCTTAATGATTCCCCTAATTTTGATTGTGTTTTCTTTATTGCCTATTATACTCATTGCACGGTGATCGAAGTCAATTTTCTCATAGTATTGATAGAAGCTTTCTAGAAAATGACTGCTTATTCCTTCTCTAGGCCCCTTTAGATTCACTGTATTTCATCATGGGAGGTGACAGAATTAGAACTAAACCCAACAACTGTAGAGAGTTCAAAGAGAATGCCTTGGTTTGGCATTATTGTAAAGGTGGAGTCACCCCAATCCTTGAATGCTTGAATGGACATGATGAAAACTTGTCTATTCAATTTGCTCAGTCTTGGGATAATCATAAGGTGCAAATTGGGAATATCAGTTTTGAGGTTTCAGAGAATGAAATTGCTATGGCTATAGGTCTTTCTCCCAAGGGTACAAAGCTGCAGAAAAAGTCTAGGGTTTCATATGCTCAAAATTAGAAACTGTTTCTTGGTGAAGGTGAGGAATTGGTGCCCTACCAAGGTGGTTTTGAGAGAGCTTGACTTCCTGAACCATGGGTGGACATGTGCTACATGGTGATGAAATATTTCACCCTTGAGGGCCATTTCACCAGGTTTTATCACTATCATATCCCTTTGTTAAATCATTTTAGAAGGAATGCCACTATCAGTTTCCCTTTCTTTTTGCTTTCTTCTCTTGAGCATTTTGTTCAACATGTTAAGAAGACTCTGCTTAAAAAACCTGATTAGAAGCCCATTCCTTTACATCAAGGGATCATTCATAGATTATACTAGTTTCACTTAACTTTGTCTCCTCCTTCCTCTATCCAGCCCTCTAGTCTAGATACTCCTACTACCCATGTGAAGACTAGTCTTACTACTCCTAATCAGGTTCCTGAAGGTGATCCTTGTTCTGGGACTTCTAAGTCTACTGCCAAGAATGTTCAAAACCCTCCTTCTAAATTCAAATTGAATTCTAAAAGACATCTCTCTTAGGTTGACATGGAGTCTTATCTTTTGAATGAGGATATTGGGGATTTTGGGACCCATAATGATCAGAATCAAGGTAGGGAGGGACCCTCAAGGAATTTCAAAAAAGTTAAACCGGAAGGTAAATTTACTATTGTTAGGTGGTCTAGTCATATTGCTAGCAAATGGATTCCCAAGCTAAAGCTGATGGACTATTCTGAAAGCAATTCTGAAGCCTCTACCCATGAGGAGGATAAATCCAAGAGTGATGCTTAGGAGATTGCTATTGAAGATTCTGGTGGTGTCAAAGAAATTGATGGGCTGGACATTCTTGCGAAGGCCATTGATACTGAAGAAAATATAGGGGTTCATAATTCTATTCCCATTGGTGACTGTGTGGATATGGGAGACACTACTACTCTAGTGAATGCAGTTGATTCATATGGTAACACTGAGAAAAATACCCACTATGATCCCACTATGGTTCCTGTTGATCCTGATCTATCTTAAGAGGATGGTAACAAGGCTCAAGAGGGCATGGAGGAAGAAAATATTAAGGAAGTTAATTATGCTAATGATCTATCTCAGTTGAAGGAGCGGGTGGAGTTCCTGGAAAAGAGGGTCTTTTCTCTTGGTAATTTCATTACTCGCATGTTTTGCAGGACGGCTATAGGCAATCTCTCTCTGTTGCAGGAACATGAAGTCCTCACTCATGGTGCTGATAATGATAGGGTTAAGGAATTTGATAAAATGTTGGAGTTTCTTTCTAAAGGAGAGGGTGACATCCCTTCCTGGTCTTTCCTTGCTTTCTGTTAGCTGGACTTTTACTGTTAGTTTCTTTTTACTGTATATCAGCTGTATGTAAGTTGTCTGTGGTGGTTCTGGCTCTTTTAGTTTTTTGAGCCTTTTTTTCCCTTTATGGGTTCTATTTTGTAAGGGATTGGCCCCTAGTTTGCCGCCTTATAATATCAAAAACAACAATCAAGGACTAAATTAACAACTAAATATAGCAGTGAATAAAAAATGACTAAATAAGTGACAAGATTACAACAATCAATGACTAAATCAACAACTAAATATACTACCAAATCGATCAATCAAAACAGCCAATAAATGACTAAAAATGGTTTAGTCATCAATTTGGTCATGTTATAAATGACTGACAATAAACTACTAATGGTCATGTGACCATGTTTGGTCATTTATAAGCAGTTTTTAGTAGTTTTTTAGTAATATATTGCTCTTTTGTACTAGTGTATCTTGTACTTACATTAAGTCTGGTTCCTAGCACTAAAAACAAGGTTTGCCAAAACCTTGGTCTTATCCATGCATCTCTATCCAAGATAATCTTTTCAAGAACTCCATGTAATCTAAACACCTCCTAAACAAATTTGTGAGCCAATATTGGTGCTCCATCAGTTAGATTTCTTGGTATGAAATGTGCAACCTTTGTGAGTTTATCAACCACAACC
This sequence comes from Cunninghamia lanceolata, assembly GCA_027924645.1. Classification (NCBI taxonomy): domain Eukaryota; kingdom Viridiplantae; phylum Streptophyta; class Pinopsida; order Cupressales; family Cupressaceae; genus Cunninghamia; species Cunninghamia lanceolata. The sequence continues at coordinate 2,815,130 of BSBN01001074.1, read as the reverse complement.
AGAATGGCATCATGTTTGTTCTTAGACATTGATAGACCCTGAACAAAGTCCATGCTTATAACTTGCCATTTCCACTCGAGTATATCATGTGGATACAATAATCCTGCAAGATGTTGATATTTTTCTTTTACTCTCTGACACTCTAGGCAACTTGCTACAAATCTTGTAGCATGATCCTTCATTCCTTTCCAAAAGTAAAGCAGTTTTACATCTGCTAGAAGTTTAGTTACTCCTAGATGTCCGGAATAAGGTGCACAATGGACTTCTTTCCACACAAGATTTCTTAATTTAGCTGAATTTGGAAAGTAAATTCTTCCTTTGTATCTCAATAATCCATTGGACTCAAAATGAAATCCATCATACCTTGAGTCTTTAGGGTTGTTTCTAAGAGCTTGCTTGACTTGTTCATAATATTCATCACCAGACAATTTTGTAGTACTAAGTCTTTAAAATTTGTATGAATAGAAATAATCGAAGTAATATGCCTTCTCTGGCTCAAGGCATCAGCTACCCTATTTTCCTTTCCCTTAATGTAGCTTATCTCAAAATCATAATCAGATATCAATTCTAACCATTTTCTTTCGTACATTGATATGTGGTTGAGAGAATATGTATTTAAGACTTTGATGATCTAATTTAAGTATTAAAGTTTTTCCCAACAAATAATGATGCCACATTTGCAAAGCATGAATTACTGCTTCAAGCTCTAAATCATGCGGGGCATAATTTTTCTCATAAGTTTTTAACTTCCTTGATTCATAGGCTATCACTCACCCGTCTTGCATTAAACCCCCTAATCCCTCCCCTGAGGCATCAGTTATTACTTCAAACTATCTTTCAGATTTAGGAACTTTCAAAATTGGAGCAGTTGTTAACTTTTCTTTCAATAGATCAAATGCCTTATGGCATTCATTTGTCCACTCAAAACATTTTCCTTTTGTTTGTAAGGAGGTGATCGGGCTTGCAATACTTGAGAAATTTAGGACAAATTTTCTATAATAGCTAGCCAAACCCATGAAACTATGTAATTCATGCACATTGGAAGGTATAGGCAAATCGAGAATACTAAATTTATTTTTGAAAGAAAAAATAATTTAAAATTTTTGCATACAACTTATGTTCCTTCACTCGTTGCAATACAATTTGTAAATGTTGCTTATGTTCTTCTTCATTTTAAAAATAAATGAGAATATCATCCAGAAAAACTAGAAAAAACTTATCTAAACAATCTCTAAACACACTTTTCATGAGATTCATAAATGCTGCAGGAGCATTTGTCAAACCAAAAGGTAACACTGTGAACTCATAGTGTCTATACCTTGTCCTGAAGGTTGTTTTATGGATATCCTCATCCTTCAATCTTAACTGATGATACCTTGATTGCAAATCAATCTTTAAGAACACCATAGCTCCATGCATTTGATCAAAAAGATCATCTATATGTGGCAAAGGATACTTATTCTTACCATTGCCTTATTGAGCATATGATAATCAATACATAACCTTAGGGTTCCATCCTTTTTCTTGAGGAAGATAACTGGTGCTCCCCAAGGTGAGACACTAGGTCTAATCAAACCCTTAGCTAGTAATTCTTGTAATTGAGCTTTTAATTCCATTAATTCAGTAGTTTTCATACGGTATGGTGCTTTGGAAATAGGCTTAGATCCTAGTTTGATATTGATTACAAAGGCAAAAATCCTTTTGGGAGGTAATCCATGAAGTTCCTTAGGAAAAATATCCTAGAAGTTTCAGAGATAAGGATATTTTTCTTCAAAAGACATAATTTGGTTTTCAGGACCTTCTTCAACTTGTTCCAATTTTAACTACAAAAAGCTGACAACCTTTGCACCTAGCTCTTTTTAATTGCTTAGATGAAATAGGTCTAATCTTGACTTCTCTTTGGATACCCTGAAAACTGACTTTATTCCCCAAGTCATCTAAACACTCAATTATTTTTGAAAAACAATCAACTCTAGCTCTATGCTTCCTTAACCAATTTATTCCTATAATTACATCATAGGAACCTAAGGGGGCTACATACAAGTTCACCTCTGTTGAAAAACTTGGAAAATCAACCCAAGCCTCAAAACAAACATTGCTCTACTTGAGCCTTGGTTTGGTTAGCATATTGTATAGTCCAAGGTTTAGACATATATCTAGTTTTTCTAGGAAATTTATTCAAAACTCTAGGTGATACAAAGTTTTCAGTAGCTCTAGTGTCAATCAAAATGGAAATAGGAACTCCAAATAAGGTACTTGTCATTTTGACAGGTTTGATCTGATATTTTGCTTGACGATTGTTAAGAGTTGCATGGATTCTTTGTTGGAAAGTTGTTTGTTGAGAAGGTAAGGCATTATTCTTTTCTTGTCCATTTTGTTTCTTGGTTGGACAATGGTTAGCATAGTGATCTCCTCCACAAGTGAAAAAACCTCCTAGGGGACCTCTCTTTTCTGATGGCCTTCCAGTGGTATCATCATTTCTTTTGTAGTTATCATTGTTTCTATCATGATAGTTGGTGTAGTTGGGGTCTTATAGAATCTTTTATGACTTCGTTTGTGAAACACTAAAATAGATTTTAGCATTTTTCTCTTGCTTGATTGCCTTTTCATATACCTGATCCATTGTTGTGGTACCATGAACATCCACCTCCCTGCCAATTTGAGCATTTAATCCCATAATAAACTTCCTGATTCTGAATCTTTCATCTTTCTGATATTAGGGCACATATTTCAAGAGATGGGTAATTTTTTTTGCATATTCCACCATGGACAAATCTCCCTGAAGAAGATTCTAGAAGTCAGTCAATCTCTGATCAAAGTAAAGTTGTGGTAGCCACCTTTTCTGAAAAGGTACTACAAACTCATCCCAAGTTAATCTTAGGGAACTTAAATTTAGTTCCATCTTCTTATTCATCCACCATGTGGATGCTTCTCCTGCCAATTGGAAATCTCCCCAAACTGCTTTAGTTACCTCTGAATAATTTCTGATTTCAAAATATTTTTACATTTCTATCAGCCAACCATTAGTTGCATCACCAGTTTTTGTTCCATCAAACTTAGGGGGAATGACCTTTTTCATATCCTTGGACTGTTCAAGGGCAAGTTTATCTTTTGTTTCCTTCTGAAGTTCACTATTTTCTGGGCTTTCACTAGCCATACTATGGTCTTGTTGTCTTCCCCTACTCACATCATGAGAAAATTCATTTTCCCCTTCTATATTACCTTTCTCATTCACTCTCTTTTCAAAATTATCCATTCTTTCTTTTGTTTCAGCAAGGATGGCTAAAATTTGATCCTATTTAACTACAGAGTTTATTTACGAGTTGTTATCCTCTTGATTCTCTCCATGGTTTGTTCTTGTTCGTACCATGTTTGTAGATTTTTCTCACACCTAAGAATGTTGAGTTATCTATTAGTTTCATGATTTTAATACACCTCATAAAATCATAATGTAATTAACTCACACAAACAATGGTTGATACAAAAACAAACTCATCTTTATTATGGTTTATTTAAGAGCATATACATTCTTCATTGATACATATTATGATTCATATATCATTTTACAAGGGGAGTATATCCCTCTGAATCATCATCAAACACATACTCAAGGGGTGTATAACCCTCAGACTCACTACTAGATGTAAGTACAATGATCTCAGTATTTGAAGGTATACAAGGATCTCTCATAATCATAGGTGTGTTATCTGGGCATGAGTCAACCATAATCCTAGCAGCCATCTTAACTGTCTCTAGGATTTCCTTTTTCACTCATTTGATTCAATTCATGGCATTTGTGAGAGTTTCAGTGTCACTTAACCATATATTATTTTAATCATTAGTTCCTTCAATGGTTTTTGCTATGGCCTCACACTCTCTTTTAGTCTGCAAGTAACATTATTTCCTAATAAATGATTTTCTAGCAGTCATTTTGAGATATACCATCCTAGCACAAGAAATCAAAACATTACCTACCTACTTAATGTTGATTTTAGATTAGCATAATGGACTCATAAGCCCCAGTGCCAAACCTAATTGCTCTGATACCATATGTAATATCCTTACTTCACAAAACTTAAAATCCTAATAATTACCATAAAGTAAAAGATTCTTGAGGTAAAATAGTAATAAAATTTTCTTTCCATAATTAACTTGAAAACAAAGTGTATTAATTTGTACCAATCTTCTTTTCAGAAGGGTAAATAACTTTAACAATCTATATAAACTTGTCTTTCCAATTCTAACTAATTAGAATATATTAAGTTATACAAAACATTAGAAATTATAAGTCCTCTTACCAAGGGTTTGTTGCATCTCAATTGCTGGCATCCTTATCACAAGCCTCGCCATGACTCATGTTGAAGAGAGAGAAAGCATCTTCAAAGTGCTTTACCTCCAACCACAAACTGATGGTCTCCTACGCATCTTCCATTCTGGAAGTGGCCCTACCCTTCGCGAAGAGTATAGACTTAGGGTGACCTATGGTATTTTCCATCTGAGTACTGGTGTTGTATCCTATGTAACACTATTGATGATACAACCTTAGATACCTTCTAGCTAAGTATGATCATCCCAATAGTTTATGTAATCCTAGATATGGTGAACTGACAATGCACTTAGAGGCATGTGCATTACTTTGGCCAAAGTTTCAATATGAAAAGCGTTTGCAATAAATGTAGTCGATTTGTTCACCCACCCCAACTTGACTTGCACAATATTGCAATCCTACAATGACTTGGTCAAATGAGTTTATCCAATCATTAATTGGTTTAGTCTCCTTGACTAGATAGGTTATCCGAATAATCACTGGGCTTTGTTAGATTTCTAGGGTTTTTCTTTTTATAAGAAGCTACTTAATGCTTTTAGGCATAATGATACTCATAAACTTACTTTGAATAATACAAACTTATCCTATCCTAGCATGACAGGATAATCAAGTGACAACTTGATAAGGTGAATGTATTAAATCTGTTAAAAGATTAAAATAATTAGAAGTTCCCAGGGTCTTATTCCTCCCCATATCTTGATATCAATTTAAAAAATAATCTAGGGTTAGAAAGATTTATAATCATAAAAGAATACTGAACTTCTCTTTGCTCTCATCAATGAGGTCGTAGTAATAATTTTTAAACAAGGCTAAATCTTGTTTCGATACAAGTAGAAATTCAATCCTTGGTCAATATCAAAGTATAATTTTTCCCACAATAACTTGATATCAAAGAACATAAACCAAAGATGATAATTCAAGGAGTTTAATTTAAACATTCAAAATAGATTCACTAGCCTATGTGATATCATTTCCACTTAGGGAACAAACAACTCATGTCTCTAACAGTACCAAGTTAACAATAACCATAAGCTGAGACTACTATTCTACGATTCCATATAGATTATTTTCAACATGTAGAAGCTTAAAAGAAGCTCATGAAATAGTGTGGTCAGAGATATCTTATCTTGTGAGGACCTACGGCTTTGCAATTACTTACAATGATTATTTCACAGCTAAACATGCCTATTTTGTATACACAGTTTTCATACATTGAGGACATAATGGCATTGTAATCTTTCTAGAGCTAACACATAAAGCTAAAACAAATTTATGCGATGATCTTTTTTAGTAGAGACACTGCATTATAACATCATAAGAATGAAGAAAGGTAAGATAACAGTAACCTATTTGAAGTTGTTGCACACGAAGTGAAATTTCTCCTATCACAGTTTGGAGCTCACGCCGCCACCCTAGCCTCTATTCCTCATGCTCTGCTTGATTATCTTCCAGCTCAAGAAGATGTATTTTCTTCTGCTCCACAACAAACGATCCCTCCCATATTTTAAACATTTCTTCAAACTTTCTTGTCTCCTCGATTCGATGATAAACATTTTTATCCAAACAATACATGTGATAGGTTTTCTTTAGATCTTTATCTCTTGCCATCTGAATTCATTAATGATACATCACTGAGATGGTTGTAACAACCTTCCATATTCAAGGGTGACTTATATTAAAAAGGATGTGAATGTTAGTTAAGCTATCATGGGGTAAATGTGTATGCAAACCAATATCTCATCAAGAGTTCGATCGTCTAATGAGATAATGCCAACTTCTTAGTTTTAAAATAAAAGTTACTAAATAATCAAAGTATAATTATAGGCTGTGGGATTTACTAAGGACTTAAGTTTTATGCCACACAAATCATGATTTAATAACTATCACTACTTCCACCACCTTGGTTCTTATAGGGTGTCGATAAAATAGATTGACTTCAGTATTATAGATACGTTAGCTATTTTCATAAACTGCTGGTTATCCTTTTGAAACAAAATAATAATCTTGGTATTATTAATAGTCTTAAACTATATATACAACTTCATTTATGATAAATAAGCTAAATAAGTTGAAGGACTTACGTAAAGCGTGACAGGGTTGAGTTTATCTCCCCTTCACAAAAACACAATATTTCATGTCGGTCTAACTTGCCATAAATGTGCATGTGACACTAGGTGAGAACAATTTATCCATCTACATTTTGATGATGCACACACAACCATTTATGACGTAAATGTTGAAAAGTTGCGTTAGTCATAAACGACTGACGCTCTAATCTGACAACGTTGTTTTTTGCAAAAGACAAAGTTGATACACAACTAATTCAAAAGATAGAATCTAAAAGACATCAATAATCATGTTGAGTCAATCTTGGGTTTGACCAAAAATGAGACTTACCTCGACTAACTTGAGTCCACTATCTAATTCTCACTATACTCAATTGGTAAATACTAGTTGGTAACCCAAGGTTTATGTTCTTCTCCCCCAAAGATACTTTCTCTCTTTGTTTCTCGGAGAGTCCCAGATACTTGTTTTCCTACTTAAAACTTTCACATACAGCTCAAGATCAGTGTACCAGTGTCCCATCATAAAACATAAAAATAACAATTCATTACATAAATTGCTATTAACTTTAATCATTCGAAATAAACATAATTACATAAACTATTTTTTCATAAAATTAATGTCTCTAGAAGATTTATTAAGTCTCATTAACAAAGCATCTTATCTCATGTACAAAAATACTTGTTCATAGATTTACTTCTATCCATGTAAAAGTGAAAAGTAAAAGCATGCCAAAATGGGGATGTAACATATCTCTCCCCTAAAGATTCATCGTCTCTAATGATTCAATGTATCAAAATATAGTTTTAAAACAAGTTTTTAGTTTAATTGTTGAAAGCATGAAAAAGATAAGGAAAATTCTGATAAATTTCATAGTAATCCTCCCAAGTGGTACTATCTTCTGTATATTGGTCCCATTGAACTTTATACTACATAAGTTCTCTATTACACAAGCGGAGCTTGTGTGTTTTGAGCACTCTGAGAGGCTCAATCATGACCACCCCTGGTTCCTACATCTATAATGCATTCCAATTCAAAGTATGATTATCTCCTATAAAATATTTCATTAAATATGAAACATGAAAGACATTGTACATTTTAGACAAGGTTGGCGGTAGAGCAATCTTGTAAGCAACTGGATTGATAATTTCAAGAACTTCAAAGGGTCCCACATAGCAAGGAGCTAATTTAGAATATTTCCCAAATTTGATAGAGATTTTATGTAGTTTAACTGTTAAAAGAACTTCTTTTCTTGGTTTAACTCTTAAAAGAACTTTCTCTCCAATAGAGAAATATCTAGGTGTCTGCTTGCTATCAGCATAACTTTTTTGCCTGTCATTGGCTTCTACCAATCTTTTCCTAGTTATTTTAACTTTTTCTTCCATTTCAACTAACATCTCTGGACCAATTCTAATCCTATCTTCCATCTTATCCTAGCTTATGGGAGTTTGACATTTTCTTCCATACAATGCTTCAAATGGTGCCATCTTAATAGTAGAATGATAGGAATTGTTATAAGCAAATTTCACCAGTGGTAAATATTCTTTCCACTTATATTGCTGGTCCATGCAATACATTTGTAACAAATATTCTAAAACTTGGTTAACTCTCTCAGTTTGGCCATCTATTTTAGGATGATATGTTGTACTTACATTAAGTTTGGTTCCTAGCACTAAAAACAAGGTTTGCCAAAACCTTAATGTTATCCGCACATCTTTATCCGAGATAATCTTTTTAGGAACTCCACATAATCTAAACACCTCCTGAACAAATTTGTGAGCCAATACTAGTGCTCTGTCAGTTAGATTTCCTAGTATGAAATGTGCAACCTTTGTGAGTTTATCAACCACAACCAAAATGGCATCATGTCTGTTCCTGGACATTGGCTGACCCTAAACAAAGTCAATGCTTATAACTTGCCATTTCCACTTGGGTATATGATGTGGATACAATAATCCTGCGGGATGTTGATGTTCTAATTTTACTCTATAACACTCCAGGCAACTTGCTAAAAATCTTGTAGCATCACCCTTCATTCCTTTCTAGAAGTAAAGAAGTTTTACATCTACTAAAAGTTTAGTTACTCCTGGATGTTCGAAATAAGGTGCACAATGGACTTCTTTCTGCACAAGATTTCTTAATTCAGCTGAATTTGGAATGTAAATTCTTCCTTTGTATCTCAATAATCCATTGGACTCAAAATGAAATCCATCATACCTTGAGTCTTTAGGATCGTTTCTAAAAGCTTTCTTGACTAGTTCATAATATTCATCCCTAGACAATTTTTGTAGTACTAAGTCTTTAAAATTTGCATGAATAGAAATAATCGAAGCAATATGCCTTCTTTGGATCACAACATCAGCTACCCTATTTTCCTTTCCCTTAATGTAGCTTATCTCAAAATCATAATCAGATATCAATTCTAACCATCTTCTTTGTCATGCATTGAGATGTAATTGAGAAAATATGTATTTAAGACTTTGATGATCTGATTTAAAGTATAAAAAATTTTCCCAACAAGTAATGACGCCACATTTGCAAAGCATGAATTACTAATGCTAGTTCTAAATCATGTGGGGCATAATTTTTCTCATAAGTTTTTAACTTCCTTGATTCATAGGCTATCACTCACCCATCTGGCATAAGTACACCCACTAATCCCTCCCCTGAGGCATCAGTTATTACTTCAAATTATCTTTCGAGGTTAGGAACTTTCAAAATTGGAGCAGTTGTTAACTTTTCTTTCAATAGATCAAATGCCTTATGACATTCATTTGTCCACTCAAAACGCTTTCCTTTTATTTGCAAGGAGGTGATTGGGCTTGCAATACTTGAGAAATTTAGAACAAATTTTCTATAATAGCTAGCCAAACCCATGAAACTATGTACTTCATGTACATTGGAAGGTATAGGCCAATCAAGAATAGCTTTGATTTTGGTTGGGTCAATAGATATCCCCTTAGCAGATATTATATGCCTGAGATACTGAATTTCTTTTTGAAATAAAAAATAATTTGAAATTTTTGCATATAACTTATGTTCCTTCAATCGTTGCAATATAATTTGCAAATGTTGCCTATGCTCTTCTTCATTTTTAGAATAAATGAGAATATCATCCAGGAAAACCAGAACAAACTTATCTAAACAAACTCTAAACATACGGTTCATGAGATTCATAAATGTTGCAGGAGCATCTGTCAAACCAAAAGGTAACACTGTGAACTCATAGTGTCCATACCTTGTCTTAAAGGTTGTTTTATGGATATCCTCATCCTTCAATCATAATTGATGATATCTTGATGGAAAATCAATCTTTGAGAACACTGTTGCTCCATGCATTTGATCAAAAAGATCATCTACGTGGAAAAGGATACTTATTCTTTACCATTGCCTTATTGAGCATACAATAATCAATACATAATCTTAGGGTTCCATCCTTTTTCTTGACAAAGATAACTAGTGCTCCCCAAGATGAAACACTAGGTCTAATCAAACCCTTAGCCAACAATTCTTGTAATTGAGATTTTAATTCCATTAATTCAGTAGCTATCATACAATATGGTGCTTTGGAAATAGGCTTAGATCTTGGTTTGATATCTATTGCAAAGTCAAAAATCCTTTTGGGAGGTAATCCAGGAAGTTCCTCAAGATCCTGGAAGTTTTGGAGATAAGTATACTTTTCTTCAAAAGACATACTTTGGTTTTTAGGACCTTCTTCAACTTGTTCCATTTTAACTGCAAAAAGCTAGCAGCCTTTGTGCCTAGTTCTTTTTAATTGCTTAGATGAAATAGGTCTAATCTTAACTTCTCTTTGAATACCCTAAAAACTGACTTTATACCCCCAGTCATCTAAACACTCAATTATATTTGAAAAACAATCAACTCTAGCTCTATGCCTTCTTAACCAATTCATTCCTATAATGACATCATAGGAACCTAAGGGGGATACATACAGATTCACCTCTATTGAAAAACTTGGAAAATCAACCCTAGCCTCAAACAAACATTGCTCTACTTGAGCCTTGGTTTGGTTAGTGTATCCTACAGTCCAAGGTTTAGACATATATCCATCTTTTATAGGAAATTTATTCAGAACTCTAGGTGATACAAAGTTTTTAGTAGCTCCAGTGTCAATCAAAATGGAAACAAGAACTCCAAATAAGGTACCTATCATTTTGATAGGTGTGATCTGATATTCAGCTTGACGATTCTCGAGAGTTGTATGGATTCTTTGTTGGAAAGTTGTTTGCTGAGAAGGTAAGGCAGTATTCTTTTGTTGTCCATTTTGTTTCTTGGTTGGACAACAGTTAACATAGTGATCTCCTCCACAAGTGAAACAACCTCCTAGGGGACATCTCTTTTCTAATGGCCTTCCAGTGGTATCATCATTTCTTTTGTAGTTATCATTCTTTTTATCATTTCCAGAGCCACTTTTATTCTTCTGATTTCCTTTACCATTTCTTTTGGCCTCATAATCCTTGTCATTTCTTCTTTTGGATGGTTGGGTAGTTGGGGTCTTATTGAATCTTTTGCAATTTCATTCACAATATACTAAAATAGATTATAGCTTTTGCTCCTACTTAATTGCCTTTTCATATACCTAATCCATTGTTGTGGGACCATGTACATCCACCTCCCAACCAATTTGAGCATTTAATCCCATAATAAACTTCTTGATTTTAAATCTTTCATCTTTTTGATATTGGGGTAGATATTTCAAGAGACAGGAAATTTTTTTGCATATTCCACCATGGACAAATCTCCCTAACGAAGATTCTAGAAGTCAGTCAAATTTTGACCAAAGTAGAGTTGTGGTAGCCACCTTTTCCAAAAAGTTCTACAAACTCGTCCCAGATTAGTCTTAGGAAACATAAATTTAGTTCCATCTTCTTATTCATCCACCATGTGGATGCTTCTCCTGCCAGTTGGAAAGCTCCCCAAACTACTTTAGTTACCTCCGAATAATTTCTAATTTCAAAATATTTTTCCATTTCTGTCAGTTAGGCTTCAACTGCATGACCAATTTTTGTTCCATCAAACTTAGGGGGAATGGCCTTTTTCATATCTATGGACAATTCAAGGGCAAGTCTATCTTTTGTTTCCTTCTAAAGTTCACTATTTTCTAGGCTTTCACTAGCCATACTATGGTCTTGTTGTCTTCCCCTACTCACATCATGAGAAAATTCATTTTCCCCTTTTGTGTTACCTTGCTCATTCACTCTCTTTTCCAAATTACTTAGTATTTCTTTTGTTTCAACAAGTATGGCTAGAATTTCATCCAGTTTAACTTCGGAGTTTACTTGCAAGTTGTTAGCCTCTTGATTCTCTTCCTGGTTTGTTCTTGTTTGCACCATGTTTGTAGATTCTTCTCACACCTGAGAATGTTGAGTTATCTATTAGTTTCCTAATTTTAATACATCTCATAAAATTATAACATAATTAATGCACACAAACAATGGTCAATACAAAAACAAACTCATCTTTATTATGGTTAATTTAAGAGTATATACAATCTTCATTGATACATATTATGATTCATTTATCATTTTACAAGGGGACTATATCCCTCTGAATCATCATCAGACACATACTCAAGGGGTGTATAACCCTCAGACTCACTACTAGAAGTAAGTACAATGATCTTAGTATTTGAAGGTATACGGGGATGTCTCATAATCATAGGTGTGTTATCTAGGCATGAGTCATCCATAATCCTAACTGTCATCTTAGCTGTCTCTAGGATTTTCTTTTTCACTCTTTTGATTTGAGTCATGGCATTTCTGAGTATTTCAGTGTTACTTAACCATATATCATTTTCATCATTAGTTCCTTCAATGGTTTTTGTTATGGCCTCATGCTCTCTTTTAGCCCGCAAGTAACATTCTTTCCCAATAAATGGCTTTCTAGCAGTCATTTTAAGACGTACCATCCTGGCACAAGAAATCAAAACATTAGCTACCCACTTAATGTTGATTCTAGGTTAGCATAATGGACTCATAAGCCCTGGTGCCAAACCTGATTGCTGTGATACCATATGTAATATCCTTCACAAAACTTAAAATCCTAATAATTACCATAAAGTAAAAAGATTCATGAGGTAAAATAGTAATAAAATTTTCTTTCCATAATTAATTTCAAAACAATGTGTATTAATTTGTAGCAATCTTCTTTTCGGAAGGGTAAATAACTTTAACAAGATATAAACTTGTCTTTCCAATTCCAAGTAATTGGAATATATTAAGTTATAAAAAATTTTAAAACTTATAAGTCATCTTACCAAGGGTTTGTTGCATCTCAATTGCTGACATCCTTATCACAAGCCTCGGCATGCCTCATGTTGAAGAGAGAGAAAGCATATTCAGAGTGCTTTACCTCCAACCACAGACTAATGGACTCCCATGCATCTTCCATTCTGGAAGTGGCCTTACCCTTCACGAAGAGTATAGACTTAGGGTGACCTACGGTATTTGTCATCTAAGTACTGGTGTTGTAACCTATGTAACACTATTGATCATACAACCCTAGATACCTTCTAACTAAGTATGATCATCCCAATAGGTTAGATAATCCCAGATATGGTGAACCAACAATGCACTTAGAGGCATGTACATTACTTTGGCCAAAGTTTCAATATGAAAAGCATTTGCAATAAACATAGTAGATTTGTTCACCAACCCCAACTCGACTTGGACAATATTGCAATCCTATAATGACTTGGTCAAATGAGTTTATCCAATCATTAATTGGTTTAGTCTCCTCAACTAGACATGTTATTTGAATAATCACTAGGCTTTTTTCCTTAGATTTCTAGGGTTTTTCTTTTTATAAGAAGCTACCTAATGCTTTTAGGCATAATGAAACTCATAAACTTAATTTGAATAATACCAACTTATTCTATCCTAGCATGACAGGATAATCGAGTGATAACTTGATAAGGTAAATGTATTAAATCTGTTAAAAGATTAAAATAATTAGAAGTTGCTAGGGTCTTATTCCTCCCCATATCTTGATATCAGTTTACAAAATAACCTAGGGTTAGAAAGAGTTATAATCATAAAAGAATACCGAACTTCTCTTTGCTCTCATCAATGAGGTCATAGTAATAATTTTTAAACAAGGCTAAATCTTGTTTCGATACAATCAAAGATTCAATCCTTGGTCAATATCAAAGTATAATTTTTCCCACAATAACTTGATATCAAAGAACATAAACCAAAGATGATAATTCGAGGAGTTTAATTTAAACATTCAAAATAGATTCATTGGCCTACGTGATATCAATTCTGTTGATAACTGAGAGGGGGGGTGAATTAGTTATCCTAAACTTTCTTTCAACTCAAAACAATCAGATCCACTATGTTATTTATTAGCATAGAAATTTAACCATTCATGAAAGCATAAAGCATAAACATCAGAGTAGATAAACATCAACACATGAGACACCAAGATTTTGACATGGAAAACCCGGTTAAGGGAAAAACCATGGGGTGATTAACCCAAGGATTATTCTCTGTTAGAAGAATAAGAAAAAGATGGCACCTGCCAATTACGGCTCATAGCCTGAGCACATTGCTCATAAAGAGGCACACTACCTACAAGAGACACACTGTCTACAAAGTGATAAGAATCATAATCTTGAACTGGAGAATGACATCATTACCATGTCCAGATTAGTTCCATTTAAGCCCAAAAACACTTGCTCTGCCTTTTGCACTTCTCTTCACTATGCCACACACATCCACACCACACACACTACAAACTGAATTCACAAACCCTTATTTATACAAGGCATCAACTTAGGAACATCCATCTAAGTCGGCAAACATTCACAGATCATTCGCAAGGCGTGTAATACATCCGGTCGGCCTGTCTCCAAAAGAACACCAACAACGGTGGTCATTACATCAAATCCAAACTCTAACTTCAATGTGGACTGCCAACATGAACTGGACATGATCCAAAGATCATCATAACCTTCCCTGAATCATCAAGAACATCCGCACTTCATCAGCTTACCAGAATTCTTCTCTTCATCATCTGGAACTTCAAGAACACAGACTACTGCCACTGTCATAAAGCAAAAGGTACTTTCAGACCTCCAAACCATTCACAAATTGAGATGACACATCACAAGAACATCCCAAACACTCCTTTCAATCTGCAGAATAGGAAGGTACAATTTCAGATCACATCGGACCTTTCTGTGACCATTTGTCACCACTGAACACCTACCAAAACCGGTTCCACACAAACAGCCATAACTTCTTTAGATCTTTATGTGGACCTCTGAAATCTTAATTGGAACATCTCAAGACTCATATCTACAAACCCTTTAATCCACATCCTTTGATACTCAACCTATTGTCTTCTTCTTATCACTGTTCTTCAATGTTCTGGATGGAGACTAGTTTCCTCAATAGCCTCAACACACAGCTCATCCAATCCTTCTTATCAATGCAATATGAGTATGTTGACATCAATGACAACACTGATTAACCTCATACTTGCAACAATCTCCCCCTTTGTCATTGATGGCAACATATGATGTGAAAAACCATCAAGACAAGAACTTCTACTTTCTGCCACAGCTCCCCCTATCAGCAACAACTCTTCACATGTCTTTCTTCCTTTACTGCTCCCCCTTTGATCATCAACCACTTATTTTTCACATGTCTTCTCTCCCCCTTTGACATCAATGGCAAAGGGCTCACACTTGCAATTCCAACACATCAGAATCATACTAACTGCTCCCCCTTAGTAGCGGCTCCACATCATCAATCCGGATCACAAGATATGACTATGATATCCATCGGACTGAAGCACAACAGTGCATCCTAATGCGTCACCGGAGGGGCCATGACCCTTAACTTCTCCCTGAGATACTCAAAAGAGTCCTTGGGAAGAGGTTTAGTAAAAATATCTGCAAGCTGATCCTTGGAGGGCACATACTCCAATCTGACTTCACCTTTGTTCACTTGTTCTCTCAAAAAATGAAATTTGATAGATATATGCTTGGTCTTAGAATGTAATACCGGATTCTTAGAAATATTTATTGCACTTGAATTATCACAGAAAATTGTGATAGGTTCCTCATATTCTACTTGAATATCTCTTAACATTTGCTTCATCCACAAAAGTTGAGTGCAACTACCTGCTGCTGCAATGTATTCTGCTTCTGTTGTAGACAGAGATATTGCTTCTTGTTTCTTGCTTAGCCAAGAAACCAACCTTTTTCCCAAAAAGAATGCTCCTCCACTTGTACTCTTCCTATCATCCACATCTCCTGCCCAATCTGCATCTGTATATGCATGAAGAGAAAATTCATGATCTCTGGGATACCACAGACCATACTCAACTGTTCTTTTCAAGTACCTAAAAATTCTTTTGATTCCCATAACATGAGATTCTCTGGGATCAGCCTGGAATCTTGCCACAAGACCAAATGCCTGCATTATATCCGGTCTAGTCTGAGTGAGATACAATAATCCACCAATCATTGATCTGTACTTTGTCTGATCTGTCTTAGGAGAGTCATCATCTTTACTCAACTTACATCCGTAGCCATAGGAGTGTTCATTGGCTTTGAATCTCCCATTCCAAATTTCTTCAATAGTTCTTTCATATACTTGGTCTGAGAGAAAGATTCCTTTCTTTGTCTGAGTAATTTGCAAACCCAAGAAGAAATTCATTTCACCAAGCATTAACATTTCAAACTCACTTTTCATTTGGTTTACAAAAGTTTTGCACATACTGTCTCTTCCTCCAAAAGTAATATCATCTACAAATACTTCAACAATTAAGATGTTTTCATGATTAATTTTGAAATATAGATTACTGTCAGCAGTACCTTTGTTGAAACCAATCTTCAAAAGATGTTTGTCTAGCCTCTCATACCATGTTCTTGGAGCTTGCTTTAGACCATACAGTGCCTTCTTCAATTTGCAGACCATATCACCATGCTCAGATAACTGAAATCCATCCAGTTGTTTAATGCACACCTCTTCTTCTAGATTGCCATTCAAAAAAGCAGATTTGACATCCATCTGATACACTTTGAAATCTTTGAAGGTAGCAAATGCAAGAAATAGTCTGATTGCTTCAATTCTTGCCACCGGAGCAAAAGTTTCATCAAAATCAATCCCTTCTATTTGAGAGTAGCCTTTGCAGACTAATCTAGCTTTATTTCTGATTACTTCACCATCTTCATTTAGTTTGTTCTGGAAGACCCATTTGGTTCCAATCACATTCTTGTTACTAGGTCTGGAAACAAGATCCCAAGTGTGATTTTTCTCAATTTGCATCAACTCTTCTTCCATAGCTTTGGTCCAATTTTCATCATTGCAAGCTTCATTTATTGTCTTAGGTTTAATCTTTGAAATCAGACAACATTCATCTAGATTTTGAGTAACATTCCTTCTAGTTTGCACACCTTTGCTTCTGTCACCTATGATCTGATCTTCAGAGTGGTTCAGTCTTATATACCTTGGAATTTTGGGAGTATCTTGCACTGTTGCTTCTTGATCAGGCTCATTCAGACCTATCTCTTCTTCCTGATTTACTGGATCAGTCTGACTCTGACTTACCAGAGAGGATTGGGCTCCTTGAACCTGAACACCATCTTGATCATCTTCATCAAACTCATAAAATCTTGAGGGCTTCTCAATTCCTTCATCAAGTTTCACATTAGTACTTTCTATCATCTTTCTCAGTCTCTTATTGTAACACTAGTATGCTTTGCTTTGAGTGGAGTAACCCAAGAAAATTCCTTCATCACTTCTAGCATCAAACTTTCCTAGATCTTCATCTCTTTTAATATAACACTTGCTACCAAATATTCTGAAATATCTCACAGTAGGAGTGATGCCAAACCAAAGTTCATAGGGGGTCTTACCGGTATTGTTTTTGATTTGAACTCGATTGAGAGTGTAGACTGTAGTGCTGATAGCTTCTCTCCAAAACATCTGAGGAACATTTGCTTCCAACATCATTGTCCTGGCAGCTTCTTGGATGGTCCGGTTCTTTCTCTCAACTACTCCATTCTGCTGTGGAGTCCTAGGAGCAGACAACTGTCTCTTTATACCATGCTTCTCACAAAAGTCTATGAACTCACCGCATGTGAATTCACCACCTCTATCAGACCTCAGACACTTCAGTTTTAATCCAGTTTGATTCTCTACCATAGCTTTGAAGATTTTAAACTTTTCAAAGGCTTCTGACTTCTCTTTTAGAAAGGTGACCCACATTATCTGAGAATAATCATCAATTAGTAACATGAAGTATCTATCACCTTGCATACTCTTGACTCTTGTCAAACCACATAGATCAGTATGAACTAGTTCCAATAATCCGGTAGAGGACTAATCTTTGCTTTTAAATGAAACTCTACTCTGTTTACCTAGCTGACATTCTTTGCACAAACCATTTGTAGGTTTTACCAATTTTGGAAGATCTCTAACAGCCTGAGTATTGCTTATCTTAATGATGTTATCAAAATTAACATGACACATCCTTCTATGCCATAACTAGCTCTGATCAACTTGAACAAGCAGACAACTTTTATCAGTACCAACCAAGTGAAAGATATTACCTTTAGTTTGAGTACCAGATGCAATCTCTATTCTGGATCTTTCTAGGATTTTGCATTTTCCATCTTTGAATCAGAGGTCATAACCTTTGTCCACCAACTATCCAACACTGAGAAGATTGTGCTTCAGACCTTCAACATACAACATATTACTAGTTTTGTTTCTTCCATTAAAAGAAATGGTTCCTCTTCCTCTGATTCTACCAGCTGAATTATCACCAAACTTTACCACTCCTCCTTCATATCTTTCCAACTCTAAGAACTTGTTCTTGTCACTGGTCATATGGTGAGAGCATCCACTGTTAATAACCCAATCATCCTTTTCTTGGACTTAGGCAGCCAAAGCTCTTTCTTCAACCTTATGATTGATAGATATTGGATCTTCTTCCTTGATAGCAATAAGCACCCATTCATTTCCAGATTTGTCTCCTATCTCTGATTCATCATATGTTACTCCTTCATTATCAGCTTCTTCATGAACATAATAACAATTCTTTTGAAACCTTTGTCTATTAGAATCTGACCTTGTAGATCTTTCTGGACATCTTGAGGCAAAGTGACCAATCTTATTGCAGTTGAAGCATTTAAAAGGTAATTTTCCTTCATACTTACCAAATCCTCTTGGTAGTCTTTTTGCAATGAGGGCTTCAAGTTGAGCTGTTTCTACTTCTTCCTCTTCCATATCTTTCCTTGCTTGTTTATACCATGACAGCTTCCTTGAAGAGTTCTCTCCCAGATCAAATCTCTATTTGCCTTTCACATAGGCACTGGCTTTGAATGCAGATTTAGTCTTGGGGTGATCATCTCCAAACTTGGTCATTTCAAAAGCAACTAGTTTGCCAGTCAATTGCTCTCTTGTGACAGTTGTATGGGCTCTGAATTCATCAATGGCAGCAACCTTGATTTTGTAGGCAACAGGAAGAGATCTTAGAATTTTGCAAACAATCTCATTTTCATCCAAGGTTCCACCAGCATTCCTGATTCCACACACCAGCTCATTTACTCTTGGCATAAAGGTAGTGATATTTTCATCATCTCTCATCTTCAATCTTTCAAATTTCCCTTTGAGACTTTGCAATCTTGCACTCTTAACAAACTCATCTCCTTCATGCAGAAGTTCCAGTTTAACCAAGATCTCATATGCAGTTGGTAGGTCAATAACATTTGAGAGTTCTGAGTCAGTCAAGGTACTTAGAAGAGCTTCTCTCATCCATAGATTATTTTCAGCATCTGTGATTTCATTCAGAGTTGTCAGACCACCCTGCGGAGGTACATAGGGTTTTGTGACCATGGATAAGTATGCCTTTCCCATACACTCCAAGTGACATTTCATGCGGCCTTTCCAGAGAGTGAAGTTGGTTCCATCAAACTTCAAACTATCCTTCTTATATGATGACATCCTGGATCTCCTCAAGCGGTTAAGCTCTCTTTAGAGGAACTTGGCTCTGATACCAATTGTTGATAACTGAGAGGGGGGTGAATCAGTTATCCTAAACTTTCTTTCAACTCAAAACAATCAGATCCACTGTGTTATTTATTAGCATAGCAATTTAACCATTCATGAAAGCATAAAGCATAAACATTAGAGCAGATAAACATCAACACATGAGACACCAAGATTTTGACGTGGAAAACCTAGTTAAGGGAAAAACCATGGGGTGATTAACCCAAGGATTATTCTTTGTTAGAAGAATAAGAAAAAGATGGCACCTACCAATTAGGGCTCACAGCGCGAGCACATTGCTCACAAAGAGACACATTGCCTACAAGAGACACACTATCTACAAAGTGATAAGAATCACAATCTTGAACTGGAGAATGACATCATTACCATGTCCGAATCAGTTCCATTTAAGCCCAAAAACACTTGCTCTGCCTTTCGCACTTCTCTTCACTATGCCACACACATCCACACCACACACACTACAAACTGAATTCACAAACCCTTATTTATACAAGGCATCAACTTAGGAACATCCATCTAAGTCAGAAAACATTCACAAGATCATTCGCAAGCCATGTAATACATCTGGTCGGCTTGTCTCTGGAAGAACACCAACAACGGTGGTCATTACATCAAATCCAAACTCTAACTTCAATGCAGACTACCAACATGAACTGGACATGATCCAACGATCATCATAGCCTTCCCTAAATCATCAAGAACATCCACACTTCATCAGCTTACCGGAATTCTTCTCTTCATCATCCAAAACTTCAAGAACACAGACTATTGCCACTGTCATAAAGCAAAAGGTACTTTCAAACCTCCAAACCATTCACAAATCAAGATGAGACATCACAAGGACATCCCAAACACCCCTTCCAATCCACAAAATAGGAAGATACAATTCCAGATCACACCGAACCTTTCTGTGACCCTCTGTCACCACTAAACACCTGTCGGAACCGGTTCCACACAAATAGCCATAACTTCTTTAGATCTTTATGCGGACCTCTGAAATCTTAACTGGAACATCTCAAGACTCATATCTACAAACCCTTTAATTCGCATCCTTTGATACTCAACCTATTATCTTCTTCTCATCACTGTTCTTCACTGTTCCGGATGGAGACTTGTTTCCTCAATAGCCTCAACACACAGCTCATCCAATCCTTCTTATCAATGCAATATGAGTATGTTGACATCAATGACAACACTGATTAACCTCATACTTGCAACAAATTCCACTCAAGGAACAAACAACTCACGGCTCTAATAGTACCAGGTTAACAATAACCATAAGCTAAGGCTACTATTCTACGGTTCCATACAGATTGTTTTCGACATGCAGGAGCTTAAAAGAAGATCATGAAATAGTATGGTCAAAGATATCTTATCTTGTGAGGACCTATGACTTTAGAATTACTTACAATGATTATTTCACAGCTAAACATGCCTATTCTATATACATAGTTTTCATACGTTAAGCACATAATGGTGCTATAATCTTTCTAGAGCTAACACATAAAGCTAAAACAAATTTCTGTGATGATCTTTTTTAGCAGAGACACTGCATTATAACATCTTAAGAATGTAGAATGGTAAGCTAACAGTAACTTGTTTGAAGTTGTTGCACACAAAGCAAAAGTTCTTCTATCTCAGTTTGGAGCTCACGCTGCCACCCTAGCCTCTATTCCTTGTGCTCTACTTGATTATCTTCCAGCTCAAGAGTATGTATTTTCTTCTGCTCCGCAACCAACGAGACCTCCCATCTTTTAAACATTTCTTCAAAATTTCTTGTCTCCTTGACTTGAGGATAATCATTTTTATCCAAACCATGCATGCGATAGGTTTTCTTTGGATATTTATCTCTTGCCATCCAAATTCATTAACGATACCTCATTGAGATGGTTGTAATAGCCTCCCATATTTGAGGGTGACTCAGCTTAAAAAGAATGTGAAAGAAGAGAGGTCTTCCAAAATATGTATCAGAATCCCATACTCGATTTAGGGTGTGTGGATTGCAAGGACAGGGTATGTACGACATCCAACATCTTTAGTTAGACATTCTCCCTCATCATGCAAGGTGACTCTAGTTGAGGTGGCAGTAGAGGATATACATTCTTTTCTCTTTGATTTGAGGATTTAGATAATGGTGTTTCTTAGATAATTTTTCAAAGAAGAGAGGTCTTCCAAAATATGTATCAAAATCCCTACCCATTTTAGGGTGTGTGGATTGCAAGGACAAGGTCTAGCATTGTGTAGGATGTTGACACTTTAGTTTTGTGGGTTTTTTTGGGTTGTTATGTTGCAACAACTTGGTTGTAATTGTGTTATTGTTCAACTTATGATAGTCATTGCCTTGTCTGTGTAAAAGGTTTTAGGTCCTTTCAAAACCTACTTTACACTTTAATAAAAAACAAATGATTCATAATATCCATGCCATGTAGTAGAAGTAAAAGTTAGTCATAGTTAGCTCCCTAGTTCACTACCTAATTGAACTTGATGCCAAACTAGATGACTAAGTTCACTAGACTAATCGTGTGAATAAACTCACAATCACCTTAAATAAATGGGGTCAACTCTCAAACAAATTTAATTAACATTTAGTTAGGATTTCATCATGCCTGGCCTATAAAAAGGCAATCATGTAATACAATGTTAAGGCTAGAATCATTTAATATTAGAAGTGCTTTATTATTCTTGCAACTTATAGTGTAATACTATCAAATTGGAAAGCCTATTTTGGATGAGTTTTATGTGTGCACAAGGTTCTTGGATGAATTTCGTCGCTGAACTCAATAAGGTCAAAGGGAAACAAGAGATGAGTCCTCATCTAAAAGTTTGACAATTTTAGAATTTCTTTGGTGCATACTATAGAAACCATTTCAAACACTTCTTTAAATTTTTCTCCTTGTTGAAAGGATACAACCTATTAGATACACCTTAGATTTAAACAGAAAAATCAAGGAACTAATCCTCCTCTAAGGGTTTGACAATTTTAAAAGTGGCTTTGGTGGATAGTGCAGAGGGTAACTTATAATCTTCCTTAGATTTCTCTCCTTGTTGGGGCTTTGTAGTTTAATGTCTTTCAACATTCACTTTGTAGTAACTTGTCTAAGAGGAGTACTAATTTGAGTGGATGGAAAATTATGATTAAAAAGGACCGAAATCAATCCAAGGCTAAAGCTAAAGCTACAATTCATCTGAACAATATTCCAAATCCACAATATACTCTCTTGATACAAAGTAGTGTTCTTTAATAAAATATAGATAACTAAAGCTAAGAATTAAAATGACAATGCAAACTAAGAAACTTGATGCAACAGAGATAATATGCTTAAGAAAAAAATCTTACTCTATGTGATATGAAGTGATTTAAGTGCAATGTACCTTCACTAGGACAAGATGCAAACTTACCTAAATAACCAAGAAAACCATGGTAAATAATTGAAACTATGCAAAATTAGCACAAGCAATAAATTACAAAAGTTATGAAAATGTTTTTTATTATGGTAAGTAAAAAAACAAGGGTACCTAACCCTTTACAAGATTAGAAATAGATAAACAGATTCCTGGGGTAGAGCCCAACACAACACCAATCCACCAAACAACCAACAACCCAAAAAAGGTAGACTAAATAGTGCATCGAAAGCACACTAATAGCAGAAACTAGACAAGGGATCAAACAACAACAGATCCCGAACAAGCAAATCTAATACCCTTAGACCTAGGGTGCAACTCCCTAATAGTCTTGAGGAACCCTTTCTTTCTACGATGAACCATGGTCTAAGAGACCTTTGAGTCAAGATCCAAAGAGCAAGGTGAGCGGGGGATCCTCTCGAGTCGTAACGGCCAATGGTGGCACCAACAAAGCTGACCCTAGAGAAAGCACAGTTGGATAAGTGGCTACAAAAGAAGAAGAAGGAGCATGACTTGTAGCCACCATGTGAAGAGCTGCCAAATCTAAATTAGGCAATACAGAAGGGGTAACAACAAATGGAATAGACATGCATTGGTTAAGAGAAGCTCGAGCCGAGATGGGAGATGAAAGAGGATCTGCCAACCCACCCACCAGAACAGCTTCAAGAGGGAGCTCATCCTCCCAAGAAGAATCATCACCACAAGACGAATCAACCTTTAGGGAATCATAGATAGTCAGGTGATCATCTAGAGCATATTTTCACCAAGTTACACACTTTTGCAATGTGATAAAGGACAATCAGTAGCCAAGTGGCCAACAACGAAACAATGCCGACATTTGAAGGGGATACCCTCATAGTCCAGCAATTGTTTCCAAGGCCTAGCTCCTACCATCAAAATGTCTCCAAAAAGGGGTTTGCAGGTGTCAATATCTACCAAAATATAGGCAACCATGGAGTGACCCATGAAAGTAGTAGAGTCCACTTTCAGAAAACAACCAATGGCATTGCTAATGCCCTCATAACAGGAATCCTCTCAGAACTGAAGGGGGAGGTTCAGAAGACGCACCCAAATCATCTTGATATTGATTTGCTCTGTAAGAGGATTGAAATTAAGAGTCCAGGTTTTAATGGACAAGGAAAGATCTCCCCACATCTAGACCCTACCATCCAATACTAGATCGCATTGCTTAGAAGAAGCAAAAGTCACAATGAAAAAACCACGAGTACTGGGAAAAAGCTCAATCTTCCCAGAGATCAGTGGTCTCCAAGACTCCAAAACCCACTTGTGTAGGTTAGGTAGAGAGGGCCACAATCCATTAAACCTATGTATTGCACTAGTATTGCAGTAAAACTCTTCATTTTCTGTGACCTCAGGGCCACACACCACCATGGGGGAAGTGCAGGCACAGGGGAGAGGCCGAACTCCCTTCCTCTCCCCCCTGAAGCACACAGAGCACTCGAACCAGCCACCACAACAAAAGATCAACAAGGGATAACAATGGCATGCTGCCTAGGAGCAACCACACCAGACCCATCCATAGTCAGCACACAATGTGTTCAAGCATTCATCTTTTCCTTTGAAATCCCATTCCTTTTGGGGGGCACTCTTGCCTCCTCAATCACAATGTTTGTCGTAGAATCCGCAGCATTCACAGGAGACCCTACACAATCAGCAGGATCACCAACTGTGACACACACACCCACCCCCCCGAGCAGAGGACAAGCCAGCAGCATTAGCAAAGATGCCCATGCCAACAACCCCAGTTCCAATGGATAACTTCCTGCTCGCATCCATTTCAAAAAAGTACTCTATAGGTAAAGTTATGAAAATGTTGCTAAGAATATGAAATGACAAAAAGCAAGAAAGTAGATTAAAATATTCCTAAAACATGCAATATATGACCTAATATGCATAAGAAATCTAAAATGTGATGTTGAAGACAAGAAAACCACAAACGTAAAATATTGAAAATGTTGCAAAAATTGCAAAACTAAGAAAACTATGAAAAGTTGTCAAATTTGCTAAACTACAAAAATTGTAAATGTTAACAATTGTCAAAACAACAAACACAAGGCTGAAATAAAATGTGTAAGAACAAAAGTAATTAAAGGTAAAACTATGGTACAAAACAACAATGATAAATGAGAGGAGAAAAACCTTGATAGAAATGGGGTGCGACATGTGTTTGTCATAGAAGAGAGAGAATGCTAATGATCCAAACTCATCAAAATCCCTAAGTAAAAGATTCAAAACTAAAGCTTCAATGACATGAAAAGAAAAAAAAACTACATTGTAGATCACAAGAAACAATGTCCAATAATTACTAACAATTTGCTTGACCCCTCATAAACTGAGGAAAGAAGTGAGTTTGTTGGACAAATTCAAAAAGGTTCATGTGGTGAAATTGAATTCACTCTTATGTAAAGAGAAAACTACATCGTAAACCGCAAGATATAGCATATGAATTATTATTAATGTTTTATTGACCCCTCATAGATTAGGGAAATAAGTGAGCTTAATGGATGAATTCAAAAATGTGTGGGGTGAAACAAAATTTTAAAGGCATCCATAACCCTCTATTTACCCATCCTAAACCTACATTTTTCTTTTGTATAAATGGTCACTAAATCAGCAATTCATAGGGCAAAATCACTAAAATCACAAACATGTCTACTAATCAATTTTGTAACTACCTAGGTGGTTACAAAACCCCCTAATAGTTATGTTTGTGTTACTAGCAATTATGAAACCTCCTAATAGTTATGTTTGTGTTGCATTGTGGCAATTGTCATCCAAACTTGGGGTTTTACTACCCTTTAAAAGAGAAATGGTTAAGACTTTACAAGAATCCACAAGGACTAAAGGCACTAATGCAAAAACAAAAAAACATAAATAATGATTAAGTTGATGCAAGTAAAGTGTTGCAACTACTACCTAAATGCACTAGTAAAATGGAGGCCAATAGGTCGTCAACAAACAAAAATGTGAAGCCATTAAAACCAAAAATTTCAAGTGCATGCTATTTTCTCTACTTCTAGTTAGATTTTGAAGGGAAGCAATTAAACCAAAGCATGTGGTCAAGTTTCCTTGTTCCTTACTAGAATTTGCTTGGGAATTTTTGGTGTAGAAAACAAGATATTATTTCCATCTTTCCCATAGTCTCATCACTCTTTCATCGTAACATTCTAAACATTATTTATATTGTTTCCATCCATAGCAAAGCTATGCATTGTTAATAATCATAAAACTAATAAATTGACGAAGATTAGCCATCTACATCTATCACTATAATGTAAACAACTTTTAGATGACCTAATTTAACTCTTCAATACAATGTGTAATGCTCATCTACTAAAATGTAGTTGATTACATGCCCTCCAAAGGGTAGAAAACTCACTTTTCCCCTAGTTGGCATTAAAGAAGATTCAAATTCTGGGTTTCCCTTTTCATATTTTTTTTAAAATTCGTTTTAAAGAAGATTGTAGGTTACACTATTATATTTCTCAAAATTTGTGTATTTAGACAACCAATTTTCTTATCACCTTTACCTCAAATACCTGCCTATAGTTTGACAAAATCTCAAAATGAAAACATTTATTTCATCTATAATTTATACATGAGATTGAATTAGCAACACTATACCATTTCTCTCATATACCAGTACATAATTGGTAATTTTTGAAATGGAAAGCTTCACAAAAGAAATACAACATTCCAAGGAGATTCACACAATATCCCTATCATCTCCATAAACCTAACTTGCATTCAATGTAGAATGTGTAACACATAACACCAATTACACACTGCATGCTAGATAATATGGTAGGAAATGAAGCAAAAGAACAACCCCATCATAAAAGATAAATGATGAAACATGATAGAAAACATGTACATTTCCCATTGCGTTAGAAAGTATATAGTTAGTTGTAAGAAAATAAACGAAGATGATAGCTTGGCTCACAAACAACAATAGTGAATCAACCTATAACATGACATCTTATATCCCAGATTCTCAAGGCACTTCTGACCAACATAATGTTAGAGTGGTGTAGATACTGAGAGGGGGGGTGAATCAGTATCTAAGAGCAATTTAACTTCCTTTTATAAATTTACAACAGTTTAATGCTTTGAATTTGTTTGTCCAAGCATTCATAAATAGTTTACAAGTATTTACAAACTGATTGCAAGTTTTTGAAACTGAAATTCAAAGTTATAAGTAAAAAACACATACCATGCACAAAAATAATGACACAAATATTTGTCTTGAGTGGAAAACCTCCAAGATAGAAAACCACTTGAACAAGTGCCTCACTGCCTTAAAAATCTCACTGATTAAAGGCCTCACTGGCATACTTCCAACAATGACTATTATATGAAAAGTTTACATACAGAGGGATACTATGTTTTGCTTTGATACATACTAATATAATATCAACAATGCATATACAATTATTTTTGCACCCACTGCATCATTCCAATTATATCAGTAACATATTTATAACATATCTTTTTCATTTACATTTTACTCTGTTTTGTAGGTATAACCATTTTGGTGGTTCCATAACTGTCATACAGTTTTCTGGTCGAATGGCCATTTCATTTTCAATTATTAACCATAACAGGGTAAGATATAACAAAAAAAACTAACTAGGGTTACAAACCCTTATTGTATTAGCCCATCACAATGAAGAATAGAATAATGTCTCTTTTACAAAAAAAACTTTAACCAAGGTCGAAACCCCATTTTTGTTTCATATCATCAGATGCAAAGTTTTTTGGCTGTGAATCCCAAATACAGTTATAACTACTTAACTGAAGTTTTTCAAAACTCATTTGAAACCTTAACAAAACATATCTCTTTTAATCATTCATAGATAATGCTCTTAGAAGAAAAACGGTCATGAAAAGAAACCTCTTTTATGCAAAGACCAATCAATCATAACTGTCACTGTCAAGGGTAAAATTAAAAGAGGGAAAATCATAACAACATCACCTGAAAATCTCTGTCAAAAGTTAAACAGTCACCCGTGTATATTCCAGAACCTTCCATCAATCCGTTGTCACAAATCTTCATCATCATTTCTACGTAGGGTATGAAACCCTAAGTATGAAGCTCATAACCGAAGCTCAAAACATTATCATATGAAAAAAGAAAAAAAGAATGCCTTTTTCCTGACTTCTCACCATGTAACCGGAGCTACGTGTAACCCTAACATGACCAGTGACTTCGAACAAAGAAAACTTGCACTTTACCATGTCAAAATCTCCATAAACCTGTTTGGGAGGTCATCACTAAAGAACATGCCAATGAAGAATATTTGCAATGTATGTGGTGCCCATTATGAGAATAACACAAGAGACACCCGATCATGGTCAACACTTAAACAAAATTGCATGCCTTAGACCATAGCTCATAAGAAACATTATAACTATTTCCATGTGTGTCAATACCACTACATCAAGCCATTAGGAGCTCATCATCTCTTTCCATGAAATCATAAATAGACCACTAAGTGCAAGAGCATGAAATAGCATAATATCAAATATAATTGTGTCACGAGAAAGATTATAACATATTGTTATACAAGCTCATCATCACCAAAAATACCACATAAGATCAAGTGACATGTCATAGAATTCCACAAAGTCATAGAGTTGTGGTTTGGTCATCAGGGACAACAACTGAGGAGGATAAGTAAGCCAACAAACTCCCCCTTTGTCCATGATGGGCAAAACACAACTTCCTCTCCTCATTTTTGACATCAGGGCAAAGGAAGTGAATGAATGCAAATGTTTGCAACAAACATAAATCCTGAAACGTGCATTATAAGAAAAGATGAAAAACATACCAATCATACCAAGGTTGTCTCATGACTGAGAAGTATCTAGAATATCTAAAAGAAGAAGAAGATGTCAGCACCATAATGAAATAACAGCAACATGATAAGCAAAAAGAGACAACAACTGAGGAGACTATCAATCAGAAACCAAGGTAACTGTCATATGAATTTGAAAATTATCAATGCATAGAAATATGCAAGTAGCTTCCCCTGAGTCCAAGAACTGAGAAACATTAAGGCAAAGAAGAAAAAGAGAGAACCCCAAGCTTATCCCTAAGACCCTCAAAAACTGCTCTAGGAAGTTGCTTATTAAATATACCAGCCACTTGATCAGCTGAAGAAACATAGTCCAATAGAAAATCATTAAGGAATACTTCATCACGAAGAAAATGATATTTGATTTCAATATGCTTGGTACGAGAATGCATCACAAGATTCTTGGATATGTTTATTGCACTGACATTGTCACATAAAATCTTGATAGGCTTAGACACAATAACCTTATAATCATTCAAAGTTTGAACCATCCAGAGGATTTGAGTGCAACAGGTAGTGACTACAATATATTCAGCCTCATTTGTAAATAAAGAAATAGAATCTTGCTTTTTGCTATGCCAAGAAACTATCCTTCCACCAAGAAACAATGCACTACTAGAGGTACTCTTCTTGTCATCAAGACTACCAGCCCAATCAGCATCTGTATATGTTGTCAAAGTAAAATCAGAATGCCTAGGATACCAAAGCCCATAATCCAGTGTTCCTTGTATATATTTAAGTATCATTTTCACTGCATTTAGATGAGTTTTCTTAGGAGCAGATTGAAATTAGGCTACTAAACAAACTATATGCATTATGTCAAGCCTAGTAGCAGCTAAATATAGTAAGCTACTTATCATAGACCTATAAAAAGTATGATCAACATCAGGTTTATCAGCATCAGCACTTAATTTGTAGCTAGTTTCCGTAGGTGTACTCACTAGATTACACTCAACCATTTGAAAACATTTTAGCATATCTTTGGCATATTTTGTTTGAGAAATAAAAATGCCTTCTTTTAACTAAGAAACTTGTAAACCAAGGAAAAATGAAAGCTCACCCAACATTGACATTTCAAATTTTGATGTCATGACCTTGGAAAGTATGAACTAAGTTCATCATTATTACTGCCAAAAATTATATCATCAACATATAGAACGACTATCAGAATGTGATCATTTTTAGTCATAAAATATAGATTACTATCAGCTTCCTCTCTAGTGAAGCCTTGTGATTGTAAATGTTTGTCTAATTTGGCATACCAAGCTCTAGGAGCTTGTTTAAGGCCATATAGTGCCTTTTTCAATCTATACACATGATGTGGCTTATCTTTGCAAACAAAGCCTTCAAGCTCATCCATATAGACCTCTTCTTCTAGATCTCCATGAAGAAATGTTGTTTTAACATCCATTTAATAGACCTTAAAGTTTTTATATACTGAAAATGCAAGCAATAATTTGATTGCTTCCAGTCTTGCTACAGGAGCAAAGGTCTCATCAAAATCTATGCCTTCTATTTGAGAGTAACCCTTACAAACCAGTCTAGCCTTGTTTCGAACAACAACTCCATTTTCATCAAGTTTGTTCTTGAAAACCCATTTGGGCCCAATAATATTTTTATCTTTTGGTCTTGGGACAAGTTCCAAAGTTTTATTTTTCTCTATCTAGGCTAATTCATCTAACATAACCTGAACCCACAAGTTATCTTTACTAGCTTCAACATAGGTTTTAGGCTCTAATTGAGACACTAAACAAATATGAACCTGTTGATTTGCTTGAGTAGTTTTTCTTCTAGTTGTTATGCCAGAGTCTAAGTCACCAATAACATGTTCATTTGGATGATTCTTTTGCAACAATATTCTAAAAGGAGTATATATAGAGGATTTAGAAGGAGTCTTAGTTTTAGGACTTACTGATTGTCCTTGAGGTACTCCAGGATCTGATTCTTATTCAGATTTCTCTGACCCTTCTTTTGTGCTTGGCTCTTCTTGAATGATTTCTTCAACTTGTTGAGACTGAGGTTGTTGTTCTTGCTGCAAATTCTCAACCACTTTGACATTAGAACTTTCAATTATTCTTCTTAATCTATTATTATAACATTTGTAGGATTTGTTTTTTACCAAAAGAAGATGTTTTATTTTGGTCCTTCTCTAATACTGGTTCTTATTCTGTTAAGGATGGTTATAGATATCTTTCCTCTCTGGATTTTCCATCTGTTCCAGATTGGCCTCAGTCGTTGTGTTGGAATGTTGCTTGTCTTCAAAAAGTAGGAGCCTTTGCATGGTTAGCTCTAAAAAATAAAATTTTAATGGGTCAAAGATTGGCTAGGCTGGGGATTATGGATTCCTTCAACTGTGTGTTTTGTGGTTTATGTGAAGAAGAGGTGGATCATCTGTTCATTTCTTGTCCTTTTGCTTTTTCTTGTTGGACATGGCTTTTTTCCAAATTAAGTTGGTCTTCTCCTCTTCCTAATTCTCTGTTGGATCTCTTTAGTAGTTGGCCTATTTTATTTAAAGATTCTACTTTTGCTACTATTTGGATTGTTGCACCTTCTATTGTTATATGGAACATCTGGCTTGAAAGGAATAGAAGGATTTTTAGAAAAGAGCGGAAGGATTTTAAGTCTATCTCCCTTATTATTGAAAAATCCATTTCAGAGGTTGTTTTGAATTATCTCAAATATTTAAAGACTTCTAATCTTCATTTCTCATCTTGGGATAATTCTATTTTGAAAAATTGGCCTTCTTTAGGTTCTTTTCCTACTTCAAATTCTTTTGCAGTCTTACAGTAGGATAGAAGTCTAGTTAAATGGTTGCCTCCCTCTGAAGATTTCATTAAGTTCAATTTTGACGGGGCGTCTCGTGGTAATCCGGGCCCTTCTTCCATTGGTGGGGTTTTTAGAAATATGAAAGGTAAAATTTTTAAAGCCTTTTCTGGTAAAATTCCTGATGGCACTAATAACCAAGCTGAGATCCTTGCTCTTGTTGAAGGTCTTAGGTTGGCTATTAGTTTAAAGGTTTTTAGACTCCATATTAAGGGTGATTCATTAATAATTATTAATGCCTTGAAAAAACATCATATTCTTAATTGGCATCTAGATTATCTTTTACAAGAGGCATGGCTTCTTCTGGATTCATTTGATAGTTTCATTATTTTGCACACTCTTCAAGAAGGTAATAATTGGTTGATGCTATAGCTAATTTGGGTTTTGAATTAGAATCCTCGCTAACTTATTTTGATGAGGATTTGGTTGGTAAACATCCATATTTGGCGGATATAGTACAATTTGATTGTTTAAGGTGTGTGACTTAATCCTCGCTTGTGTGGTTAATTGTATGCAGCATTTAGAAGTTATTTCTTGGAGAAGTCATTATTTCCACATGCACCAATACTCTATGTTTTGATATTAGCTGTCCATTGATTCATATCCTCCGTAAGTATCTCTGTCCTTGCTTGCTTACAGCGCCGGCTCACAACAAGTTTTATTCATTTCCTTCATGAGAGATGATGCTTACTAATTATGATTTTTTGATCCTTTGGGCTATATATTGCTTCTTGTTTATATGTTTAACCATCCTTCTTTTACTGTTGTTTGCTCTATGCGATGCAATGGAAGTTCAGCTTAACCGCAGGTTGTTCTTTCCTGTTTCAAAGTGGGAGTCTGCTTTCATTGGTTCTATGTCTTCGGATGGCTTAAGATCTATTTTTGCTATAGAAGGCCCAGAGGTGGAGGAAGCCATTAGAGATGTTATGGGTAGAGATATACTTGAAGGCCGTGCCCGAGTTCTTTATCCTTCTCAGATCTTCATGGTTTTTATTTCTAATGCTATGGATTTATTACAGGATATTGGCATAGTTCGTTAGCTTATTGAGAAGTATGTTCACCATTTTCTTTTTTCTGATGATAGTGTTGCTGTAGCCTTTTAGAATTATGATCTTTTTGGTTCAGAGGCTCTTATTGGTGGCCTTTTTACCAAGTGTCAAGTCCTTCACTCTCCTGCCCATAATTGTGTATTCAATGCTACTCGTTCTTCTCTATTGAATGAGAATGAAGATTTTCTACATCTTTCTTTACATGCACATGGTAAAGAGATTGGTGAGAGCTTATCTAATAGAGTGGATGAAAAATTTCAAGCCCTGTTGTTTTTAGTGCAATTTCATCCTCTTCTTCCTCCTCCTCCGGGCTCGCCTATTGAAGATCATGCTGTGGGGGATCCGAATTATCTTGTGCAGGATTTGAATGCTGAAGTGAATCTAGGTTAGATAATAGTCTTTTTTTTGGGATTCTGATTCCCTGATGGAATCTCGGTTTTAACAGTCCATTGATCAAAATGTAATATTTTGTTAAATTATACATGTAAAATCTTGCTCCTGATTTTGTGAAGTGTTTGGAGCTTTTTGTATTCTCGAGCTACAACTGGAGGTTTTCTTCCCCTGGTTCTTTCCTGCCAGTATGCTCGTCGAACCAGGGATTGTAATTATTCTTATTATCTAATATAATTACAGTGGTCCGCCACTTTTGTTTAAAAAAAAAAACATTTGTAGGATTTGCTATGAGTAGAGTAACCTAGAAAGATCCCTTCATCACAATGTGATTTAAAACTTCGTAGATGATCTTCTCTTCTTATGTAGCATTTGCTGCCAAAGATTTTAAAATAAAAAACATTAGTAGACTTACCGTACCAAAGTTCATAGGATGTGTACCTAGTTTTGACTTTTATTTGTACCATGTTCAAAGTGTAGACTGTTGTATGAACTACTTCTTTCTAGAAGGCATTTGATAGTCTAGCATCTTGGAGCATGGTTCTAGCCATCTCCTTTACTCTCCTATTCTTTCTTTTGGCCACCCCATTTTGTTGAGGTGTTCTAGGAGCTGCAAACTATCTTTTTATGCGATGTTTTTCACAATATTCCAAAAAATAGTAGAGGTATATTAACCTCCATTATCAAACCTTAAACACTTCAATTTTAAGTCTGTTTCTCTTTCTACGATTCTTTTGAAAATTTTAAATCTGTCTAATGCCTCAGATTTATGCTCGAGAAAGGTGACCCAAGTCATCCTTGTGTAATCATCTATGAACAACATAAAATATCTTTCACCATTTAAAGATTTAGTTCTGCTTGGACCACATAAGTCAGTGTGAACCAACTGGACAGGTTCTATAGAAAATTGTTCTTTAGATTTATGAACATTTCTTGTTTGTTTTCCTTGCTGACACTCTTTGCAAACCAGATTTTTAGGCTTAGAAAAAGCAGGCATATGTCTAACATTTTTGTTGTGGCTAATTTTTACTAAGTTATCAAAATTAATATGCCCCAATCTCCTATGCCAGAGTTTTCTTTCTTCAATTTGACTCATAAAACATAGATTGTTTTTGCAATCATTAGCAGATCCATGCAGATTATAAATGTTATCTTTCATTCTTAAACCTGAAGCAATTACCAGCCATAAATTTTTGAGAATCTTGCAGCCTTGAGATGTGAAAACTACATCAAATATGCTATCACAGATATGGCTTACACTTAATAGATTATGAGTTAGTCCTTCAACAAAATAAACATCTTCTAGAGGTGTGTTATCTTCTCGAAGGATTGTACCTTTTCCTATGATTTGTAAACAATAATCATCACTGAACTTGACTGACCCATTTGAACAATTTTCAAATGAAATGAATTTATTTCTATCCCTAGTCATATGATGGGAATAGAAACTATCTACAACCCAGATTTCATTTTTCTTTGCATGAAATGCAACTTCAACAATCATAGCCTTGCTGATTTTGGGTACCCATTTCATCTTGGGTTGCTTAGTAAGAGAAACAATTTCTAATTTACAAAACTTGGCAATGTGTCCAAGTTCTTCGTAGTTGAAACATCTTAACTTGTTCAAAAAATTAAAAATCCTACCATTCAAAAAATTGAGTTGCTTTCTAGATGCAAACTTGCATTCATTTTTTCTATGCCCATATTGATAATAGTAAAAACAATAACCAGAAAACCTAAAAGGCATTTTACCTTTAAACTGATTATCATTAGAGCATTGGCCTTTTGAGAAGCCTAGACCAGTCATGTCTTTATACACTTTTTGTTTACCTAGCATATCAGCAAGTTTATCACTGTTTTTACACATCTCAAGTTCTTTTCTCAGTTTAACTATTTCAGCCTCCTTAGAACAACACTCTTTATCCTTGGCTTTTAACTGTTCTTGAGTATCTGAAAGTATTTTTCTATTTTCTTCAAGACTTAGTTTTAAATTAGAAATCTATTTTTCTTAACTAGTTATTAACTTGCTTTGCACTCCATTTTCATTTTTAAGCCTTCTAATTTCACCAAAGGCGCATTTTAACTCACCTTCTAAATCAACTTCATTTTTAGATAGTTCTATTTTTTCTTCTTCTAGTTCAACAATGATTGTTGCCATGAAGATGTTGCAAGTATGAGGTGAACAAGTGTTGTCATTGATGTCAACATACTCATATTACATCGACAAGAAGGATTGGATGAGCTGTGTGTTGAGGATATTGAGAAAATTACCCTCAGTCAGGAATAGTGAAGAACAGTGATGAGAAGAAGGCAAATATATTGGATAGGTTGAGAATCGGAGGATGCGG
Source organism: Cunninghamia lanceolata (assembly GCA_027924645.1). Taxonomy (NCBI): domain Eukaryota; kingdom Viridiplantae; phylum Streptophyta; class Pinopsida; order Cupressales; family Cupressaceae; genus Cunninghamia; species Cunninghamia lanceolata. Next base: position 2,779,799 of record BSBN01001074.1, on the reverse strand, counting down.
ATTAAAGGGTTTGAAGATATGAGTCTTGAGATGCTTCAGTCAAGTTTTCAGAGGTCCGCATGAAGACCTGAAGAAGTTATGGCTGTCTGTGTGGAACCGGTTCCGGCAAGTGCTTAGAGGTGACAGAGGATCACAGAAAGGTCCGGTGAGGTCTGGAATTGTACAATCCTAATCTACGGATTGGAAAGAGTATTTGGGATGTCCTTGTGATGTGCCATCTCAAGTTGTGTATGATTTGGAGGTCTGGAAGTACCTCTTGCATTATGACAGTGGCGACAGACTGTGATCTTGAAGTTCCGGATGAGGAAGACGAGATTCCAGCAAGTAAAGGAAGTGCGGATGTATCCGGACATTCAGGCAGGCTTGTTAAGTTTTCTGGATCATGTTGAGGTTGTGTTGTTGATCCGCATTGATAGTAGAGCCCGGAATTGAAGTTATTCTTCCAGATGAAGTTCTTGCTCTGTTTAGCCGACCGGATGAGTTGTTCATCCTGCGAATGTTCTTGTGGTGGCCGACCGGATGTGTTATTCATCTTGCGGATACTCTTATGATTGTTTGCCAACTTAGATGTTTGATCCTAAGTCGATGTCTTGTATAAATAACGGTCTGTGAGTTCATTTCGGTGTGTGGTGTGTGGATGAGTGTGGCATAGCGAAGAGAAGTGCGAAAGGCAGAACAGAGGTTTTTGGGCTTAATTGGAACTGATCCGGACATGGTAGAGATGTCATTCTCCAGTTCAAGACTGTGATTTTTATCACTTTGTAGACAGTGTGTCTCCTTGTAGGCAGTGGGCCTCTTTGTGAGCAGTGTGCTCGGGCAGTGAGCCCTAATTGGCATGTGCCATTTATTTTTCTTTATTCTTCTAACAGAGAATAATTCTTGGGTTAATCACCCCGTGGTTTTTCCCTTAACCGGGTTTTCCACGTCAAAATCTTGGTGTTCAATGTGTTGATGCTTATCTGCTCTTGTGTTTATGTATTATGCTTCCATGGATGATTAATTGATATGCTACTAATTAACAACAAGAATCAAGTGTTTGAAAGAGCAAGTAGTTTTATACAACTGATTCACCCCCCCCCCCTCTCAGTTGTATGCCCTAGATCCAACAATTGGTATCAGAGCTAAGTTCCTCTGATAGGAGCTTAACCGCTTGAGGAGATCCAGGATGTCGTCATACAAGAAGGATAGTCCGAAGTTCGATGGAACCAACTTCACTCTCTGGAAAGGTCGCATGAAGTGTCACTTGGAATGTATGGGAAAAGCATATTTGGCTATGGTTTCAAAACCATATGTACCTCCACAAGGTGGTCCGACAACTCTGAATGAAATCACAGAAGCTGAAAACAATCTGCGAACCAAGGAAGCTCTTCTAAGTGCATTGAATGACTCAGATCTCTCGAATGTTATTGACCTACCAACTGCATATGAGATCCTGACTAAACTGGAACTTCTGTATGAAGGAGATGAGTTTGTCAAAAGTGCAAGGTTGCAAAGTCTGAAAGGGAAATTTGAAAGATTGAAAATGAGAGATGATGAAAACATCACTACCTTTATGCCAAGAGTGAATGAGCTGGTATGTGGAATCAGAAATGCTGGTGGAACTTTAGATGAAAATGAGATTGTCTGCAAAATCCTAAGATCTCTTCCTGCTGCCTACAAAATCAAGGTTGCTTCCATTGATGAATTCAGAGCCCACACAACTGTCACAAGAGAACAATTGGCTGGCAAACTAGCTGCATTTGAAATGACCGAGTTTGGAGATGATCCTCCCAAGACTGAATCTGCTTTCAAAGCCAGTGCCTATGTGAAAGGCAAACAGAGATTTGATCCGGGAGAAAACTCATCAAGGAAAATGTCATGGTATGATCAAGAAAGAAGAGACATGGAAGAAGAAGAAGCAGAAACAGCTCAACTTGAAGCCCTCATTGCAAAGAGACTGCCAAGAGGATCCGGTAAGTATGAAGGAAAACTACCCTTTAAGTGTTTCAACTGCAATAAGATTGGTCATTTTGCTTCAAGATGTCCGGAAAGATCTGCAAGGTCTAATACTAACAGACAAAGGTTTCAAAAGAATTGCTATTATGTTCATGAAGAAGATGACAATGAAGGAGTAACAGATGATGAATCAGAACTAGGAAGCAAATCCAGAAATGAGTGGGTGTTTATTGCCATCAAGGAAGAAGATTCAATACTCTCTGAATCTGTCAATCACAAAGTTGTTGAAAAAGCTTTGGCTGCTCAGGTGGAAGAAAAGGATGATTGGGTTATTGACAGTGGATGTTCTCACCATATGACTGGTGACAAGAATAAGTTCTTGAATTTGGAAAGGTATGAAGGAGGAATGGTAAAGTTTGGTGACAATTCTGCTGGTAGAATCAGAGGCAGGGGAACTATTTCCTTTGATGGAAAGAGAAAAACAGGTAACGTACTGTATGTTGAAGGATTGAAGCACAATCTTCTTAGTGTTGGTCAGTTGGTGGACAAAGGCTATGATCTCCGGTTCAAAAATGGAAAATGCAGAATCTTTACAAACTCTGGAACTGAGATTGCATCCGGTACTCAGACAAAAGGTAATATCTTTCATCTGGTTGGTTCAAATAAAAGTTGTTTGTTTGCTCAAATTGATCAGAGTTGGTTATGGCATAGAAGAATGTGCCATGTAAATTTTGATAACATCATCAAGATAAGCAATACTCAGGCCGTAAGAGATCTTCCAAAATTGATGAAACCTACAAATAGTTTGTGCAAAGAATGTCAACTAGGTAAACAAAGCAGAGTCTCTTTCAAAAGCAAAGATCAGTCTTCTACCGGACTGTTGGAATTAGTACATACTGATCTCTGTGGTCCGACAAGAATCAAGAGTCTGCAAGGTGATAGATATTTCATGTTGTTAATTGATGATCATTCCCGGATGATGTGGGTTACCTTTCTAAAAGAAAAATTAGAAGCATTTGAGAAATTCAAGATCTTCAAAGCTATGGTAGAGAATCAAACCGGATTAAAACTAAAGTGTCTAAGGTCTGATAGAGGTGGTGAATTTACATCTGGTGAGTTCATTGATTTTTGTGAGAAGCAGGGTATAAGGAGACAGTTGTCTGCTCCTAGGACTCCACAGCAGAATGGAGTGGTTGAGAGAAAGAACCGGACCATTCAGGAAGCTGCCAGGACAATGATGTTGGAAGCAAATGTTCCTCAAATGTTTTGGAAGGAAGCTATCAGCACTGCAGTCTACACTCTCAATCGAGTTCAAATCAGAAACAACACCGGTAAGACCCCCTATGAACTCTGGTTTGGCATCACTCCTACTATGAAATATTTTAGAGTATTTGGTAGCAAGTGTTATATTAAAAGAGATGAAGATCTAGGAAAGTTTTATGCTAGAAGTGATGAAGGAATTTTCTTGGGTTACTCCACTCAAAGCAAAGCATACCGATGTTACAATAAGAGATTGAGGAAGATGATAGAAAGCACCAATGTGAAAGTTGATGAAGGAATTGAGAAGCCTTCAAGATTTTATGAGTTTGATGAAGATGACCAAGACAGTGTTCAAGGACCTCAATCCTCTCCGGTGAGACAGAGTCAGCCTGATCCGGTAAATCAGGAAGAAGAGATAGGTTTGAATGAGCCTGATCAAGAAGCAGCAGTGCAGGATACTCCCAAAATTCCAAGGTACGTAAGACTGAACCACTCTGAAGATCAGATCATAGGTGACAAAAGCAAAGGTGTACAAACTAGAAGGAATGTTGCTCAAAATCAGGATGAATGTTGTCTGATTTCAAAGATTGAACCTAAAACAATAAATGAAGCCTGCAATGATGAAAACTGGACCAAAGCAATGGAAGATGAATTGATGCAAATTGAGAAAAATCATACTTGGGATCTTGTTCCCAGACCTAGAGACAGGAATGTAATTGGAACCAAGTGGGTCTTCTGGAACAAATTAAATGAAGCTGGTGAAGTAATCAGAAACAAAGCTAGATTGGTCTGCAAAGGCTACTCTCAAATAGAAGGAATTGACTTTGAAGAGACTTTTGCTCCGGTGGCAAGAATTGAAGCAGTCAGATTACTTCTTGCATTTGCTGCCTTCAAAGACTTCAAGGTATATCAGATGGATGTCAAGTCTGCCTTCCTAAATGGTGATCTGGAAGAAGAAGTCTACATTGAACAACTGGATGGATTTCAACTGTCTGATAATGATAATATGGTCTGCAAGTTGAAGAAAGCTTTGTATGGATTGAAGCAAGCCCCAAGAGCATGGTATGAAAGGTTGGATAAGCATCTTGTGCAGATTGGATTCAACAAAGGTACTGCTGACAGTAACTTATATTTCAAAATTGATCATGAAAACATATTGATTGTTGAAGTGTTTGTGGATGATATCATTTTTGGAGGAAGAGATAGTATGTGCAAAACTTTTGCAAATCAGATGAAAAGTGAGTTTGAAATGTCTATGCTTGGTGAAATGAATTTCTTCTTGGGTCTGCAAATTACTCAAACAAAAGAAGGGATCTTCATTTCTCAGACCAAATATGTGAAAGAATTGTTAAGAAAATTTGGTATGGAAGACTCAAAACCTATGAACACTCCTATGGCAACCGGATGTAAGTTAAGCAAAGATGATGACTCTCCAAAGGCAGATCAGACAAAATATAGATCAATGATTGGTGGATTGTTGTATCTCACTCAAACTAGACCAGATATAATGCAGGCTGTTGGTCTTGTGGCAAGATTCCAGGCTGATCCTAGAGAATCTCATGTTATGGCAATCAAAAGAATTTTTAGGTACTTGAAAGGAACAGTTGAGTATGGTCTATGGTACCCTAGAGATCCGGATTTCTCTCTTCATGCTTACACAGATGCAGATTGGGCAGGAGATGTGGATGACCGGAAGAGCACTAGTGGTGGAGCATTCTTTTTGGGGAAGAGATTGGTTTCTTGGCTAAGCAAGAAACAAGATGCAATATCTCTGTCTACAACTGAAGCAGAATACATTGCAGCAGCAGGTAGTTGCACTCAAATCTTATGGATGAAGCAGATGCTAAGAGACATCAAAGTTGAATATGAGGAGCCTATCACAATTTTCTGTGATAATTCAAGTGCAATTAATATTTCTAAGAATCCGGTATTGCACTCTAAGACTAAGCACATATCTATCAAATTTCACTTTTTGAGAGAACAAGTAAACAAGGAAGAAGTCAGATTGGAGTATGTTCCCTCCAAGGATCAGATTGCAGATATCTTTACAAAACCTCTTCCCAAGGACTCTTTTGAATATCTCTGGGAGAAGTTAGGGGTCATGGCCCCTCCGGTGATAAACTAAGATGCACTGATGTGCATCAGTCCGGTGGATATCACAATCATATCTTGTGATCTGGATTGATGATGGGGAGCTGCTACTAAGGGGGAGCAGCTGGTATGATTCTGATGTATTAGAATTGCAAGTATGAGCCCTTTGCCATTGATGTCAAAGGGGGAGAGAAGACATGTGAAAAACAAGTAGTTAATGATCAAAGGGGGAGAGAAGACATGTAAAAAGTTGTTGTTGATAGGGGGAGCTGTGACAGAAAGGAGAAGTTCTTGTCTTGATGGTTTTTCACATCACATGTTGCCATCAATGACAAAGGGGGAGATTGTTGCAAGTATGAGGTGAACAAGTGTTGTCATTGATGTCAACATACTCATATTACATCGACAAGAAGGATTGGATGAGCTGTGTGTTGAGGATATTGAGAAAATTACCCTCAGTCAAGAACAGTGAAGAACAGTGATGAGAAGAAGGCAAATATATTGGATAGGTTGAGAACCGGAGGATGCGGATTAAAGGGTTTGCAGATATGAGTCTTGAGATGCTTCAGTCAAGTTTTCAGAGGTCCGCATGAAGACCTGAAGAAGTTATGGCTGTCTGTGTGGAACCGGTTCCGGCAAGTGCTTAGAGGTGACAGAGGATCATAGAAAGGTCCGGTGAGGTCCGGAATTGTACAATCCTAATCTGCGGATTGGAAAGAGTATTTGGGATGTCTTTGTGATGTGCCATCTTGAGTTGTGTATGATTTGGAGGTCCGGAAGTACCTCTTGCATTATGACAGTGGCGACAAACTGTGTTCTTGAAGTTTCGGATGAGGAAGACAAGAGATTCCAGCAAGTAAAGGAAGTGCGGATGTATCCAGACATTCAGGCAGGCTTGTTAAGTTTTCTGGATCGTGTTGAGGTTGTGTTGTTGATCCGCATTGATAGTAGAGCCCAGAATTAAAGTTATTCTTCCAGATGAAGTTCTTGCTCTGTTTAGCCGACCGGATGAGTTGTTCATCCTGCGAATGTTCTTGTGGTGGCCGATCGGATGTGTTATTCATCTTGCGGATACTCTTATGATTGTTTGCCGACTTAGATGTTTGATCCTAAGTCGATGTCTTGTATAAATAACGGTCTGTGAGTTCATTTCGGTGTGTGGTGTGTGGATGAGTGTGGCATAGCGAAGAGAAGTGCGAAAGGCAGAACAGAGGTTTTTGGGCTTAATTGGAACTGATCCGGAAATGGTAGAGATGTCATTCTCCAGTTCAAGACTGTGATTTTTATCACTTTGTAGACAGTGTGTCTCCTTGTAGGCAGTGGGCCTCTTTGTGAGCAGTGTGCTCGGGCAGTGAGCCCTAATTGGCATGTGCCATTTATTTTTCTTTATTCTTCTAACAGAGAATAATTCTTGGGTTAATCACCCCGTGGTTTTTCCCTTAACCGGGTTTTCCACGTCAAAATCTTGGTGTTCAATGTGTTGATGCTTATCTGCTCTTGTGTTTATGTATTATGCTTCCATGGATGATTAATTGATATGCTACTAACTAAAAACAAGAATCAAGTGTTTGAAAGAGCAAGTAGTTTTATACAACTGATTCACCCCCCCCTCTCAGTTGTATGCCCTAGATCCAACAGAAGAGTGTTTCATCTATTTCATCAGAAGATTCTTCTGATGCACTATCTATTATTCTAGAAATTAGACTCTTTTTCTTTTTAAAAGAACTTTTCTTTTTGATGTTGAAAGGTATTTTCTTATATTGTTTTCTATTATCCTCTTGTTCACTGTCAAGTTCTAAATTTGGACACTTTACTGCATAATGTCCTATTTTTCCACAGTTGAAGCATTTAAAAGGTAATTTTCCTTTATATCTACCTAAACCTCTTCTGAATTTACTAACAAAGACAGATTCATCTTCCCTGACATTTTTTCAGTTTCACAACTTGTTTCAGTATCCTTTTTCATAGTTTTAAAAGCTACTTCCTTTTTCATAGTATCCTTTTTCATATGCAGTAAAAACTCCATGAAGAGTGTCAATAGTTATTGTCTTCAAGTCATTATCTTCAACCACAGAGGTTTTGGAGTCATATTTGGGAGTTAGGGTCTTTAAGACCTTCTTAACTACTGTTGTCTCTTCTAGTTTCTCCCCTAGACCTCTAATATTGTTTACAATTTCCTGAACTCTTTGAAGATATTCAGCTACCTTTTCATCATCTTTCATTCTCATTCCTTCAAATCTTTCTCTAAGATCTTGTAATTTAGCTTCTTTAATACTTTCATCTCCTTCGTAAATATTTGACAACTTAACCCAAATAGCTTTAGTTGTATCACATTCCATAATTTTATTTAAAACTTCATTAGACAAGCCACAACAGATAGCACTAGCAACCTTTGAGTCACAATCAAGGGCCTTTTTTTCATAAGCATTAGATGGTTTGCCTGTGACAGTACAACCAGTTTCAATGGCATCCTAGACATCATATCCTAAAGACTTGATATGATGAGTCATTCTATGTTTCCAAAAGGTATAATCTGTACCATCAAATAATGGTGCTTTGGATATAGAGAGACCATCTTGGAAAGACATGATAACCACTCAACCAAGAATCCCCTTAGGCTGATTAGGCCTTATAGACAAAGGGTTTGGCTCTGATACCACTTGTTAGAGTGGTGTAGATATTGAGAGGGGGGGTGAATCAATATCTAAGAGCAATTTAACTACCTTTTATAAATTTACAACACTTTAATGCTTTGAATTTGTTTGGCCAAGCATTCATAAACAGTTTGCAAGTATTTATAAACTGATTGCAAATTTTTGAAACTAAAATTCAAAGTTACAGGTCAAAAACACATACCATGCACAGAAATAATGACACAAATATTTGTCCTGAGTGGAAACCCTCTAGGGCAGAAAACCACTTGAAAAAGTGCCTCACTAGCTTAAAAATCTCATTGATTATAAGCCTCACTAGCTTACTGTTGTCTCTTAGATTTGCACCCTTGCCCAGTTGAAAAACTTGGCAATCTAGAGAAACATGGGAATGATCTTGAAGTGTGGGACCTTGCAAAATGAGATCAGACCTCCGGAGAAGGCTAGCTTCCTTTAACTAGTTATCACCTAAAATCTACTAGATTTACAGAGGAAAAGGGAGGAGGAATACTTTTAAAAATGAAAGATAAAACAAGAAAACTTGAAAATAAAGGGTGATTCACCAAGTTGAATAAAAGAACCCTCATAGAACTAAGAAGATGCACAACACAACCAGATACAACATATAGACATACACAGATTCAGATGATTCCAATGAAGGTGAGAAACAAAATGGTTAAGAGGAACAAAAAGTTCATAGACAATCATATGCAGATTCACACTAAACTAAAAATCGGTAAAAGAGGTAAAATAACTTGCATATATTCAATAAGAAGGCATAGTTACAGTAGAGGAAAGCTCTATTTGGAAATAGAAAGACATAATACTAAAAATTTCCAACCCTTTTTACATCCCATGCCAATGAATATATAGCATTTGCATTTTTTACCTAAGTCGATTACAATGAATTCGCCCCATGGGCCCTGTCAGGAAATATCTGTGCCAGAAGGGACATCCACCTGCAAGAATTCATGGCATAAAAATATCTGGAATAGGGGCAAATGGAAGATATTTTAAATCTTCAATGTGAGTTGTTGAATCATCGACCTACACTCATAAATGCAACAAATATCTGCATTTGTATATGCTAAATCAGTCGCTGAAATGTCCAATCGATCGCGCCTGTAGACTTGCATCAAACTTTGTGATGCAAAGGCATCCACACTAAAACCTTGACACACAGCATGTATGTCTGCAACCCTTCATCATCATCATCATATTTCCCTTAACACTGTTAGCATCATCATATTTTCTTTACCGACCAATATCCTCCTGCAGACAAACCTTTGACCTTTCGCCTGTCAGCAGCATCATCATATTCGGCAAGTGCAATCATCCTCCTGACGATCACTCTTCACCTTACCGCCAACCTCTATCTGTAGCATCATGATGTTCGACATCATCTTCATCAGCAGGATATAAAATATCAGGTTCCTCCCATATATCCTAATGACGACAACCTCATGCACCTTTCCTTCAGACGCTTACGTCACCCCGATATCCGACCCACTTAAACAAGCAGCATCAGGATATGACTTATCTGGTCATATTGAAACATCCTGATGGTGATACCCAACTTTATGCAGATGACAAATATTCTACCGAATATTCCTATCACGATCCACTTATCTCCCCGATGCCTTACGCCTATGCTAAAACACTTGTTGTCGCCAGATAAACCTTTATCGGGTGATACTTTGGAATGTCCTGATGACGATTATCCTGATGACGATGACGTCACATGCATTCCCTCCAATATCCTGCTTATCGGCCAAACATAACATCATCGGCCCGCGATGGAACTGTCAACCCGATCTACTAACTTATGCCGATATACTCTCCGTCGGCAACACCTTGCAATTATCACCCCAATGCGCATTCACCTTATGCAATCTACTGCATCATGTTCACCTCCAACTACTCAGATGATGCGCGATGTAACTACAGGATATACACAGAAGTATCCTGATGATGCAGGTGCGATGAACATCCCAACCTTAGCAGATTCTGAGCCGCTGAACCTCCTGAGATGACCCGATCTGCTTTCAGGGCGATCTTCCAGACTCAAACTATCAGCACGACCTAGCACATACCCATGCTAGGGTTCTCAACACATCTTGACCGTGATCCTGCACACCTGCATGCAAACAAACACAAAATGCAGACTAAACCCTAAGCTATTATACATGGCCATTCCACCGATTCGACGAATCAACCGGTGGAATGGATCAGCGAATCCATGAAACCGCCAGATCAGCAACTCGATTTCACAATGGAGATCAAACAGAAAATGAACACAAACAGGATCTTTATTGATTTCAAAAGATGCAATACAATGCTCAGTCTCTCTCCCCTCTGTCTCACTCTCTACAATGTCTGATCGATGATCTGCAATACTGCCTAAAACCAACCGATCCTAATGCATAAATAGGATCTCCTGCGAGTACTACCGACCTGACTCCAAGCGGCTGGGAGCTTCCAAGCGGCTGGGAGCTTCCAAGCGGCTGGGAGATCTCTCCAGGTGGCTGGGAGATCCAACCGGACATACAGCATAACAGCTGTCCTAACAACCTACCTAAAAATAGTAAAGTATGGTCAACATGACCTTATTACATGCATTGGTCTTATAAGACCTTCTTGGAAACATTAACCAGACCTATAACAAACTAACTACCTCATGGAGGCCAGCTGTCAGGTAGGTGCTCCTGCACCATACTCCCCAACAGAAAAGAACCCATGTCCCATGAGTTAGGATGTGGAAGTCCTCCACCTTTACACTTTGTCATGTCAGTGTTCTGACCTGTTCCAGCTTTATCCTCTGCTGTATCTTGGCTGCTCCAAGACGTCTGAACTGTAACTTGCTTTCTTGCAAGTAAACCCTCATGCCTGGCAATGTAGGCCCTTCTCACACATACCTTGTGTTTGTCAGGTTGTCTGACCAGAACCTCTATCTGAATACCTACCGCTTGAACTTCTAAAATGTTCAATCCTATCTTCCTTTCAACTCTTATAGGACAAACAATAGTCCCAACTATGACAACATCCTTGTCATTCCTCTCAACTGGTGGTTGTTTGTAAACCTGTTTCTGAACCTGCTGCTGACCTCTGTCAGTCAAAACTAAAACTGTCTTCAAACTGTTGTCCTTAACAACTCCTTTCCCTGCAGTGTCCTCAACTGCCTTTATGCCTGCTGCTATAGGCATATGCACAAACTCCTTCTTTCCCACTAAAATGATTTTGGCTGCCCCCTGTGCTGCAACATTTGCCTGCAATGGCATCAGCATAGTAGTCTTCCCATCTTTCTTAATGGTGTAGGTATTAGCATACCCATCATACACTACTCTCCTATCAAATTGCCATGGTCTTCCCAACAGTAGGTGACAACATTCCATGGGCAAAATGTCACACAAAACTCTATCATGATATGCTCCAATCTGAAAATCAACATATGCCTGTTCATATACCCAAAGTGATTGACTATCACTCACCCAAGATGCCTTGTAAGGGTGATGGTGTGGAATCCTTTCCAAATTCAGTTTATCCACCATTTCCTGAGAGACCATGTTATCTGTTGAACTAGTATCAATGACAACCTTACATACTTTACCTTTGCTCTTGCATGTGGTCTTGAAAAGAGCTCTTCTTTGCATCATATCTTTTGATGTCTGTAAACTAGTTCTCCTTAGCATCAATGCTTCTCCCTCCTCAGGATACCCATAATTGTCAGGAACTCTATCTTGATAAGTGTTTAAACTTTGCACACTTTGCTCTACTTTCTCTTCTTGCACAAGTTGTACTCTCTTGTCATTCATTCTATCATCTCTGGATGATGAACCTTTGCTTTCTGGACATTTGAAAAATGGATGACCAAACTCACCACAGGTGTAACACTTTCCTGAAAATGTAGTAGAACCTCTACCACCTCCAAATCTGCCTCTATTACCTTTCCATCCACCTCTGAAATCAAACTGTCCCTGTCCTTTACCAGTGTCTTCTTGACCCTCATTGGTTTGCCTTGTTGTAGGGGCTAATCCTCTTCCCCTCATATTGCTGCCTCTTCCTCTCATGGACTTATCTTGTCTCCTATTCATCTTCAATCCTGATTGCCATTTGGTAACAATCTTCCACATTCTTAGGGTTAGCTAAAACTAACTCATCCTGTATGTTCAATCTCAAACCAGCCAAGTACCTAGCCACCTTTTCTACCTCATTCTCATGATGACCAGATCTCATACTCAACTTATAAAACTCCTCAGTATATACCTTCACATCCATTTCCTTCTACCTTAAAAATTGCAGCTTCTTAAACATCTGAATTTCATAATCCTTGGGCAAGAATTTACCTTTGATCCTTGCTACCATTTTATCCCATGAAGTGATCTTTGACCTTCCTTGTTTCCTTCTCTCGGATTGTACATAATCCCACCATACCAAAGCATGACCTCCTAACTTGGTCTTTGCAATCTTTACCTTCTGATCCTCAACAACATCTTCACATTCAAAGTGATTATCAAGTGTAGCAATCCAATCCAGTAACTCATCTTCATTCAAACTTCCATTATACTTGGAAACATCAACCTTTACCTTAGGTTTATCACTCTGTACTACCTTTAACAGTTTTGCAAATCTCTGGTCTTCAGCATCCAGATCTTCAGCTACCTCTTCATACTCTTCAACAGCATCTTCATCTTCTTCTGATTCACTGTCGTCCACTTCCCTCTTTTTGTTCTTCTCCAAGGCTACAAGCCTGGCTTGAAGTGCTTCAGCAAGCTCCTTCATCCTCCTCATCTCTCTGGCATGTTTTTCCTTCATCTCCTGCAATTCCCTTGCAGTACCATTACCTTTCGGAGGCATTTTGTCAACCTCTCACTTCTCTACCTCTGTCTTTTCAGTGACAGAATCAACACACAACAGCCCAGACCTTTTGCTGAGCTCTGATACCACTATGATGCAGAGGCATCCACACTAAAACCTTGACACACAGCATGTATGTCTGCAACCCTTCATCATCATCATCATATTTCCCTTAACACTGTTAGCATCATCATATTTTCTCTGCCGACCGATATCCTCCTGCAGACAAACCTTCGACCTTTCGCCTGTCAGCAGCATCATCATATTCGGCAAGTGCAATCATCCTCCTGACAATCACTCTTCACCTTACCGCCAACCTCTATCTGTAGCATCATGATGTTCGACATCATCTTCATCAGCAAGATATAAAATATCAGGTTCCTCCCATATATCCTGATGACGACAACCTCATGCACCTTTCCTTCAGACGCTTACGTCACCCCGATATCCGACCCACTTAAACAAGCAGCATCAGGATATGACTTATCTGGTCATATTGAAACATCCTGATGGTGATACCCAACTTTATGCAGATGACAAATATTCTGCCGAATATTCCTATCACGATCCACTTATCTCCCCGATGCCTTACGCCTATGCTAAAACACTTGTTGTCGCCAGATAAACCTTTATCGGGTGATACTTTGGAATGTCCTGATGACGATTATCCTAATGACGATGACGTCACATGCATTCCCTCCAATATCCTGCTTATCGGCCAAACATAACATCATCGGCCCGCGATGGAACTATCAACCCGATCTACTAACTTATGCCGATATACTCTCCATCGGCAACACCTTGCAATTATCACCCCAATGCGCATTCACCTTATGCAATCTACTGCATCATGTTCACCTCCAACTACTTAGATGATGCCCGATGTAACTACAGGATATACACAGAAGTATCCTGATGATGTAGGTGCGATGAACATCCCAACCTTAGTGGATTCTGAGCCGCCGAACCTCCTGAGATGACCTGATCTGCTTTCAGGGCAATCTTCCAGACTCAAACTATCAGTACGACCTAGCACATACCCATGCTAGGGTTCTCAACACATCTCGACCGTGATCCTGCACACCTGCATGCAAACAAACACAAAATGCAGACTAAACCCTAAGCTATTATACATGGCCATTCCACCGATTCGACGAATCAACCGGTGGAATGGATCAGCGAATCCATGAAACCGCCAGATCAGCAACTCAATTTCACAATGGAGATCAAACAGAAAATGAACACAAACAGGATCTTTATTGATTTCAAAAGATGCAATACAATGCTCAGTCTCTCTCCCCTCTGTCTCACTCTCTGCAATGTCTGATCGATGATCTGTAATACTGCCTAAAACCAACCGATCCTAATGCATAAATAGGATCTCCTGCGAGTACTACCAACCCAACTCCAAGCGGCTGGGAGCTTCCAAGTGGCTGGGAGATCTCTCCAGGTGGCTGGGAGATCCAACCGGACATACAGCATAACAGCTGTCCTAACAACCTACCTAAAAATAGTAAAGTATGGTCAACATGACCTTATTACATGCATTGGTCTTATAAGACCTTCTTGGAAACATTAACCAGACCTATAACAACCTAACTGCCTCATGGAGGCCAGCTGTCAGGTAGGTGCTCCTGCACCACTAAGTGAAAATATCCTCCATAAAGCCTGCCATATGAAAGAGGAGGCAAAAACAAGCATATTTTACTTTTGAAGCATGTTGAAATTTGTTAGGGTGAGGGAGATATGGGCGGTCAAAGCTACGGTCAACTATGTCTTGTATCTACATATCACTCTGCATCTGCCTTTGTATATGCGTGGGTCTTTACCTTTTGAATCATTCTTTGAATCGACCCTGACACATGGCACCACCCCATTGGTCACTGAGTTGATCTTGAAACCCATCGCTGAACATCTACATGCTTTATCAACTGTCGGAAAGACCACAGACTGAGCCACTGATGCACTAAGTCTCGCTGAAATCTATTGTATGCGACTCTTTGTATATCGATTATATAAGAGATACAATCATATATACATACAATGTGGAACTCAAAGGATTATCAACTATATTGGAACTTTAGAACAAGCTCAGCCTTTGTACCCCTTCCCCTTTGCATATTGGCATATATAATGCACTTCAACATACAAACTACGGACCCCACCGTTGAGTTTGCCAAATTTGATTTCCCAGTCGGGTCCACCTTGTATATCATCATTGTATCTAACCTTTGTATATCTCATATACAATGGAAAATATACAAACAAAAACTGTATATAAACCCTTGTGCCTTTATCGACCAGAATGCATACTCTTTTCAGGTCTGGGACTTGTATATCAGGAATGCATAAACCATTGTATATGCGATTGTATGTGCAAAGATACAATCGCATATACATACAATTGGTGGGCCCCAACATTTGCATCTCCCCTTTTTATATAGACCTTGCATCTTCCCTTTGTATCATTGCCTTGTATATTGTGCCCTTTGCATATGCAAATTCATCAGCTATCGGGGAGACCTCAGAATGAGCCACCGATATGCAAAGCTTCACCGATGACACTTTGTATATTCTATTGTTTGTACATATCAGGCTATCAGGGAGACTATCAGCTGAGTCTCTAATATGCAAAGTCTTGCCAAAAATCCTTTGTATATGCATTACATCTCCATCGGCCTATCGGCGAGACCACAAACTGAGCCACCGATACACATTGTCTCGGTGATATGTCTTTTGTATCCTCCCCCTTATATTTTTCCTTGTATATTGACTTTGCATATTGCCTTTGTATATGCAAACATACAATGGCAAATGTATATGCGAATATACATTCGAAAATGCATACACAAATACTAAGCATGAAACTAAGAAATATCTGCGATGGAAAGCACTTGAAGACAAGATTTCTAGGTTTTTCTGGGTTTTCTACAAGGATTCTCCAAGCAAGATTTTGGGATTTTTGGCAAGGCATAGCATGAGTATTTGAAGGATTTAAGCCTTGTAGGGTCATTTTCTAAAGGATTTTCAAGGAATATACAAGGTGAACTATTTAACTCTGGACAGAGGAAAATTGGTCAACATTTTGGTGACTTCTATGGGATGTTTGCCTGCTAAGCAAATAGACCAGTGGCCTTAAACATCCATTGGGCATGGAATCACACAAAGACTCAAAATATACCTTTGACAAACAATTCTGACCTTAGTAACTCAGCATATCAGCAATGAAGAACACTTGGAAGACTAAAACAAACGCTGAAAGAAACGCACCCAACTGTGCTAGACAGCACTTAGGGAAAACAAAAAGGGATCTAAACTATTGTGCAACAACACTTATTGAAAGAAAGAAACCTAATCTACTACTTTACAAGGCAACTCATACCTCAAAAACACCTCTTCAAGTGTATCCCGTTGATTGGGATAGGCAAATTTTCTCCATCCATGCTTGATAACTGAAATGCATTGTGCTCCTTGCATTCAGTAATGATAAATGGGCCACTCCAGAAACTGTCAAACTTGGAGTGCTTCCCTAGCCTACTTTTCAACTCATCCCATTTGAGTACCATATCACCCTCCCTAAAAACTTTGGGAGTGGCCTTCTTATCAAAAGCTCTTTTTGTCTGAAGCTGATGACATTCCATAGCTTTCATAGCTTTAGATCAGATCTCTTCAAGCTCTATAAGTTGAGCATATCTGACAGCCATGGGGTCTTCTTCTTCAAACATCTCTAGTTGATTCATGACATCAAGTGCTGGCAGCTCCACAGATACAGGCAATCTTGCCCCTTTTCCATAAACTAACATATATGGAGAGTTTCCAATAGATCTCTTGGGAGTTATTCTATCTACCCATAAAGAAGATTTCAGATTGGTGTGCCAGGTTCTTTGATTGTCCTCCATTAATCTTTTGATAATCCTTATGAGATTCTTATTTGTGGATTCAGCCAAACCATTACCCTGTGGGTAATAATTTGATGAAGTATTCAAATAGATTCCATTCTTCACAGCCCAGTCAGTTATCCTCAATCCAACAAAGGCTAAAGCATTGTCAGAGATAATTGACTCAGGTACTCCAAATATGGATACCAAATCATGGTAAAAGTTCAAAACAACATTCTCATTGGATTCCTTCAAAGCCATTGCTTCAGTCCACCTTGTGAAATAGTCTGTTGTTGTAAGTATCGACCTATGGCCTACACTTAACGATGGGTTAATGGGACCTATAAAATCAATGCCCCATCTCATGAAGGGCTGCTCTACTTGAATTGGCTACAGAGGTAAAGCTGGTAGCCTTTCTTTGCCTACAAAAATGGCACATTTTACACATTTTCTAGCCCATGCATGGGCATCCTTGATTAAACTAGGCCAGTAATATCCAACTCTCATTATTTTCCAAGCAGTAGTCCTTGGGGCAAAATGACCCCCTGCTGTTCCATCTTGAAACTCATGCAGCACCTTGTCAGTTTGATCATTATCAATGCATCTTAACAACACACCATTAAAATCTTTTCTGAAAATGATATCATTTATTAAAACATATGGAATAGATTGCAATCTAAAATACCTTCTCTTGGTTCTATCTAAACCTGCTAGACATTCACTAGTTTACAAAAAATGAGTCATGTTATTAACCCAACCTGTTCCAACTGTTGTAGTATCATCCTGATGTTCATTTTCAATGGTTAGAATCACCTCTTCTTCCTTCTCTGCTTCATTTTCAGACCCAGTAGCAAGCTATTCACTGAGTCCTCTACCTCTGATGAGCTTGGTTATCTTGATATCTACGTCATACTCCATGACTTTGGTAATCCAACCAACCCTTTTCTCATTAACATCCTTACCTAACAAGAACTCCTTCACGCCAGGGTGAGCAACCATCAAATGTACTTTATTGTTAGAAATAAGATGCCTAAACTTCTTGAGACTCTTTACCACTACAAGGACATGTTTTTCAATGAAACTATACCTCTGTTCATACTCCTCCAATCCTTGACTAAAGAAAGCAATTGGCTGCTCAAAGCCTTCACCTTGCTGTTGTACCAGAATTGCAGAAATTGTATCTAAACTGCCATAAGCATACAAAATAAAATCTTTTGAGAAATCAAGATTTACCAAAGTTGGTGCATCCAATAACGCTTCTTTTATGGACTCAAAGCTGAGTTTGGCCTCTTTTGTCCAACTAAAAATTGTATTTTTCTTTAACATAGAGGTCAATGGCTTCAATAAATTTGTAATGTCAGGTATAAATCTTCACAAAAAAATAATTCTGCCAATAAAACTTTGCAGTCCTTTCTTGTGACTAGGTAAAGGCAACTCTAGAATAGCTCTTACCCTTTCTGTATCAGTTGTAACTCCCTCTTTTGACACAATGTGTCCTAAAAGCTTGCCTTCATGCACAACAAAAATGCATTTCTTGGGATTGAGAGATATCCCAAACTCTTTACATCTCTCAAATACTTGTCTCAAGTGGAATAAATGTTCAGTTGTATTTTTAGAGAAAACTGTGATGTCATCAAGGTACACAAGTACCAATTTATAAAGTAAACCTTTAAAAGCCATATCCATAGCTCTGTGAAAAGTAGAGCCAACATTTGACAGACCAAAAGACATCCTTTTGTAGGCCATGGTGCCTCATTTGGTGGTAAAAGCATGACTAATACTTGATTATAACTAGAATATCCATCAAGCAAGGAGAATCTTTCTGAACCAGCCACTACTTGCAGAATTTGCTCCATTAAGGGTAGTAGGTAGTGGTCCTTCAAGGAAGCTCTATTAAGGTCTCTAAAATCAATGCACAGCCTAATCTCTCCATTCTTCTTCCTCACAGGAACAAGATTCGAGACCCAAGAAGTATGCTTGATCAGAAAAATGATGTTTCCCTTGATCAGCTTGGTTAATTCTTTAATCATTAGAGGCTCAAGTTTTGGATTTAAAGGTCTTTGTTTCTGCCTCATAGGTTTCGCACCTAGTTCTAACTCTAGAGTATGTTGGGCAATATGAGGGTCAAACTTCCTTAAGTCTGAGTATTCCCAAGAAAACACATCTTCAAATTCTTGAGAAAGAGCAATAAAAGCTCTCCTATCCTCAGGTGAATAGATTTTACCAATTTTGAGAAGCTTACCTTTAAAAATTTCCAGATCCTCATAATGTTCCTCTTTGACCTGCATGCCGGTTTTGTTCTTTTTTAGCTGATCATCAATACCAAAAATGGATTCTATGGTTACCAATCCTCTGGGCAGCTTATTAGTCCTTAACTGAATGACCCGATCATCATCATATTATTGTTTGAGTTTGTTCTGATTGATCACAGAAAACTCATCTTCTTCTAACAGGAAATGCAGAACTTGCTCATCACTCTCAAAAAGCTGCCAATGAATGTTATTGTTAGGGATAGAGGGCCTATCAACTATTTTCACATGAGGCTGTACCTTTTCTCTCTGAATATCATTGGGGATATCAAACTGAGCCCCAACTGCAGCTAACCTATCTGCATGATAGTTCTGATTTCTTGGAATAGAGATTAGATTGAAAGCGTCAAACTCCTCAATCATATCCCATACCCTATGTTTATAGCATTTTAAAGCATCATTCTTTGTAACCTGCAGTCCCCTCACTTGATTTACAATAAGTTCACTGTCCCCATACACCTGCAAACATCCAATTTTCCTCTTTCGTGCCCACTACAAACCTTGAATCAACGCTTCATATTCAACAGTGTTATTTGTATATGAAAAAGTAAAACGGAAAGCAGAATAATATCTGTCACCTTGTGGAGACACATGCATTGCACCACCACCGGATCCACTCCTATTCCTAGAGCCATCAAAGTACATTTTTCATACTTCATTTTGTTGTTCTATCTATTGTTCTACATTCTTTACAAGGTTTGGAATTGTTGTTTTAGGTTCATGCAGCATGTAAACCCCCATACCAGTTTCTTGAATGTGTCCCCTAGGATCATCTACAATATTTTCTAAGGTCCACTACTTTAACAGCACTTCTGGTATAATTTTCGCTTGTAGCTCTTGAGCAGCAACAAGCTCAGGATCATTAGAAATAACGCAATTTGCGTTAAGAGCACTTGGGACATAAGGCTCTATGTGATCTTTGGCAAGCAATTTAGATTTTAGGGTCACTTTTGTGCCATATCAGGTCCTAAAGAACATGTGGGACTAGTCTGAGAATAAATATCCTCCTATCTTGGCTGTGAACTCTCTTGACAAACACAACAAATTAAGGAGGTAAATCTATGATGAACACCTCTTGAGAAATGGAAACATTTGGACAGGTGTGCAAAGTGAGACCTAGATCTTTTATCACACCTACAATGTTAACAGCTATGCCATCTAGCTGGAGTACACCCTTCGTAAGGGGCTGGTATTTCAATCCTAATTGGTTTGTAATCTATTTTGGCATTACAAAACTACTTACACCACTATCCACCATGCAGTTATGTACTAACTTGTCTCCTATTATTAATAACACAAAAAATGGAAGTGGTTTAGTACTCTTGTTTGGTTGTCTGCTATTGTCCTGGGATGAATTGGTAAGGACAACCCTAGCTGGGTCAACAGGTGCATCATTTGACACTTTTAAATCAGACAAGGCAGACTGTAACATGTCCTTTTGACCTAGGATTTCTAAGGAATCCCACATAAATATTGTCACATTCATTTTCTTCATATTTTCAATAATATTAAAAGGTGGAGTAACATTTACCTTCTGATGTGACTTTGCAACAGCAATATCAGCCTACAAATGAGGTTGTTCCTTGGTAATTGCTTGAGTATTCCTTTGCAAAATATGGGGAATTTGGGATGTAGAAGGATCAACAGGTCCTTTTCCTTTGTTTGCTGCTTGATCTATCTCATAAACCCTCTTTTTAGCTCTAGTATTTGCTGCAACTGAAGTATTATCTCTGTTTACACCACATAATTCATCTTTCTGCCAGTTTAGGAAGGCAGTATCATTATGAGATTGTCCTTTCTAATTTTTAGTCCCATCATTAGGTGTGATTGGCTGTGAAACTGCCACATTTTGCACCATTAGAGCTTGATTTATCAATCCATTTGAACAGGTTGCCTGATTGTGTGGTTGATTACACAGAAGACACCATTCATACTCAGCTGCAAGTTTATTCTGAATAGGGACAAGGTTGCTAACTACATTAATGGGTGTAGGATTGTAAGGTTGAAAAGGCCTTTAGTTCACATTCTACCTAGCACCCTGGTAATTGCTTTGATAAGGTGGCCTATTAGCTTGATAAGGTTGATTTTGCCCCTGATAAGGTTGATTTTGCCCTTGACTATGTGGCTGATAAGGCTGTCTGTTTTGGGACTCGTGTTTTTTGATATTCACTAGCTCATTGCCAAAAGTTAGTAGGATGTTCTCTATTTTCTGTTGGCTATTTTTTTATCTCTCTTAACTCTTGTGATGAGCTAGAAACAACAGTTTCAGAATTGGCAATACTTGGCAATGCTGCCATAGTAGGTAAAGGGGCAAAATACGGGATTGTCAAAGGCATTAAAGCTTGAATCTCAGGAAAAATGGGCATTGGTGGCCTAGGTACTATTTTCCAACTTGAAACAAGCTATTTTCTGCTCTAATAGCTATTTCATATGCATCTGGTAAATTTGTACCTCCCATTGATTGTATCATTACTGAAATGTCACTATTAAGAGCTTTCAAGAAATACAGAAATGCATATTCTGATGAAGGCCTTACTGTGGTAGGAATTTTGTTCCATGTCTTCTGAAACTGGAAATTGAAATTCCTCATTTTCTCCTGGGGAGCTCTCTTTATTGTAGTCAATTGTTCAACTAATGATAAATGGTCTAATTTGTCTTCAAAGAAGCTACACAACTCTTCTCCCAAACGATCCCATGAATCTATGGAGTTCACCGGCAGGCTTCTGAACCACTGCAAAGCCTTCCCCTTAAGGGAAGCTGCTAATAACCTGATTGCAACATTCTCTTCTGTCACATGATGGACAACACATAAGTTTGCTATGTCTTTTATGTGTTCAGCCAGAGTAGTCTGATGTTCACCATTAAAATATGGCAAACTTTTCAAGGCAGCGATAGGAATATCATCATGCTGAGCTAAATTTAGTGGGCTGCCTTGGTTGAATGCAACAAATGGCTGATTTCTGACTGCAGGAATCATTGTAAATGGGATTCTTGGGATAGTATGAGTTCCAACTGCAGAAGGCGTAGACTTGGCTCTCCTAGAATAGACATGAGCCTTCTTGGGTTTCTCTACTATTATCCCTCTTCTCCTAGGTGGGGATAATTGCAAATATTCAAAAGATGAAGAACTATTTCTAGTTTGTATTCTTCTCATAAGTAGAAATATAGTGATTTTGCTAAACCAAAGCTCAGAGTCACCAGATATGCAGGTTTTAACCTCTTACAGGTCTAAAAATCACTGGCTGCACATCAAAGCTAGTAGTAAAAGGTAGTATTTGAACTATTTCTAGTTCTAGATTGGTCCCACCGGGGCATGCCAAAAACTATTGTCTCTCAGATTTGCACCCTTGCCTAGTTGAAAAACTTGGCAATCTAGAGAAACATGGGAATGATCTCGAAGTGTGGAACCTTGTGAAATGAGATCAGACCTACGGAGAAGGCCAGCTTCCTTTAATTGGTTATCACCTAAAATCTACTAGATTTGTAGAGGAAAAGGGAGGAGGAAACTTTTAAAAATGAAAGATAAAATAGGAAAACTTGAAAATCAAGGGTGATTCACCAAGTTGAATAAAAGAACCCTCACAGAACTGAGAAGATACACAACACAACTACATACAACAAGTAGACATACACATATTCAGATGATTCCAGTGACAGTGAGAAACAAAATGGTTAAGAGGAACAAAAAGTTCACAGACAATCATATGCAGATTCACACTAAACTAAAAATTAGTAAAAGAGGTAAAATAACTTGCATATATTCAATAAGAAGGCATAGTTACAGTAGAGGAAAGCTCTGTTTGGAAATAGAAAGACATAATACTAAAAATTTCCAACCCTTTTTACATCCCATGCCAATGCATATATAGCATTTGCATTTTTGACCTAAGTTGATTATAATGAATTCGCCCCATGGGCCCTGTTAGGAAATATCTGCACCAGAAGGGACGTCCACCTACAAGAATTCATGGCATAAAAATATCTAGAATAGGGGCAGATGGAAGATATTTTAAATCTTCAATGTGAGCTGCTGAATCATCGACCTACACTCATAAATGCAACAAATATCTGCATTTGCATATGCCAAATCAGTCGCTGAAATGTCCGGTTGATTGAGCCTGCAGACTTGCATCAAACTTTGAAAGTGAAAATATCCTCCATAAAGCCCACCAGATGAAAGAGGAGGCAAAAACAAGCATATTTGCCTTTTGAAGCATGTTGAAATTCGCCAGGGTGAGGGCGATATGGGCAGTCAAAGCTACGGTCAACTATGTCTTGTATCTCATATCACTCTACATTTGCCTTTGTATATGCATGAGTCTTTACCTTTTGAATCAGCCTTGACACGTGGCACCACCCCATTGGTCGCTGAGTTGAGTTTGAGACCCATCGCTGAACATCTACATGCTTTATCGGTCATTAGAAAGACCACAGACTGAGCCACCGATGCACTAAGTCTCATCGAAATCCATTGTATGTGACTCTTTGTATATCGATTATATAAGAGATACAATCACATATACATACAATGCGGAACTCAAAGGATTATCAACTATATTGGAACTTTAGAACAGGCCTAGCCTTTGTACCCCTTCCCCTTTGCATATCGGCATATACAATGCACTTCAACATACAAACTGCATACCCCACCGTTGAGTTTGCCAAATTTGATTTCCCAGTCAGGTCTGCCTTGTATATCACCATTGTATCTAACCTTCGTATATCGCACATACAATGCAAAATATACAAACAAAAATTGCATACAAACCCTTGTGCCTTTATCGACCAGAATGCATACTCTTTTCGAGTCTGGGACTTGTATATCAGGAATGCATAAACCATTGTATATGTGATTGTATGTGCAAAGATACAATCGCATATACATACAATTGGTGGGCCCCAACATTTGCATCTCCCCTTTGTATATAGACCTTGCATCTTTCCTTTGTATCATTGCCTTGTATATTGTGCCCTTTACATATGCAAATTCATCAGCTCTCTGGGAGACCTCGGAATGAGCTGCCAATATGCAAAGTTTCACCAATGACACTTTGTATAGTCTATTGTTTGCACATATCGGGCTATCGTGGAGACTATCAGCTGAGTCTCCGATATGCAAAGTCTTTCCAAAAATCCTTTGTATATGCATTACATCTCCATCGGCCTATCGGCGGGATCACAAACTGAGCCACCGATACACATTGTCTCAGTGATATGTCTTTTGTATCCTCCCCCTTGTATCTTTTCCTTGTATATTGACTTTGCATATCACCTTTGTATATGCAAACATACAACGGCAAATGTATATGTGAATATACATTCGAAAATGCATACACAAATACTAAGCATGAAACTGAGAAATATCTATGATGGAAAGCACTTGAAGAAAAAAGATTTCTGGGTTTTTCTAGGTTTTCTACAAGGATTCTCCAAGCAATATTTTGGGATTTTTGGCAAGGCATAGCATGAGTATTTAAATAATTTAAGCCTTGTAGGGTCATTTTCTAAAGGATTTTCAAGGAATATACAATGTGAACTATTTAACTCTGAACAGAGGAAAATAGGTCAACACTTACAACTTGCCTCACTAGCATACTTCCAACAATGACTATTATATGAAAAGTTTACATACAGAGGGATACTCTATTTCACTTTGATCCATACTAATATAATATTAACTATGCATGTACAATTATTTTTGCACTTACTGCATCATTCACATTATATCAGTAACATATTTATAACATATCTTTTTCATTTACATTTTACTTTATTTTGTAGGTATAACCATTTTGGCGGTTTCATAACTGTCATACAATTTTCTGGTCGAATGCCCATTTCATTTTAAGTTATTAACCATAACAGGGTAAGATATGACAAAAAAAACTAACCGAGGTTACAAACCCTTATTGTATCAGCCCATCACCATGAAGAATAGAATAATGTCTCTTTTACAAAAAAAAACTTTAACCAAGGTCAAAACCCCATATTTGTTTCATATCATCAGATGCGATGTTTTCTGGCCCTAAATCCCAAATACAGTTATAACTACTTAACTAAAGTTTTTCAAAACTC
Organism: Cunninghamia lanceolata; assembly: GCA_027924645.1. NCBI lineage: Eukaryota > Viridiplantae > Streptophyta > Pinopsida > Cupressales > Cupressaceae > Cunninghamia > Cunninghamia lanceolata. The sequence continues at coordinate 2,754,746 of BSBN01001074.1, read as the reverse complement.
ATTTGAAACCTTAACAAAACATATCTCTTTTGAATGCTCTTAGAAGAAAAACTGTCACGAAAAGAAACTTCTTTTATGCAAAGACCAATCAATCATAACTGTCGCTATCAAGGGTAAAACTGAAAGAGGGAAAATCATAACAACATCACTTGAAAATCTCTATCAAAACTCAAATAGTCACCCGCATATATTCCAGAACCTTCCATCAATCCACTGTCACAAATCTTCATCATTTCTGCTTAGGGTATGAAACCCTAAATATGAAGCTCATAACGGAAGCTCAAAACATTATCATATGAAAAAAGAAACAAAGAATGCCTTTTCCTAACTTCTCACCATGTAACTGGAGCTGCGCGTAACCCTAACATGACTAGTGACTTCCAACAAAGAAAACTTGCACTTTACCATGTCAAAATCTCCATAAACCTATTTGGGAGGTCATCACTAAAGAACATGCCAATGAAGAATATTTGCAATGTATGTGGTGCCCACTAGGAGAATAACACAAGAGACCCCCGATCATGGTCAACACTTAAACAAAACTGCATGCCTTAGACCATAGATCATAAGAAACATTATAACTATTTCCATGTGTTTAATACCACTACATCAAGCCATTAGGAGCTCATAATCTCTTGTCATGAAATCATAAATAGACCACTAAGTGCAAGAGGATGAAATAGCATAATATCAAATATAATTGTGTCACGAGAAAGATTATAACATATTATTATAAAATCTCATCATCACCAAAGGTACCACATAAGATCAAGTGATATGTCATAGAATTCCACAAAGTCATAGAGTTGTGGTTTGGTCATCAGGGACAACAACTAAGGAGGATAAGTAAGCCAACAAACTCCCCCTTTGTCCATGATGGGCAAAACACAACTTCCTCTCCCCCTTTTTGACATCAGGACAAAGGGAGTGAATGAATGCAAATGTCTACAACGAACATAAAGCTTGAAATGTGCATTATAAGCAAAGATGAAAAACATACGAATCATACCAAGGCTATCTCATGATTGAGAAGTGTCCAGAATATCTGAAACAAGAAGAGGATGTCAGCACCATAATAAAATAACAGCAACATGATAAGCAGAAAGAGACAACAACTGAGGAGACTGTCAATCAAAAACCAAGGTAACTGTCATATGAATCTAAAAACTATCAGGGCATAGAAATATGCCAGTAGCTTCCCTTGAGTCCAAGAACTGAGAAACATTAAGGCAGAGAAGAAAAAGAGAGAACCCCAAGCTTATCCCTAAGACCCTCAAAAACTGCTCTGGTAAGTGGCTTAGTAAATATATCAACCACTTGATCAGCTGAAGAAACATAGTCCAATAGAAAATCATTGAGGAATACTTCATCACGAAGAAAATGATATTTGATTTCAATATGCTTGGTACGAGAATGCATCATAGGATTCTTGGATATGTTTATTACACTGACATTGTCACATAAAATCTTGACAGGCTTAGACACAGTAACCTTATAATCATTCAAAGTTTGAACCATCCAAAGGATTTGAGTGCAACAAGTAGTGGCTGCAATATATTCAGCCTCAGTTGTAGATAAAGAAATAGAATCTTGCTTTTTTCTATGCCAAGAAACTAGCCTTCCACCAAGAAAGAATGCACCACCAGAGGTACTCTTCTTGTCATCAAGATTGCTAGCGTAATCAGCATTTGTATATGCTATCAAAGTAAAATCAGAATGCCTAGGAAACCAAAGCCCATAATCTAGTGTTCCTTGTATATATTTAAGTATCCTTTTCACTGCATTTAGATGAGTTTGCTTAGGATCAGATTGAAATCATGCTACTAAATAAACTGCATGCATTATGTCAGGCCTAGTAGCAGTTAAATATAGTAAGCTACCTATCATAAACCTATAAAAAGTATGATCAACATCAGGTTTATCAACATCAGCACTCAATTTGTGACCAGTTTCCATAGGTGTACTCACTGGATTACACTCATCCATTTGAAAATGTTTTAGCATATCTTTGGCATATTTTGTTTGAGAAATAAAAATGCCTTCTTTTAATTGAGAAACTTGTAAACCAAGGAAAAATGAAAGCTCACCCAGCATTGACATTTCAAATTTTGATGTCATGACCTGTGGAAAGTATGAACTGAGTTCATCATTATTACTGCCAAAAATTATATCATCAACATATACAACCACTATCAAAATGTGATCATTTTTAGTCATAAAATACAGATTACTATTAGCTCTCCCTCTAGTGAAGCCCTGTGATTGTAAATGTTTGTCCAATTTGGCATACCAAGCTCTAGGAGCTTGTTTAAGGCCATATAGTGCCTTTTTCAATCTGTACACATGATGTGGCTTATCTTTGCAAACAAATCCTTCAGGCTAATCCATATAGACCTCTTCTTCTAGATCTTCATTAAGAAATGTTGTTTTAACATCCATTTGATAGACCTTAAAGTTTTTATATACTGAAAATCCAAGAAATAATTTGATTGCTTCTAGTCTTGCTACAGGAGCAAAGGTCTCATCAAAATCTATGCCTTCTATTTGAGAGTAACCCTTACAAACCAATCTAGCCTTTTTTCTAACAACTCCATTTTCATGAAGTTTGTTCCTGAAAACCCATTTGGCTCCAAAAATGTTTTTATCTTTTGGTCTTGGGACAAGTTCCCAAGTTTTATTTTTCTCTATCTGGGCTAATTCATCTACATAGCCTGAACCCACAAGTCATCTTTACTAGCTTCAGCATAGGTTTTAGGCTCTAATTGAGACACTAAAGAAATATGAACCTCCTGATTTGCTTGAGCAGTTTTTCTTCTAGTTTGTATGCCAGAGTCTAAGTCACCAATAACATGTTCATTTGGATGATTCTTTTGCAACAATCTTCTAGGAGTATATATAGAGGATTTAGAAGGAGTCTCAGTTTTAGGACTTACTGATTGTCCTTAAGGCACTCCAAGATCTAATTCTTCTTCAGATTTCTCTGACCCTTCTTTTATACTTCTCTCTTCTTGAATGATTTCTTCAACTTGCTAAAACTGAGGTTGTTGTTCTTGCTGCAAATTTTCAACCACTTTGACATTAGAACTTTCAATTATTCTTCTTAATCTCTTATTATAACATTTGTAGGCTTTGCTATGAGTAGAGTAACCTAGAAAAATCCCTTCATCACAACATGATTTAAAACTTCCTAGATGATCTTCTCTTCTTATGTAGCATTTGCTACCAAAGATTTTAAAATAAGAAACATTAGCAGACTTACTGTACCAAAATCATAGGGTGTCTACCTAGTTTTAACTCTTATTTGTACCATGTTCAAAGTGTAGACTCATGTAAGAACTGCTTCTTTCCAGAAGACATTTGATAGTCCAACATCTTGGAGCATGGTTCTATCCATCTCCTTTACTGTCTTATTCTTTCTTTCAGCCATCCCATTTTGTTGAGGTTTTCTAGGAGCTGCAAATTGTCTTTTTATGCCATGTTTTTCACAATATTCCAAAAAAGTAGTAGAGGTATATTCTCTCCATTATCAGACCTTAAACACTTCAATTTTAAGTTTGTTTCTCTTTCTACCATTCTTTTGAAAATTTTAAATCTGTGTAATGCCTCAGATTTATGCTTGAGAAAGGTGACCCAAGTCATCCTTGTGTAATCATCTATGAACAACATAAAATATCTTTCACCATTTAAAGATTTAGTTCTGCTTGGACCACATAAGTCAGTGTGAACCAACTAGAGAGGTTCTGTAGAAAATTGTTCTTTAGATTTATGAACATTTATTGTTTGTTTACCTTGTTGACACTCTTTGCAAACCAAATTTTCAGGCGTAGAAACAACAGACATATGTCTAACATTTTTGTTGTGGCTGATTTTTACTAAGTTATCAAAATCAATATGCCCCAATCTCCTATGCCAGAGTTTTCTTTCTTCAATTTGTCTCATAAAACATATATTGTTTTTGCAATCATTAGCAGATCCATGCAAATTATAAATGTTACCTTTCGTTCTCAAACCTGAAGCAATTACCTGCCCTGAATTTTTGAGAATCTTGCAGCCTTGTGATGTGAAAACTACATCAAATCTGCTATCATAGATCTGGCTTACACTCAATAGATTATGAGTTAGTCCTTCAACAAAATAAACATCTTCTAGAGGTGTGTTATCTTCTAGAAGGATTGTACCTTTTCTTGTGATTTGTAAAAAATAATCATCATCGAACTTGACTGACCCATTTGAATAATTTTCAAATGAAGTGAATTTACTTCTATCCCCAGTCATATGATGGGAACAACCACTATCTATAACCCAGATTTCATTTTTCTTTGCATGAAATGCAACTTCAACAATCATAGTCTTGCTGATTTTGGGCACCCATTTCATCTTGGGTTGCTTAGTAAGAGAAACAATTTCTGATTTACAAAAACTTGGCAATGTCTCCAAGTTCTTTGTAGTTGAAACATCTTAACTTGTTCAGAAAATTAAAAATCCTGCCATTCAAAAAATAGGGCTGCTTTCTAAATGCGAACTTGCATTCATTTGCTCTATGCCCATATTGATAACAGTAAAAGCAATAACTAGAAAATCTAAAAGGCTTTTTACCTTTAAACTAATTATCATTAGAGCATTGGCCTTTTGAGAAGCCTAGACTAGTTATTTCTTTATACTCTTTTTGTTTGCCTAGCCTATCAGCAAGTTCATCACTGTTGTTACACATTTCAAGTTCTTTTCTCATTTTAACTATTTCAGCCTCCCTGGAACAACACTCTTTATCCTTGGCTTTTAACTGTTATTGAGTATCTAAAAGTATTTTTTTGTTTTCTTTAAGACTTAGTTTTAAATCAGAAATCTATTTTTCTTGATCAGTTATTAACTTGCTTTGCACTCCATTTTCATTTTTAAGCCTTCTAATTTCACCAAAGGCACATTTCAACTCACCTTCTAAATCAATTTCATTTTCAAATAGTTCTAATTTTTCTTCTTCTGGTTTAGCAATGATTGTTGCCATGAAGAGTGTTTCATCTATTTCATCAGAAGATTCTTCTAATGCACTATCTGTTATTCTGGCAATTAGACTCTTTTTCTTTTTGAAAGAACTTTTCTTGTCGATGTTGAAAGGTTTTTTCTTATATTATTTTCTATTATCCTCTTGTTCACTGTCAAGTTCTAAATTTGGACACTTTGCTGCATAATGTCCTATTTTTCCACAGTTGAAGCATTTAAAAGGTATTTTTCCTTTATATCTACTTGAACCTCTTCTAATTTTACTAATAAAGACATTCATCTTCACTGACATTATCAGTTTCACGACTTGTTTCAGCATCCTTTTTCATAGTTTTAAAAGCTGCTTCCTTAGCTTCCTTACTAGTGTTATCATTTTCCAATCTCATTTCATATGCAGTAAAAACTCCATGAAGTGTGTCAATAGTTATTGTCTTCAGGTCTTTATCTTTAACCACAGAGGTTTTGGAATCATATTTGGGAGTTAGGGTCCTTAAGACCTTCTTAACTGTCTCTTCTAGTTTCTCCCCTAGACCTCTAATATTGTTTACAGTTTCCTAAAATCTTTGAAGATATTCAGCTACCTTTTCATCATCTTTCATTCTCATTCTTTCAAATCTTTCTCTAAGAGTTTGTAATTTAGCTTTTTTTTTTGTTAGGTAAATGCCATCTTGGGGATGGCTCCCTTTGGAATGTAATTTAGCTTCTTTAATACTTTCATCTCCTTCGTAAATATTTGACAGCTTATCCCAAATAGCTTTAGTTGTATCACATTCCATAACTTTATTTAAAACTTCATTAGACAAGCCACAACAGATAGCACTAGCAGCCTTTTAGTCACAATCAGGGCCCTTTTTTTCATCAGTATTAGATGGTTTACCTGTGACAGTACAACCAATTTCAATGGCATCCCAGACATCATATCCTAAAGACTTGATATGACGAGTCATTCTATATTTCCAAAAGGTATAATCTGTACCATCAAATAATGGTGCTTTGGAGATAGAGAGACCATCTTGGAAAGACATGATAACCACTCAACTAGGAATCCCCTTAGGCTGAATAGGACTTATAGACAAAGGGTTTGGCTCTGATACCACTTGTTAGAGTGGTGTAGATACTAAGAGGGGGGGTGGATCAGTATCTAAGAGCAATTTAACTTTCTTTTATAAATTTACAACACTTTAATGCTTTTGACACTTTAATGCTTTGAATTTGTTTGGCTGAGCATTCATAAACAGTTTGCAAGTATTTATAAACTGATTGCAAATTTTTGAAACTGAAATTCAAAGTTACAGGTAAAAAACACATACCGTGCACAAAAATAATGACACAAATATTTGTCCTAAGTGGAAACCCTCCAAGGCAGAAAACCACTCAAAAAAGTGCCTCACTAGCTTAAAAATCTCACTGATTACAAGCCTCACTGGCTTACAACTTGCCTCACTGGCATACTTCCTACAATGACTATTATATGAAAAGTTTACATATAGAGGGATACTCTATTTCGCTTTGATCCATACTAATATAATATCAACAATGCATGTACAATTATTTTTGCACTCACTGCATCATTCACATTATATTAGTAACATATTTATAACATATCTTTTTCATTTACATTTTACTCTGTTTTGCAGGTATAACCATTTTGGTGGTTCCATAACTGTCATATAGTTTTCTGGTCGAATGCCCATTTCATTTTCAGTTATTAACCATAACAGGGTAAGATATGACAAAAAAAAACTAACCAGGGTTACAAACACTTATAGTATCAGTGCATCACAATGAAGAACATAATAATGTCTCTTTTACAAAAAAACTTTAACTAGGGTCGAAACCCCATTTTTGTTTCATATCATCAGATGCGAAGTTTTTTTGCCGTGAATCCCAGATATAGTTATAACTATTTAACTAAAGTTTTTCAAAACTCATTTAAAACCTTAACATAACATATCTCTTTTGAATCATTCATAGATAATGCTCTTAGAAGAAAAACTGTCATGAAAAGAAACTTCTTTTATGCAAAGACCAATCAATCATAACTGTCGTTGTCAAGGGTAAAACTGAAAGACGAAAAATCATAACATCATCACCTGAAAATCTCTGTCAAAAGTCAAAAAGTCGTCCGTGTTTATTCCAAAACCTTCCATCAATCCGCTGTCACAAATCTTCATCATTTCTGCGTAGGGTATGAAACCCTAAGTATGAAGCTCATAATCAAAGCTCAAAACACTATCATATGAAAAAAGAAACAAAGAATGCCTCTTTCCCAACTTGTTGCCATGTAACCAGAGCTGCAGGTAACCCTAATATGACCGATGACTTCCAACAAAGAAAACTTGCACTTTACCATGTCAAAATCTCCATAAACCTGTTTGGGAGGTCATCACTAAAGAACATGCCAATGAAGAATATTTGCAATGTATGTGGTGCCCACTAGGAGAATAACACAAGAGACACTCGATCATGGTCAACACTTAAACAACATTGCATGCCTTAGACCATAGCTCATAAGAAACATTATAACTATTTCCATGTGTGTCAAGACCACTGCATCAAGCCATTAAGAGCTCATCATCTCTTGCCATGAAATCATAAATAGACCACTAAGTGCAAGAGCATGAAATAGCATAATATCAAATATAATTGTGTCACAAGAAAGATTATAACATATTGTTATACAATCTCATCATCACCAAAGGTACCACATAAGATCAAGTGACATGTCATAGAATTCCACAAAGTCGTAGAGTTGTGGTTTGGTCATCAAGGATGACAACTGAGGAGGATAAGTAAGCCAACACGTAACTCTATGAACTCAATCTCATTTCACCTTGGGTCCAAAACTTATCCAAATCAAGGTGCTTAAACATAAATGTTGCTTAAACTTACCAATACTTCATTGATTGATCGCAAGACTACAACATTGCTGAAAAGTAATATAGGTTTAACAATGGAATTGCACAATAGGGCATTTTGGATATATTATGAAATTTCCATGTAATATACAATGGACAGAACAAACTTCAATGGCAAAATACTATCCAACAATTAGAGTGCCACTTTATATATATGTAGAAGTTAAAATCTTTCCAGCATAATTTCTGGACAATTTTGTAATTGTTTTAGGCATTTCAATCCCAAAAGAAGAATCTCCAAGCAGTGGATTTTATTGTTCTTGCAAGATCAAGTATTTAGTGGTTCAAACATTAGCTTGGTTGATCCTCGATATTTATATCATATATTCAATGAAGCCAGCTGCCCATGTTGACCACAAGGAAAATACTATTTGATGCAATAAACCTAAGCTTCATTAACCTACATTATGAAATTAAATTGGACATCAGCATTAAGGTCTCCAACAAAATCATAAATATTGAACTGCACCTGAATTGCCTTTCTATGTTCCCTCCTATTTCAAAAAGCAATGTATTTCTCAAATACATAGCTTGTTGAGAAAGGGGAGAGGGACTACTACAGAAGTTTTGGTCATATTAAATAAAGGGCCCAATACTGAACCTCCATATTAATTACTCACTAGTAACTAGTTTAAATATTAAACCAGATGCTATCGAGCTAGTCAAATTCAGTACAAATCCTGAAAGTAAAGACTAGGTCCATCATATTAATTTTTTTTCAAATATAAATTAATAATTTTACTAGAATTGATAGTCCATCGAATCCTTTTGAAATTTTACTAGAATTGAAAGTCCATTGAATCTTTTTGACATACAAGGCCCTAGAATTCCTCCTTTAAGACCAAACCACAAGATGACAAATTACCACAAACATACCCATGGTAGTTAAAACTCAAAAATAGTGCAATTAGAACTCCTAATGTTATTTTTGGCATCTCAGTTACACTTAATATACATAACAAAAACTGAATAGTCCACCATGATTAATATTTCTTTCATAGCACCCCCAAAAAGACTAGGGAGAAAGTTTCACCTTGCATAGTCTAATTAGATGCTGAACTAAATGATTAATTTCAACAAAAGTATATAATACGTGAGAAAGAACTGAAATTAAGAACTCTGAACTTCAATAACATGCTCAAGACAAAATGCTTAAAAACCTTGTTATTCATTTATCAAAACTAACACAAGATATTTTCTAGCATGCACTAAGGCTGGTTTAAGATCTTCATCACTTTTCAGTATTTGCGAAGTATAACCGCTACTAGAAAGATGGAAAAAGCCTGAAGACGATGATTTATTTTGGATGCGAGGATAAGTCTAGATATGTATAAGACACGGAGATAGATAATCCTTTAGTACTTAAGTGTAAGGATCCTCAAGTTGTTCTTTTGGTGTGTGCATCTAAACAAAACAATGCTGTGCTCAAATCTCTGAGCTTTGATGCTTTCCTTTCAAGTACCCGTTGCCTTCTGGGTAGATGGGCATTTTCTATCTTCTGTACATATCACGTATTATAAAACTGTTACAAGAAACACAATATGTATTTCTCCAACCAAGACAACTAAAACCGAGAACATGTTTTACAATGTGAATTGGCTTAAATAGAAATTTAATAAAAAACATAAAGTGAATATATAACTTCATTCTATCTGCCACCATGAAAGGCTTGGAATGCCACATCCTACTCATAATGTATGGAAAGGCAAATCGATGAGTTCATTTAACATTGATCCTATTACTAAGGTCAGAAAGACCTAGCATCAAGATAGATTAAAACAATTCTATCCCCAGATAGAATCACTAAAATAGATTCACAAGAAAACATCATCTTCAATCACAAAATAACAACATTGCTTTTGTTGCTTGTGACGATAGCATGCAGAACTGTCTTTTGGAAGTTTCGGCTTTTAAGAAAGACAAAAATATTTCTTCTAAGTTTCTAACAAGTGATGTTTCCAAATTAGCCAGCGTTCGATTACTAACAATGTATACTTTAAAAAAAAAAAACTATTCTAAAAGTCTTCAACATATTTATTGTAGACAGACAACATCCATGCATCTATGTTTCAAAAACAGCCTTTTGACTTGTATCTATTTGATGTAAGTCTTTTAATATATAGTAGAAAAAACTCTTTTCGTTGGGGTATGAATAACTTCTCTCAAAAATTAATTGCAGCAAAAGTAGAAAATGCTGTTAAATATCAGAACCCTTTTACCTAGTAGACTATGTGTCATATGATGCTAATCCAACATTAGTTTGGTATCGGTACGATGGCTTGGATGGTCAACTTGAATTCCACTTTGTGGTGAAATTCTCTCATACAATTATGTATCTATGCACTAAAATTTGTACAGATATTCATCTTACAATACAATTCACAATTTAATCGTTTTCCTGCATTTCTTTTCATTTATATTAGCATTCTCTCTCAATCCATAATAGGATAAACTAAATATTTAAATATATAAAGAATTAAGCCTCAAATATCAATAAACATAAACAAAATGCACATCCAATTTCAAATTTTCAAATATTGAAGACTAATATGTTCATATTTTGAATGTACAACATAAATGCCAGAATATGATGCAAGCAATACATACTAGTAAGCTATCACACAAAAATGGCACAAATTGCTTTGTCCAACCATTTCACTTAATGTTGTCTGATTTAATATATTACATTAATAATTTTTAGAGACTATAATTCAGACTCAATACATAATATCAATCATAGTGTATCCATTTTTTCAAAAATTAAAACGGATATGGTCAAGGAATTCTGAAGTATAGTTGACCCAAGAAAAATCAGATAAACAAAAAATCTACAAAATTGTTGAGCCGTGCAATGGACACCAACCAAAGACACAACAGAAGAAAGCTTATACAGAAGCAAGCCCAATAAATTCAATTGGAGTAACAAAATTCAAAACTGTTAAAAAACCATCTCGTTTCCATGTTTGTCACAAGGTAGCTTGAATTTTCTGCTAATGGAGTCAATATTAGACATATATGTTAGGGGAAGAAACCTAATAGTTCCCAGTTTTCAAAATTTACAACACGATATGAAATTCTTACAGAAGAACCCCTTCTATCCACGACAGTATATTATTATATATCCCTTGACATGTAAAACTATTTTAAAAATTGGCTATGTTACACTTGTGAGAATTAGTTTACAACTACCAAGAATGTTGAAAAATGAATGTCAACAGAAAAAGGAATGAACACAAACACTACTACTGTTTACTACAAAATTGTGTATTTAGGCTTTCCTATAAAATTGACAACTGTCCGTCCCTAACTAGTACATCCTCATCAAGTTTCTCTACTCTCATTTTAAGCACTTCCACTTCACCAACGAGTTTCATGTTTTGCCAGGTAAGTTGTTTTGCATCTTGCTGAAAGGCATCCCTTTCTTCCGAAACTTTTAGGTATCTCTCTTCTTAACAATGTCAGTTCTTTGAGACATTCTTGTAAGTCAGCTTGTAAACTTCTGATGGTATGCTCCTTCCCTGCAAGTTGTTGATGCAATATATCATAGCATTAGTGCTCATGATCTGTACAAAACATAATGTTCTACAAAAGTAAATGTAACTCTGCTTGACATCCTAAATATAAACAATTAAAAACATGTCAACACATACCAGGAGCTCCAACTTTTTCTCTTTCTAGTTTGAGCTACTGAGCCTACCCTGTAGGCTTGCAATGTTACTTGTCAAAACCTCGTGACTCCTTACCAAAGTTGCAACCTCTTCCTGAAGTCGTTCTAAATCAGTCTCCTTGGAACATAATTTTTCCCATAGAGTCTTAACAAGCAAAATAATAAATCCTTTGACAGGGATTCCCTTAACTACATAATCTCATTCTCTACATCTGTTAATCATTCTCAAATAATCCATACATTGCTGAGATTCTCTCACCTAAGTTTTTATATGCATTTCTTGGTTATTTAAAGATGAAACTTCTCTCTGCAATGCTACATTTTGCTCTACCAGATCTCTGACCCTCTCTCTCATCCTCCTCTCCTTAGACCTAATTTTCTCGAGCATAGAGGCCCATTCACTCGACCGCCTATCTATCTCCTTTTCTAACGTTCTTTGTTGATCATTCTTCTCATTCTCTAATATCCCTGTGCAAGATTCCATCTCTCCCTTGATCAACCTTAGAGCTTTGGTTGCTAAAGATCTTTCTCTCTTTCAGCTCTGAATTTTTGAAGAAACCATAAGTGTTAAGTTCCTTTTTTCTTCAGATACTTTTCTGAGTTTTTGCCACAAAAATTCTGCATTTTTTTTCTGAGTTCTTTGCTCTTACAGATTCAGATCTGCTGCAGTGGTACCAGCCCATTGATTCTAACTCTTCTGACAATAATGCAACCTGCTCTTCAGCTGTTTTAGCTCTTCTTTCCATCTCTTCATCTGTATCTTGCATCTTGTTATAGCCCTCAAGCTGAATTTGAAATCGGCATCTGTCCACTTCCTTCTGTGCTAGATGAAGAGCCAATCCTTCAACATTCTGAACATAAACTCAACCAGAAAACTGCCAAAATCTACAAACCTTTGAAACCCTACAAAACCTATAAAGCATACAATCCTTTGAAAACCTAAAAATCCTAAAATCAAAGAAAATAAACAAACCTTGCTTGTGTATATTTCATAATGTCTATGTTCCGCCAAAAACAATTTATTTATCAACATAAACTCGAAATACTAAATTGTCAACAACAAGAAAGCAAGCCCTAAATCCTCAACAAAAACATAAATTTATCAATAATGTTCCCAAATGAACATATTTTTGGGGGGCAAAATAAATTAAATATATGAGACAGCTAGAGAATCTGATACAAAATTCCCTTTAAAATGTCGATACAAATTAAATTAACTAGTGGACAACTTCGAACTCCTTATACCTGTGGACAAATTAAATGACAAATTGGACAACTTCGAACTCCTTATAACCAGTGGACAACGTAATTTACGGGGGTGGCCCGGTCACTCAATTAAGGCTTCGTAAATCTCGTGGGACAATTAGGACAACTAGGAAAAGCATTCCTGCTGCTACAAGCCCAGACCTGCAAAATCTGCACGTATTCCAGCGAGAATTAGTATAGATTTTGCAAAAAGATTTTGAAGCAACGGAGGAATTTGGTAAGCTTGCAAAACAATCTTCAGCTAGAGTTAGATTTTGTCTTTTTTTGATGTCTTGGTAGATTTTTCTTATTGTTTGGGCTTTTTTGGCATCAATTTCTGTTGCAGTTGGTTGATTTTGTATGGGATTGTCGTTTTTAGCTTTTTGCAAGCCAAAGTTATTGTTTTGGCTCATAGATTGATAAATTTAGCTTGATAGTTTCAGCTAGAATATGAAGGAATTTTTATTTGTGAACATAAACTCAACTAGAAATCTGCCAAAATCTGCAAACCTTTGAAACCCTACAAAACCTATAAAGCATTCAATCCTTTGAAAACCTAAAAATCCTAAAATCAAGGAAAATAAACAAACCTTGCTTGCGTATATTTCATAATGTCCATGTTCTGCCAAAAACAATTTATTTATCAACATAAACTCAAAATACTAAATCGTCAACAACAAGAAAGCAAGCCCTAAATCCTCAACAAAAACATAAATTTATCAATCTATGAGCCAAAATAGCAACTGTGGCTTGCAAAAAGTTAAAAACCACAATCCCATACAAAATCAACCAACTGCAACAGAAATCCATGCCAAAAAAACCCAAACAATAAGAAAAATCTACCAAGACATCAGAAAAAGACAAAATCTAACTCTAGCTAAAGATTGTTTTGCAAGCTTACCAAATTCTGCCATTGTTTCAGAATTTTTTTGCAAAATCTATACTAATTCTCGCTGGAATACGCGCGGATTGTGTAGGTCTGGGCTTATAGCAGCAGGAATTCTTTTCCTAGTTGTCCTAATTGTCCCGCGAGATTCACGAAGCCTTAATTGAGTGACCAGGCCGCCCCCATAAATTACGTTGTCCACTAATTACGCAGAAGGCTTCTGGGCGTTTGATTTCACTGTCCATTTCCGGTTGCTGGTTTTTCCTTTGGCGCGCCGTTGGTTTCACATGTCTTTGCCGGTTTTCATTTGAAGGCAGTTTGACTCAATTTTGCAATGTCGTGGCTGAACTTAAAAATATCATGTTCCCATTTATACATAAAATAATAGCAAAAGTACTGAAACTCTAGAGCCGAACCAAAGAAAAATTATCCGTTAATTAAATATGATAATAATTATTAACGTTTATTGCCAAGACAGCCATAAAAAAATGCACAGGATGTAGCCATGTTTTATTGGCATGTTTTTTATCAATTTTTTTCACCTAAATTTTGGATTGCACTTAAAGTTTAATTATATAATAATTTTTTACTTTTATTTAACTTTACAATATTTAAATCTATTATTATATACTATATTTAATATAATTAAATTATTAAAAATATTCTAATATAATATTTTATTATACAATGGTCTATTTATATTAAATATATTATATATTCTTTATTTAATTGTAAACTTATATTTTAATTATATATATTATTATATATAATATAGAAATATAAATATAATATAAATAAAATAAATAAATATTATTCTATAAAAAATTAGTTTTAAAATTATATTTTCTTATAAAATAATATTATATTCTCATATATATTAAGTCATATTATTTGGTTTAATAAATTTTTAAATTATAAACTACAATTTTAAATTGAAAAAAAAATTCATATAGCAACAAAGTTATAGTATAGTGAAATTATTATCAATATTATTTTAATGTTCCTCAGTCTTTTCCTCTCTTTGTGTCTGTGTAATTAAAATAATTTAATAATATATTATATAAAAAAATGTAATATTGAATCTAATATTCACATTTCACAATTATACATAATTCTATAATTTAAAAAACTAATTTTATCATAAATATTTAAAAATTTAATTATAAGACATGGACTTAACCATTTGGATTAGATTAAACAATTAATTAGATACAATAAACCCTCTTATAGAACTAATAAAAAAATGTAATGCTTGTTTACTTTGAAAAGAACTAAATTATATACACAAATATTTAGGACTCTAATTAAGCTAAATAAGTAATAATAACAATTCAATCCTTTATATATTATAATTTTAAAATGATATAATATAATAAAATGTATATTTTTATTAAATATTAAATATTTAAAGATATTAGCTATTTGATTATATATTAATTAAATATGCAAAATTTATTAGAAAAGAGTTTTGGTTTGTTCCAATGCAAAATGGTAATTTTCTACACGTATTCAAATGAAAATGTTGTTTGTATAAAGCATATAGGTATTTCACGTATGTCATTGAGCACTAATCTCTTAGTCCCATGTGTGGGTCTAGCCAAAATAATATCAACTAAGATTGTGAAGGCCACCAAAGTTTACTAGATTAGGTGGAATGATAAGTAAAAATAATCTTAACAAATCCATTTCATCCACAAATTGGTTAGGTTTATGTTTAATGTATAGTTCACATCTTCATCTATTTCTTCTTGCCCCATTGGTCCATGGCTACATGTTATGTATGATATTTTTAAAATTTATTTCCAACAGGAATAATCAACACCATGTTGTAATTGTAATTTATTTAATATATTTTTAAAATAATATTTTATATTAAATATTTATTTATAATTTAATTATTATTTATTTTAAATATAACATATAGTATCTACTATAACCCCAATATTTGTAGATGACAAGTTTTCCAATTATATATTTTGGTGGAGGTAAATAGGTTTTAGACACTTAAATCCACCAATACAAAGATCCATAGTACAAAACTGAACCAAGATAAAGATCAAATCATAGAATAGTCTATCAACATAATACAATCACATATATAATAAAAAATACCAAATTAAATCACAAAACATAATTCTATAGAAAAATTCCACCAAATCATAAATTTATTTATTACCACAAAGCTTGGGGGAGTTGTTTAAATTTTTTTATTTATTTGTTTGTTTGGATTGTTGTTTTCATTACAAAAAATAATAATAGAATAAAATTATAAAATGTAATAACATTAATTTAAGAGAAAAACAACATATATGGTTTATTAGAGTATGAATAATAATATGTAATAAATTAATATATGAATTTTTATAGTAAAATTTACTTGGAATAATATATAATTGTAGAGGATAAAAGTGTATACATTTTAATTTTTTATGGTATTCCATATAGATGTAAATGTATGGTCTTAGCACTCAATTTGTTTCTTTTGGTGTCATTATTCTTACATGTTTAATAGATTAGGACAAAATCCATTTCTTAAGGTCTATATCTTGTTAAACTAGGTTGAGCAGAAATGGATATATGTATTTGATTGTAGAAGAAACTAATTTATTATACAGAAAGATGAGGGGGTCTAGAGAAGTTGGTGTAGGAGATGGATCCGTAGACATAGTTAGCATGCAAAATCTACCTTTTATGCCTTGATAATAACTAATCTCAAAAGAGGCACATTTTGGATAAGTATCGGTATTATATTTTTAATTATTATATACATTTTTTTTATTCATATAATAGACATAAAAATGGCTCCACCAAGCCAATGTGCATGATTAAATTAGGTTACCAAACTACTTATGGAAATCTTGACAACTTTTGTCCTTCAAATTCTGCCTCGTAGGGTAGTTATTTACCATTTGCCACCTTTACATAGTATAGAATATTTGTATTGATACCAAGTATATCTATTACATACATATTTATTACATCTTTATGGTGATATAGGTGTTTCTACTAGTCCTTCTTTATTTTCCCTTTATCTTTAGTAGCAACCTTGCTTGCTTCAGTTCTTCTCTCCATAGTCTTCTCCAGTTAGGTTTGAAGTAGATCCACTCATTAGCATATAGGAGCTCCTCTTTGGTTATTTTTGTTTTGCCTTTTTTTTGTAGATTCTAAATTTTTTTTTGGGTGACTTCAATAGTTATGGATACTTGCATAAGAACATTATAAGCAGTAAGTCTACAATTGAACTCAATAAGTGCCCTCCTAACGCTTTGGTATTTTTCACTATTCTTAGCTTTCCATAGAAACCATAAAATTTTAGTAGTAAGGATAAGTTAATATAAATTATTTCCTTTTCCAATGTCTACAACTTTGCCAATAAGAATTTCATGTTTTCTTTTAGGTAATGATACATCAATTAGAAAAAAGATTCCAGATTTCTTTTGCAAAATAACAATCAAAGAAGAGATGAGAGATAGATTTATTTTTCTTATAGATTTCACACATATTGGTATGGCCTTTTGAATCAAAATTAGGCAGTTTCTGTAGAAGCATCATCCATTTAAAACCTACTTTTTTTGGTTCAATCACATTATTCCACAGGTTAGTGAGAACCTTATTCCAATCTCTCTGGCTATGATTAGTGTTCCAGTTTTTATTAAGCTATTCATTAAGATTAATGGGGAGAGCCACCAATTGATATACATCTTTAGCTTTAATATTGATTAGATTTTCATTACTAAACCACACAAGGTGGTCAGGATTATCCCTACTCATTTTTAGCTTTTTCAACATTTTCTTTTTGTATTTTTATTCTTTCATAAGTCCTTTTTTGTGTAGTGGGGATGCCAAAGTCATTGCTGCTAACGAAATTACCATTCCTTATTAAATATTGAAAGGTTGAAACCCCTTTCCTATTCCACTCCCCTGTAGAGCATCCTTGGAGAAGAGCAAGGGGTTTCCCATTGTGAAATGTATTCCACCAAATGGATTTAATTAGGAAAAATATTGTTTAGATATTTTTCCACCAGGTATTTGTTTAGGCTAATATTTTTGCTAAGCTCCCAGGCTTTCTAGAGACTCTTAAAGACATTAGATCTGGTACAGGATACAATGAAGCTGCCAAAGATTAGGTCACATAGAGGCGGGTTTCTCTAGACTTTTGCAACTTTAGGAACAACATTCTCAATATTATTTCTGATCAAGACCTTCCATGGTTCATTACCCTTGAGGCTTTTGCAGATCCACTCTACTACTAGAGCTATGCCTTGTAGCCTGAGATCCTTTAGTCCTAAGCCCCCTTTTGCTTTTCATTACACCAAATCTCCCATTTCATAGAATGTTTCTTTTTTTCCCTTTACCATCTGACCAAAGGAATTGTCTTATCTTCTTTTCAGAGACTCTTAAAGACATTAGATCCAGTAGGGGATATAATGAAGCTGCCAAAGATTAGGTCACATAGAGGTAGGTTTCGCCAGGCTTTTGTAACTTTAGGAACAATATTCTCAATACTATTTCTGATCAGGTCCTTCCATGGTTCATTGCCCTTGAGGCTTTTGCAGGTCCATTTTACTACTAGAGCTATGCCTTGTAGCCTGAGATCCTTCAGTCCTAAGCCCCCTTTTGCTTTTCATTACACTAAATCTCCCATTTCATAGAATGTTTCTTTTTTTCCCTTTACCATCTGACCAATGGAATTGTCTTATCTTCTTTTGTATAGTCTGGATTTGATAGCTGTTGAATTTCCAAACCGAAGCATAGTAAATATTATAAGACAAGAGGATTTTTTGACACACATGTGCTCTCCTTGCAATGGAGAGGTATTGTCTATTCCATGCATTAAGTTTCTTGTCAATTTTGTTTTCTAGACATTTCCACATGTCATTCAGTTTGGGTCTATAGCAAAACGGATACCCAAGTATTTGATAATTTTATTGGGACCTCCCCATTGGAACTCATACTCTTGCATCCAATCTGGTTGTTGTTTGTTCCAAGCCAACATTATTGACTTTGCCTTAGAAACTTTAACCCATGTTGCTTGATTGAAGATTTCTATTTTTCTCATTAGGCACTCAAAGTTGTCTTGATCCAACTTTACAAATAGGGTTGTGTCATCAACAAATTGGATATTTATAAGTTCTTCTCTATTTGGCAGTGAGAGTCCATGTACTCTTGGACTCAGGGAGGAGTCTCTTAGGATGTAATGCAAAGCATGCGTTGCTATTACAAGCAGAGAGGGGGCAAGTGGGCACCCTTGTGTAATAGATCTTTATAGTTGGAATTCCTTGGTTAGCTACCCATTAACATTCACTTGTGCAGTGACATCCTTTAACAAAGTTCTAATCATCTTCCAGAAGAACTCTAGAAACCATTATTATATACATTAGTAAAATAATTATTAAATTTATATATAATATATAACAATAAATATCATTATAATATAGATTTTATATATAAAATAAGTTTTTAATTTAATAATAAATATATATAAACTTTTAATACACAATATATTTATAGAGAGTGAAAATAGAGAAAGACAAAAAGAGATTACTTTGCATCATTTGGGTATATCACTCAATTAAGTCTTTAGGGAAAAATAGGAAATGTCCCAACCCACAAGAAAAAGGAAGTTCTTAATATCTAGGGATACAAAGAAGTGCAACTACCAATGAATTAACTAGGATTTATGATTCACTAGAAAGCAACAAATGGGCTAAGGAAAAAGAACCAACACATCACTCATGTCAACACACCTAGAAGAATAACATGAGTAGCATATTGTCATTGTATAGGTTGACTAGATGAAATTTCTTGTTACTAGGTGTTGTCATTTGTTATTATTTATACGTTATTAATAGAATTATATAACTAATGGTTTAATTTACTTTCTTGTGTTTGAAAACAATATTTTGATTTTCCTACAAGTGATGAAGAAAATAATATGGACATAAGAGAGAAACATGAGAAAAACATTGGGAGAGAGAGAGAGAGAGAGATTCCTATTAAATTATTATAGGGGATTCCACCGATTATCAGATCAAAACCTCCAATTGAATTATTCATTTCATCGAGTCTTTCTTTTGTCAAATTTTAAGCATATTCCACCTTAATAAATTTACTCTTAAGATGTTATGAGAGAGAGTTCAATAGGTCAAACTTTGAGTTGTAGAAATTGAAGGTTGAAGATCTTTTAGTGGAGAGAGATCAGTGGATCATATTAATTATTGCACTAAATATTCTACTCTCAACAATGGATCAAGATGAATGGGACAAGTTGGATAGAAGAGATAGATCTACTATTAGGTTGTCTTTGTAATTCAGTCTTGATGAATTTGTTTTAGTTAAAAACATTCCTAAGAGTTTATGAGATAAAATTATTGCATTATATCAAATTAAGTGTCTTGTAAATAAGTTGTTTTTGAAAAAGAAATGTGTTCTTTAAAGATGCAAGAAGGAGACTTTGTAACCAAACATTTAAATGATTTTCATGTAGTAGTGAGTCAACTAGCTTCCATAGATGTAAAACTAGAAGAAAAGGGAAAATGTATCACTTTGATTTGTTCATTATAGGATATCATCTTCCTGGTTTGAAGCCTATTTATCGAAAGGGGATCAATATCCTTCCTTTGTTCTCTAGAGTTAGGGGTGCAGAAGTTGCTTTGCATTGTTTGGGTATACAACTCAATTATGTTGTATCTACAAAAAATTATCAACAAAACAAGCTTATCCTCAAAAGTTGGGTGGAAAAAACACATCAAAAAGGTAAATTGATTGAGGTAGAAGATGTGCATAATTTAACAAAAGAAAGACTTGATGAAATGATTAATTCAATTGGAGGTTTTAATATGATAATAGGTGGAAGCCCCTATAATAATCTAACATGCAACAACAAGAACACAATGGATGGGATAGAGGGAAAGCATTCCTCTATTTTCTATGAATTTCCACAAATTGTTAAGTATGTAAGGCATGCAATTTGCATTCAAGTATAACTTGATAGAAGAATGTAACCTTCATTTTTTACTAGTCTGGACTTCAATAAATTATAAATTCCCTATTTTCATAGCTAAATTCCCGCCCAAATTGAAAAGGCTACCAAAAACAAGTATTGAAAATTATGGACATTACTATTATTTTGATACTATGTAGCAAATTTGTTTGCACAATCAGCATGGGACTAATTGCACATATGGATATTGCCAATTGTAGGATTGAATGGTAAATTATCGTAACAAATTCATTATTTTGCATTTGTCTACACTTAAAAATTGATTAGTAATTTATTTTTTTCATAGTCATGTTCCCCCAAATTGAAGAGGTTAGGAAAACAAGTATTGAAAATTATGGATATTACTTTGATTATATGGAGAAATCCTATGGTTATTAGTTTGATTTCTCATGCTAACCATAGTTTCCTTTGGCAAGGATTGAATGAATCCTAGAGGATGTGGAGAAAATCAAATTTCATAAAAGAAAGCACTTAGATTTAGAAAAGGTTTACTATAATTTAACCCATCAGAAACCATTTTAGAAAATAAAGCTCAAAGAAAGTATGTCTTCCAAAGGTTTGTTTGCAGAAAATAAAGACCTAAATTTTTGTTTACCACACCATGTTAAAGGATTCATTGGATTTAGAGTTTCAAATCACCTTATAGGTCAGTAGTGGAAGCTTAAAGAGTTTGACCAAGGTCCACCATACTTTTACTTTGAATATATGTATAATATGCCAAAGGGTGCATGGAAAACCATATCCTTATTTATGTATGACGTTGAACTAAAGTTTTTTGATCCAAAGTACTTTTCAATTTCAAGTAAAAACATGGCTATATGCATAACCTTCCTATGAATAATTATTTTTAGATTTAACCTTTTCCACCCATGACAATTGAAGAGACATTTCCTAAAACACAAAATCATTGGCCATCATGGGATTACAAAACTAAGCTTAATTGCATAAGTATTGTGGAAAAGGGTGTTCCATTATGTGATAGACTTAGGGCTATAGTCAAGCATTACAATGGATAACCCTACATTAAAGATTGGGCTATGATACATTTACAATGTAAAAAAGTGGATCGTGGTATGGGTTGGTCTAGATCATCTAGCTCCAATGTAGCCTCATGAAATGATAGACATAGGAATAGAGAAGAGAGATAGAACAACACACATCCTTATGTGGTTTCAATGTTATTCACAACCAAGTTTATTTACCACCATGTATACATGTTTATTCTAATCCATGAGAGAG
Organism: Cunninghamia lanceolata; assembly: GCA_027924645.1. Lineage (NCBI taxonomy): Eukaryota > Viridiplantae > Streptophyta > Pinopsida > Cupressales > Cupressaceae > Cunninghamia > Cunninghamia lanceolata. The sequence continues at coordinate 2,732,790 of BSBN01001074.1, read as the reverse complement.
AAATATAAGAGACATAACTATATATAGAGAGGGAGATTGATAGAGATGAGAGAGATAGAGATAAGAGATATAAAGGGAAAGAGAGACTAACTTTTGATAAACCATTTCACAGAAATAATCTAAAGAATGCAAGACAATAGAAATGACAGTGTTGCTAGATCCATTCCTTTCTTGTGTTTATCAATCGACAACCTAAAGCTTGAAAGGAAGAGAGAGGGGGAAATAAGAGAAAGGGAGAGAGAGGAATCTAGATAAGGGGATATATATATATGTGTGTGTGTGTGTGTGTATTTGTATATATGTATGTATGTATATATTTTCAGTTCTCATTTATAACCAATACATGGTGCATGGTAGTATGACAAAATAAATTGAAATGTCTTGCAAATGTATCTAAGAATGAAGGGAACAACAATATTGAGTAAAAATATTTTTTAAAAGAGTTGCCTAAATTGATGGGAGCCCGTTGTGTTCAATCTCACTCAAGAAAAAGCTTTTGTAAAAGGAACATGACATAGAATGCACACCATTTTTGAGGTCTCAAGATCATTTCCCATATCATTTGCAAATTCAAACAAATCAAAAAGCTTTTCCCTTGAAATTTAAATTTTTAAAACAATTAGGAATTCTCAATCTAAGATTATAGCATGTCTAAATTTAATTTTAATCCATTTGACCTTCGAATTATTCAAAGGTGTTAAATTATAAACTTAAATAGAGTCACTAATTTGATCAATATTTGTATCATGTGATGTCCCCATTAGAGGAAGCATGTAGGTAGGCTAAATAACAAATGAACATGATGTAGGTGGTAGCCTTTCTTACATTTACAAGACAATGCCTATTAAACATAGGTGACGTTGACTAATGGAATTCAAGTGAACCTAGGTGCAATGCATGAACAAGAGTTTAGAAAGGGGATGCATGCAAATTGAGACTGCACACCAAACATAAAAGGTCACACATTTGAAGTAACTACTAAGAAAAACACATAGATCTTGAAATCCATTAAGATTATGCAAATCAATTCATGACACTCAAGAAAACAAAAAAAAAATGACATGAACCATAGGGATACAAGACAATCATCATTCACTTAAAGACATAGAAATTGAACTTCCACAACTCTTCGGCGTACCCATTGCACACCAAAGTGCGATTGCTAGTTATAAGAAGTTTGAAGTTGTCCAATTTGTCATGCCTTATTGCCTTATTTCGATTTATGCCATGCCAATTAGGGGAGAGGGGCTAGTTTCCCATCACTTGACCTCCTAATTAATTTTTTAAAAAGAACTAATACATGTAAAATACCAACCTAATAAATTAACAGAAATGCACTAATACATGTTCACAACTCCAATAAATTAACCAATGAAATTAAGACAAGTGCACAAATGTGATGGTGAGCGGTTATTGGCACATCTATGGGGCGACATGTTGAAATGACACCTTTTCGACCCATGTGCACATAACACATCATACAGTGAAATGTATAAGTGCCCAGAAGCTGAAAGAATAGATTTAAGCTCTTCAGTCACATATGGAGAAACCCAAAAAAAATCATTGAAATCCTATATGTCTAGCTATGAGCTTGACATGCACGAAGTTAGGGTGGGCGGCTACCAGCCCCTCTCCCCTATGAACCCTCGAGTATTTGCCTATGCTTTTTATTTGACGCCAAGATTTTAGATTTTTTTTTTCTTTTTCTTACAAAATTATTAGTAGGGGAAAGGGGTCAACGAATAAATTGTGCACTTGACCCCCTAATTAAATTTCTAAAAAGAATCAATACATGTAAAGTATTGCAAATGCACCAATGCAAGAAATTTTCATTAATTTGAAAAAATGTTACTGTAAAAGTCTTAGAATTTCATTTTTATTTTAAAATATATTTTATTTTTAATCCAATAAATAAATAATTCTCAGCTTCATTATGTATCAAAAGTATTGTGAATGGTAAGTATAATTTTAATCCTTATTTTAACATGTATAAGTTATCTTTTATCCATTATTACAACACAATCATTGTATCAAAATATTATTTTACTAATGTTCATATAATCAATTTGAAAGTTGTTTAAACCACCATAACAATAAATTTTGGCGTAATTATTTGGGTCCTCTTAATGTGAGTAATTTTAACATTAACGTTTTGCAAGAAGGAGAAAGGTGAATAATTTAAAAATTGATTTAATGAAATGTCAATGCTACCACCGTGAGATTAGTATTTCTATGTTATTTTCCATTTATTTTTGTGTCTATTTTGGAGGAATGTTTGAGTGCAATAACAAATTAATAACATATTGACAAGTGGTATATTCTTGTGTTTGGTTTAGCTCGTAGATTGATTTTTATGGATATCCATTTCACACTCATTTGCACTTTAGTGCATTTGTGCTTGACTTTGAGATTACCACCTTGCCCCTTCGGTTCATTTCCAAGAGATGTGGAATCACTCAATTCAATCCTAAGGTGTGCAAGAGTAACCCCAACATTTAAATGTTCAAATTCAAATTCCAATTTTCCCACCCCTTTCTACTAGTTGTTATGAGCCAACCTAGCACATGTTTGTGTGACATGTTACTATGTCATGGTATTTAAAGACATTTATTGCCCAATTAATTAATAAGGAGAATCAATAATCATTACATGTTTATTGGAGCACACTTCAATTCAAAAGGACAATAAATAATTAGATTGAAATCATCATCATATAGGTCATATGTTGGGATATGTGTGTCACGCACCTTATAAAACTAATGTTTAATTTATTTATTATTCATTAATTAGTTGTGAGCCATCATGGAAAATAGTGTCCTAACTATGATGGTCACGTTGCCATGTAATGCAATGTATGATGTGTGTAAGAAGTTGTAAGATTATTTAATATCATAGAGATGTCTATGAGCATCTAATGACATTGTAAGATATGTAAGGGCTTGTAGGAGGGGAATTGCATTGTTGACTTGAATTGTTGACCAACTTATGATGCATCATAGATCATCTTTGAATGGAAAGAATCTAGAATCAAAATAGAGTGCCCAATTTGATGAGGTGGTTATGACACCTTATGACAGGTGTAAGAGAATTTGCTAAAAATAATCGGTGGAGTCCTTTGGAATAGGGCATTGGAATGTGTGCCCATGATTTGGGCACCATTTTTGGGTCATGGTTTTAGCCATGGTTTGTGATTTACTACCCATGGTTTCATGGATTGCTTCTCCTATTTATTTGGTGCTTGAGATGGAGGTTTCATAGTGTATTCTGCAAGTATTATTTTTGATATTATAAGTTAGAAAAAACCAGGGGCCAAACCCTTACAACAAAAGCCCAAAAAGGAACAACAAAGGCTCAAGAACAAAAAGAGCCACCAAACCCAACTACAACATATACAACATTAACAGTCGATAAACAACAGAAAGTAAAAACAACAGTCTAACAATAGATAAACAGAAAGCAAGTAAACAAAGATAGGGAGAAACATGCTCCCAGCCTTTAGCCAAAAATTCATAAATCTTGTCAAAATCTAACTTTCTCTTCATCCACTCCATAGGCAAGGGTGTCATGTTCCTGTAGCAGAGACAAGTTGAGCATAGTCAAGCGGCACAGCATACTGTTGATAAAGCATCTCATAGATTAGACCTTTTACTGCAGGGATTCCACATGGCCTCTAAGAATAGAAATTTCATCCTCCGGATCATTGCCTTCTTCAGCCTCCTCCACAGTCACTTTCTCCTCCTCTTGAGCATTATCATCAGGTCCAACATCCCCTCCATCAGTATCCTTGTCTTTCGTCTCCTTTTCCTTCGCCCCTTTAGTCCCCTCCGAGATATCTTGAACCTTAATGTCATCACCTTTAGACTGCTCCTCTCCCTGAGTAGAAGACCTAGAGCCACTTTCAAAGTAATCAATTAGTTTAGCCTGAGGGGCTAGTTTGCCAACAATTCTTCCAGACCTTCTAACCCCCAAAGAGTAGCAATCATTCTTAGCTTTGACCACAGCTTTAGCTTTAGTTTTTTTCAGGGGTACCTCACTGTCACTATTTTGATTCTTTTGGGCCTCCATTATATCCTCAACTTCGATAACCTCCACTGTAGACACCATCTCCTTCAATTTCCATTTCCTCCCTTTCACACTTCCTTTGGAGGTAGGAGTATGCATAACCTTCGCAGTATTCTCCTCCAAGGTTTCAGAAAAGGAAACCCCTTTTAGTTTCTAGTTTTTGAGGATAGAATGATAGGGCTCCTCAAAAGATATAGCAGTATTGAGGATGGTATCCACAGGGATTTCAACAATAGTGGGTTGAATTAGTTGCGGCGGGTCTAAGGCAATATGAAACTTATACAGATAATGGATAAGGCCTTGATGAAGGGGAACTGGATGCTTTAAGGGTTTCTTATCCAATTTAGCTTTCACACAGTGGATAGAGTGTTCCAAAGAGGACATCAAATTAAAGGAAAGCTAATAAGAATAAAAAGGAAAGCTAATAAGAGTATTTCTCTTAAAATGATTAAGCAAGGGAAGATGATAATTATAAAACCTGGTAAAACACCCTTCCAGGGTGAAATATTTCATTAGAAGGTAGCACATCTCATCCCATGGCTCTGGGAGCTTTGCATGATCAAACTTTCCTTGATAAGGAACAAGTTCCTCCCCCTCACCCAGAAAAATCTTTTGATTGTGGTGGTTAGCCACCTTAACCTTTCTCTTCAGTTTCCTTCCTTTCATAGAAAGGCCAGTATCCATCACGATGACTTCCTCAAAAATTTCAAACCCTATCTTGTCAGTTTTAACTCTATGGTTATCCCATGATAGGGCAGACTGCACAAAAAGGTTTTTTTCATGACCATTGAGGCATTCAAGGAAAGGAATAATGCCTCCTTCTTTACAATAGTGCCGCACAACAACATTATCCTTGAATTCACTGCAAGAGATGGGTTCAGTGTGAATTCTGTCCCTCCCCCATGATCACCTTTTCTTCAAACCCACAGAGCAGAGGATAATAGCACTTATGAAAATCATTGCGTCTTCTTCTTTCTTCAAAGTACCCTCAAGTATTAACTCTACAGGCATAAAGAAGCAAGAATACGAAATAAATGAGGAAATTATTTGGTGTCCTTAAGTCATTATTACTTAGATATGCTGCCTCATTCTCTAATCACTACAAGTCCTTCCCATGCTCCAAAATCATACAATTAAACTTCCTATCAACATCAAACAACCAACTTAACTTATCGCGGGAGATCATCAGTGCCGAATTGGCATATGTCAGAAAAGTACGCTTCATCATAATTGATATGTCCTTTATCAGCCATCTTGTCTTGCCACAAGAGATCAACTGTGCCAAGTTGGCATTCACAATGTGATGTGGCATCATTGGAAAGTCATATCTTTTTGAATTAACTCCCCTATAGCATGGGGGATATTATTGCATTGGCTCCAACATCACCAATTTTCAAACTGTTGACCATGATTAGCAAGTGCATAAGCAAATTCATTCCCCTCTCTGTAAATGTGAAATCCACATGGGTAATACTCTAATTAAGAATTTGAATATCAAAAATGATATCCTTAGGTCTCCACCCACACACCGAAACCTTGGTAACAACATCAATTACAAATTTAGAGTCACCCTCTATATGCAGATTTTGTATACCCAACGTGATTGCCAGTTTGATACCCCATAAAAGTGTTGATGCCTCAACAAAGTTATTACATTGAAGACCTAATCCTCTAGCATAGGCAGCATCAAACTCCCCTCTATCATTCTTGATAACCCCACCACCACTAGCCTTACCATCATATTTTGAAGCCCCATCAAAATTTAATTTGAGCCAACCAAACTTCAAGGGGGTCCATCTAGTATTTAATCTCATGAGTTTCTTTGAATTGCCAAAAATAGGGATTTGATTAATTATCTCCCAATTAGTAGCCATACTTTCCTCTTGTTGGGTGAGAGGTTTGTCAGCAGTTTTGACATGAGAATTGGTAACACTTTCAATAAGGCTCTTAGAGAAAGATTGGTAAACTTGAGAACAATCTTTCACAGAATCTCTAAAAATTTTGTTATTCCTTTCCTTCCACAGTGTCCAACCAATAAAGGGAAAGGTTTGGTTCCAAAGCTCCACTAACCAAGGTTAGGAAAATGTAGGAACCTAGTTAGTAATGACTTTCATAATATCTTTATTGCAGACCCACTACAATCTAAATTTTAGAAACACTCTACTCCATATTTCTCTAGCAAACTCACAATGCAAAATCAAATGAGGAACACTTTTCTCTTCCTTGAGGCACAAAACACATCTATTAACCAAAGAAAAACCCCTTCTTTGAAGATTATCTTGAGTTAAAATCTTATTATGGGTCACAATCCACCAGAACATATTAACTTTAGGAATAAGATTGTGGTTCCAAACTTTCCTCCAAATCTCATCACTATGATCTTCTAAAATCAATAGATGGTAAGTAGATTTAACAAAGAAGAGACCTCTTTTATCTGCAGTCCAAAGTAACTCATCTGATCTAGGAAAGAGAGGAATTTTGGATCTCAACAACATCTACTGAATAGAATTCATTTGAGGGATAAGCTTAGGATGATTGGTACAACACTCAAGAAGGCTTTTCCAATGTCTAACTCCATTCCCTTGTTGGATATACTGACAAACTTTAGTACCAAAATAATGTTTGCCAATCTCAGCAATAACCTCATTACCCTCTTGGATAGAAAGGGCCTTGTTAGCCACCCATGGATCCTCCCAAAAATTTATGAGGTTACCATCCCCCAGTTTCCACTTTAACCCCTTTTTTATTAGGCTTCTAGATTTGATCATTTTGTTCCAAATCACTGACCCCTAAGGGAGACCCTCCTAATAAAGGAAGTTATAATTATCAGCACCCTATAAATACTTAGCTTGCATAATTATCCCCCTTTCTTTTATGTTACTGATAAGATTCCAATTGATTTTGGATAACAAGGCTTTATTCAAAAATTTTATAGCTCTAATATTCAGACCACCATGAGTTTTGGGAAGGTAGACCCTCTCCCATTTGACCAAGGACATTCTCTTCTTCTCTTCCACACCTATCCATAAGAAAGTTCTTTGGATTCATTCCAGTTTGTCAACTATATACTTGGACATTTTAAATAGAGAGAGAAAGTAAGTGGGAATACCTTGTAGAGAGGCCCAAAGAAGTTGCAATTTACTAGCACTACTCAGAAGTTTACCTTTCTAGCCAATCAACTTCTTTGGAATTCTTTCCAAAATAGTATTCTAGAAACCTAGATTAACTTCCTTGATAGTTAAAGGAATGCCAAGGTAGATTGAAGGAAGATCAGCAGCTACGCATCCAAGGATGTTAATAATTTTCCTCTGTAGGTCTCCCAGAGTGTTGAAGAAATAAACATTACTCTTATGGAAGTTGATGTGTTGACCAGAAGCCTTGGCACAATCATTGAGGATATTTATCCAACTACGAGCTTCCAAGACTAAGGAAATGCCAAAAAGGATGGTATCATCCACAAACTACTGAACAAACATAGGTGGGAGAGAAGAAGCTGGTTTGATCCCCACAATTTCCCTAGAAAGAACCTTAGAATGAACACATCTTCCCAGAGCCTCAGCCAACATGATAAAGAGATAGGGGGAAAGATGATCTCCATGTCTAATACCTCTAGTGGGAGAGAAAAAACCTCGAGGAATCCCATTGACAAGAACTGAGAACTTAGCAGTGGTAACAACTTATCGGATAAGGAGGGACACTTTCTCATTGAAACTAAACTTCTGAATAACTTTAAATAGAAATTGCCAGGAGACTCTATCATAATCTTTAGATATATCAAGTTTCAACACCATACCTAGGATCTGGCTTTTCACCATTGATTGGATAGTTTCATGAGTGTCTAAAACAACATCCAATATTTGTCTTCTAGGAACAAAACATTTTTGAGAAGGAGAAATGATTTTGTCCAGAAGGGGTTGGAATCTAAACACAAGTAGTTTGGTACATAACTTATAAATGGTGTTGCACAGACTTATAGGTCTGAAATTAGCAAGCAACTCAGGGTTGGGCTTCTTAGGGACAAGAACAATAAAAGTATTGTTAATCTGTTTTAGGAGTTTTCCTGTTCTAAAGAAGTCTCTAACAACAGTTGTAACATCATAGCCCACAATGTCCCAGAACTCTTGAAAGAATATTGGAGGGAAACAATCAAGGCCTGGGGCTTTAAAGGGTCCCATAGAGAATAAAACTCCTCGACCCTCTTCCTCTAAATTTGGTTTTAGAATTTCAACATTATCCTTCTCTATAATCAGGGAAGGAATATTATTGAGGAGCTGATCCATTATCCACCTATTATCAACATTGACAGCTTGTTCCGACAACAAGTTCTGAAAGAAATTAGCTGCATGATTACCAATCGCATTATGATCAGTGATTACAATACCATCTTCCACACACAATTTAGAAATAGTATTAGATTTCTTGTGTTTCATAGCCGAGAGGTGAAAAAAAGTAGTATTGCGATCCCCTTCTCTGAGCCACTGAACTCTAGATTTTTGTTTCCAGAAGAATTCCTCTCTATTCATAAGGTTCTTCCATTTAGTAATTAAGTTGTTTTCAGATTGGGTAGTATCCTCGATAGAATCCCCTTGAGTAATTTTGGTTTGAATGTTAGCCAATTTTCCAAAGATGATCTTCTTTTGTGCAAACAAATTTCCAAAACTATACTTATTCCATCCATGAATCTCTTGTTTAATATGCAAGAACTTCTTAACCAATCTGAACATAGGGGTACCTTGGACCAGGACTTGCCACCATCTAGCCAAAAGACTTCTAAAATCTTGGTGTTTAATCCACATTGCTTCAAATCTGAAAGGGAAAGGACCCCTCCTCTGATCAACCCAGCTGAGGAGAATAGGATTATGATCTGAAATAGTCCTAGGAATGGTTGAAAGACTAAGGTTAAGATTGTTATCCCAGTTATTGAAAATGAGGAACCTATCCAATTTAACTTGAATCATTTGATCACCCCTCCTTCTGTTGGACCAGGGAAACTTTTGATTCTGTAGCTCAATATCCAGAAGCCCAAAAGTATTGGTAAATTCAGCTAAATCAAGCATACTATAAGAGTAGTCAAGGATGCCTCCATATTTATCAGAGGGGTATAAAGGAGTATTGAAGTCACTTGCTAGCATCCAGTGAGAATTAGGGGAAGAGGAGAGGTGAATAGACAAGTCCTTCCATAGAGTTTTTCGCAACACCCTAGTGTTGGGGGCATAAATATTGACCAAAGTCTAATGGAAAGAGGGAAAAGAAAAATTAACCATAAGACAATGCTTATTAAAGAAGGTAATCATACCTCCAAACCTGGCTTTATTCCACATCGTAGCAATCCCCCCAGAGGCACCAACAGCAGGACTAATACAAAAAGCAGCATTAGGCTAGATTTTATCAGCAATCATTTTGAAATTTTCCTCTGACATTTTAACCTTCTGAAGTAAGAGAATATAAATTTTATGATCTAATATACAATTCTTGACTTCAAATTGCTTTGAAGGGCTGTTATGACCCCTCATATTCCACAAAAAGATCCTTGTTTAAAATTTTTTTGGGAGTGACCCTCCAGTGTCTTCTGTTTACCACTAGCAATCTCCCTAGTTGCCTCCCTTTGTCTTTTTTCCCTTAAGGATGGCCTTCTTGACTTAGGATCTATTCCAACATCAGTGGACTTCTTTGGCTTACGACCCTTCTTCTTTGGAGTAATCCATTTATCTTGGTCACTACTTTTTCCACTGGGCCTCGCTCCAAGGGGTGGAATTGGGTCAATATTCTGTCTCAGGGTTAACCTTTCCTTACTAGGGTGTGCATGCTGAATTTTGATAGTCCTTACTCTAGAATAGAAAGAAGTTAGACTCTGTCTTGGAGAGGGTTGAGAGCTCATCCCTCCATTATTAAGAAAAACCTCTGGAATGTTATCCAGAGGGGGTGGAGGGTCAAAAGTCACACTTTGAGCCTCATTATTTCCACCAGAAGCTTGAAGGTGTCCCTTCAAATGGGTTTCATTGTGGATCTCTCCATCTTCCAACACCGATGGATCTTTTGAAGAATGTTGAAGATCTTGTTCCCCATCATTGTGGATCAGTCCATCTTCAACCACCAGTGGATCTTTTGAAGAATATTGAAGATCTTGTTCCCCATTATTGCCCATTCCCTGCAGATCATGATTATCTTCCAATCCCTTATCCAGAGATTGCTCTGAGGAACTAGGGTTACTCTCCTCATTTTCTTGATTTGTGGGTTCCTTAGCTTTCTTGAGCTTACAATGGGTCATCAAGTGCCCCTTCTTTTTATAGAGTTGACAAAAGGTGGTCACATTCTCATAAAGAATTAGCTGCATCCAGATCCCAAACTTCGAGTTTAGCTCAATGGACATAGGAAGAGGTTTGTGAACTTCTACATTAACACAAAATCTAGCATAAACACATCAGGATTTAGTCCGAGTGGTATTATCTAGAGTGACAATTTACTGGTTGAAGGTGTTAGCAATAATAGAAAAAACTTTTTCATCCCAATATTCCAAGGGGAACCCTAGAAGTCTCACCCAAACCAAGGTAGTCCAATTCAGATCAGTACTGGGATCAAACCCTGGTCACCAACTACATAGTGCAAGTGAGTGAGTGTCATAGAGCCACAACCCTCCTGCTAAAATAGCTATCATGTCCTCTCTTCTAGTAAATCGAAAAAGAAAAAGCCCTCGTGCCATAGCAACGACTGTCACACTACTCTTAATGTGCTAACGGTTGGAAACCCATTTCTGAACCATCTCAATACTAGGAGGAAGAGAAAAAAACTTACCCACAAGAGAGAGATCCATGGAGGCCATGATTTCCTCAACCAAGTCATCTGGTATGTCTAGGGTTGTTCTTGCAGCCATTTCCTTCTGCACTGGGATCGTAGATGTATCTTTAGGGGAATGGTCCTCCTGTCCCGTCAAAACATTTTTCTAGACCTTGGAATAGTCACTACCCATCTTGGGCAGGGGTCCAGAGGTACTACCCGAGGCAGTACCCTCCATCCCCATGTGACAGAGATTCAGAATCAAAACAAAACCCTAGAAACACATACAGAGGCAAAGCGCATCAAATCTATGTTGTGCATGCAATTTAATCTCCTGCAAGTATTGTTATACTATTGGAAACTCACTAAAAAATTGGTGATGTGCATGAGGGTGTATGTTCTTGGATTATATTGTAATCACATTGTTACTAATTTTATTTATGGAAAATAAAAAAAATGTTCAAATTTACTCAATTCTCATAAATATTCTAAGATTTTGGATCTTATTTATTTTTTATGTATTTGGTCCTGAAGATGTTCCTTCTTTATTAAAATCACAATATTATGTATCATTTATTGATGATTTTTCCAGGGGGAATGGATTTTTTTTCTTAGAACCAAATCTAAGGTCTTTAGATGGTTCAAGGACTTTAAATCTCTAATGGAGAACTGAACTGGTAGAAAGATCTAGGTGTTGAGGACTAAAAATGATGGATAATGCTATTTAGTAGAGTTTAATAGATTCTATAAAGATAATGACATAGAAAGACATAAAACAACTCCATACACCCCTCAACAAAATGGAGTTACAGAATGAATGAACATGATGTTGATAGCGAGGTCTAGGAATATGCTCAATGGGTCTCGATTGGAAAATAATTTGGGGTAGAGAAAGTTAGCACTACATGTTACCTATTCAATAGGTCTCCTACATCAATGCTTGTTGAGAAAACCCCTATGGAGGTTTGAATGTGCAAAAATCCCTCACTTCAACATCTTCAAGTTTTTGGTTGTGAAGTATATTCTCGTTTGCATAAAGAGAAGTGGCCAACGTTAGATAACAAGGCTATGAAATGTATCTTCATTGGTTAACATGTCAATGTCAAAGGGTACAAGATTTGGGATTCTGTGGATGAATACTATATATAGTCAAAATTTGATCTTTAGGGAGATCAAATCATCCCCTAAAATTGAGTAGCCAAAGAAGGATATGATGTCAATTGTGTAGCTATAGCTAAATACTAATATGGTTGAACCAAATGAATAATTAGAGGTTCATGATGGAGGTAATGAGGAAATCTTAGATAGTTTGGAAGAAGAAGAATCTCCACCTAAGCTTGTGAGGAGGTCCACTCAATAGAGAAGGCAACTAGAGAGGTATAGAGGACTTGATTTTAGATGTATTTTTGCTTTGAATATCAACATAAAGATGAATCTAAAACTATAAAAGAGGAAATGGAGATGGATGATAGTGAGTATTGCAGACCAATCATGGATGAGGAGATTGTTATGTTGAGAAAGAACAAGACTTTGGGACTTGGTTTAGTTACCAAAATGAACGAAACATGTTAGGTTTAAATGGGTCTTCAAGAAAAGGTTAAGTTCATAAGGTTAAAATTTTGGGGAATTTTGTAGAGGCATTGATGAAGCCTGTGTGTATGGAGAAGTTCAAGTAGTGTGGCAAGTTTATGGGCCTCTTAGCCCCCAGAATCGATGCATATGTGAATTTTTTACATTTGATTGTTATTTCAGCACGTGTTTAGGGTTTATGTGCATCTAAGTCTTTAGGCGCAATCAATTAGCAGTCCCATGAATGTGTTATAAAGCTATGCAAGCATTATAACAACATACAAATGATTAGGGTTTTGGCGCATATGTTAAGAAAATGCACATTTGATATAAAACAGTGTAAATATCTCCTGATTCGGTACATGCGATTAAAGTAGTGCAAATGATTAGGAATTCTACACATCTGACACAGAGTTGTGCATCTAGTAAACAGAGTTGCGCATCTGATAGGTTTGGTAAAATACTTAGGTGGTTTGACAAAGTCAGCATTGTGATCGATGTTGGCCAACTGATAGGTCATCTTCAAGATTGATTGAATCCTAGAAGAGATGATAGGATAGGTTTCCTGATAGGATAGCTAAGTATCTTTTTTGATTGGATGGATATGTGGCTTAGTTTGTTTTTGTTTTAACATTTTTTGCTATCGATTTTGTAGGAGATCCTAGATCATGTTCTGATGTCTCGAGAGAGATTCCTGGTTACATAGCTGCTTAGACCTTACCTGAAGGATACTGATCATTTGGTGCTCAAATCAACTAGTTTATGATATGTTTGCTTCACACTTGAGATGTGGGCAAATCTTAGATTATTGACTACTCTGGGTAAGAGGTACCATAGTGACGGGCACATTTCACTTGCTTATAGGAGAGATGATGGTGACCTTAGAGGACGTTCATCAGATCCTCTAGATTCCTGTTCAGGGTGAGCTAGTTGAGTATGAGTCTGCTATTGGAGCTGGATTGGCTGAGTGTAGATGAGTGTTTGATGACCCCAACATGGAGGGTACAAAGATTACCTAGGTGAATATTGTGGAGTACTATGAGCCCCTACCAGCCATATTAGCAGGTTTGATCGAAGGTGTTGTTTTCCTTGACAGGAGATCCCATGGCTTCCACGTTGGATGGGTGCAGACTCTAGAGGAGATGGTTTAGGAGGGGACATGGTTTGCTTGGGGCCCTTGTATCTTGGCACACTTGTACCATTATTTGCATTAGTTTGTAAATGACGGAGCTGCAAGTCTATCTGTTGGTGTTTCGTTGCTTCAGATTTGGGCATGGATTCATATAGCAGTGACACAGTCGATCGGCATGGGGGTGAGGTGATGTGACATACCTTACTCTTACAGGTTTTAGGAGACTCCTTCCTAGCCCAAGCTGGGAAAGCTAGAGTACTGGCATCACACATTGGATAATGTGGACAAGGTTGTATGGTGGCTACACCTAGACTATGAGGTGTGGGATGAGGATGCAGCGGAGTTGCCCTATTGTTTTTAGACTCAATCGTTGATAGGGAGGACTCCCTATATACTAGAACACCACATTGTTACTTGTGTACTCTGACAGTTTGGCAAGATTCAAGGGATGCCCCAAGGTACAACTATTTTTGCTCAAACACACAAGGAGCGTCCATTGTAGGGTTCGGTGGCATCCTATGAGATAGTGACGATAGATTTTCTACAAATTCCATATCAGGCATGGGATTTGAGGCTACAAATAGTAGATGCAGGCATGACAACAAACTTCAAGGCACACTTCACTGCGCATCTTGTCCCGAGATACTTTGGACCTAGAGAGTGGGCCCCAAGGCTAGAGGATGACGATGATCATGATGACAATGCCCTAGATAGAGGAGGGGATGACAATGAGATAGGAGGGGAGGTCGAGGTGGCAAGGGAGGAGGAGACGATGGTGGTGGTGGTGGAGGTGATAGAGAAGATGATGGGGATGATGGTGGGCAGAGGTGGGTGAGACAGAGGAGGGTGCCCCAAATGCAGACACAGGCACAAATAGGGGTTATGATTTAGGGGCATTATTATTTAAGGTTTAGGGTTTATTGTTTAGGGGTTAGGGTTTATAGAGAGAGAGGAATGATAAGGAGATATAGAGGAGATTGTGGAGAGAGATAGGGAGATAGAGAATGAGGCACATGGCTAGGGACATAGGGAGAGAGATTATTGAGAGGTAGAGGGATGATAGAGATAGGGAGATAGGGGAGATATATGGAGATAGAGGTTTAGAGTTGCTTGGATTTAGGGTTTAGGGGTTTGGGGTTTAGGGTTGCTTGGGTTTGGAGATAGTTAGATAAAGAGAGAGAGGAGACATAGAGGAGAGAGATAGGGAGAAGGATTGAGAGGTAGAGGAATGATAGAGATAGGGAGATAGGGGTTTAGGGTTTCTCAGGTTTAGGGTTTAGGGGTTAAGGTTTAGCAGCATTATTTAGGGTTTACGGTTAATTAGTGTTTAGAGGTTTAGGGTTTAGTGTTTAGAGAGAGATGACCAATAGGGAGATATAGAGAGTGAGGTACATGGCCAGAGACATAGCTGGAAGAGATAGAGATATGGAGAGTGAGGGACATGTCCAAAGACATAGGGAGAGAGATTAAGAGGTAGAGGAATGATAGAGATAGGGAGATAGCAAGTTAGAGGTTTAGGGTTGCTTGGGTTTAGTGTTTAGGGTTTAGGGGTTTGTCAGGGTTTAGGATTTAGGGGTTTAGGGTTTCTCAAGTTTAGGGTTTAGGGGTTAGGATTTAGGGCTTAGGGGCATTATTTAGGGTTTATATATGTTTTAGAGGTTAGGGGTTAGGGTTTAGGGTTTAGGGGCATTATTTAGGGTTTACAGTTGCATGTCAAAAGAAGTCTCTCTCTCTCTAAATCCCTCAACCTTAAATAATGCCCCTAATCCCTAACCCCTAACCCCTAAATGGCTTGAGCAACCCTAAACCTCTATCTCCCTATCTCTCCCTTATATCCCTCAACTCTCTATCATACCTCTACCTCTCAATCTCTCTCCCTATATCTCTAGACATCTCACTCACTCTCTATCTCGCTATCTCTAGTCCCTCTATCTCCTCTATCTCTCCCAATCTATCTCCTCTCTAGTCTCTCTACCTATCTATATCTCCCTATCTCTTGCCTCTCTCTCCCCTATCATTCCTCTATCTCCCTATATCTCTAGACATCTCTCTAGTCACTCTCTATCTCCCTATCACTCCCCTCTATCTCCTCTATCTCTCCCTATCTATCTCCTCTCTATCTCTCTCTACCTAGCTATCTTTGCCTATCTCTCTATCTCTTGCCTCTCTCCCCCTATCATTTGACATATATATATCTTCCTATCTCTCCCTTAATCTATTAATTCTCCCTCTCCCTTATTGATCAAGGAAATGAACAAGAAAACTAGGACTCTCTCTCTCTAGTCTCTTCCTCTTTGCCTCTATCCATCTCCCTTATCAATAAAGCAAATGGAAACAAGAAAACTAGGACATGAAATTAAAAGAGGGATGAGGATATAAATTGGTAGGATGAAATGGAAACAAGATAAAACTAAAGTTCATTGGATGGGAAGAATGATGAGAGGAGAGGTGGAAAATACTCAAATAGGGAAAAATTGGTGCGATCTAAAGGGAAATTGGAAAGGAAAAGGAAAACTAGCTAGGAAAGCTAGGAAAAGGATTTAACTTGGAGAGAGAGAGAGAGAGAGAGAGAGAGAGAGAGAGAGAGAGAGAGAGAGAGAGAGAGAGAGAGAGAGAGAGAGAGAGAGAGAGAGAGAGAGAGAGAGAGAGAGAGAGAGAGAGAGAGAGAGAGAGAGAGAGAGAGAGAGAGAGAGAGAGAGAGAGAGAGAGAGAGAGAGAGAGAGAGAGAGAGAGTTTTTTTTTCATAATGCATTAGTTAATCACACATTTCACATTTGACATCATGCTAAAAAGATCAAATAAGTTTTGATAATCACACCATCGTGGAGCATGTCAGGATGACGTCATACCTGACTGTGACAGGTTGCCACCTATCCATGTAACCTTTGCCTACAAAGTGTTGGCCTTAACCAATTGTCCACCACCACATGTCAGTGTTGAGCATTTAGATCCAACGGCTACATGCTAGTGCAGGGGAATCTTTTTACAAGGAATATTCGCCATGAGATGGCGAGATAGCGACACGTGGCATCCACCGATTAAAAAGTAACTATCATAAAGGTGCATGGGTGCTATGTCGTACCATCACACGGTAGGTATATAGTGGGCCCTCCTTGACTGTGATGTTATGAACAGGTGACACACATCCAGTCCATGCTAAAGACTTGGCTCATTCCCATTAAACGTTGACTTGTCAACCAAGATGACTAAGATTGTCAAATCTAGTCAGCGAATGAAAGCCGTAGATTTCAGGAAAGGTAACGAAAGATCAATGGTCCAAATTCAAAAATGCAAACAAAGAATATATCAAAGGACTGTGGCATGAGTAGAGTTATGGTTTCTATGACCTCCATTAATATACATAGTGGTATAGGAATTCGATGTTATAACAACATAATTCAAGGTATTTCTTGTCATTCTTCAAGAAGCAATCATATTCAGAGCTACAGAATCATCGGGACAAGCAAAGAGAAGCAATTCAAAGCCTCTGTGACCTCCAAAACCAATAAGTCATTGTCTCTCCCCTACACTTAGTTTTCTATCTGTAAGAATTATCTGAAACATTTAGGGCAGCTGTTAATTGCATAAACCTTAGGTTGCTTGCTAAAATACAAAATGAGTCAGCCTGGTGAAGCTTCAACCTCCAAATGCAACCTTGATGAAGACATCATGATTTAGTGTCTTGGCTCATCTAAAAGACCTTTGAAAAATTTAGGAGAGGTTGGTAGAAATGATAAAATATATGACCTTTGTGTAGATTGTAGAGATGCTAGGCTTCCTGCATCTGCTTGGAGTCTGTTTGAGCATTGACACAAATGAAGTGACTACAGAGCCCTGGTCTGCCATGCTTGGACATTATACTTGGCCAAATTGATATGCCCTAATGTCTTCATAAACACAGACTTAGTGAGAGCTATAGAAACTAGGTATGACCCAAAGATCATGTCTGTCTTGTCTAGAAATGGTAGTGTTATCATTAGATTCACAAAGGCCTACATTGCTATTGTCTTCAATCTTAATTCTACTGCTGGTATACCTATAGACTTGAATTCTTTTAGAGAAAAATATAGAGGTCTTAGGTATGCATACAGATCTTACAACTTGGCCAAGCATAGATTGAAGGGGGTTGATGGAGCTCTGATCAAAATCCCTGTCATAGAAGAGGAACCTCTCTGATGCAGCCTGTTCATGGAATATTTTGTTAGAACTTATCATAGTTTGTGTCATGTGCTAGGGAGAGATGTATCAGATAGAATGTCAGTGCCTCTAATGATGATGGTAGTATATATCCAAGATTATGAAGCCTATAAGCCATATGATTATGCAGGGTACTACATGTCAAAGAAGATGCACGAATAGATGATGGCCATTAAGAACAATATGAATACTCCAGGCCCCCACGTAAGGTTCACTTGGTATTCATTAATGTGCCACATGATTCTATTTTCTCTGTCTGGCCATTGGGGAAAGGAATTGCATTTGAGAATGACTGATGCAGAAGGCAATGCCATGCTAGTTCAGATGTGGACCTGTATGCTAGACATGCACTTCAAATATGCTAGTTATGTCACCTTTGAGGAGCATTTCGTGAGGAAAGTATTGGGATTCCTAGAGCCTATTGCAAAAAGGATACCAAAGGAAATTAAGGACTTTCTAAGACCAATGGAGAGAACCCCCCATCTAAATATCAATCACAATTGGGGAGATTGGTTTTTACATGAAAATACAACCTGTATTAGAATCTATGGGTGTGAGACTCCACCCTATTCCTTACCAAAATTTGTGCCTAGAAGAATAGGATTTATGGAGATCATCAAACAGCTGAATGCAATAGATAAGGAACATTTTAGAAAGCATACGAAGGGATCTCTTATCCCAACATCTCTGAAGCTTCATGATTTTATTACAATTGACAAGAATGGTTTAGACCAGATCGGTTTCATGTTGCAATGTTATAGGATGAATAAGGAGGCGATAAGGCTCTTTGATCCTGAAGGCTTTATTCATGACACAAGGTGTAAAATTGGCAGGCCTGAATATTCACACCATGTCCTGCTTGATGAGGATACGGTCAAAAATTGTGAATCAATGCAGCAAGTGTTTTTCTTGAGAAATAAATAGAAATTGATAATGGATGTAGAGAAAAGGAAGAAAAATGCCAACTCTACATATCAAGGGGCATTCATTGAAATTCAAGACCCCATTGAAAGAATCAAAATGTTCTTTGAAAAGGGAGATGGATTGATTGCTGAGGCACCTGCTGGAGAGGAAAGGCCCACTTATCAACTAAGCAGTTCAAAGGGCAAATATATTAGGAAAAGTTCCCCTGATGCCCTTGCCCCAAAAAGAGCAAAGATAATTGATCTTGAGACAAAAGAAAAAAGTGGAAGCTGTGAATTTGAAGGAAGAGGCGGCAGAGGAACAAGATCCATAGCCCCCACATTAATTACATTCTCCCCCAAGGATAGCACCATATGCCTCCCCAGAGAATAGGTTGATAAGGTCCACAGTCAACAATGAGGTGGACATCGAAGATGTGAGGGAAGTGGCATGCAATCAATTTATCTCTGATGATGCATTCATTGCCACCCCAGAATTCAAATCCTTTGTGTTGAGAACGAGGAGTGAAGAGTTCCAGAGAAGGATAGAAGAAGCAAAAAGTGGTGCAAACCCTTTAGAATATGATGCTATCACAAGGAGACTGTTGGGTGAGGTGAATAAGGATATCAGTGCCATGACTCCTGAAGAAGGGAGATCACTTGTGAAGAAAAGAAAAATATTACTATCGCCACATTGGACATTATTACTAGGGATGATGCAGATGCAAGTGGAGAATAGGCCAAGAGAGCATTGTAGGGTGCTATCTTTGACCCTAAATTTGATACCTTGGCTATCTGGGCATTGACCCCAAATGATAAGAAACCAAAGGTAGGATTGGAGGAATTAATTGGTAATGTGATCATCAAGAGGGTTTCAGACACCCTTGCTCCTCAGGCAACCAACTTGAATGTACAGACAACGCATTCTACAGAGGTAGCAACACTTAAGCTGTAGAAAGATTACATTGAATTATTGGGGAAATACATAGAGGCAATGGCTAGGCTTAGTACCTATGAGAGTCAACCTCAATTGGAAGCTAGTCCATGCCAAACTCCCCCAATCATACAGACTGCGAGATCATTGCCAGTGGACACACAACCCCTTCTTTAAGAGATAAAGGAATTGAAAGAAGAGATTAAGAAGTTGAATGAAGGAATGGAACGTAAAATGAAGGATATGGCCACAAATTTATTTACATATAGAGTTAAGAAGATATTGGCCAGGTTGGAGGAGACCCATAAGTCTTACTCCTTGTTAAGGATAACATGTGAAAAGCATGAGTTAGACAAATAGAGGCTATTAGCTATGAAGACCAAGTGGCTACCAAGGACTGGGAAAATCAGTGAATTTTTTAGGTGTTCTAGATATGATTCAGAGGCTCCTCTTGAGATGCAGTTGGTAGCGGGAATGCTGGAAAAATTTGAGGAGGTGGCTGCTTATCAACTAAAATTGGATACAATATTAAAGGATAAAATGTAGACAGTTGAAAAGTTGGACACAAAATGGTTGTGTCATAATTTAGAAGCTGATGGGACTACAAAAGACTTGAATAAGTGGAGGAAGGAAATCATTGATAATGGTAATAAGTTAATTCCAGCTTGTTACAATAAAGGAGACCCAGCTCAACATGTGTTAAGTTGGACACTTGAAAGACTGCACATGGTAGACATTACATTTGACTTATTTGGTAAAAGTGTTAAAGGTATCCTAGATGCACAGTATGTCAGCCATAATGGTAAGATAGAAGAAATAATCTCATTTCCTTGGCGAGTTGAAAGAACATACAGTGGGTGGGAGGACAGATATGGATCTAAATAATGACAACTTGGCTATCATCTTCCAACCACAACAATGTAGATCCCCAGTAGCTCCTCGTGTTTCTCAAGGCCAACCACTCCTTCCTTTCTGTTTCCTTTGATGCAATTAATGTTTCTCTAATGCCTTTAGGTACTTCTCTGTATTCATTGAATTTGAAAGACAATGACATTAATTGCTGAGGTTACACGTTCTTGTTATATAATGGAACTGTATCACTCATTTCTTGTTGTTGAAGACTTGGAAAATTTTGAAGAATTAAGGAAAATGCAAAGCTTTCTGGGTTGTTCTATTCTCTTCGCTATGAGTTTATGACTTGTATGTTCATTTCTCTATCTTAATTAATTAATATCTCAATATTTTATTCTAATGATGAAGAAGAATAGTATGATCATGATGTCTTTATTAAAAGTGTTGAAAATGAATAGAAACATGAGATCGTTGATAAATTGAAATATTTGTGCAATCAATTAGCTAATATAGATGATAATATGTCCACTTCATTTTTCATTGATGGTCTTACTCAAGTACTTATCACAATTAGATAACATGGCATAGATACAATTAAGGATATATATGAAAAATAATTAAAGATAAACAAACTCTTCATGTGGTAGGCACCGGTCATTCTCTTTTGAAAATCATTCCCTTGTATAAATTTTCAAAATCCAATTTTGTTTTTTTATTGTAGGACTAGGGTTTAAAGATTTATAGAAAACATTAATCCAAATCACATGCCAGATTGGGTTAAGTGAAGTGGATGATTTAATTGACAAAATTACATAAGCTCCTTAATCTGTTCTGAAGTCACTAGCAAAGCTGAAAGTAAATTGTCATTGGTGAAACAAGGTAACACCCACCTAGGCTTGAACAGAGCCTAAAGTGCAAAGAATTTGATTAATCTGAGCAATTCTATTAGTTGGCCAAATTCACATATAAAACCTAATCATAAGATTTGGCATATCTTTAGGGTAACATACATCAACAATAGAAGCATCTGCTCTCAATGTTCATACTGCTATGTTTACTCATGCTGTTGTGAAGAAGTTAGAACAAAGGCTGCAAGATTATGAGAAAACTCAGAAAGTAATGAATGATGAAGTAAACAAATTGTATTTTGAAAATGTGAAATTAAAGAAACAATTGCAAGCTACAAATGGATAAGAAATAGCTCAAATGAAATTGGATTATGCTTGATTTATCTTATGATATCCTTTGATTACTAGGGGTAATGCATCAACTTTACTTTCCATCTCATCAATTCTTTTAAGGATGAAATCTATGTTGGAAGGATGAACATTAGGAGTTATGATTAAAATGGGAGTGGAAGTGGCAACATGAGATAATACGGGGAGTGTATATGTGTAGTAACATTATTGCTCAAATTCTTAAAGGTTTGATAGAAGTATTTGTGTAGTAAAATTTATGTCTTGCCTATCCATATGTGCAACATGTGCACCATGATGAAAAACATCTTCCCCATTAAAATATGTAGTAGTCATCAAATCCTTAATCATAACTTCCTCGCAAAATGAGGATTAGGTTGAGACCTTGACATTCAAGAAAAATATAAAGCAATGAAAAGGAAATTGCATCCAAGTAATCCTAATTTTTTCTCCCAACAATTCATACCAAAGATTGAATAATTTAAGGATATTGCAATAGGTAATTTGTATCAACACAAATAATATTACTAAAGCATTTCAAAGTTTAGGCCATAAGAATCATCCTTTTTTAAACATGGATTGCAAATAATTCTAAAAATTTAGAAGTCTTGGTCATTAACATTATCGTCTGCTACAATGTCATCCAGTGTATCATTGTCAATGTCCATATGTTCTTTCAAGTATTTAATAGTATCATCATCCTCATCTTGACCTGGATCATCTTCATCATCATTCAAATCTAATTGTAGACCATCTATATTGTTACCAGATGTATTTGGATCATCATTTTGTATACCATCCATATTGTTGTCTTCCATAACATCATCCAACTCTAGATTGTTGTCTTCTTGTGCTTGAACATAACCATCTTCAACATCATCATGGATGTCAATTTCTTCAATGTTCTCTAATCCCTCTCTCTCATTTTGTTGGCCATCATTGTTTTGCTCAGTATCCACTAATGCATCGTCAAATACATGCCTTAATCTTGGATCATAATGTATGACAAATATCCATTTCGGGTCCAAAATATCTTCATAGAAAAATACCTGCACATGAACGACATACATATATTAGACATATGGTATAACAATTTTATTGATTAATAAACACCTGTATATATTCACAATAAACTATGAATTAATAGATTAATGATCACTACCGCTTCTTGTTTGAGTTAAAGAAATACCTGCTGACAATGAATTGGTAGAACATAAGGCTCCTTATCCTCTGGTAGGAAACATGCGGAATCTATAGAAAACAATCCACTATTGCTATCATGTCTTCATGTCCTCTCAAATGCTTCATACCATCTACACTTAAAAATACAACATTTAAAAGAGCGGTAATCCAACTCAATAATTTCTTGTATTTTCCCAACATATTGTAGATTCCCTTCAATTATATTCTTATCATTTGAGCTTGATCGACTGGATTTCTTGAAGTCAACCATGATGCCACAATTAAAGGATTGTCTCTTTACATCTACACTTTCTACACAATAATTTCGACCATATGCCCACATTGTTGGATATTTCCTCACCTGTGAAAGACCATTTATTTCAGGGAAAACAAATATAATGATGAATATTAAAATAGTTAATAGTGTCAAAACTATAAGGAAACAAGATTTTATAAAATTCCAACTGTACCTTTCTTTCACATCCTCTAGACATGTTGATTTCATCTTCTATTATGTTTGAATCTATACCTGCATCTTCTATTTGATTTTGAATTTATTCAGTAGCCCATTCTAGTGTGTAATCTTTGCCCCATTCCCTAAGCAGATCAATGGGAAGTGGAGTATTCCTTTGGTTCAATCTCTTAAATTATCTCCTTACTTCTAAAACTTCTCTTTTTTATCATACAGATCAATCCATTTGGTCATAAAGTCCATGTGGTACAGAATGAACGTGTCAAGTATAGCACTTTTGTCTACACCTATTACATGTCAACATGTTTATTTCAAACTCCAAATGTCATACTGTAAATTTAACAAATAAATTACAGAGTAAATTAATGATTGCAAGAAGAAAAACCACATTGATCATGAATTTACTTACTAATTTCTACTTGAACACCATTAGATTGTGGTTTTTCTCCATCAATAATATCTGATGCTCATTCTTCATCCCAAAAGCGTGGCCCATCTTCAAAATCCTTACCAAGGAGTTCACACAAGAAGAAAAATGCTTCATTCAATACATACCCTTCAGCCATGCAACCCTCTAGATGTGCCTTTTGTCAGACATATCTTTTTAGAGTTTTCATATACCTCTCAAAGAAAAACATCCACCTCTTTGATATGACACCCACCAATTCAAGGACCTATTTGATGGGGGACATGATATGTCATACATTCTTATGCCTTTCTATAGCAGTTACATCTCATCGTTAAAAGGCGCAAGATAAACATCCATGTTTTTAACTTGATGTTTTCCTGGAACAATGAGATTCAGCATAAGGTGCTCCTTTCTAACACTCATCCATGGGGGAATATTGTATAATATCAATCTGATTGGCCAAACACTATAATTTGAGTTCAGGAAAGAGAATGGGCACACTTCATCAATTGTAAGACCAAACCTGATACTACAGGGTTCATCTTTGAATTTTCTTGGCCATTTTTCCTCTATATGTTTCATTGCTTTGGAGTTGGCCGAAATTCACATGAATCCATCTTTACTCCTATTCTTTGCATGTCAGTCCATCAATTGTGCTAGTGACTTGCAACGAAACATTTGTTGAAATCTAGATATAATTGGCATGTGATGTAAAACCTTCTTTGGAACTATAGGACCTTGTACATTTGTACGATATCTCTTCTCTTTGTATACAAGGCATTCTACCTTGTTTTGATATTCATCTCTGTATTATAAAATGCAATCATTTTTACATGAACGAATTTGCTTATATTCAATCCCCAACTCAACCAACAACAGATGTACCTCTCTGCAAGTTGATGGCAACACATTCTCTTTAGGGAATATTTTAGTTTTTAATGTCCTGTAAGATTCCCAGAGATTAAATCAATTGAATTTTTGACTTATGATGAACATGTTTGATATGTCAATCTATACTAGGACTGTTTATATACAATATATGGTTTTAAAATCCCCTTAAAGAAATATAAATGAAGTTGATGAATGTTTATGAATTATGTACACCAATTGACAATTACAAAGTAAGAAATAGATTTCAACTCACTTTAGTAGGGTAGTGAATCCTTTGTCTGACCAACCAAATAGTGACTTGATTTCTAATAATATTAATGTGCATGCTAGTTTTGAGGTTCTACTTGCACCCGATTTGAACACGGGGTGTCTTTGCTGGTTGCTTGATGGAGTCCTTTAGCTTGTTATCATCAACATTACGTTGGTGGTAATTACCTTACTGTCAACCATATGATCATTATTGTCATCATTGTTTTCATCCCCAAAGAAATATGTAAGCATTTCATTCAATCCTTGTTCATGTAGTGCATTTTCACCATCATGATCATCATCATTAAGGCTAGGTGGCATGTCATTAGTGTATGCAGATCTCATCATCTCTTCAAATCTCTCAGGTGGTAGTATTCTCTTCAATAATACTCTTTTCAGCCTAGTATTATTTAAAGGATGGTTTGGATCATCCCGTCTAAATCTTAATAACCCAGTTGGATCTTGGGTATTAGTATGTGTTTCATCAACATATTCTACCTATCAACAAATGCAAGCATTATTTAATGTTTGGAAATAATTGGATAAATCATAAATGTATCAATTTCAAAGAAATATAATCAAATATGGCTTAAAAAATAAAAATATAAATTGCATGAACATATATACATCAATTGAATAATGAAACATTATTTTATAGACTACCTTTTTATACAATAATTTAAATAAAACACAATTTTGACAAGATAGTTTATAAAACATTAGTCCACACTCATTTATTATTCTTTGGTTTTCTGCCCTTAAGAACATCCTTAGGGAGACCTTGTTCTTCCCTCTTCTTTTGTGCAGGAGTGCATTTTAAAAAGGGGTAATCAATCAATAACTCATCCCCAATGGTAAGGTCCATAGTAGCCTCAACCATTATCAATCTATCAACATCTCTTTCCATTTCTCCATCTTTATCATTTATAACCTCAACAAATTGACAATTCGGTCTTACAATAGGGTCCCTTCCCTTACTACTATTTATAAATCCTACAATATTTTTTTGTGTGTATGCACGCCCATCTATATACATAAGATGACCTCTATTCATTTCTTTTCCACTTTCCAATTTGAGATGATGTGTATACATATTCAAATTTAGACCATATGCTGACATGCTAGGCTTATATTCTACTAGCCTTCTCCATTCACCACTATAATAGGATGGACCATAATATGGCATTAATCTCCTAGTGGTTTGTTCTGAATTGTTTCTATGTTTAGATACCACATGTACATTTTGGACAATAAAGAGGCCTAGATTCGCTCCATGAATATTGGAGGGTCATATCATGTAGTTGTATCCCCAAAATTGAAACACCCCATACACTCTAGGTAGTTGTTGATCACTAGGCCAAGCGCAATATAGTCGACGATCAAATGTCTCTTTGTAAATTAATCTCAAACTCCGGGGAAAGTCATCATCTCCATCACATTGATTCTCATAGGGTATGTAGTCCACCTTCCCCTTGTCTTTAAGCAAATTATGCATCTTTAAACTGGTGATCCATGAAACTTTAAACCGAGAACTTTATCCTGCAAGTATCCATTAAGAAAAAAATTAGCTATTTAAATAATATAAAATAATGTTTAAACAAAGTATACATGTTATTTATATCAATTTGTAAAATTCCTTACCACAATTCCTATTGGATTTGAATCAATTGTAGGAGGCATACTACCGACTAGAAGCTCATCATATATGTAATGTCTTTGTACAATCGCTCATTTGAATTGTTTCTTTCCATGACATATAGAACATCCACAAACAACAATTTTCTCAAAGTATTCATCCCATGTACTATAGTCCTAACCAACCTCTTGTTTAGTGCAATCATTTGTTGTGTCTGTGGGATCCATTATCATATCCTCTTCCACCCACTGTCCTCTACGTGATTTAACAGTTTTAGGTCCACGTCCACGTACACATCTTATTCATTTTCTAGTGGAAGGTTTAGTCTCTGCATTTGCTCCAATCTCCATCTAAAATAACCAACAACATGCATTAATTTATGTCAAGATTGGATAATACATTATAAATTTCAATAATACTATGAAAAAAGATGGACATTGTTGATAACTGAGAGGGGGGGTGAATCAGTTATCTTAATTATTTCATCTTTCTAAACTTTCTTAATAATTAATGTAGCATTAATTCAAATAAGCAAACATAACCATGAAATGGAAATACACATGACATAATATTTTTGATGTGGAAACCCTGTTAAGGGAGAAAACCAGGGGGTGATTAACCTAAGATTGTATTCTCTATTAGAAGAATAGAAATACAAAATGGCACTTGCCAATTAGGGCTCACTGCCTAAGCACACTGCTCACAAGAGGCTCACTGCCTACAAGAGACTTACTGTCTACAAGTTGTAAGAAGAATAACAAGATCCTTGAACTGATGAGAAGCATCCACATATGCTGAGGTTCAGTTCCAGTTAGGCTCAATACACTGATCTACTACACTTCATCCTTTCTCTTCTTTAGTGTTGCTGTCCTTTCACATACCGGACCTGCCTTACTGCTTCCACACTGCTCTTCTACTTTTCTTCACTCTTCACAACATGCCACACACACCATCTCATCAAAATCCATTTGATATATATATATCCACACAAAGGATTTCATCCTCTTCCTAATCGGCATCCAGAATAGTCAGTATTTCCCAAACTTTAGTCTGTCAGCTGAATCCTTGCTTACCAAGTGATGTGGATCAAAAAGATACTTATAGAAGTCATCTAACATGTCGGCCAATCATGAATGATACCTTAGGAACCTTGATCATCATCAATATCTTATCCAGAATAATGTCTGATGCTCTGCCGGTTAGTTCTTCCTCTGTCTGTTTTGCCAAACAGGACCCCAATACTTGAATGCTCATATCTCTTCACTCCTTCATCACCAGAGGCTCAATTCCTAGAATCTATCAGTCAAGGTACTCCTCTTGACTTCCCCAAGTCCGTACTTTCAAAAGATACTTCCTCTGAGAGATCCAGACCTAACTGTAGGACCTTGCCACAACACTCTGTTCTTGCTTGCCGGACCACAACACTCTTCAATCTGACTTCCAGTATAGGCACACTATGTCCTGCGGATGTGTGGGATGAACTTTGTTGCCATCAATGACAACAATCATGAAGCCCCAATGTGTCTCTTGCCAACAATCTCCCCCTTTGGCATTGATGGCAACACTTAGTGAAAAATGACTAAGTGTTATACTATACTCCCTCTTGGTTGATGCTCTCTTCTAATGTACACTTTTTTGGAGCTCCCCCTTATCTAGATTCCATATTTTTCACTATTCCTCACTCCTCCTTTGACATCAATGGCAAAGGGTAGGGTCTGCATACCAAAAATTCCAAAAATAATCTATACTTAGCCGCATAAGTATATTACATGCTTATACTTACATATACTGAAGTATATCTACAAAAGATGTCTTCAATTGGGCAAATTTTGTTGCCCAACTCAGCTTCATCCTGTCCAAAATTAAGATGTGACCACTCAACAGGAATGCAAAAGCTTCTGCCCTCTTGAGATCTATCAGATCACTAGTCCAGGTTGTGGTCTGAGCATCAATTAGGGCTTCATGCATGGCCTCTAACTTAGGGATAATCATCCCTCTAAGTTCACCCATTCTGCTTAATATGTTCTTCTTTTCCTTCTCAAGCTTCTTAATTTCACTCATGATTACAATAGTTTGACATTCCTATCTTATTATGGATACAGTGAGAGGATCAAAATTCTGAGAGAGGTTTGACAGTTTATCCTCTTGTTCTTTTACTTTCTTCTCAATATCCTTTGTTGCTTTAGTCCAGGATATACAAAATTTATATACTTCTCCTCCATCCTTAAGAGCATTTTCTAAGCTCTTCATCCCAATGTCCATATTTCTCCTATCATTGGTTATAAGCCCTTGTAACTCTGAGAATCTCTTATTCAAAAACTCTTTCCAGACTTTCTTTTCTACTACTTTCTCTAAAGAATCAAAATGTGTACTGATAGAATTTACAAGAGACTTTAGATTACCAGATGTGGATGCTGTAGGATCCTTTTGGAAGAATGGCATGATCTTTTCCAGTACACCAGATGCAGTTTCTATGAGTTCATAGTCTTCCATGTGAGACTTCAACATTTTTTCTTTTGCCTTTGCTTGAGTGAAGGATGCTAGCTTCATGGTTTGCACTGGAGAGAGGGAATCAAAATTGAATGGACCTTGAAGTAACTCTGGTTCATCAAATTCCATCATCTCTTTGGTCAAGAAATCTTTGACTGCTTCTGTTGTGTCTCTTTTCGGAGACAAAATTTTCTCTCCTTCTACAGCCTTACCACTGTCATCTATAGTTTTTTCTGTCCTTGACTCTTCTTCTCTTCCCTTTCCTTGTTCTTCTTGACTAGATTTTTCTTTTATACTTTCTTCTCCTTTAGATCCGGAGACTGCTGGAGAGTCTGGATGTACTTCTCCTTGGACTTCCTCTTCTGGAGCAGAGGAATCTAAGTCCTTACCTTTTTCTTCACCTGTCTCCTTTACCTCTTCTACTACTATCTCAGTAGATTCTTCTTTGTCATCCATGGCAGATGTTTCATCACCTAAGTCCTCTATGACAGGAATATTGAATCTTTTATCGATATTCCTGAGGATTTCTTCAGTTTCTTTTGCCACTTTATCAGTTTCTCCAAGCATAAGATGATTCATTCTAGCTTTGCTCTGGAACTCATCTTTGCAATCTTTAAAGACCATGTTTATTTGCTTTGGAGTGGTGGACGGATAAAGTTGAATAGCAATTCTTCCTGGATCTCTAGATCTTTTGCTCGGGCATTGTTCTTCCTCATTTCAAGTTCTTTCTCTAAACTTTTGGGAATTAGAGAGATGATTTCAATAAAAGCCTTATTGTATATGTTTAAATACTTAACTGTGGCTTCCTCTAGAATCTTTTTATCTACATCATTGTATGCATCATAGAATTCTATTATTGGTTGCAGGTTCCCATACATAGTGACTGCTTTGACTACATCATCTAAGGACAGAGTGGGTCTTTCAACAAACTCTTCTGCCTCAACCTCCTTATCTTCATCAGATACTTTCTTCTTCTTCATCATCTTCTTGATCTCTTCATTAGATTCTGTCTCTTCTTCATCCTTCTGATTGATATAAGACCTTATGGCCTTTGTCTTAGTTCTTTTCTCTGCTTTACCGGATGGTTTTGCTTCTGGTTTTGATGCCTTTAAGGTCTTAGCAGTTGTAGGTGCAGACCTCTTAGAGGATTTGGTCCGAGAGGGGGCTTCTATTGGATCACTTTCCTTTTCTACTTCTTCCTTCTCTTTCTTTGCCCTTTCCATCTTTTCTCTATGTGCATCAAGTGCCTCTTTTTGAGATTCCATCACATCATTTTTTCCTAAGCAAATTGGATTTGAGTACCTGATTTCCTGCTTCATCCATTATGTCCTCATTTGATATAACATGATCTGTTGCCATGGCATCGTCTGGCCCCTATAATACACAACATAGTAAATAATGTTTAGTACACCAATTATATCATTTTAATGAATATGCTATCCAACACAAAACCTCACTTTAGTCATATATTTGACATATTGATATCATGTTTTGGCCATCCTAATTTTCAAACTTTTCCTTGATCATAGAATCACATTTAATCACCATTCATGTGCATTTTCAACCAATAAGTTTGACCATAGAGGTCTCGTGGACAAAAAAATGACTTTATATCCTCTATGTTGTAGCATTTGTGAATTCACAAACACCTTCCTCCTTTGGTTGAGGTTGCTTTCTCTTCTTACCTCTATTGTGTCTGCAGATTCCGTTGTCATATCTATTTCCACCCACTTTCCTCTTTGCAATTTAGTAGTTCTACGTCATCCACATCCTCTCTCCATGACCTCCTCTGGATCCTGTAATACACTTGAATTTATCTTGTTAATACACTCACTTTTCATTAAGATGCACTATGAAAAACAAAATAGGACATTGCAACATTTTGCTCTTCAGAAAAAGTTTACATGTGGAATCTTGACAACTAGAGCTCAAATCTTATGATTACAAGATGACTACAAATTCACATCAAAAAGACATTTATTTCATTTGACTCTCCTTTTTCTTTTATGGGTCATTTTAAGGTAATCTATATCTCTCCAAGTGGCCATTAAACCCTCAAAATAGTCTCAAAGAGTCTTTGGCACCAAAATTTTAAATTCTTGATGGAGGGAAGGATAATTTGGATGTTAATTTTGAAATCACGTCATTCGATCTTTGTTAGGTTAATCCTACCCATTAGATATTCTTTAACTATAGGGACTTTATGTTATATTTCACCATTACCTTTCACTCCAAATTAATGGTTTCCTTTGAAAAGAAAACCCTCCATTAGCTATCATAACTTCAACCATATGTATTTAGGGATGTTGTCATCATGCCTTAAGGATTGACAAGATCTAAGGAATAACTAGATGTATAAATATGACTATCATAGGTATGTAAGGAAGTGGAAGGTTGTCAAATAGTGAAGGAGATAGTTCATGGCCTCTTAAACTAAGCCTCAAGATTATAGTGAAGTCACATAATATAAACAAAGATTGTCATGACTTAGCTAAAATGTTGTCAGTCTCCTATCACATATCTTAAGGTTGTCCTTAATCCCAAATCCAAATCTTAAATGTTAGATGGAAGGTCATGGCTCCAACTAAAATAATTGGTGTCAAAATGATAAGTTAGGGGACCATCATAGTGTTGATCTACTATTGTAGTGGGATCATGAGGATTAACATTGTAGAGGTTGTCATACCATGAGGCATAGATAACAACCATAGGAGGTTTAAAAGCAACACTAGAAATATTCAATTATTGTCATAGTACACCTAGGATATCTAGGTATGCATTCATAGAGTTATTACTATAAAATTGTCTCATTAATCTTGTGACTAGGTTAAGTCACTATCATAGTAACAATGTAGTTAGTCATCAATCAACATGTTGTCTTTGCATTTCAATGAGATCAATTCTTGAAAAATGACAATCCATAGGTTAAAGAGACAAGTTGATAACTTACCTAAGTTGTCATGTTCTTGAAACCTTGTCACTATAAAGAAGAGATATCTAGAGAGTAATGTCACAAGGACATAACCAAGGCATGCACCATCATGAGCCATAGGGACAACTTACTACACCATCCAAAACTCCATTTGAACTAGCTACTATCAATAATTCACATTATTGGGGACTATCAAGAAGAAAACACCATGCATAGGACTGTCATAGTCAAAGTGGAGAGGATTGTCTAGTCATTGTATGACTGTCATAAGAGCTAGTGGGTTAGTTACCATGCTTCAACCTAAAATAGGTTAATGAGAACATAGAAATGAAAATCACAATACCATAAGCACACTCCATAAGCTGCTAATATAGTCCCAATATCATGTCATCATGATAGTAAGAGAAGAGTTGTTTGGTTTTTCCAAATCCATATCACTTACATAAGGATTGTCACCA
The DNA here is from genome assembly GCA_027924645.1 of Cunninghamia lanceolata. Taxonomy (NCBI): domain Eukaryota; kingdom Viridiplantae; phylum Streptophyta; class Pinopsida; order Cupressales; family Cupressaceae; genus Cunninghamia; species Cunninghamia lanceolata. The sequence goes on along the minus strand of BSBN01001074.1, from coordinate 2,700,453 downwards.
ACCATCTTTGTAAGGTCATGAAAGAGTGAGTCATTATTGAGCTAATAATAAGAGAAGTATGAAGTCAAAATGCTATCATGGAAACAAGATATAGTTACTTATTATAAGGACAATCCAAATTTGGTGAGGTTACTTTTTTATCAACTTCCAAGCAAAATACATCATTTTGTACTGATTGGCGCTAAATTAGGCACACTTTGCGCCACCTTTTGTGCCCCAAAAAGATTACATTTCGGCCTAAAAGTCAGCGTTAAATTAGGTGCACTTTGCACCGCCTTTTGTGCCCTAAAAAGATTATATTTATGCCTAAAAGTCGGCTCTAAAGTCAACGATAACTACTCTGACTATATTGCTGACTACTAGATGAAAAAATTTTAAAAAATTCCCGCCTGCACATACCCAACAAAAAAAAATTTATTGATTTTTGGTGTTCATTTTTTGTTTGGAGATCGAGCATTTGGCATGTAGAGATTGAGTGTTTGGCTTGCAGAGATCAAGTGTTTGGGTTTTTTGTGTTTGCCCTTATTTTGACAATGGCGGGACCTATAAAGGAAAAACAAAAAATAAAAACTTCCTGCTTGAATTATATGAGAAATTAGATAATTACAGGAGAAAAATGCAGTGTGAATTAGAGGAGAAAAAAGAAGAAAAACACGGTGCAAAGAGAGGAGAAAAAAGGGAAAAACAAGCAAGGAGATGAGAAATTCAATTTAGTTTGCGACACCATAGGTAAGGTTACAATTACAATGAAAAAAATTTTGTTCCCAAAAATATTTTTGTTTCAATGAGGATTGTGAAGAAAGGGTTGTGAATATTGTTTTATTTACAGGTGAATCGTTCAAGTCTCATGTGGTTGCAAAGGAGGAGGGTAAAATTGTAGACATTGCATTATTTCCTCTACATTCGAGAGCAGTGAATGCATTTTTCCAACCCCAATGCCTAGGTTCTCTTATCATTCCTATCAATACCTTTCTTAGAAGACAACTTTCTCTCTTCATTCCTAAAAAAGTAGTCAAGTGCTTTAAGACAAGTCGATTGTGAGAAAACTAAAATTAGGTCTTTTGAGACGAGGGTGAGCAAACTAAAATTAGGCCCCAAACTATAGATTCTCTCCCAAGGCACCATTTGATTCATAGGAAAACAACTTCATGATTTGCTCTACAAAGTAAAGGTCAAAAACATGGAGGAATACAGAAAAATTGGATGAAAATTTTCATACCTGGCAATGTGTACTTTGTTTGCCTCCATAGATTGAACAAAAATAATTTGGCCTAGGTCACCTCAAAACGTCAAGCAATAGAGGGAAGAGAGCAAAGGGAGCAGACTCTGGCCACAATGAGGTAATTCATTGTCAATTTATAGATTTGTAAATGTTTCCATTTTTTCTTTGATTTTTAGTTTTTAGTTTTGTATTTGTAAATTTAAAATAAGAAATTATATATATATAGGAACATGAGACTGACAAAGATAAAGAGGCATTGGCTTCCATATTGGGGGTAGAGGTAATGAACAAATTGGATGGTGTGGAGTTGACAATGCTTGCAGATACATAGAAAAATGATCTGGTAAAGCCCCTAAAACATTACAACCAAATCAATAGTGTCAAAGGGAATTAATTGATTCCTCAACCAGTCCTGGATCGAGAAAAAGATCCAGGAGGAAATAAATAACAATAACTTCTAAGAATATGGAAAAGGGAATAGAGGCTTCCAATATCCCACCCACTCCTGGGACACATACTTCTTCAACCACCATGCCATGTTTTGCATCTTGCATTGGTACCTACGATACCAAGATAGATTACGATGTGGTTTTAGGGGAAGTTCGAATGATAGATGTTGGAAAAACATTTGTGAATAGGTTGAAGGAATCATGCCTTCAACGGTTCAAAGACCAACTACATTTTCCATTCTCAAAGATACCCATGCACCTACAAAAAGCAGTTATCCAGGACATGGAGACTGAATTTGGCACAGGTTAGTCTTTAAAGAAGATAAAGCTACGAATGTCTCAAAACTGCAAGAGATTTTGGTGCAACCAAACAAAGAAGATAAAAGCTCAAAAAAACACCAATTGATGTAAGTGTGAAAGTATGGAAAGAGCTTGTAAAAGCATATGAGAAGTCTGATGCACGGAGGAAGTTCAGTGAGGAGACTACACATGTATTTGATTTTGGTCATAAGATTATATCAAATTTATTAAACAATTTTTAAATTTTATTTGTGCATAGTTAAATTGAATTAGTATATGTTTCAGGACAAGGCCTCCAAGGCAAGGCTTGACAAAGTTCATGTCAAGCCAATACATCAAAACATAAAGGATAGATGAATTTTGTCAGATGTTGTAGTTGCAACTACCCTATTAGACATTTATGCAAAATGTGGAAGCATAGACAAGGCATGTGAACTGTTTGATAGAATGCCTCAAAGAAATGTGGTCTCATGGACTGTAATGACTGCAAGATATGCACAAAATGGATTTGTTGAAAAGGCTTAAAAATTTTTAAAGCAAATGCAATTGGCTAGTGTAAAGCCAAATTCCACAACCTTTGCCACCATCCTCCCTGTCTGTGTTAGAATGGGAGCTTTGGAATAGGGTATGAACATCCATCAATACATAAAGGATAGAGGAATTTTGTCAGATGTTGTAGTTGCAACTGTCCTGTTAGATATGTATGCAAAATGTGGTAGCATAGACAAGGCACGTGAACTATTTGACAAAATGCCTCAAAGAAATGTGGTCTCATGGACTGCAATGACTGCAGGATATGTACAAAATGGATTTATTGAAAAGGCTTCAGAAATTTTAAAGAAATGCAATTAGCTGGTGTAAAGCCAAATTCCACAACCTTTGCCACTATCCTCCCTACCTGTGTTAGAATGGGAGCTTTGGAATAGGGTATGGACATCCATCAATACATAAAGGATAGAGGAATTTTGTTAGATGTTGTAGTTACAATTGCCTTGTTAGACATGTATGCAAAATGTGGAAGCATAGACAAGGCATGTGAATTGTTTGACATAATGCCTCAAATAAATGTGGTCTCATGGATTGCAAAGACTGTAGGATATGCACAAATGGGTTTGTTGAAAAGGCTTCAAAATTTTTAAAGCAAATGCAATTGGTTGGTGTAAATCCAAATTCCACAACCTTTACCACCATCCTCCCTGCCTATGTCAGAATGGCAGCTTTGGAATAGGGTATGGACATCCATCAATACATAAAGGATAGAGGAATTTTGTCAGATGTTGTAGTTACAACTGTCTTGTTACACATGTATGTAAAATGTGGAAGCATAGACAAGGCACATGAACTATTTGATAGAATACCTCAAAGAAATGTGGTCTCATGAATTGCTATGACTACAGGATATGTGCAAAATGGATTTGTTGAAAAGGCTTCAGAAATTTTAAAGCAAATGTAATTGGCTGGTGTAAAGCCAAATTCCACAACCTTTGCCACCATCCTCCCTGCCTATGTCAGAATGGGAGCTTTGGAATAGGGTATGGACATCCATCAATACATAAAGGATAGAGGAATTTTGTCAGATTTTGTAGTTGTAACTGCCTTGTTAGACATGTATGCAAAATGTGGAAGCATAGACAAGGCACGTGAACTATTTGACAGAATGCCTCAAAGAAATGTGGTCTCATGAACTGCAATGACTGCAGGATATGCACAAAATAGATTTGTTGAAAAGGCTTTAGAAATTTTAAAGAAAATGCAATTGGTTGGTGTAAAGCCAAATTCCACAACCTTTGCCACCATCCTCCCTACCTGTGTCAGAATGGGAGCTTTGGAATAGGGTATGGACATCCATCAATACATAAAGGATAGAGGAATTTTGTCAGATGTTGTAGTTCAACTGCCCTGTTAGACATGTATGCAAAATGTGGAAGCATAGACAAGGCACGTGAACTATTTGATAGAATGCCTCAAAGAAATGTTGTCTCATGGACTGCAATGACTATAGAATATGCACAAAATGGATTTATTGAAAAGGCTTCAGAAATTTTAAAGCAAATGCAATTGACTAGTGTAAATCCAAGCTCCACAACCGTTGGCACCATCCTCCCTCCCTGTGTCAAAATGGGAGCTTTGGAATATGATATGGACATCCATCAATACATAAAGGATAGAGGAATTTTGTTAGATGTTGTATTTACAACTGCCCTGTTAGACACGTATGCAAAATGTGGAAGCATAGACAAGGCACATGAACTGTTTGACAAAATTCCTCAAAGAAATGTGGCCTCATGGACTACAATGACTGCAAGATATGCACAAAATGAATTTGTTGAAAAGGCTTAAACAATTTTAAAGCAAATATAATTAGCTAGTGTAAATCCAAATTCCACAACCTTTGCCACCATCCTCCCTGCCTGTGTCAGAATGAGAGCTTTGGAATAGGGTATGGACATCCATCAATACATAAAGGATAGAGGAATTTTGTCATATGTTGTAGTTGCAACTGCCCTATTAGACATGTATACAAAATGTGGAAGCATAGACAAGGCACATGAACCTTTTGATAGAATGCCTTAAAGAAATGTTGTCTCATGGACTGCAATGACTGCAGGATATGCACAAAATGGATTTGTTGAAAAGGCTTCAGAAATTTTAAAGAAAATGCAATTGGCTGGTGTAAAGCCAAATTCCACAACCTTTGCCACCATCCTCCCTGCCTATGTAAAAATGGGAGCTTTGGAATAGGGTATGGACATCCATCAATACATAAAGGATAGATGAATTTTGTCAGATGTTGTAGTTGCAACTGCCCTGTTAGACATGTATGCAAAATGTGGAAGCATAGACAAGGCATGTGAACTGTTTGATAGAATGCCTCAAAGAAATGTTGTCTCATGGACTACAATGACTGCATGATATGCATAAAAATGGATTTGTTGAAAAGGCTTCAGAAATTTTAAAGCAAATGCAATTGGCTAGTGTAAAGCCAAATTCCACAACCTTTTTCACCATCCTCCCTACTTGTGTTAGAATGGAATCTTTGGAATAGGGTATGGACATCCATCAATACATAAAGGATAGAGGAATTTTTCCAGATGTTGTAGTTGCAACTACCCTGTTAGACATGTATGCAAAATGTGGAAACATAGACAAGGCACGTGAATTATTTGACAGAATGCCTCAAAGAAATGTTGTCTCATGGACTCAATGAATGTAGGATATGCACAAAATGGATTTGTTGAAAAGGCTTCAGAAATTTTAAAGCAAATGCAATTGGCTGGTGTAAATCCAAGCTCCACAACCTTTGGTACCATCCTCCCTCCCTGTGTCAAAATGGGAGCTTTGGAATAGGGTATGGACATCCATCAATACATAAAGGATAGAGGAATTTTGTCAGATGTTGTATTTACAACTACCCTGTTAGACATGTATGCAAAATGTGGAAGCATAGACAAGGCACATGAACTGTTTGACAAAATTCCTCAAACAAATGTGGCCTCATGGACTACAATGACTGCAGGATATGCACAAAATGAATTTGTTGAAAAGGCTTCAGAAATTTTAAAGCAAATGTAATTAGCTAGTGTAAATCCAAATTCCACAACCTTTGCCACCATCCTCCCTGCCTGTGTCAGAATGAGAGCTTTGGAATAGGGTATGGACATCCATCAATACATAAAGGATAGAGGAATTTTGTCAGATGTTGTAGTTGCAACTGCCCTATTAGACATGTATACAAAATGTGGAAGCATAGACAAGGCACATGAACTGTTTGATAGAATGCCTCAAAGAAATGTTGTCTCATGGACTGTAATGACTGCAGGATATGCACAAAATGGATTTGTTGAAAAGGCTTCAGAAATTTTAAACAAAATGCAATTGGTTGGTGTAAAGCCAAATTCCACAACCTTTTCCACCATCCTCCCTACCTATGTAAAAATGGGAGCTTTGGAATAGGGTATGGACATCCATCAATACATAAAGGATAGATAAATTTTGTCAGATGTTGTAGTTGCAACTGCCCTATTAGACATGTATGCAAAATGTGGAAGCATAGACAAGGCACGTGAACTATTTGATAGAATGCCTCAAAGAAATGTTGTCTCATGGACTACAATGACTGCATGATATGCACAAAATGGATTTGTTGAAAAGGCTTCAGAAATTTAAAAGCAAATGCAATTAGCTAGTGTAAAGCCAAATTCCACAACCTTTTCCACCATCCTCCCTACCTGTGTCAGAATGGAAGCTTTGGAATAGGGTATGGACATCCATCAATACATAAAGGATAGAGGAATTTTGCCAGATGTTGTAGTTGCAACTGCCCTGTTAGACATGTATGCAAAATGTGGAAGCATAGACAAGGCACGTGAACTATTTGACAGAATGCCTCAAAGAAATGTTGTCTCATGGACTGTAATGAATGTAGGATATGCACAAAATGGATTTGTTGAAAAGGATTCAAAAATTTTAAAGAAAATGCAATTGGCTGTTATAAAGACAAATTCCACAACCTTTGCCACCATCCTCCCTACCTATGTCAAAATGGGAGATTTGGAATAGGGTATGGACATCCATCAATACATAAAGGATAGAGGAATTTTGTCAGATGTTGTAGTTGCAACTTCCTTGTTAGATATGTATGGAAAATGTGGAAGCATAGACAAGGCACGTGAATTATTTGACAGAATACCTATTAGTTCTTAATGAAAGTGTTTGAAGTCTGAAAATTATGAATAGGATTATGAAATGATATTTGCGATGACCAGTGCTTTCATCTATTGGGCAATAGAGTCAAAAGTTATTGGTATATGGATCCCTATAATTGGTTTAACTCAAATTATCAAGCACTTGGGTAAATCTTCACCTTGTGTAGATGTGCAAAGATGTTGAGTTGTAAGGTTCTTCTTACTGATCCCAATGATATTTTCTTAAATCGTTGTGATCATAGGAAAGGATTTTTATTCAAGTGGAAAGCAAACCTAACAAGATGACCAGTCTTAAAGGATTTTTAACTCTTAGGTAGAGACCAATAAACACATGCAACTTTAGTAGGAATTAAATCAAATTTCCACAAAAAATAATCAAATTGATCACACAGAAATAACAATTGCGCTCTAACAAATTAAACATACCCTTGATATATTAATTTGAACTAATTTAAGAAATCATTCTAGAGACAACCACACAACTCATAAACATGAAATTCCACACAACAATTAAACACCAAAAATATAATCCACCAGATAACTTCTACTCCTTTGCATTAAATTATAAGTTTAAAGCATATGAGAATATAACATAAGTATTGCAGGTTTTAGATTTGCATGTATATATTAAAGAGTCTTGTAATTGTTCTCATAATTTGAAGCGGCCTTGGAATCCCTTATTTATGGGATGTGAAACAAGCTTCAGGCTGAAAGGACATGCATTTTCATACACATTCCTAACTAATGCAATCAATACTGTGCTCAGTTATTCATCAGAGATAGACTCGTGACCCATAAGTCTGGCAAAGTCATCTCTTCAGGATCAATTTTGACATGTCCAAGGTATCTGCTCAAAAATGTATCTCCATACTCCTATATATTCACTTTGTCCTAGATATAAACATGTTTACTCTAGCCAGGTGATCAATGTACTCCTGTTCAACACATGTATCTGAAGCAATTATATCACTTATAGCAAATTCTAGGGTGAACAGCTTCTCAAGGCACTAATAGGTATTATCCAATAATTTTTCTTCATCATTTACCTTATCCAGGAGTAGTTACAGCATCTGGGTCATTTCCCTTACCCCGTCATCCTTATCGCGAAGATGACTTCCAGAAAAGAAGTTTGGAAATGTTAACTCAAGGTTTTGATCAAAATCATTTAGGTCATCAGTCAATGTAGTGTTATACTTTTCATGCTAGACAATTAAGTTGTTATATTCCTCAAGTATTTGACCCTAGAGACCTGACTTAGCACTTAATTCTTCTTTCATTTCTAATAGCCTCAAATGAAGCCTTTTATTATCTTGATGTGCAAGATATGTCCTTTTATGCATACTCCAGGTTTGGTCACTAAACTTCATTATTTTATCAAATCTTCTTTTGATCAATGTTGAGGCCATGTGGTATTTGATTGATTTTATCTCGACCTCAAGTTGTTCACTCTTCTTTTGAAACTTTTCTACTTTGGCCTTCCAGTAATTTGAATCAACTTTTGCTTCAAGGATCTTTTGATCTTTTTTCAGGTAGGGTGAATAAGAACTTGAAGGCAATCTATCCTTGTAAGTGGCCACCTCTTGTCTTAGTTTTGCATTCTCAGCCATATAAGCATTGTTTTTCTTTATTAACTACTCAACCTGAGCCTTAGTAAATCTTGCCACATTGATATTAAGGTCAACAGTTTCAAGAGGGTCTATGTCCTTAACTCTCTGGATCAACAAATGGCCAAATGCTTCATCAGGATTATTTATAACCTGAGGTTTCTTATGTGAAGGATAGAGGGACCATATTAGCAATATCTTTTTATCAGGGTCATAGCCTGATCCATTCTTAATCTTATCCAATGCCTCAATACTAAGTTATATTTTCTTTTCTTGATTCTTTTTGAAGGTATCAAAAACAATGGCTGAAGTCATGTCCCACCTAGGGACCCATACCACTCCTACTTCTTTGAGCAATTGTCTACCTTTCTCTGGTGTCATGTCATTCATGGCATTGTCTATTTCTAGCTGAAGATCTTGTAGAACTTCCTCTTGAACTTCAAGAGTAATGTCCTTCATCCTTTCCCTGGCCTATTTTCCTTTGTACTCATAAAGGAAGGCTTTGAATTCTGAGGTTTTAATGAAATCAACATCTGCAATGAATTTCTCACTAGCCAAATATCTCACATCATTTGTTAATTCATCAGAAGTTTCTATTCTTACTTCCTCTCTATCCACAGGAGGCTCATATTCTGCAATAAGTGAAGAGGATGCTTGCAAGTCTTTATTTTTCTCTTCACTTTCTTCTTCAAAAGAAATTTATGGAGTTTGTTGAGGAGATAATTAGCAAATAGGAATCTCATCTTCTACTTGAGTTCCTTTAATAGATTTTCATTTTCTTTCAAAAACATAGGAAGGGACATTTTGAAGAAAATCTGCAGCATTTATTATCAATGTATCCAACCTTTCCATAGGATCATTCACATCCATGAAGGCTCTGCTATAAGTGGGGTTTTTGGCTACCCTCCAAGCCTCAATAAGTGTTATCTTATAATACAAACCTCTTCTTTCAATTGCAGCTTGCTAATCACAGTTTCTTGCATTCTCCATATGGAATCTTTGCAACACCTTTTCAACATAAGCAGCCTGAGATAGAGTCAATTTTCTGTTCTTCCTATCTCTGCAAATTTTCATACCAAGGATTTGTTTTGCTGCCCCCAAATCCTTCATATCAAATGACTGTGCTAACTGATGTTTTAACTCTCTGATGTGATCCATGTTAGACCCAGCTACAAGCATGTCATCAACATATAAACATAAAATAATGTAGCTGTCATTATCTAACCTCTTAAAGTAAAAACAATGGTCAAAATTACACCTATTGTAGCCTTGCTCAGCCATAAAACTATCAAATTTCAAATACCATTGTCGAGGTGCTTGTTTCAGGCCATACAAACTCTTCTTCAATCTGCACACTTGTTTCTCCTTACCTTTGACCTCAAATCCCTGTGGTTGTGCCATGTATATCTCCTCCTCCAAATCACCATGGAGAAAGGCAGTTTTCACATCTAGCTGTTCCAAATGCAAATCTTCAGCATCCACAATACTTAAAACAGTACGAATAGAAGTCATCTTGACAACTGGAGAAAAGATCTCATCAAAATCAATGCCCTGTTTCTATGCAAATTATTTTACAACTAACCTGGCCTTAAATCTTTTCTTACCTCCATCTTCCTCTTTCAACCTGTAAACCCATTTGTTTGGTAAAGCCTTTTTACCTGCAAGTAACTTACATAATTCCCAAGTCTGATTTTTCAGCAAGGAGTCCATTTCTTCTTTCATGGCAAGCTCCCACTGAACTTGTGTATTCACCTGCATAGCTTCATCATACCCTTCTGGTTCACCAGCATCTGTTAACAAAATAGAATACAAAGAGGGAGAAAACCTTTCAGGAGGTCTACTTATCCTTGTTGACCATCTAACATTCACTGGAGTTTGTGGTATTTCTGGTTGCTGTTGCGGAGCATGAGGAGCCACTAGAACATCACTATTTGGAGTATCATCCAACACCACATAATCCTTTTCTTTCTTCTCATGCTGTTGCAACTGATCTTTGTACAACACCTTCTCATTGAATATAACATCCCTACTTCTCACAATTTTCTGATTTTCAAAATCCCAAAGCCTATAACCAAATTCATCAATGCCATATCCAATGAAGGTACTTTTTTTGATTTCACATCCAGCTTGGTTCTATTTTCAGAATCTATATGTGCAAATGCTTCACAGCCGAAGGTTTTTAGAAAAGAATAACTCACCTTCTTACCTGTCCATGCTTCCTCTGGAATACCACAGCCCAAAGGAACTGAAGGACCTCTATTAATTAAATATACAGCAGTGTTGACAGCCTCTGCCCACATGTTTAAAGGTAGCCCAGCATGCAATCTCATGGTCCTTGCACGCTCCATTATTGTCCTATTCATGCGTTCAGCCACTCCATTTTCCTGTGGAGTCCCTGGAACCGTTTTCTACCTATGAATTCCATTAAAGGAACAATAATCTTCAAATTCTTTGCTGCAATACTCACCACCATTATCAGATCTGAGACATTTTAATCTTTTACCTGTCTCATTCTCAACCAAGCTTCTCTATTTTTTAAATGTTTCAAATACATCAGATTTTTGTCGAAGGAAATAAATCCAGACCTTCCTAGTTGCATCATCTATGAATGTAACATAATACCGAGAGCCACCGAAAGAAGATACCTGAGCTGGTCCCCATACATCTGTATGCACAAGCTCTAATTTTTCATTTTTCTTTTGCTTCCCATCTCTGAGAAAACTAACTCTCTTTTGTTTTCCATACACACAACTTTCATAGAAATCCATATTAATACATTTCAGACCTGGTAAAACTTTCTTAGAATGAAGTACCTTCATACCTTTTTCACTCATATGCCCAAGTCTATTATGCCACAGTGTTGTTTCAGAACCTACAGCAACTGTTCCTGAACCTGTTTGTTTTTCCTCTATAACATCTAAAGTAGAAGGAACAGTATGACCTATACAAAGATATAAGGTGCCTACTTTCACACCTTTTGCTACTACTAAGGCACCTTTTGAAACCTTCCAATTTTTATCAGTAAATATAACAGTGCAACCTTGTTCAGTTAGCTGCCCAGCTGAAATTAAATTCCTACTGAGCCTTGGAACATGCCTTACCTCTTGTAGTAGCCAATGATTCCCATTCTACAACTTAATCTTGATTCTTCCTTTTCCAACAATCTGACAGGGTTCATTATCTCCCAAATAAACTAGCCCAAAATCCCCTTGGACATAATCAAGAAAATAACTTCTATGGGGCGTAGCATGAAATGAGGCCCCTGAATCTAAAACCCATGAATCATCAGCATTATCTAGGGAAAGAATCAAAGCGTCATCTTCAGATTTATTACTTACCACATTTGCTTCCTTATTGCCTTCTTGTTTGTCTCCTTCTTTATTTTTCTGAGACCAGCAATCTTTCTTTAGATGACCTGGTTTTCCACAATACCAGCAATCTTTCTATCCTCTGGTTTGGGATCTTTTGTCCTTTGATTTTCCTCGTGACTTCCCATTACCTCCAGAACCTTTTCCTCTCTCTTTTGATCTACCCCTACTTTCTGCATTCAAAACACTGCCTGATTTGGATCCACCTGAGCTTTTCTTACGAATTTCCTCACTCAGAATAACACCAACAACATCATCAAATTTTAGGGTATTTGAACCAGAAATAGAGTTACTAACCGCCATTACCAAACTATCCCAGCTTTTAGGCAATGAACATAATATCAAGAGAGCTCTAACTTCTTCATCAAATTTTACATTTATAGAAGTCAATTGACTGACAATCGTATTAAATTCATTTAAATGATCTGTCACAGATCCACCTTCAACCATTTTTAGATTAAATAAACGCTTCATAAGAAATACCTTATTTGAGGCTGAGGGTTTTTCATACAATTTTGCCAAAGCTTTCATCAGACCATCTGTTGTCTTCGCTTCCGTTATATTGAATGCCACCGACGGTGCCAGGCACAACCGAATGGTTCCCAGTGCCTTTCTGTCAAGAAGATTCCAATCCTCATCAGACATTGTTGCCGGTTTCTTGGCTACTCCTTCCAACGGCATCCATAAATCCTTTTGATAGAGGTAATCCTCCATCTGCATCTTCCATAACTGATAGTTCTGCCCATTGAATTTATCGACCTTCAATCTTCCCTCGTCCGCCATTGCTCCCACTCAACCGTGAGACTTTCCTGCAGATGATAATCGAACACAACCCGCTCTGATACCACTTGTTAGGGTTAGTCGGCAGAAGATATCAATTAAATGCAAATAAAGATTAAACAGAGAAATGGAAATACATAGAATTAATAACAGCGAGAGACAAGATTTAACGTGGTTCACCCAAACTCGGGCTACATCCACCAAATAGAGAGTCCAATATTATTATCCAGTAAATCAAAACGATTACAATTAGCAATCCCTGGAACTCAATACCGCTGCAAATGCTACAATACAATGCCCAAACCCTAACCCTTGGCCGCCTTTTATCAAGCCCTTTTTTTCGGTTAGAAAAATTAGGGTTTTCTTATGTCGGTCATAAAAATAGAATTTTTTTTAAGTCGGCCCTAGGATTTTTTAAGTCGGCCCTAAAAAATCCTGGCGAGGATACATGGCTAGTGTACAGTACTTTCCTGATCAGTCGCCGCCTACCAACAGTCATCATCGACAAATAAAACATGGTCATATCCTCTAAGCTTTTGTTTTGTCTTGACACTGTTTATGAAACCTTCTGGATCAAAGATTTCTCTACAACTCCCTGATGGTAGCCTATAATGTTCCAATTTTTTGTCAATTAACTTGGTACCCCTTGTCGGACATAACTGTGAAATCACCAAAACATAGAGTGCCTGGCATAAAAGACTACTTATTATGTCTTTTCAAGTGCATAAAATTAGAAAGAGCAAGTTGTCTTACAATCTCCAGATAAGCCACCCTATCAGGACAAGTTTTTGGTAGTAGCAGAAGAGACCCTTCAAACCCAAACTCTCTTATTTTTGTATAGTCAGTGTAAGAATACCAATCTCCCTAATTATGAGCAAATTTTCCAGTCTCATACTTGTCCTTTGGTCTCAAAAACTTTTGAATTTCAGGTGATAGGTTGTAATTATAAGGATGCCCTAAGTGTTTATACACTAGTTTCATGAAGTACTCTTCAAAATATATATATAATGGGATTTGTCACACCTCTTGTCCCATATGGTAGTCCATCTTTGGATGGGCTTCACATCTCCATTTATATCCAAGTTCCTTACTCCTAGGCATTGTCCCATAATCCCCATTTTTGGCCTTCATACAAAACCAGATGTATTAATAGGGAGTAATGCTTGAATTTACTACCTCCTCCCTTGATGGAACCAGTTTGTTGTGAAGCTAAGAAATCAGCATAATCAAAATGCAAGGCATGTTGGCTTTGGATATTAGCTATTAAAACCATGGGAGCTACTTCCATAAACATTTTGGCCTCCACTCCTAACAATTGGCATATAGAGAAATAAGTATACTGAAAGTATTCTTCAAATAGCTCAATGGAAAATGGGGGATCCTCTGCAACTGAAAAAACCCTTAATTTGTTGTTTCCATCATGAGGTCAGTGCATATGCAACCTCCATCTTTTGTAATTGTTACTCAAGTTATAATATTCACCAATTAAATCCCTAATTCTGAGTTTCACATCAAAGCTACTATCTAGTTGGAACACAATTGAAATGTAGTCTCAGGTGACAAGGAAAAATCTCGTACCATCCTTCAATTCAATCATGCAGTTTTGCAGGTTGTAGCTTTCAGCTAACATTTTAGGAATTCTACATTCACAAAAACATTTGGCACTACCAACTTTCCTAAATTTAGCCACCATGGGTTTGACATAGGGGAATGCCTATGCATTTTCTTGTAGTGGTAGATGAAAAGATCATACCCCCTTATGGGAGTCCACACATCTCCTACTTGTTTGTATTCATCCTCTAATTTCTCTGCGTTTGGATTTAATTGGGCATTCCTCTAGGATTTTTGCCCTAATTTTGGACATTGGTCTATTAAGTCCTTGTTCAGGTGTCTTTCGTTTAACTTTTGTCTTTTAGCCTTAGGGTTATCAGATGTTTCTTCCATGCTAGAATGCAAAATATTTTTCTTAGATAAAATTCCAAATCATAAAGCTTAAGCTTCAAAATACTTACTTAGAAAACTGAACTGTATCAGTTGTAGATGCTTTCCCCAGCTCCCATGCTTGCGTACTGAACCAAATATTTCAAGATTTCCCCTTTTACTCTACTCTGATCATTAATGGCAGCTTTCAAATCATTGGGGAAACATTAAAGTTTCGCAACATATCACCTCCTGTCTCCTCGCCAAAATAATCATTTTGTTTGAAGGATTTATTATTTCTTTATTTATCGGGACCTCATTATAGCTCAAATGGTGGTCTTTCTGAAATCCCCTCCGTTCGATATATGTGCCTTTCCTTAATGTTTTCTTAATTATTGGTGTGTTCATTTTTCTAAGACTGAATATGGACTCCCTTCGTGTGAGGCCTACTTTTTACACTACTGTTCATGAGACTTTTTGCAGTACTATTGCTATTATTTTTATGTTGAGAGACTATTGATCCTGAATCTTGTTAATTTAACCTAATTGATTTTTAAGGAAATAATTGTGCAAAGATAATTAGATGTTGCTTTTAAGATAATGATGGATGGATAAGGTTAGAAATGGAACTATAATGTGATTTCAGTATGCTTGTATTTAATTGCTTCAGCTATGATATCTTTATGTGATATTGACTTCGAGTTTGAGTGTGCAGGTATTGCTAACGAAACCACATATACAGGAGATCATCCCATACCCTATGTTGTATCCCTTGTGAGCCAATCTAGTTCCACGAGGAACTAAGATCAACCTCATGTGTGGAAAAATGTGTAATGTTGTAATGTGTTAATGTTGCATGAGGTCAAGGGAATAAGGGCTATCTTCTGATTTACTTTTATTATGAAAAGTGTTGTAAGAAATGTTGTTTTTAATCTTGTTTTAACTTTATTTCTTTTTGACCCTCTTCTTGTGTTTTTAATTGACTCTGGGAGTCCTAACTAGGTTTAAAACAACCCTAGGTTATACCCTATGGGTCTAGGGACCTTTTTGACTAGGATAACCTTGGGTTAACCTCCATATGGTCACTTCAACTTCAGGGTGAAGTAAAGTGACGAATTTGGAAGCATGGGGACAATGGGATGAGTGGAATCCACACTCAGGCCCACTTTCAAGTCATGGAACAACTCCATGATCTCCTAATAATGGAGTGCTTGTCTCCTTGTGCCTCTCTTTTGGTGGGGTTTTCCTTAATGAGGGTGTTGTGTCACCCACTCTCTTCTTATTTTAGTTTACTTATTGTATTTTATTTCTACATGTGGGCTTTAATGGGGGACCTCTTGAGTGGGGTTAAATTGTTTAAGTTCCACTAGGATAATGGATGAGTTGTGGTTGAGTTGTTTAATGCCACTTGGGAAATTAGGAAAATAGGATGAATTAGTTTTAAAAGTGAGAGGAGGAGGAGAGTAAAGGGGTTTTTTTTGGGATTATGGTGAAAAGGAGGAGATTTTGGAGAAGAAGGCTAGAGAGGAGCTCTTCATCAATTTTCTTCCATAATTGGGCTTTGGAAGGTTGGTGAACAAGATTACTCTCTTGTGTGATCTATTGCTTGATATGTATGTTGTTTCTTTCTTGATGAATGATTTTGTATTTGTCTTCTATGAGTTTTTCTGTTAGTTTTGGGGTTTTGTTTTGGGTGTAGAAAGAGCTCCTTCCCGTTGGAAGGCAATGCTCATCTTGTATAGGGAAGGGGAGGTGTGACCCTCCTCAGGTGTCATCTGGTTTCTTGTTTATATGAAATACCTTGAGGGCAAGTTGGTATTGTTTTAGCCTTGAGGGCTTAAAGGCTTTGAGAGCCTTTCGGGATATCCCTGGTAATTGGAGTAATTGGAAGGCTAGAGGCCTTGTGGAAGAATAAATTATTGGCTTGAGGCCTTGTGACAAATTGTGATAAATTGTGTAAAGGATGACACCTAGAGGTAGAGATGTCTACTTCCCTACCCTCCCTGAACTCACCTAAGCTAAATCTTTGTATTGTGAGTCAAACCTTGAGGGTGTGTGTATTATTTGATTTGTTGTTGTGGTTCAATGTTGTGATGTGTATAGTTTATTTTACCCTGGGTATGAGGATGGTCTCCCTAGCTCGGGGTTGACCCTCTTGCGGGTCAAAGGTAGGGAGGAGAGTTAGATGGTTGTTGTTTTCTCCCTTGTTGTCATGCAAGTTTCTCTCGGAGCATGGGTTAGAGGAGTCCTTACTTGGTTAGAGAGAAAGTTTCATTTTCCTTACTTGTGAAGGGAGCTTGGTCTCTTAAAATTTCTCCTTGGATAAATTTGTTAAAGGAGAGATTTTCTCCCCCTGATTTTGTAAATCTTGTTATTTGTGAGAAGAGAGTAATGCCTCTCTTATATGCGTTGTTAGTTGTGAATTTATAGTTATTACATCTTACTATGAGTGTGAGCCTGAAGGAAAGAAGGTTGCTTTGCAAAGGATTGTTAGTTTGTTATTTTCATAAAATTCTATTTAAACAAGAAGTTGTGGAAACTAGTTGTAAAATTTATGTCAAATTGTGAAATTGTTAGTTCAATTGAGTTATATGACATTGTAGTTTATTAGAAAGAAAAGAGATTAAATCTGGAATATAGACATGCTTATTTTGTTTGTGTTTGGTAAAAATAAATGACTGCTACGTTAGATGTGAAAACATTTGACTACTTCTTGTAATCTAGTCAATAGAAAACTAGATTTTTATTGTTCTGGAATAAAATCCTATATTCATGCAAGTTTTCTAGTGTTGCATTGAAATAAAAAGAAAAATAAAGAAATAAATACAAATCAAAATATGCAAATTTGTTATTCTGTGCTTCAAATTTATTCGTCAGTATTTAATAGCTGTTACTATATATTTTATTTACATGAGAAATAAATACAAATCAAAATATGCAAATTTGTTATTCTGTGCTTCAAATTTATTCGTCAGTATTTAATAGCTGTAGCTATATATTTTATTTAAATTTATAATTTCTGTATTTATTAAATTTTAGTTGGTTAAATAAGATATGTTTTCTGAATAATTATACTTTGTTAAAACTACATCAACGATATTAAATAGAACCAATTAGTTGGTAGTTTTAATTCATAGTGAAAGTATTATAGAATAAAATTAATAGAAATAATAAAAAAATATTTTAAAAAAATATATGTAATAATGGTGGGGATTTTAAACCCCCACCGATGCATTTACAAAGTGAGGGTGTGGGGAGGGCGGAGCCCACCCACATCCCCATTCACACCGTAGCCCCTGTGCGGCATGTCCACACCCACCGAACCCCCGTGAGACCCCATGGCCGCACACAGCACCGCCACCACACCCCACCGCGGACTGTAGAAGCCACTACCCTCTGCAAACACCAAACCCCTCACTGCCCTCCACAGCGCATGCCTCCCGTGGACCCCGTGTAACCTCCTTTGAGTGGCCCTCTGCTCGCTGCTCCCCGCATAGGCATCCACTTCTACCGCGGCCTGAGAAACCCCTCACCCCCACAGTAAGCACGACTCCTCTGCTGTCTACCGCGCGCTGCCCTCTGCGGTCACAGTGATCTCCAACCTCCTCTTCGGCCTCCCCTGCACACCAAAACCTATAACACCTAAAGAAATATGAATTAGGGTTTCACGAAGGGACTATAAGAAAGATATGTGAGTGGGAAATAGTTGTTTCACATGTTTTTATTTTAACCAAACTTATATAAATATATATATATATATATTGATATTGTAAATATATGTATATTTATATACAAGTTATATTTATATAAATGTATGTATATAACAATCTTTAAAAAAAGATTTGTAACAAGAATAATTACTATAGGACTTTTATGTTGACATAAAAATGTAATATAATTAGATCAGTTCATTCTACGGGAATCACAAGTTATGTAGTTTATTATTAATAGGGTAAAAGTATTTAGGCCACATCATATACTTAAAATAAGATCGATTATAAAGGAATTATTCTCGGAGTTAAGTAGTTCCGATATGAATTACCAAGGAAATGAAGTTAGATTTAACAACATATATAATATATAAATATTTAAGTGAGTAAGTGAACGAGTAATTGATCACATTTATCAACTATAAATATCTAATTATATATATATAATATATATGATTTATAAAAAAAAAAAAAAATCAAACCGAGCATAACAAAACCGTGACCATCTTCCAACAAAGATAGTAAGTCCAACATAGGAATTGTGCATGTAGGGTTATTATTCTGTTAATGTCAGTATCGTTGACGATATATATTTCTACATTCAAAGGTTATGTTGTTGCCTTAGGAGTTCACCCTCGAGCACGCCCACGCATGCGAGGGGGTTTTCTGAGTAGAAGGGAAAAATTTTTGACAGTTCGTATCATGACCACATGTCGCATGTGGACATGACACACGTGGTATGCGTGTGTGACCGCATATGAAATGTGGGCATGACATTTGGTATCAGAGCATAGTGTTTCAAACACTGGGCTTGTATAGGCACATTACCACTTACACGATCAAACTGACTAGCGATTACCTCATTTTGTAAGATGCCTCCCAGACAAGTTCAGCGAATGCCAACCCGCCGTACTCCACCCACCGAGGTGCGTGCTGACTCTTCAGCTGTGGGACCAGATCAGCCAGTTCCACTAGAATAGCCAATTCCACTTGTCCAGCCAATCATACAGTCACAACCAATTCCCCAGGTTTCAACATTCGGATCTCTAGGTTAGTGTGTTGTTGGGCCGACATGTAGTTGCGAGAGAGCGAGGTTGTGGTTTAGCGACTAATCTTCACCTTGGAGAATTACCATCCTCTTGTGTTGTCATTGTGATGGCCATGCCACACGATTATCGAAGTCTTCCGCTTGTGATTTAGAGATGGGTGTGTTCCTCTTGTCGAACCCCCTCTTGAGTAGGTTGGTCTAGTAGGAGAAGGTTGTATTGGGCCTTTCTCGCCCTTGTGTTCTTTTAGTAAAGTGTGGTGTTGTTCTATAGTATGCACTATGAGTGATTGGGATTAGAGGTTAGCATCATGGGAACAGATAGTCTTGTGTTGCGCCTTGATTTATGTTACAATTTGGATGTGAAAGAGATGATGGTGCAATGGTATGCTTGGACTCTTTGAATGAATAATGTAGTCTTAACGACTTGTTTGATGATTCTTACCTTGTGTACCTTGCGTGTGTTATCATGATGTTTGAATAGCAAATCTTCTTGACTCTTAACCCTAGTTAGCATGTGAGTTTTGGCATTGTCTACCTTGGACTGGGTAACCGGAAATGCTTGCATGAATTATATCTACTTTGAATCTCCTGAGTGCCAGTCATTGAGTGATGTTTACATTGCCTTGGAGCGTAAAAAGGTTATGAAAGAAATAGGAGTAAACGTGACTTATGCTTAGAATTGTTACGAAATCATTTATGTCCTCGAGATGATACAAGGGTAAATGGTATGCTTATTGAACATTGTTGCTTTTTATAAATATTCTTTGTGTAAAATAGATATCTAGTTGCCCATACCTTGTGTGGGACTAATGTTGGCATCTATTGATAAAATACGAAATAGACGATTTAAGTTTTAATTAGACTTTCCTTATGATATACATTCTCCTTACAAGCTTGATTGTCAGATAAGTACATGTATGGTGCATAATTCATATGTAGTATTTTATGTTTGTTTGAGAAAACTCCTTGATGCATGAGGTGTTGTGATACACATCTCGTGAGTTGAAATAGGGTTGTTTGATTCAATTATGACTTATTATGTAAATGCTAGAATGTTGGTATACTTGATTGGAGTGTATTGCCTTGTCTTTTAATGCGAAGTTACAGTTAAATTCTTTTTAGACCTCATAAGGTGAATTTTAAATGATGTTGGGTAGATTCCTTATAAATCATTATGGTAAATAATTATGTGACCTTGTGTATGAAAGTTGATCTTCCGTCAATAAGTAATGAATGGTAGAGGAAAAGTTGTGTTATGTGCTACCTTGTGGATGTAAATACCTGTTATGAACATGTTTGCTATGTGTTGTGATTATCTCGTACATGCTTAGTGTACTCATGAGCTTGTGATACTGGGTATCCATCCATGGGTTAAGTGTATAACTAAAAGTATGATGGACTCGTGCTTGTATGGTTGTTTGTATGTTTACCCTGTAAGGTCCAATCTTGGAGTTGGAGACCTTCCATGTGTGGAGAGAGGTAGTGGAGAGGAAGAACTTAGGAAGCTATGGCGACATGCTATGGCATTGGTTTGGGATTACACAACCAACCATACCTTCCTATGCCAGAGTACCCCCTACTTCCCCTTAGTAAATGGACCCTTGCGAGGTCCATCGTGCTATCCTATCATGCTATACTTCCTTGATGGTACTATTGACATTAGACTTGGGATCTTGATTATGGTTTGGTATGGGCATGTGAATTGCTCGAGGCCATGCTACTTGGTGCAGACATAATCTTACTTTGGTATCTTATTTAGACATTTACATTATGATTACGTGTACCTTTGAGAAGGACACGATGTTCCATACTACTAACGTGCTACCTTTGGGAAGGGCACGATTCCACATAAGAGTACGTGAAGGTGCATTTACCTACATGATGTTATCGCATTGGTTGTGTTTGCATAACATATGTAGTCACTGTGTTTCCCTCCTTCCTTATTGGTGACTTAATGTTAGTCACATAGTGATGTGATGTGCACTTTCATGGATTACGATCATTTTCTTTTGGTTGTCTGATGACCTTTTTATTTCTTGCCTGTGTGGACCAACCATGTTATTTAATCTTGTCTGAAAGTAGCTTAGCCACAAATCTTTGATTTCTCGATTTTTTTTCATGTAACCCTTGTGGTTATGGTTGATTTATTGTTGAAATGGAGCGCATTTATTTATTTTATTGTTGAATTTTGAAACTCCTTTCTTTTGGTATATTTGTTATTTGTGGTGGCTAAGCTAGCTTATTTTTGTTTGCAAGTGTTGGTCTTGTGTTGTGATGTTCTTCTCGCCATGTTGATGGAGCGACCTCTGGTAGAGTGTTTATAAGAAAGCAGACGTGGGAAACTTATGAGGATGGGGGTAGGTGTGGACTAGTATGGGCTGGTTATAATCCACTTACCTTCCTAGTGATCTTGTTCTTATGTTGGCTATCTCTTGGAGGTTAAACCCCTTATACAAACAAGAGGTAGGCCGTTTTGGGAATGTATGGCAAGGCCCCCAGGTGCATGGCCCTGAGACCATCATTCTACCTAGTTCTTGGATCTTTGGTTACTTGGCACTGGTTATTGATTACTTGGTTCTATGATGAGACTATGACATTCCTTGAACCTTTATGTGAGCCTTGTGAAGTTAATACCTGTAATGTGGATGAATGCAAATATGTGTTTAGATGTAAGATCTGTAATTGATATATTGAGTTGATGTTCTATATAAACAGGTTGTACTGTGTGTGAACTCCTTTTGCTTGTGTGATAAATGAACATGAAATTCCACATGTTGATCAATATAGTGTGATTTTGAGAATAGGATTATGCCTTGATAATACTGAGTTATCGTACTTTACAACTTGATGAGTTTTCTTATTGTAAATGTAACTTTTGTACTTACTTTGTCTGGTGCAATAAAACTTACTAAAATATCAAAACATGCCGTAGTATTCTACTGGCACCATAATACAGAACAACTGCTGTAAGAAAATTTGTTGATAAGCAAGTAGACTGTCAAATCTAATCCTGAGATTTATTTTATTTTTGCATCATATTTAAAAGAGTAATTTACTATTTTAAAGGCTATAACATAGGCAAGAGGAGATTTCAACATTTAGTATTGGATTTCCGTGCATATTAGTGATTGCTTCTTGAGTAAAAGTTAGTCATTGATGTGGATATAGTTAGATATATAGTTTCTAAGCATTTGACTCGTTTAGAAAGAATGCATGTAGATATACAAAGAAAATTATTCGCCTATAAAAATTTATCCACCTTGCTATGAGATAAAATACAAACAAGTATAGTAGGATAGAAATTAAGCTTATTTCAAATACTAATTTTCCTCTAGGTAAGGAAAAATTGTGACAACCTAAGAATAGAAAGGATGGATATTATTTCGATATTAGATTCGTTTAGTGCTTCTGTTACATTTGAAAAGCTTCATTATCATGCAAGTTATAATGCAAGTGATTTTTTTTTTCCTTGTAAAATGATGAACGATCTAATCATAATGTGGTTTTCATTGATTACCTTGGGGTGTTGCAACGGGTAGCTTATCAGGCTTGAATTTGTTGGACGACCTTGATTAACAAGCTTATTCTTTTCTTGATAATTATCTAGTCATTTAAGTCTTAAAATATTTTGACATATCTTAGTATAAGTAAATCATAACCCTATATAACTAAATTTGGACAGTTTTCCCTAATCCTCCCTCTCTTAGGTTAGGGCATATATATAAAATGTCGATTTGAGACACCTATCATGCAATATCTACTTTACCAAGGGAGAAAGACTATGAATCTAGTTAAACAAACTTCACATCTGTTTCACATCAAAACAAATTACATTGACTCCTTAAATCAACACTCAATATATGTCATTCCTGGATAACATTGGAGTTATATAACTTTGGCTTCTATAGTATTGTTGACAAAACATTTGATTTCCTCACATACATCCATAAGATCTATCTCTAGGATTACACCAACCTTAGATAGTTAAGATAGAGGACACCATAATCTTTTTCGTTTACCGTGCCTCATCATGAACAATTCCAGTTGGTTCCAATAACCGATGTCTGCATATCTGGATACATGATTAGTATCTCCATCCAAAGGAAATAAACATTAGCTAAAACTTCAAGCACTGGGCCTTCAAGGACGAGATTTGGATAGGGTTCAGTAGGGCTTGCATGACGAGTTCACTGCAACATGAGAAGATGCAACGAGACTAAAGACCCTTTTACCCTCACCTCTTGAATGACTTCTAGGAGGAAGTACAATCTTAGGGGGGGAGGATGTGAGGCCTACTTTTTACACTACTGTTCATGAGACTTTTTGCAGTACTATTGCTATTATTTTTATGTTGAGAGACTATTGATCCTGAATCTTGTTAATTTAACCTAATTGATTTTTAAGGAAATAATTGTGCAAAGATAATTAGATGTTGCTTTTAAGAAAATTATGGATGGATAAGGTTAGAAATGGAACTATAATGTGATTTCAGTATGCTTGTATTTAATTGCTTCGGCTATGATATCTTTATGTGATATTGACTTTGAGTTTGAGTGTGTAGGTATTGCTAACGAAACCACATATACAAGAGATTATCCCATACCCTATGTTGTATCCCTTGTGAGCCGATCTAGTTCCACGAGGAACTAAGATCAACCTCGTGTGTGGAAAAATGTGTAATGTTGTAATGTGTTAATGTTGCATGAGGTCAAGGGAATAAGGGCTATCTTCTGATTTACTTTTATTATGAAAAGTGTTGTAAAAAATGTTGTTTTTAATCTTGTTTTAACTTTATTTCTTTTTGACCCTCTTCTTGTGTTTTTACTTGACTATGGGAGTCTTAACTAGGTTTAAAACAGCCCTAGGTTATACCCTATGGGTCTAGGGACCTTTTTGACTAGGATAACCTTGGGTTAACCTCCATATGGTCACTTCAACTTCAGGGTGAAGTAAAGTGACGAATTTGGAAGCATGGGGACAATGGGATGAGTGGAATCCACACTTAGGCCCACTTCCAAGTCATGGAACAACTCCATGATCCCCTAATAATGGAGTGCTTGTCTCCTTGTGCCTCTCTTTTGGTGGGGTTTTCCTTAATGAGGGTGTTGTGTCACCCACTCTCTTCTTGTTTTAGTTTACTTATTGTATTTTATTTCTACATGTGGGCTTTAATGGGGGACCTCTTGAGTGGGGTTAAATTATTTAAGTTCCACTAGGATAATGGATGAGTTGTGGTTGAGTTGTTTAATGCCACTTGGGAAATTAGGAAAATAGGACAAATTAGTTTTTAAAGTAAGAGGAGGAGGAGAGTAAAGGGGTTTTTTTTGGGATTATGGTGAAAAGGAGGAGATTTTGGAGAAGGAGGCTAGAGAGGAGCTCTTCATCAATTTTCTTCCATAATTGGGCTTTGGAAGGTTGGTGAACAAGACTACTCTCTTGTGTGATCTATTGCTTGATATGTATGTTGTTTCTTGCTTGATGAATGATTTGGCATTTGTCTTCTATGAGTTTTTCTGTTAGTTTTGGGGTTTTGTTTTGGGTGTAGAAAGAACTCCTTCCCGTTGGAAGGCAATGCTCATCTTGTATAGGGAAGGGGAGGTGTGACCCTCCTCGGGTGTCATCTGGTTTCTTGTTTATATGAAATACCTTGAGGGCAAGCTGGTATTGTTTTAGCCTTAAGGGCTTAAAGGCTTTGAGAGCCTTTCGGGATATCCCTGGTAATTGGAGTAATTGGAAGGCTAGAGGCCTTGTGGAAGAATAAATTGTTGGCTTGAGGCCTTGTGACAAATTGTGATAAATTGTGTAAAGGATGACACCTAGAGGTAGAGATGTCTACTTCCCTACCCTCCCTGAATTCACCTAAGCTGAGTCTTTGTATTGTGAGTCAAACCTTGAGGGTGTGTGTATTATTTGATTTGTTGTTGTGGTTCAATGTTGTGATATGTATAGTCTATTTTACCCTAGGTATGAGGATGGTCTCCCTAGCTCGGGGCTAACCCTCTTGCGGGTCAAAGGTAGGGAGGAGAGTTAGATAGTTATTGTTTTCTCCCTTGTTGTCATGTAGGTTTCTCTCGAAGCATGCGTTGGAGGAGTCCTTACTTGGTTAGAGAGAAAGTTTCATTTTCCTTACTTGTGAAGGGAGCTTGGTCTCCTAAAATTTCTCCCTAGATAAATTTGTTAAAGGAGAGATTTTCTCCCCCTAATTTTGTAAATCTTGTTATTTGTGAGAAGAGAGTAATGCCTCTCTTATATGCGTTGTTAGTTGTGAATTTATAGTTATTACATCTTACTATGAGTGTGAGCCTGAAGGAAAGAAGGTTGCTTTGCAAAGGATTGTTAGTTTGTTATTTTCATAAAATTCTATTTAAACAAGAAGTTGTGGAAACTAGTTGTAAAATTTATGTCAAATTGTGAAATTGTTAGTTCAATTGAGTTATATGACATTGTAGTTTATTACAAAGAAAAGAGATTAAATCTGGAATATAGACATGCTTATTTTGTTTGTGTTTGGTAAAAATAAATGACTACTACGTTAGATGTAAAAACATTTGACTACTTCTTGTAATCTAGTCAATAGAAAACTAGATTTTTATTGATCTGGAATAAAATCCTATATTCATGCAAGTTTTCTAGTGTTGCATTGAAATAAAAAGAAAAATAAAG
This sequence comes from Cunninghamia lanceolata, assembly GCA_027924645.1. Lineage (NCBI taxonomy): Eukaryota > Viridiplantae > Streptophyta > Pinopsida > Cupressales > Cupressaceae > Cunninghamia > Cunninghamia lanceolata. The sequence continues at coordinate 2,674,683 of BSBN01001074.1, read as the reverse complement.
AAATAAATACAAATTAAAATATGCAAATTTGTTATTCTGTGCTTCAAATTTATTGGTCAATATTTAATAGCTGTAACTATATATTTTATTTAAATGAGAAATAAATACAAATCAAAATATGCAAATTTGTTATTCTGTGCTTCAAATTTATTTGTCAGTATTTAATAGCTGTAGCTATATATTTTATTTAAATTTATAATTTTTGTATTTATTAAATTTTAGTTGGTTAAATAAGATATGTTTTCTGAATAATTATACTTTGTTAAAACTACATCAACGATATTAAATAGAACCAATTAGTTGGCAATTTTCATTCACAGTGAATGTATTATAGAATAAAATTAATAGAAATAATAAAAAAAATATATGTAATAATGGTGGGGGTTTTAAACCCCCACCGATGCATTTACAAAGTGAGGGTGTGGGGAGGGCGGAGCCCCCCCACACCCCCGTTCACACCGTAGCCCCTGCGGGCATGTCCACACCCCCGAACCCTCATGAGACCTCGCGGCTGCACACAGCACTGCCACCACACCCCATCGCGGACTGTAGAAGCCACTGCCCTCTGCGAACACCAAACCCCTCACTGCCCTCCACAGTGCATGCCTCCCGTGGACCCTGTGTAACCTCCTTCGAGCGGCTCTTTGCTCGCCGCTCCCCGCACAGGCATCCACTTCCACCGTGGCCCAAGAAACGCCTCACCCCCGCAGTAAGCACGACTCCTCTGCTGTCTATCGTGCGCCGCCCTCTATTGTCGCAACGACCTCCAACCTCCTCTTCGGCCTCCCCTGCACACCAAAACCTATAACACCTAAAGAAATACGAATTAGGGTTTCACGAAGGGACTATAAGAAAGATATGTGAGTGGGAAATAGTTGTTTCACATGTTTTTATTTTAACCAAACTTATATAAATATATATATATATATATATTGATATTGTAAGTATATGTATATTTATATACAAGTTATATTTATATAAACGTATGTATATAACAATCTTTAAAAAAAGATTTGTAACAAGAATAATTACTATAGGACTTTTATGTTGACATAAAAACGTAATATAATTAGATCAGTTCATTCTATGGGAATCACAAGTTACGTAGTTTATTATTAATAGGGTAAAAGTATTTAGGCCACATCATATACTTAAAATAAGATCGATTATAAAGGAATTATGTCTCAAAGTTAAGTAGTTCCGATATGAATTACCAAGGAAATGAAGTTAGATTTAACAACATATATAATATATAAATATTTAAGTGAGCAAGTGAACGAGTAATTGATCACATTTATCGACTATAAATATCTAATTATATATATAATATATATGATTTATAAAACAAAAAAAGAAAAATCAAACCAAGCGTAACAAAACCGTGAACGTCTTCCAACAAAGATAGTAAGTCCAACATAGGAATTGCGCATGTAGGGTTATTATTCTGTTAATGTCAGTATCGTTGATGATATATATTTCTGCATTCGACGATTATGTTGTCACCTTAGGAGTTCGCCCTCGAGCACACCCACGCGTGCGAGGGGGTTTTCTGAGTAGAAGGAAATTTTTTTTGACAATTCGTATCATGACCACATGTCGCATGTGGACATGACACGCATGGTATGCGTGTGTGACCGCATATGAAATGTGAGCATGACACTTCGACACTTCAAAATATCAGTCATTCGACAGGACATATCTCTAAGTCACCCCATCATGCCGAAATGAAATGTTACTTCTATATTTTGAAATCTCATCGATAGGTTCCTTTCGGATTGGATTGTCGAAGAGACCTCAGAAAGATTCATCCTGACACTCCGATATCTTTGTCTCTTCGAACTTGAAATGTCAGCTCGAAATACTTGTCAAGTGTTCATGTATGCGGATATTGATTTAATTGTTTTATTGGTGTGACACATTAAAGGTGTCACACCGACCTCCCGATCACCTTTTAACATTTTTTGAAGAATTCCTTCCTATATGTCGAAGGTTCTTCCATAAAGACTAAGGCTTTGACACAGCGTATATGAATTTTTCATGGGTCAAAGACGGATATGGTGGGGATGCTGATTAAATAAATGAAAAGTACATGGCGGGAAATGGATCTTATGGGTGAATTCTTTAGGGTTCAAATTTTTGTCCCAACACATCCATCAATACATAAAGGATAGAGGAATTTTGTCAGATGTTGTAGTTGCAACTACCCTGTTAGACATGTATGCAAAATGTGGAAGCATAGACAAGGCACATGAACTGTTTGACAAAATGCCTGAAAGAAATGTGGTCTCATGGACTGCAATGACTGCAGGATATACACAAAATGGATTTGTTGAAAAGGCTTTAGAAATTTTAAAGCAAATGCAATTAGCTGGTGTAAAGCCAAATTCCACAACCTTTTCCACCATCCTCCTTGCCTGTGTCAAAATGGGAGCTTTGGAATAGGGTATGGACATCCATCAATACATAAAGGATAGAGGAATTTTGTCAAATGTTGTAGTTGCAACTGCCTTGTTAGACATGTATGGAAAATGTGGAAGCATAGACAAGGCACATGAAATGTTGGACATAATGCCTCAAAGAAATGTGGTCTCATAGAATGCAATGATTGCAGGACATGCACAAAATGGATTTGTTGAAAAGGCTTCAGAAATTTTAAAGCAAATGCAATTAGCTGGAGTAAAGCCAAATTACACAACCTTTGCCACCATCCTCCCTACCTGTGTCAAAATGGGAGCTTTGGAATAGGGTATGGACTTCCATCAATACATAAAGGATAGAGGAATTTTGTCAGATGTTGTAGTTGCAACTACCCTGTTAGACATGTATGCAAAATGTGGAAGCATAGACAAGGCACGTGAACTGTTTGATAGAATGCCTCAAGGAAATGTTTTTTACCAAATATGGGGGTAGCTCCCTATATTAAAATATATATAAAAAAGTTACATAGAAAGATGAGGCATTACATCTAGTGATATATATAACCTACGCCTGCAACAATATGCACCATCCTAGCTATTACATTTTCATCAATCAGACCTGGGTTAGCTTCTAATAATTTTAAAAACTCTCCTATGTTATTTTCTTTCTCCATGCCCTTTTTGTAGAGGGCCTAGGCTTTGTGCAACTTCACCTTCTTCTTCTCCTCATTCAGGTTGAGAGTGGCAAGAGCAAATCTCTGTTCAAGCTCCACTGCCACACCATCCATGGCAGTCCTAACCATGTCCATCAGATCTTCCCTCACTAATCGCATCGCAGCTCTTAGCCCCCAGAGCCTTGCTCCCATAAGCTGTACATAGTTCTAGAAAAATGTTCCAGCACTTGTCCATCATGTGTGTGCCGCCCTCCTGACCAGAAACCAGCCCCAATCACTTTCAAGATGGCCACTTTTTCTTCATCGGAGGCTTTGTTGAATAGGTACGCAATTTGTTGCCCTCCGGTTTCATCCTCCTCCCAGCAACACTCGACTCCAAAATGTTGAGGCATCGCTTTGTTTAGACCATTCCTAGGAACAAATAGCATAATCTTCTTCAATCTTGCCTTAGCTTAAAAAGACGCCTGTGGGCCAGTTCTCCCTTGACCTCTAATCTTGAGGATCACCATTCCATGCATAGGATTTTGCCACCTATGGGAATGTGGTGCATTCGCATCATTTGGACCACCTCCATTTCCAAGTTCATTCTTAGAGTTTGCCATCGTATCCTGCTTGAGGATTCTCTTGTTTCTCCTACATCGGCCTCTTGTTTTATAGAAGCCTTGTGAGGCTTCATCAAAGCCTATAGATCCCAAGGCTAGCAACTGATTTGCACTTTAGTAGTACTTCTATGCTCATTTTGCCTGCCTCCATTCAGACTCACTTCCATCCTTGCCTTCAAGAGATTGATGTGTGACAAACCTTGCACTAGTAATTGATAGGAACATCCTTTCACTTTTACAGTAGTGGACAATTTCATGAGTCTCATGACATATGGTGCAATTAGGTATCTGTTGAGTAAGAGGGAATATATGGCATTAATAACTTGAGCTCCCACCACTAGATAGTTTGTAGTTGTATGCCCCTTAGGGTGGCACTTTGTTCATCATAAACAAAAATGGATAGAGGAATTTTTTTAGATGTTGTAGTTGCAACTGCCCTGTTAGACATGTATGCAAAATGTGGAAGCATAGAAAAGGCATGTGAATTGTTTGATAGAATGCCTCACAGAAATGTGGTCTCATGGACTATAATGATTGCAGGATATGCACAAAATATGGAATCATAGACAAAAAATGTGAACTGTTTGACAAAATTCTTCAAAGAGATGTCATCTCATGGAATGCAATGATTGCAGGATATGCACAAAATGGATTTTGCAAGGATGCTCTCAAAATATTTGAATTAATTAAGCATTCTGGACCATATCCTAACATTATAAGCTTTGCTTGTATTCTAGGTGCATGCAACCATGTAGGTTTAATGGATGAGAGCTTTACATACTTCAATCACATTTGTAACCCTTATTGCATTACACCTACAGTTGATCATTATGTCTACATGGTTGACCTCCTTCCCCATGCTGGCTATCTTGAAGACACCCTAAACTTTATCTTTCTAAATCCCCAAATTTGCCCTATTCCCGCTCACATTGAAGACCTATGAGTGGGAATAGGGCTAACATTTTTTCTTTCTAAAATCGGCTAGATAAAGCCATATTGCTAACTTCATTTTTTTTTTAAAACAAAATAGACCTTTATCTTAAGGTTACTCATGAACCTTAAGATAAATAATTATTGAAAAAAAACCATGCATTCCTTAATGACATGTAAGAGAATTTAATCAATTGCTACTTAAAAACTCTTTAATGTTTATGTCTAATGCAGATTATTAGATTAATAGTGAAAAAGAGCATACATGGACAAAGCAATTTGTGGCACTTAAGGTTATGTAATAGAATTTACAGTTGATAGTTAAATTTATAATAATTTTTTTTATGATCTTTACTAACGTTTATTAGAATTGTTGCATGTTTTACATCATTGGAATGACATATTAGCTATAACTTGTTTGAAATTTTATTATGGTATGTGCACTTTGATATGATGTAATATGATTATGGTTTTGTTTCATATGTTGTAATATTAGATATATAAAAGAAAAATAAATTATTGCATGAAATAAATAATAAATTTTTATTTTAAATATTTTTTTTGCAGAACATGGATCTTCCAGAAGATCAAGATGATCCTCATGATAGAGATTCAGATTATGTTGGTTCTAGTACAGATCACATGGCAGAGGATGATGATGATGCAGATACAGAAGGCACCAAGGCCGATGACGATGATGACGACAACAACGATGATCATGATGATGATGATCATGATGGTGATGGTGATGATGAGGTAGTTGCTGGTAGTAGCCAGTGACATTCATGATCATATAGACTGCATCATGAATCATTGTTGATATATCGTTATGATGCCTCTTTTCATGGTCACTATCATATGTATCATTTTCGTGGCCTACAGTACCATATTAATGAGTTGTATCATAAATTTATGTCTCATTTTGACTTATATCATTTGGACATGTATCATATTGACTTGTATCATTTTGAGTTACATAATTTATTATTTTTACTTATATCATTTGTACATGTATCATTTTGACATGTTATTGATCTATTGGCATATTTGACTTTCACTTGTTTTAGTTATATATGATGGTGATCTTATCAGTATTGACTTGTCAATTTATATATATTGAAAGTGGTCAATGATTTTTGGATGGATATTTATTACATATGATGATTTTAATTTACTTCTTAGGATGGATGTTGTCAAATTCAATTAAATTATAGATATTTGACTCACTTGTTTTAATTATAGATGATGATCATGTTATAATAATTATCTTGTTATTTAGTCATATGAGTTAAATAATTAAATTACGTAGTGATGAAGGGGGTAAATCATAAAACACACAATAATAGAAATTGCACACAAAAAATAGAATAATATTTTATTAATATGGGAAAAACATTACATTATAGAAGCTCAAATACAATCAGAGGATGAATACCCTACAGGCTGCAACACATTACAGCTCCCTCAAAACTCTGGAATCTTCAGCCTTCTGTAATTCCCAAATCAACTAGGGTTTCTAATTTCCTGACTTTCTTGACTCTACACCTTCCCCCTTAACTCTACTACCCTAAGGGTTCCCAAAATGGTTATATATAGCTCTTTTTGGTGTACACCAGCTTAATTTTAAAATTTGCATCTCCCTCCAAAAATAGGTCAATTTTGCAGGGCCATAACTTTTAATCCGACCGTTGGATTTTCAATTATAATACTTTTTTAGAAAGCTCTCAAAAAGTTAATGGAGCACAAGTAGTATTGATAGGTAGACTCCTTGGGTTTCCCACCAAATTTTGGGCCCATCCGGAGCCTCTAATTGCCTTAAATTTGACTTTGAATATTTCAATAGGATTTTTGGAATTTAAAATTTTAATATCTCACAAATGACAAATGATATTGAAATGATTTCTTCACCATTAGCTTCAATTCACCATTCTAGAAAGTCTGCATAAGATTTTGTATCCAACCGTGCACAAATGCAAACTTACTAAAAATAGTAACCCTGCCAAATTTAGCCCTTATTGAAAAGAAACAACACATTTTTATTATTATTATTATTTTTGGTTGATGCAAGATTGCTCTTACACCCTGGATGCTCCTGCATCAAACCCTCGGGGTAATTTAAAAAGTGACCCTATCACTTCTCATGTGTTAGAGGGAAACCAAAATGATTAACCTCAGTCCCAGATAACCATGTTGAAACTTTAACAAGCCTTCCTTTCTATTTCACCAAGTATTCTGTATACTGCCTATTTCTTGTACTCTTACCCACACAGCTATCCAGAATGCCCTCTATCTCCTCCTTCTCTGAAGTAGATGCTGGAATGTCCCACTGTGTTCCTTTATCAAGTCCATCATCATGATACTCTGTCAGATCTGAAATGTTGAACACTAGTGAAATATTGATGTCATCAGGCAACTCTACCTCAAATGCATTGCCTGAATCGTGCTTCTTCAGGATTCTACATGGTCCAAATTTCCTCATCTTCAGCTTATTATATGTACCAACTGGAAATCTTTCTTTTCTCAAGTGAACCATGACTTCATCACCCTCCTGAAACTCCTTATGTCTCCTCTTCTGATCTGCCTTAGCCTTATACTGAGAATTCATCTTATGGATATGCTTTCTTACCTCTTCGTGCAAATTTTTCATGTGCTTAGCAAAATTTTCAGCTTCAGCACTACTCTTCTCCCCCTTATCCATCCTCCTCAATTCGGAAGCAGTTCTTGGGCTACTCCCATACACAACTTGGAATGGAGATTTACCTGTGCTCCTATTGATGGAATTGTTGTAAGCAAATTCTACCTGTGGTAAAATCAAATCCCATCCCTTGGGCTTATCTCCTACTAAGCATCGTAGTAGGTTACCCAAACTCCTATTCACCACTTATGTCTGTCCATCAGTCTGTGGATGGTGTGCAGAACTGAACTTCAAATCTGTCTTCAACTTCTTCCATATGTCCTCCAGAAATAACCAACAAACTTGGTATCTCGATCTGAAACTATGCTCTTAGATAGACCATGTAGTCTCACCACCTCCCTGAAAAAATAACTCTACAATATGAATAGCATCATTAGTCTTCTTGCAAGGAATAAAATGGGCCATCTTTGAGAATCTATCCACCACCACAAAAATGGAATCATGCCCTCTCTATGTCCTTGGTAAACCAAGAACAAAATCCATACTAATATCATCCCATGGCTTCTCTGGTATAGGTAATTTCTGATATAGCCTTGTATTCTGACTTGTTCCTTTTGCCATCTAACACACTCTGCAACTCTGCACAAATTTCCTCACATCTTGCTGCAATTGTGGCCAGTAATAATATTCACCAACAATAGCAATGGTCTTATCTTGACCAAACTGTCCAGCTAATCCTCCACTATGCTTCTCCTTAATTAGGTTCTCTCTCATGGAAATCCTTGAAATGCACAACTGGCTTCCTCTAAACAACATGCCATCTTGGATTATGTAATCCAACCATTTTGTCCTATCCAAAGTAACAGGTTCCAAACAAGATTTCCAAGCCTCTGCAAAATCTAGATCTTCAGGATACAAACTTTTGAGTTCATCAAACCCAACAACCTCTATCTTCATTTCTGTCAACAAATTTTGCCTTTTGCTCAAGGCATCTGCAACCCTGTTGGACTTCCCACTCCTGTAATTCAAAACAAAAGTATAACTCTGCAAAAACTCAACCCATTTTAAGTGCCTTTGATTTAACTTTCCTTGACTATTAAGATACTGCAAAGCCTGATGATCAGTATATAAAACAAACTCTTTTGGCAACAAATAAAGTCTCCATTTCTTCAAAGCCTACTTTTTCTTGGCATCATTAAGCTTCTCACTAAAATAGGCAATGGGCTTACCTTCTTGACTTAGAACAACTCCTATACCACTACCACTAGCATCACAATCTACCTGAAATACCTTATTGAAATCTAGAAGTGCCAACACAGGTTGTTCTACGACTTTCTTCTTCAATGTATCAAAGCTCTTGTCTGCTCCTTTAGTCCATCTAAACTCTTTTTTATCCCCTCTCATTGTCTCAGTTAGGGGTGCACAAATGCTACTAAAATTCCTGATAAACTTTCTGTAAAAACTTGCCAAACCATGAAAAGATCTTACCTCGAAAGCACTCCTTGGTGTAGGCCATTCAATGATAGCCCTCACCTTCTCTGGGTCCATCTTAAGACCTTCCTCTGAGACATCAAATCCTAGGTATACCAATTCCTTCTTTGCAAAACTACATTTCTTCAGATTGATCAACAACTTCTCCTCCCTCAGCTTCTCTAAAACTCTTCTGATATGCATCAAATGCTCATCCCAAGTCTTATTGAAAATCAAAATGTCATCTAAATAAATAATAACAAAACTTCCCAAAAATTCCTTCAATACCTCGTTCATGAGCTGCATGAATGTGCTTGGTGCATTGGTTAGCCCAAATGGCATGACTAACCACTCATACAAACCTTCATTTGTCTTGAAGGTTGTCTTCCATTCATCTCCTTCTCTGATTCGAATCTGGTGATACCCACTCTTTAGATCAATCTTCGTGAAGTACTTGGCTCCACTCAAACAATCCATTATGGCATCCATTCTCGGCAAGGGAAATCTGTACTCGATTGTGATCTTGTTGATGGCTCAGGAATCTGTACACATCCTCCACTCTCCATATTTCTTTGGTGCTAGTACTGCAGGCACCGCACATGGACTTAGGCTCTCCCTTATCAGTCCCTTCCTTAACAGCTTGTGAACTTGCTTGTTCAACTCTTCATTCTCTGCTGGAGTCATTCTGTGGGCTGCCTTATTTGGCAAACTAGCTCTTGGTATCAAATCCATTTGATAACTTATCTTCTTCACTGGTGGTAAACCTTCTGGTACATTATTAGAGACAATATCTTGAAATTCTTCTAACATTTTCAAGACTTCTACTGGTACATCTTCACATTTCTCTTGATTGATTTTAGGAATCAATGCAAAGCAATGACGCTCATGCTTCATACCCTCCAAAAACTTTCTACCATCTACCAAGCAAATTCTGGCAGTACTACATACCTTTACTTCCACCTCCTTCAAGGGCTTCAACTTATGATGGACTCCATCCTTTGTTAGGGAGTATGTATTTGCACAGCCATCATGGACAGCGCTCCTATCATACTGCCACGGCCTCCCCAATAACATATGACATGCATCCATCGGTATGATGTCACACAACACCTCATCATGGTAGTCACCAATCTTGAACTTCACTAAACACTGTTCATTGACCAAAGCTCTATGGTCCTTCTGCAACCATGTAATCCAGTATGGATGCAGATGCTTTCTTCTTGTCAACTTCAACTTGTCAACCATCTCCTCTAAAATGAGATTATCAATGCTTCCACTATCAATAATAATATCACAACACTTACCTTCACATTTGCACCTTGTGCGGAATAAACTCTTCCTTTGATTGGGTTCTTTCTCCTCACTCAACAAAGTTCTTCTGACAACTAGGGTTTCTCCCCTTTCTGCATCTTCGGAGCGCTCAGACTATGCATCTTCATCCACATGTGCAACTTGTGCATTACCTTGAGGTCTTCTATTCATCCTTCCTTGATGTTGCCAACACTCGTATGCTCAATGCTCTTCTTCGCCACATTGGAAACATGTTCCTTTGAAACCTCCTCTTCCAGGTCCTTGCCCAGGTCTACCTCTTCCTCTTCCTCTTTGTTCACCATTATTCTGGTCATGAGGGCAGTAGGTATTATCTCCTCTCTGATTTCGACTAGTTCCAGCTTCTTCCCTTTTCTTTGGATCTTCATTTCGGCCTCCATATGGTCTTCCACCAGTCCTTCTGCTTTGACCTCTTCCCCTTTGCTTTCTTTCAAATCTCTTATTCAACTTCTCTTCCACCTTCAAGGAAAATTGGTACGCATCTTCTATGGTGGTCATTCTGACCAAGCTCAACTCTTCTTGAATACTTGGCCTCAACCCATTAATGTAATGGGCCACCTTCTCCTTGTTGGCCTCTCCATGGCCTGTCCTGATAGTGATCTTATAAAAATCTTCTGTATACTCCTTAACAGACTTGTTACCTTGCTTCAATCCTTGCAGCATCTTCAGCAACTCCATCTCATAGTCCACATGAATGAACTGCTTCTTCAATTTCTCCACCATCTGATCCCATTTGGTAATCTTTACTTTTCCTCTTCTATTTCTCTCTAACTAGACCTCCTTCCACCAAATACTGGCATGGCCCTTCAACTTTGTCTTTGCAAACTTGACCCGTTCGGGGTCTTCCACATCTTCATACTCAAAATACTCCTCCATGTCATTGATCCAATCAATAAGTTGTTTCGGATTCAAATCTCCAGAATAGGTAGAAACTTTGATCCTGGGCCTCTTTCCGATCTTTGAAATGATCCTCAACAACCTAACTTCTGCAGGATCTCCTGCAGCTTTTTGTTCTTCCTCAGATAGCTCTTCTTCAGCTTCATCTTTGCTTTCCTCTCTCCTTCTTGGCTTGAACCCTCGTCGCAGCTCCTCTTGCAATGCATCAATTTGTCTTTGCAGGGCTCTAAAACTCTCTTCCGTCAAAGCATTCCTCCCACCATGGTTTCTTCATGAAGGCATCTTGATCTATGCAATAAACCCACAACCTCAAGTCCTGGTGCAAACTGCCTCACGGTCAGCGATCTGTCTACACACTCAATAACCGTTGCTCTGATACTGCTTGATGAAGGGGATAAATCATAAAACACACAATAATAGAAATTGCACACAGAAAATAGAATGATATTTTATTAATATGGGAAAAACATTACATTACAGAAGCTCAAATACAATCAGAGGATGAATCCCCTATAGGCTGCAACACATTACAACTCCCTCTCTCAAAACTCTGGAATCTTCAGCCTTCTGTAATTCCCAAATCAACTAGGTTTTCTAATTTCCCAACTTTCTTGACTCTACACCTTCCCCCTTAACTCTACTACCCTAAGGGTTCCCAAAATGGTTATATATAGCCCTTTTTGGCAACCACCAGCTTAATTTCAAAATTTGCATCTCTCTCCAAAAATAGGTCAATTTTGTGGGGCCATAAATTTTGATCCAACCATTGGATTTTCAATTATAATACTATTTCGGAAAGCTCTCGAAAAGACGATAGAGCGCAAACAATACCGAGAGGTAGACTGCTTGGGTTTCCCACCAAATTTTGGGCCCATTCGGAGCCTCTAACTGCCTCAAATTTGACTTTGAATATTTCGATAGGATTTTTGTAATTTGAAATTTTAATATCTCACAAATGATAAATGATATTGAAGTGATTTCTTCACCATTAGCTTCAATTCACCATTCTGGAGGTCCGTGTAAGATTTTGTATCCAACCATGCACAAATGCAAACTTACTAAAAATAGAAACCCTGCCAAATTTAGCCCTTATTGAAAAGAAACAACACATTATTATTATTATTATTATTATTTGGTTGATGCAAGATTGCTCTTACACCTTGGATGCTCTTGCATCAGACACCCGAGGTAATTTGAAAAGTGACCCTGTCACTTCTCATGTGTTAGAGGGAAACCAAAATGACTAACCTCAGTCTCAGATAACCATGATGAATCTTCAATAGGCCTTCCTTTCCATTTCACCAAGTATTCTGTATACTACCTGTTTCTTGTAATCTTACCCACATGGCTATCCAGAATGCCCTCTATCTCCTCCTTCTTTGAAGTAGATTCTGGAATGTCCCACTATGTTCCTTTATCAAGTCCATCATCATGATACTCTGTCAGATCTGAAATGTTGAACACTGGTGAAATATTGATGTCATCAGGCAACTCTACCTCAAATGCATTTCCTAAATCGTGCTTCTTCAGGATTCTACATTGTCCAAATTTCCTCATCTTTAGCTTATTATATGTACCAACTGGAAATCTTTCTTTTCTCAAGTGAACCATGACTTCATCACCCTCCTGAAACTCCTTATGTCTCCTCTTCTGATTTGCCTTAGCCTTATACTGAGAATTCATCTTATGGATATGCTTTCTTACCTCTTCGTGCAAATTCTTCATGTGCTCAGCAAATTTTCAATAAGATTTTTGGAATTTGAAATTTTAATATCTCACAAATGACAAATGATATTGAAGTGATTTCTTCACCATTAGCATCAATTCACCATTCTGGAGGTCCGTGTAAGATTTTGTATCGAACCGTGCACAAATGCAAACTTACTAAAAATAGTAACCCTACCAAATTTAGCCCTTATTGAAAAGAAACAACACATTTTTATTATTATTATTATTATTTGGTTGATGCAAGATTGCTCTTACACCTTGGATGCTCCTGCATCACTTAGTCTATAATCATATGAGTTATTTAAGAGGCATGATATATTTAACTAATTAAATTGAAATAAAACATATTAGATTAATAAATGTAAGCAAAACAAGAAGCATTTTTAGAAGCAAAAAAGAAAGCAACAATGGAAGCCAAACTAGAAGCAATTTAGAAGCAACAAAAGGCGCAAAAAAGGAAGCGACAAGTGACATTATATTGGAAGCAAAACCAGAAGCAAAATTGGAAGCAACAATGGAAGCAAAACTGGAAGCAAAACCAGAAGTAAAACCAGAGGCAAAACCAGAGGCAAAACCAGAAGCAAAACCGAAAGCAAAATTGAAAGAAAAAATAGATGCAAAATTGGAAGCCAAACTGGAAGCAAAACTAGAAGCAAAATTGGAAGCGAAACTGGAAGCAAAACTGGAAGGAAAATTGGAAGTAGAAGTGGAAGAAAAACTGGAAGCAAAACTAGAAGCAAAATCAGAAGCAAAACTGGAAGCAAAACTGGAAGTAAAATTGGAAGCAAAACTAGAAGCAAAACTGGAAGCAAAACCAGAAGCAAAACCGAAAGTAAAATCGGAAGCAAAACTAGAAGCAAAACCGGAAGTAAAACCAGAAGCAAAACCGAAATCCAACCTAGAAGCAAAACTGGAAGCAAAATTGGAAGCAACAGTGGAAGCAAAATTGAAAGCAAAAGTAGAAGTAAAACTGGAAGCAAAACTGGAAGCAAAACCGAAAGCAAAATTGGAAGTAAAATCGGAAGCAAAACTAGAAGCAAAACCAGAAGCAAAACTAGAAGTAAACTTGGAAGCAACACAAGAAGCAAAACCTGAAGCAAAATTGGAAGCCAAACTAGAAGCAACAAAATCCAGCGCTAAACATGGCACTAAACTTTGGCACTAAACTCAGCGTTATAACAGGCGCTAAACCTGGTGTTATAATGGGTGCTAAACTCAGTGTAAAATCTAGCACAAAAGTGAAATGCAATTGGGCGTCATGTTTGGCACTGACAGAAGTGTCCAATTCATGGACTCAAATGCACTAAATTCTGATGCTATTTTAGGCGCTAATTGCCTGTTTTGTTGTAGTGTAGGTACAACCACAGGGCATGCATAATTACAAGGGTAGCCACAGGTGCAGGGCCAGATATAGGTATAGGGTCAGGCTGGATAGGATGACGAACAGGTGGCTACGTTACGAGCCTAGGTGGCTTAGCTACAAGGAGAGGTTGGTCAGATGAGGCAGCAGATTATACAACTATAGGGGGATGTCAAGACTACTATTTTAGAGTGCGACACTGCGATAGAGAGGTATACTAGGGCAGAGACCCTATTACAACAAGTGCAGTAGACGATAGCCCAGGGTTCACACAGTCAAATTGTGATAGACATGGTCAAAGCAGGGCAAGAGATCTTTTACTGGAGGTCTCTGTACGAGTAGGCTATGCCACTAGAGCAGAGGGTGAGCAACTTCCACACTAACTCACATAGTAGGTCAAGGCTGACACAGATAGAGAGTGTAGGGATTATGAGGCCACCACTTCCTCAGGGGCCACCAGGGGTAGGTATAACAGGTCCTTAGCCTCCTCCTTAGTAGCCTCAGGATCCAACACCTTTCAGAGCTAGTTCCACATAGACTACTTTTTGGAGACATGTATCATGTGATGAGTATTTATTGTTTGTATACACCATTTTGACAAGTTGAGATAGATACTTTTATGACATCATTATATACTTGGATATTATTATTATTTTGATTTATGATGTTGATCTATATGAGTTTGACAGACTACATGCATGTTTTCTTATGGATAGATGTTTCTTAGATGTGATGGATGTTATCTATTATGCTTATACTGTGATGATTCTAATATGTTGATGCTATGATGCTTATGACACTGATGATATGATGTTTTTATGATGCTACATGATGACTGCTATCTATGTGTTAATGAAATGTGCAATGGTCATATATGCTTATAGTGTATGATCAGTTGATGCATATGTTTATGAGTTTTTCATGCCTTACATGATGTGTAATTTTCTATGTATGATGATGCAATATGCAAATGGTTTGACAATTGATATGTATTTTTTTTTTTAGTTTTTGATGTTAAATGTTATGCAATCTATGTGGATAAATGACATAACTATCATGATCTAAATGTTTAGAACCACTAATGCATCTAAATGATAATGAACTAATGACGGACAAACTTAGAATATGCAAGATGAAAAAAATGATGTATTTTTGTTATGTCAAGTATACTCAATCATAAATGAACAACACTTAGAATGTTTTTTGACAAAAAGATTTGGACAAATGTGATGGGCTGTAGAATTAGTCTATTTTATGCTATGTTTTATACTTCAAAGACTTCTTTCATAGCATCCTTTAAGACATTTATCCATGTTTGCACTATGACATGTTGACCTTCTTTATACTTCTAAGACCTGAACTTATAATATTAATATGGAATGTGATGATCATATTATCTAATGAATGAATTAGATATAGATATGTATAAAAGTATAAATGAGATGTTTTTATGGTTAGTCATGGAGAATGCTTGTGGTATATGCTTTGGGAACTAATTCTATGTGCAAATTGGATGTGTCATGATGAGATTGAGCATTTGTAGTAGGTTACAAACAAAGGAGTTAATAGAAGTGTGAGTTTCAACGCTAAGAATGCAGAGACAGCTGAAGACATTTATGGAGCATCATGGATAGTAATAAATTAAGGAGTGGATTTGTTTCAAATATGATTATGGACATTTTTCATGCATCAGACTTCTAATTTGATTTGAATTCTTCTTCTTATAGTCAATTAGAATAAGAATGTGATCTTGACTCCATGACCTAGTATCTAGGCGTGGTAAATGATTAGAGTCAGTTAATTAATCAATAAGGCTCTCCCTCCATTTTTGTATAGTAAGGGGAAGATGAGATATATAAGGTAGTAGAGTCAAGTTGTTGAGAGTTCAGGTATCATTTCCTTTTCTATTTGTAAAGACTCAAGCATGTTACATTTATTAAATACAATCTGGATATGACAGAAAAGATTTCATTGTTAAACAATTTGATATGAGTTGATTCTGTGCATGGAATAAGTTAAGCTTCGATATGTGTTACAAAGATACATAGAATCTAGATTAGATTTGGTTTTCGTTAAGGAAGACAGTCTCTTGAGCTGGCCACTCAAGGTACTGATTCTCTCCTTGTTTATTTTATTTCAGTTAATGATGGTTTATTAGTTTTCTGTTAATAGTAATTTGAATTCAAGTTAGTATTATGTTTTGATCAAATAGATATAGTTCATGAATAAATGCATATTATTGTGTTTACAAATCCTCTGGAGGTCAACAGTTAGTCATTTCATTCTTGTCAATTCATTATGTTAATTCTACAGTTTCCCTGTTGTAATAGTTATCTACAGACCTTGTTGTAGGTAGCCGTAGCAACTAGGATTTATAGCTGTTTTCACTGTTTTGTAATTCTGTCAATTCTAGCAAGGTAGATTTGTTTGTTTAAAGTTAAGATAGAATGATTTAGGAACCATATGAGCCTTGAAGGCATATACTTTGCAAGTACCATCATAAGCTTATGCTCCTTGGTTGATAATTCAATGTAGGAATGCATAGTGATAGAGAGGACTATTCAGATAGGTTTCCCCTAAATTAGTTAAGTCTACAACACATTAGCTTTCCTCTACATTTTTGGCACCGTTGTCAGGGATGGTGCTAACTTCTTAGGTTCATTTTGTTTTTACATGTTTTTTTATTCTAGCATTAGAGTAATCAAAACACCTTTCAGGAAACACCAGAAAATACACTGACATTGTGTAGGACCGCTGGATTATAAAGCCAAAAATACTATATGCGGAGGCAGAGAGATAGTTGAGGTAGATTCCTTCCTTCAAGTTCACTAGATAGTGAAGAAGTAGCAGACTTTATCAATTATATAGTGGAAGGTGCCAGAGAAGAATTTCCACTGACATCTTCCTCTGCATCTTCACCAGCTTCTTCCATATCCATAGGCAAAACTTTTAGAACCATGGCAGATGCTGCAGTAAATGATCCGCCAGAACAAGTGACATTTTTTGTTTCCTATCCCAGACCTAGCACGGGATGCCACTCTCAAGAACATACCACCTTTCGCATTGCCTGTCTTCTATGGTTTGATGACTGAAGACCCAGATACTTTCTTGTTTGAATTTGATGTCCTATGTAGAAGCTATGATTACACCACTGATCCCTATAGACTCAAACTATTCCTTGCTACATTAAAAGATGCTGCTCTATGATGATTTATGGGATTAGGGAAAGATGTCATTCTGGATTGGGATACCATGAAAACAACATTCCTAGAAAAATATAAAGACTACTGCAGAGGACATGATAGAAGGAGAGATGACATCTTCAGGATGCCACAAAAAGAGGATGAGCCACTGGAGGACTATGTTGAAAGATTCCAGTTTACCTTAAAGAAAAACCCTCAGAATAGACTGTTTGAAGAATCACTGAAGTTGGTCTTTTTGAGGGGAGTCAATGAAGACTACATGGATGCCCTAAATCTCATTGGAACAGGGGATATATCTCAACTTCCCTTTGAAGATGTTTGTAAATCTTACATAAATTATTCAAGGACCTTCACAAGAAGACCAAGGGATAGAGCAACCATTGCAAGCAAGGCAACCAATGGAGTTTCAAGAGTGGAGATTAGCAATCTGCTGTCCAACATGAAGGAAGACATTATAAGTCATATGGATACACAGTTGGACACCCTCCACATTAAAAAGAAACAAGAAGAGGTAGATGCAATGCTCACTAAATACTACCCAAGCTGTAGACAAAGGAAGGCCAACTGTAAATGTAAAAGGTAGCCAGTATCTAGTAGGAGAAGATTGAAAGGCCAGAACTTTAACCATTTGAAGGTGACAATGGGAAACTATTCTTTATTGCTCAAAGAAGACCTTGGCAAGAAAGGCAAGGTATGCCCCCTGATCCACTTAATTATAATTCATCTTTTCTTGCTGCCAATCAAAAAATTTCTTCTTGGAATAACCAGCCTTGGCCTGCTAATCCAAATGCTTGGCAAAACCCACCATGGTCTACTCCACAGGTAGGGTGGAACCAACAACAACAATGGCCTTAGTAGACTTTCCAAGGGCCTACCTATAACCCCCAATGGCCTACTCAACAATAGTAATGGCAACCTCAATGGAACAAGGGTCAACCATGGTAGCCAAACTCCCAATATCAACAACCCTTGCTTCCACCTTAGCCACAACAGCAAGCCATCATGCCTCCACCAACACCTCCAAATCAACCTCCTAGACCTACCCAAATTCTTGCCCAACCTACACCTAACCCTAACAACAAGCCTGTTCAACATGCTTATACTAATGAGATGATGTAGTACCCCACCTATGGAGTTGAGGTAAGTAATGTTCACCTCAGATCAGGAAAACACCTTGCAGGTCCTTCATCTCCCCAAATCACAGAACTAGAGGATGGAGAACCCATGGAGGAAGCCTTAGATGAATCACCTTTGGAACCTGAACCAATTCAGGAACCTCAATCTATATCAAACCCTAAGCCTCCTTTCTTTGAGCACTTGGTTATCCAAAAACAACCAGAACAGCCTACCAATGACCTTATAGGACAATTGCAAGATATAAACATAAAGATACCCTTGATTTAGGCCATCAAAGAAATTCCTATCTACACTAAGGCAATCAGGGATCTCTGTATCAAAAAACCAGGGAGAAAAAGAGTAGACCCAAAAATAATCCATGTCTTCGGTAATCTTGTAAACATCATGTTGGGAAATATCACTATTCCTAAGTATACCGATCTAGGAAGTCCAGTGGTCAATGTCAAGATCAATGGAGCCCTAATCAAGAATACCTTAATAGACTTGGGTGCAACAATCAATGTTATGACTAAGTACACAATGCAAATATTGCAATTAACCAATCTTAGACCTACTCAGACTATCCTGCAATTGGCTGATAGGTCCACAGTAAAACCTGAAGGTATCATTGAAGACTTAGTCATTGCATTAGATTCCTGGGAATATCCTGCTGATTTCATTGTATTACAACCTAAAGTTAATCTTTCTGGTTACCCTCTTATACTAGGTAGGCCATGGCTTGCCACAACTGATGCATTTATAGGTTACTGTTCAGGAAACATGATTATATCTAATGGAACCATTACCAAGAAATTGGTGTTGTATCAACTAGCCCAACCGTACCATGAACTAGACAAACTATTTGGCCTACTCTAGAAGAAGAGGATAGTTATTCTTTGCAAACCTTGATGACCATTGAATGTAGTCCTTTGTTGGATATCCAAGATGAAGATGAGTTACTGGCACACATTATCCAAAACGACTGTGGGAGGCACCCACAATAGCAAGACTGTATGTCCTGTCTACAGGATCCACTAAGTAGTATAATACCTAGAAGCTCCACAAAAGAAATCTCCCAATTGTTTCATGCCTTACTACCACAACAACATCTACCGGTCTTTCCTAGCCTTGATGTGTCTACCATTAAGCCAATGACTAAACCATTAGAGATACAACCTGGAAAGATGTTGACTATCAATAATGCCTTGACAAAAGAATAGGAGAAATCCCTTCAAAATGTCCTATAGTCCAATTCAACAGCTTTTGCATGGGATTACAGTGATATGAAAGGCATTGACCCAAATCTATGCATGACAAGATCCATATTGATGCTGATTTTAGACCTATCAAGCAGCAACAAAGACGTATGAACCCTGCTCTAAGGGACATAGTCAAGGATGAGCTTCAAAAACTTCTGGATACAAGTTTTATTTACCCCATTTTAGACAGTGAATGGGTTTCACCATTGGTGATAGTTCCTAAAAAGAGTGGAAAGTGGAGTGTTTGTGTTGACTACAGAGAGCTCAACACTACCACTAGAAAAGATCACTTTCCATTTCCCTTTATTGACCAAGTCCTAGATTCTTTGGCAGGAAAGAAGTACTTCTCATTTCTTGATGGTTTTAGTGGATATAATCAGATAAAGATTGCTCCAGAAGATCAGGATAAAACCACATTTACCTATCCCTGGGGGACCTATGCATACTTTGTTTTGCCATTTGGACTATGCAATGCTCCAGCTACTTTTCAAATGGCAGTCCTTAGTATTTTTTCTGATTTTTCTTATGATAGCATGGAGATCTATATGGATGACTTCACCACATATGGTGAAGCATTTGATGAGGCTTTGCAGAATCTTGAAAAAGTGTTGAAAAGATGCATAAAGTACAATTTGTCCTTAAGTAATGAAAAGTGTTTTATGATGATGATTGAAGGAGTGGTGTTGGGACATTTCATTTCATCTACAGGTATCCAAGTTGACCCAAAGAAGATAGAAATAATTTCTACATTGCCTATTCCACAAAAATTGAAGGATGTTAGAAGTTTCCTTGGGCATGTAGGTTACTATAGAAGGTTTATTCAAGATTTTAGCAAAATTCTTGCTCCCTTGTTTGCACTGCTATCTAAGGATATTTAATTTTTTTGGACACTTGAATGTCAGCATTCTTTTGAAAAATTGAAAGCAGCCCTGACACAAGTCCCAGTCATGAGAGGTCCAAATTGGAAAATGCCCTTTCATATTCACATCAATGCATCAGATTTTGCCATTGGGGCAGTTTTAGGCTAGCAAGATGGCAACAAGGAATATGCAATTTACTACATCAGTAAAAATTTGCAAGGAGCTGAGCTAAACTACACAGTAACAAAGAAAGAAATGTTGGCAATTGTTTATGCCATCAACAAGTTCAGACACTACATAACCAGTTACAAAGTATTTATTCATACCGATCACACAGCCATCAGATATCTGATGAACAAACCAATAGTGTGTGGCAGGCTGGTCAGATGGTTATTGTTATTTCAAGAATTTCATATCATAATTGTTGACAAGCCCAGTAAGGCTAATGTGGTTGTTGACTTTTTATCTAGATTGCCCACTCAATCCTTAGATGGTGTTGTTGATGATTCCTTTCGTAATGAGCATATATTTGCTCTCATTATACACACACCATGGTATACAAACATAGGAAATTACTTGGTTACAGGGTAGATTCCAGGATATTTTTCACTAAGAGAAAGGAGACAACTTGTTCACAAATATTTTCCTTACTCTTGGATTTTAGGTTTTCTCTTCTATGTTGGACCAGATAACATCATGAGAAGATGCATAAGAGTAGATGAAGTGTTTTATATCATGAAGGCTTGTCATGATGAACCATGTGGGGTACACTTTGCATCAAAAAGAACAACCTTCAAAATTTTGACAATAGGGTATTATTAGCCAACACTTCACAAGGATGCTATTAAATATACAAGAGGCTATGATAGGTGTCAAAGAATGGGATTGATGAAAGTAGATTGTCAGTGATGTCAAAAAGTAGTTGGTTAAGTGATTGATGCTAACTTGTTTGTGTTGATCATACACGAGTTCAAGTTTCTAGATGATGCTCATAGTTTAGCTCTAGTGTTCATTTCAATGACATACAGTGATCTTTGGCAGTTTTGACATATGTATTTAGTGGCATCATGGTCTTAGACAGTTGCAAATAGTATATAGTGGCTTGGTCTTCTAAATGACAGTGGCTTGAAGGCATACTGTGAATGATAGACAGAGATCTACACATAATTTACTCATGGACTTTACTTGATCTACATGTGGCATCAAAAGATTTGAGAAAGACATCAAATGTCATAAGCATTTAATAAAGCATCAAATATGCTTAAGTTGGAGAACACGGGTTAAATATGAAAAAGTCTTCAAATGTATGTGGAGCTTGTTTAAGGGAGCATGACTATAAAAAGTCTTCGAATGAAAGAGACATCAAATATATTTAAGCACATTAAAAAAAAATCTACATTAAACTATGGAGCCCGAGTCTTGATTAAGGAGGGACTTTGTTTTTTATTAGCCATCATATTCAATGAGGAGGACGTAATAAGTGGAGTTCAAATAAGCTTTTTTTAATAGCTTTGTGTTTGAAGTTAGAAATTTCATTGTCATCGGCCTCTTTATTTTTCTTTATACTCTATGAGCTCTAAAAGCCAAATTTAAATGACATTCATTAAACTTAATTATCCGCCCATGATTAAAAAAAAAAACAAAGTGAGTTTTATATTTTTGAGTGTTGAAAGTCAAAAAGGACATTTGGGAATGAATTTGGGAGAAATCAATAAAAGATTTCTAAGACTATTTTTAGTCTTTTTAAAAAGGAGGATTTTAAGGAGCTTATTACGGTTTTTTTTAATTCATAAACTTTGTTTTAAAATTGGTGGGTCCTCTATATGTCATTTATTTATGACATTAAATAAAGTGGTATTTAATATTTTCAAGGAGAAATTTTTGGAGATCTAAGGCAGATTTTTTTGTGTGAGATATTTTTGGAATTTTAAGATGAAAGATTTATTTCTTTTTCTCTTGTGACATGGAAGCTAAAAAGTTGGAACTTTAATAGGGTGGAAGTTTTTTTTTTTAAATGTCTTTTATTAAAAAGGAATGTATGGGGATTTTTTGTAGAAGATTTTTGGTGGTGAAAGTTTGAAGAAAGTTTTTATTATTTGCAGAGGGAAATTGAAAAGTTTTTTTTTATGCAGAGATAAATATGAAGAGTTATATTCTTGAGGAGAATGATTTGTTTTATGCAGTGAAGTTGAATGGATTTGAAGATCAAAGACATGGAAGCAATTTTTAAAGAAAAATTCCAAAGAGAAATTGAATTCATTGAAGATATTTTTTTTGGTGAAATTATGAGGTCAAATTGATGAAGATTGTTTATTTGATTGATTTTATTTTCTTTGCACATGAAGATGAAAATGTTTTTGTAGATTGGAGTTTGCAGAGTATTTTGTAAAGAAAGAAAAAAATATGAAGGGTCATTTGGGAACAAAGATTTTCAGATTGAAAGAGAAGATGACTGCAGAGAGGAAAATGAAAAGACTCAAGAAGATGAATATGGAGAGGAGAGGAATTCCAAGAGATTTTTTATTTATAATTTTATTGCAGGTGCACTATGGGATTATAGGAATATGTCAAGACATACAATCTTTATATAATGGTTTTTGCAAATGTATTGAATATGGATTTTTGTGTGTGTGAATTGAAGACATCTTTGAAAAGATATAGAGAATGACAAGGTTATAAAATGTTTATTGAAGAGTGAAAATAGATCTGAAGAGAGTTGATGTGAAGACCATTATGCTGAAATATAATCTCCTTGTTGCAACATATTTTTAGATTGAACCAGTGAATTGTTATGCATAGATAAGGTGAATTATTATACAAGGTGAATGAATTCTGAATTGATTGAACAGAGATAATGAGACTTGTATGCAGATTGGTTTGAGTGTGCTCAGAGATGATGATAGGTTGTGAATGGTGCAAATTAGATTGAGAAGCAATCATGTCTTGCACATTATTTTGATGAGGATAATTGAATTGGTTAGTGAGACCTTCCTATGCCAATGAGGCCTTGTATTAGCCAGTGAGGCTTGTTGGTCAGTGAGACCTATTTGTTTACCAGTAAGGTATATCAGTGTTGGAAGTGGGTGCTTCTGTTTGGTATTGGAGTTGGTGCTCCTAGATACATATTGTAGCTAGTGAGGCTTCTTTGTAGCCAGTAAGGCATGTTTTTCAGTTAAGCCAGTGAGGCAGTTCTGGAGTGGTTTTTCTACCCTTGGAGGTTTTTCCACTCGTGCAATTCTTGTGTCTTATTCATATTATTTTTCTCTCTATTTGTGTGTATGATTTATTCATGAGATTTTAATTTCATCATTCATTCTCAGTTATGTGCACATGTGTGTAACAAATGATATCTTACTTTCTTCATGTCTTGAAAGTTAAATTTGCAAAAGGTTAAAATTTATACAACACTGATTCACCCCCCCTCTCAGTGTTGTCCTTAACTCCTACATGGATGACCAACTAAAATTGATGAAATGCCATTGCAACCACAAATCTGATTAGGTCCTTTTGACAAGTGGGGACTGGACTTTGTTGGTCCTATTTCTCCAACCTCCAACAATAAGGAGTATATTCTGGTATGTACTGATTACCTTACAAAATGGGTTGAGGTCAAAGCATTTCAGTTTTCAAGAGATGGTAATGTAGCTAAATTCTTATATAAGGACATTTTCACCATATATTGTGTGCCAAGGGAAATAGTAACAGATCAAGGTCCTCAGTTTACCTCTAATCTAATCACAAAGTTAGTGGAGGAGTATCAAATAAGGCATAAAAGTCTACCCCTTATCATCCTTAAGCTAATGGATAGGTTGAGGTAACCAACAGAGGACTGGAAAACATCCTGACCAAAATTGTACAACTCCATAGGCGAGACTGGGTTACTAGGTTGCCAGAGGCTGTTTAGGCCTATAGAACCACCTAGAAAACCACCACAGGATTTACCCCATATAACTTGGTTTATGGAAAAACAACAGTCCTTCCAATTGAATTTGAAGATAAAACACTAAGGACAACTATTGAGCTTGGGATGGATTTGATAGCAGCACAACAAGATAGGCTTCAACATCTTAATGCTCTAGATGAAATAAGGCTAGAGGCAATCCATCATACTAAAGTTGTCCAAAATCAGAGGATCAAATGGCATGACAGTCATATCAAGAACAAAGCATTTACAGCCGGTGATTGGGCACTTTTATATGACTCTAGGTGTAAAGACTTCAAGGTAAAGCTCAAATCTAGGTGGCTTGGACCATATGAAATCATGCAAGTTTTCCCAAATGAAGTAGTTCAGTTCTAAACTATAGATGAGGTCTGATTTTCACTCTTGGTAAATGGACATAGGCTAAAGTTGTATAAGAAGCCATTACAGAAGGAAGACTTCATTGTTTCCTTAGCTACTGCATATGGTGCTTCTGGCACTCTTGATGAGGATACTATGACACCAGTTGATACAATGTCAGAGGATGATCCACATGGCCTAACTAGTGATGCAGAGGTTGACTTGGAATACTCAAACCCTGTAGCTAAGGCATAATTTATTTTGCTTTCCAAACACATGCACAAACAAAACCTTTACCATGATATTCACAACCTTCAGCTAGGATTTGTTTACCACTTTCAGCTGGGACATGTTTACAACCTTCAGCTAGGACCTGTTTACCACTTTCAGTTGGGACCTATTAATTCTACACTTGTTTTGATCACTATCATAATCTACACTTTGGATCAATGGTGCAAGCACCTGCAGCAACTGCAGATGTCCTCAATGCAATGCACTGCCATTCCACTCAATCCATACACTACGCCTTGCTTCATCACCATGCTTGTACCTCATGCGTCAAATTTTAAGCAATTCAATCAAATCACACATGCTGATGTGCCACCTCACCATTCATCCGCATGCATGACCTTATAGTTCTGGCAAATTAATTGCATCGTACGCAATATCTCCTTTTGAAAAATGCTCCCACATTTCTTTCCAAGGCATTGTCCTAAAGGTAACTTTTCATGATCGCCATTAAATTTCTTTTTTATGCATTTATCTTTATCCCTATTTAATTCATGCATGTGATAATATTTCAAAACATTCCAGTTAATAATTGTAACTTCCTATCACTTCCTTTGCCACGTGAGTGAGGTCACTTCATGTTCAGTTGGGGGGAAGGGTTATCATTCTTGATTTTTTGACTAGTTTTCAAATGAGTTATCATCCCTATGTACTGTGTAAATAACCAGTGAGAGTTACCTTCCTAATGTCTTTGCTTAAGTCAAATTGAGTTAACCCTGAGCAATAAGAGGAATTGTAGAGAGATATGAATAGGGGTTAAGACTAACAAGGTGGCAAAGTGGAATTATACAGAGGATTATAGACATGTGAGGTGACTTAGTAAGGAGAGAGCCATCTGCGCACAAGGAGATTCTTGAAGATGTGCTAGTTTTATCACTCTTCACCAGAGTAGGATGGCTCGAGTACTTCTTAAAATTGATAGAGTATGACAATGATATGGTCGTAGAATTTGCAATTACATTGCAAAGTGACGAAGCAGTAGTGAAAGGGTTAATGGTTGATGCTTTTGAGGTATCTATAGCCCAAGTGACTGGACTGCCATGCACCAGGTTGGAATACCCAGCTTGAGCTGATGCAGTTCCTACCAGAGAAGAATTCTACGAGTGAGGTGAGCATTTAGACTCAACAACTCAAGGTACAAATATGATGTACACTGTGCACTTTAAATTGTTAAACCATCTTCATCATGAGAAATTGGTGAATGTTTTGAACTACCTCAACAACTTCCTAAAGAGAATGGCTTTAGAATACCAAAAGAAGCCAGCAGATACTTTGGTGTCTCATCATTGTCTAATTGCACTACTGGTTAAGAGGAGTTTGCAGATACAATACCCACAAATTGATTGGGGGGCCTTTAAGGATTGTGTTGATATTTCCACCTTGTTGGAGCAACCTCATGAGGAGGAAGAAGAACCCCCATACAGTGTTGAACCTGAAGATGAACTTGTTCATGAAGAGTCGAAGGAGGAAAATCTCCCTGAAAATAGACCTGAAGAAACAGGGGAACCTTCATTCTCTCCTCCTAAACATGTGACCCCAAAACTTGTAAGCAAGAAAGGAAAGAAGAAGAAGGCAGAAAAGGATATCAGCATAGAAAAGACAAAAAGGAAAAAGAAAGAAAAATGTCAATGCAGGGAAAACAAAGGAGAAATAGAAGGGGAAAGATAAAAAGTAGATAAAAAGGGTTGTTGAACAAGAAACCACTACCCCAAGGAGATTAGGCAGATTAAGGAAACAAATGGCAGAAGAAAAGATTGTTGAGCAAGGACAAGATTCTGAGGAAAGGGGAAATGCTCCTGGGAATGTTCGTATTGATATACTTGAAGATGATATCTCTGCAAATAAGGATGATGTGAATGTTTCTTCAAAGAAGAAAAGGTATGTTTCTTCTTCTGACTCTGACTCAGAAGACCCATTTATTGCTAAAAAGATGAGAAAAGCAACCCCTAGTAGCCTTGTTAAAGAAATTTTTAATGCTTCTGATAACAATGATAGTGGTGATGTCAATTTTGAGCAAAGAAATGAATTGTTAAAAGAAAAAGACCTTCAAAAAGAACTTCAGGAGGCATTGAATAGAATCAAAACCCTAGAGGATCAGGTAAAGAGGTATGAAGAGAAGGAGACAGAAAAAGAAAAGAGGATACATGAATTAGAGGAGAGGATTCAGACACAGAATCAAGGGTCTAAATTAGACTTGTTAGCACAATTGGTTGTTAGCAAGATCAGCTCAGATGAGGAGAAGGAACCCCCTCCATCATTTCTTGAGGTAAGAACTCTAACATACCATACTACTGTTTCATTGGGTTTTGAGTTACTGAAAGTGACTAGTAGGTCAAAATAAGACAGAGAATTGGGATAAAGAAAGGAATTTTTTTATAAAATAATTGAAAACCAAAATCTTGAAATTAAGAAATTAGAGGCAAAGATGGCAGACATAATTGAAAGGGCCATGGAAATCATTGAATGCAAACCACCTTCAAGGGTTTATGCATTATTTTTAAAGGAGAAATTTCTTAGTTTTGAATTCAATAGATTTGTTAGTGACCAACCAACTCTGTAGTCTAGACACAATTTCTTCAGTTATTTTCAAGAGGTCAATCTAGAACAACAAGATCAGCTATGTGAGTTCTGTTTGCACAACTACCTGATGGAGGAAGATATAGAATGGAATCCCTACATAAATGTTGGAGATTTACAGCTGAGAGCAATAGTATCATACCTAAATAATGAAAAGTTGAGAGGAGAATTAATGGATAGGTATGAAGAATATGAGAAGAAGGTGTCACTACCAATCAGAAAAGAGGCACTTAACCTTGAAGATATCCTTACAAATTGATTCAAACTTCTCTCTCATAAGGGCCCGGGAAAAATCATTATGGACTTAAGAATAAGGGATCACAGAAGGATATATAGAATGATGGGATCCATGTTACAAGGTTGTGTTAGATATGTGCAAAGTAGACAGATCAGTTTGACACCTACTCTTCAACGGAAAGAACCTCATTCCTTACATAACTTTATGAACATGTTTGAAAGATTACATAGGTACATTCAAATTTTAGAGAATAAAATTGTGGCATGGTTGTCTCTTACCTACCATCCACCTCTACTCTTATATCTAGTTCCATACTAGACAGGAGAAAAGGGAGAGGATTGCAGGACTATAGAAACTATCAGACTACAAAGGCTTTCATGCTACAATAGGTTCTATTTGAAATAGGGTGAGGGTGTCAAGGTAATTATGGACTTGAGGCAAATAGTTTTACATTATAATTCATTCTCCTAGGTATCTGTTTGAGTAATTTTGCTTAAGGGCAAGCAAAAGGTTAGTTGGGGGGAATGATGGGCTACAGAATTAGTCTCTTTTATGCTACTTTTTATACTTCAAAGAATTCTTTCATAGCATCCTTTAAGACATTTATCCATGTTTAAACTATGATATGTTGACCTTATTTATACTTTTTAGACCTGAACTTATAATATTAATATGGAATGTGATGATCATATTATCTAATAAATGAATTAGATATAAATATGTATAAAAGTATAAATGAGATGTTTTTATGGTTAGTCATGGAGAATGCTTGTGGTATATGCTTTGGGAACTAATTCTATGTGAAGAATTGGACATGTCACAATGAGATCAAGCATTTGTAGCAGGTTGTAGACAAAGGAGTTAATACAAGTGTGAGTTTCAATGCTAAGAATGCAGAGACAGCTGAAGACAAGTATGGAGCATCATGGATAGTAATAAATTAAGGAGTGGATTTGTTTCAAATATGATTATGGAAGTTGTTCATGCATCATACTTCTAATTTGATTTGAATTCTTCTTCTTATAGTTAGTTAGAATAAGAATGTGATCTTCACTCCACAAACTAGTATCTAGGCCCGGTAAATGATCAGAGTCAGTTAATTAATAAATAAGGCTCTCTCTCCATTTTTGTATAGTAAGGGGAAGATGAGATATATAAGGTAGCAGAGTCAAGTTGTTGAGAGTTCAGTTATCATTTCCTTTTCTATGTGTAAAGACTCAAGCATGTTACATTTATGGAATACAATCTAGATATGACAAAAAATATTTCATTGTTGAACAATTTGATATGAGTTGATTCTGTGCATGGAATAAGTTAAGCTTCGATATGTGTTACAAAGATATGTAGAATCTAGATTAGATTTGGTTTCAGTTAAGGAAGATAGTCACTTGAGCTAGCCACTCAAGGTA
The DNA here is from genome assembly GCA_027924645.1 of Cunninghamia lanceolata. NCBI lineage: Eukaryota > Viridiplantae > Streptophyta > Pinopsida > Cupressales > Cupressaceae > Cunninghamia > Cunninghamia lanceolata. Next base: position 2,645,412 of record BSBN01001074.1, on the reverse strand, counting down.
ATGATTCTCTCCTTGTTTATTTCATTTCAATTAATGTTGGTTTATTAGTTTTTTGTTAATTGTAATTTGAATTCAAGTTAGTATTATGTTTTGATCAAATAGATATAGTTCATGAACAAATGCATATTAGTGTGTTTACAAATCCTCTGGAGGTTAGCAGTTAGTCATTTCATTCTTGTTAATTCATTAAGTTAATTCTACAATTTCCCTATTGTAATAGTTATCTAGAGACCTTGTTGTAGGTACCCGTAGCAACTAGGATTTATAGTTGTTTTCACTATTTTGTAATTCTGTCAATTCCAGCAAGGTAGATTTGTTTGTTTAAAGTTAAGATAGAATGATTTAGGAACCATATGAGCCCTAAAGGCATATAATTTGCAAGTACCATCATAAGCTTACGCTCCTTGGTTGATAATTCAATGTAGGAATGCATAGTGATAGAGTGGACTGTTTAGATAGGTTTCCCCTGAATTAGTTAAGTCTACACCACATTAGTTTTGCTCTAGAATATGGATAACTGACAGATAGGAATATGCATCTTATGACACTTGGATAAATGGTATGTATGGAATGCTTATAAATGAAATGAAATTAAAACCTAATATGTATGAATAAGGCTTTGTCATCTTGTTTGCAAGTATTTGAAGTACTTTATTTCATCATTGAGCTTTTAAAATGTTGTAAGAAAATACAAGCATCTAGGTATAATTAAACCATGATGAGCTAAGTATCTCTTACATGGCTTTTTTTAGCAAGTTAATACAAGCATCTAGTCAAAATTGAATCTAGATGACCTGAGTATTTCTTGCATGTATCAATAGACAAGGATTTCACTCTTTCATGCTTAGACTCATAATGTCCTCAATGATCTTTTGTCGATCTTGTCGTTAGACAAAGTCATCACATTACTAAAGATTGATCCAAAAATAGAAAACAAACGAAAATAATCATGCCCCCATCATAGTTCCTCTAGTTTTTAGACATCCTCGAGTAGCATAGGAAAACATGATAACAAAAAACAAGACCCTAAGACTTAAACGTATAACAAACATCAAATGTTTTTGCCATAGATATGTTTTCTTACAATGAAAGCAGATATAATCATCAAGATAGTTTAGGCACATTGTTGTCTGGTATAGGTCAAGTTCCTGTGTCGAGCATTTTGTTGAAAGGTTTGTTTGTATTGCTGCTTGTTGTCTAGAGATAATATCACAATCCAATTTGTTATCCTCTGAGATTTGTGGCATTCAAGAATCCAATTCTCAACTAGGTCGAGGATTTTTCCACTAGTCAAGTAAAGGTTCTAGTTATTATGGATGAAACATAGGGATGAACTAATGGTAGACTCGATGCGACAAGCCCTAAGGGATTGACCTAGTGCCTCAGGGGCATATTGATGATGGCCTTGCCTATGTGATGACTCAAAGGCAATGTAGTTCGGGTGTTGACTTTGTGGACCTAGGACCTAGGTGATGGAAATGGTGTGGAATTGGATGGGCAAAAGGATGGGTGATGAGGGATGAAATGGATGGGAAGCCTCGTGGGCTCATCAATGATGTCCTTGCCTACGTGCTAGCTTAGAAGTGACGTAGTTTGACAATGGTATAATGGATAGGTTCATGATGGATGAAAAGATGGTTACAATGTTGGATTGATAGCCTGATGGGACAAGGCGATAAGGACAAGCAAACAACAAGCCACAATAGGTATCTTGATGTGATTAAATGGATGCAGTAAGAAAATATGTATAAGGACCAAGATCCCAAAAGATGGAGGAAGCGGTTTATCACAAATAGCACATGTTTCCAGGTTTTCACCACTTGCTTTTATTTACACAATCTCAAATAGCGCTTGTTTGCTAGGTTTTCACTACTTGGGTTTTTTTTAACATGTTTTTGACTCCCTTGCATTGGGGTTTTAGGTGTAGAATTTGCAAAGATGCATGTTGTTGATGGGATCATCGAATAGTTCACCTTCTAATGTGGCCAATTGATAAGCATTTGATCCATAGGCAACAATGATGACATAGGGACTAAGCTAGTTGGATTCAAACTTTCCTTTCTCCTCTATGTCCTATTGATTTCTAGGATTCTCTTTGAGGATGAGGTCACCAACTTGAAATACCTGGGGTTTGACTCTATGGTTGTAACTCTTGGATATCCTTTGTTGGTAGGCTTTCAGATGATTAAAGGCATGTTGTCTTCTTTCCTCTAGTAACTCTAACTCTTGAAGTCTAGAAACCTTGTATTCTTCATCAGATATTAGGCCTTTTAACGATACTCGCAAGGAAGGTAACTCAACTTCAATGGGAAAGATGGCTTCAGATCCATAGACTAGGGAATATGGTGTTGCACCTGTGGGTGTGTGGATACTTGTGTGGTAGGCCCACAAAGTGGGATTCAGTTGGATATGCCAATCATGACTGACATTGTTGACAGTCTTTTTTAGGATTTTTAAGATGGTTTTATTAGATGCCTCTGCCTGGCAATTTCCTTGGGGTAATATGGGGTGGAAAAGTGGTGTTGGGTGTGGAATTTGCCACATAGTTCTTTGACATCCTAATTTTTGAAGGGTCTGCCATCATTAGTGATAATGGATAATGGAATACCATAGTGGCAAATGATGTAATTCAGAATGAAAAAGGCAATTTGTTTGCCTATGATATTGGCTAGTGGTATGGCTTCAATCTACTTTGTAAAGTACTCAGTGGCGGTAATAACAAACTTATGGCTGTTGGATGATGGGGGATGTATCTTGCCCACTAGGTCGAGTCCCCTTTGACAGAAAGGCTAAGGAGTCGCTGAAGGCTGTAGCTCTTGTGCCGGTGCATGTATTAGGTTCCTGTGAATTTGACATTTCTTGCACCTTTTTACAAAATGATAGGAGTCCCTTTCCATAGTTGGCCAGTAGTATCCCATACATATGAGTTTCTTAGCCAAAGTAGGACTACTAGATTGGGTTTTGCATATACCTTCGTGTACTTTGCTTAGGGTTGTTTGATAGTCCTCACTGTCGAGACACCTAAAGAGAGTACCATCTAGTCCTTGTCAAAACAAGGTGTTGGCGATTATGGTATAACGAGATGCTTGGCGAATGAAGGTGAAATCATGGAAAATCGACATGAAGGAAATGATAACAAATGCAAATCAAACGAATGTAAACCTCATATCGACCTATAATCCATTGATAAGGTGGAGAGTGCTGCACCCAAAACACTCTAGCTTTACCCAAAGAGATGAATGTTGATTTCTTGATTTTGCAGCATAACGATAGGATAGGGATTGGTAGATGGAAGATTGGATGAATGCAAGATAGATGGATGAGAGATTGAGAGGAAAATTTGGTAGAGTAAGGATGCTAGAAGAAGATTCCTCTCTAATGGCTCAAGAGAGGCTACCTTTATAGAAAAAGGTAAATTCTAATGGACGGTTGTGATTGAGAGTTATGTTGGAGGATATGGACAATCAAGATTGATTAGGGTTGGATTAGGGTTTCCACTCAAAGAGGGATTGTAATCATGTGACAAGTGTGCGATGGAGAATAAAAGGAATCTAATTCAAATTTGAATTAGTTTGACATGTGAAGGCCTATTAAGTGGGAGATGGAGACATGCAACATGTGTTGCAATGTTATGAGAGGTGAGGGAATCATTCAAATTTTTAATTTGAATTATGTGAGACATGTGAAGGGGGGTTATTAACTAAACAAATGGGATTTATTTAGTTAATTGGAATGTGATCAAGTGGGATTAATTAAATAAAATGGGTTAATTTATTTAATCAAGAAGGTGATTAAGATGATATGACCTAGGACTTAGGGATAAATGGGATTAATTGGGGTGAGGTTAGATGAACTAGGATGAACTAGGACCTAGGGGACATATACAAGTTCATGTCGACAATGTAACTAGGATCTAGGGCAAAGACATACAAGCTTATGTGTAAACAAGACCTAGACAATTTTGAGTGTCTACATTTACCCCTCTTTGAGATGATGTTGCAAGATGATAAGATTTATGTCAAGTAACATCATTTCAAAGAAGTTAAGGTATGGATAGAAGAAAAGGATAGGGTGATGATGCACCTCGAGAGGATAGGTGGGTTGGACAAACACGGGTAGGCTCTCAAAATGAAATGGAATTGGCTAAGGAAAAAATACAAGGGAATGGATAGAAGAAATGGAAGGATGCGGTATGCTGCAATGAAAGTGAGCAACCATGATGTTTGATGTTACACTAGATGTTATGCACCAAGGTATAATGACCGAGGTGACGACTTGTCTCCTACCCCAGCGCAATACAACCTTGTCTAGATACAAGATATGAATATTATCTAGGTTGGATTCGGATACAAATGTAAGATAAAAATGATAACACACACAAGCAAGCAAGAAAGCATGCACAAATGATACAAAAACAAATAAGGTATTGCCCCTGTCAAGCTGTGAACCAATGATTAAGTGATTGATTGATAATGATAATAGTGTTGTTATTGCGGGGAACGATATATCCCTAGATCAACACAAGGATGTGGGAATGATATATCCCATTGATGATAATGATGATGATTGATTAATTGATTTGGCTTACAACAAGATTAGGATCAAGACCAAGGATGTAATTGGATAATTTGTCTTGATTGATTAACTTGATTGGTATGGATAAAGGATGACTTGCATTTGGATCATTTCTTGGATTGATTTGATTGGAGGATGAATAGAAGATTGGATTTGATGGAGATTGATCTGATGAAGTGATTGAATAAGTGATGAAGATAGATGATAGAAGAATGATGAAAGAAGAAAGAGGAATATCATCTTGTGCCTGAATCTAGGCACTTCCTTCGTGCTCTAGACTGCCTACATACTGGTGTCCACGAGATCAAGGCACTTACGATAGAGATGAGATGTAGTTCTGATTTGTGTTTTATTAATGAGATGATGAATTGATTGGATTGATCAAGTTATGGATTGATTGGGATTGATTGAATGATGTTATTTGATTTGCTTTTGATTGTTTGATAGATTGAATGATTGATAGATTGGCTTGATTTGATGATGTGATTGAATTTGTTTTTTGATGGATTTGATGATTGGATTTGGATTTGTTTTGAGGGATTTGATGTGATGAATTTGATGATTGGGATTGATTTGATTGGAAGAATGTGATTTTGGTGATTTGATGTGGAATGGTTTTATTGCTTGGATTTTGTTGGATTTTTTTTTTGGAGTTTTTGAAATGTTTTGATTTTTTTGTATTTTTGGGATAGCTTGGAATGTCAATGGATTTACAATTTGGGTAGCCTTTGTTCTTGATACCAATGACAAGGAGAACCAAGTCTAGGTGGAAGAAGGTAGGTAGATTTGGATGGACAAAAGGATGGGCTATAGTGGATTGAATGGAAGTCTCACGATAGATGGATGAGTAAGAGGATAGGCCATAGTGGAATGGAAAACTCATGATAAATAGATAGATAAGAAGATTGGCTATAGTGGATGGATGTATGCCTCATAATAGAGATAGGATATGATCTCCAAAGACTATGTCACATAGGAATAACATGCCCCATTCTAGGTGTAAACTTACAATTTTACATGACAAAAACTTATGATGAAAGGATGACATGATGAATTTTGCATGACAAGGCTTATGATAGGTGCATAATGATAGGATTACTTGGAAAGGGTGAGGTATATCAAGATATATTCAAAGCATGTTTCAAGATTTTTCCCCTAATCTTTATCAAGATCTAAAGGAGGAAGGGATGATGAATAGACTCAATAGGATAGGCATGTGGGTGGAATGGCTAAGGATGGTAGGGTAGGATATGACAAGATAGAACATGATAAGATAGAAAATAATAGGTTGGAAATGATAATATAGATGAGACAAGGTGCCCCCAAGTGTAAGTGACATAGAAGATCAACCTACACATGATGCCTATTTGCCAGGTTTTCATCATGGTACTTATCCAAGGTGCTTGTTTACCAGGTCTTCACCATTGGATGAAAGGATTTCTCTTTACTTTAAAAAAAAAATTGTGACTATTTTGACTTTTGAATGGGAAAAGCGGGAATATGGATGGGTGAGACTCAAGTGTCTAGTGCCATGAAAGGTGATAGTCCCATTGGAGAGGAATGTCACATGGACCATGTCAAATGTGCTCATCGATGTTGGTAAGTGATGGTATGAAAGTGAGATGGATTAGGTAGATAGTGGATTATGATGTGGATTATGGAGGGATTGAAAGTGGATTATGATGTGGATTATGTAGGAGTGAAAGTGGATTATGATTTGGATTATGGAGGGATAGAAAGTGGATTATGATGTGGACTTATGCAAAAGCATAGACTATAGGAAGGTGATGGGGGAAATATGTAGGATAATGAGTGAATAATGGAGTGATGGAGGTATGGAAAGGAATCATGACCAATGACTGCACACACCATGTCAAACATGGAAGCTTTTAATTGGATGGTGGTTTAGAAAGCATTTGGGTACCCACATGGACTTAGTATTTTTATGATTTTTTCTTTTCATGTGGGATGGAGGAATTTGAGACTTTGGAATGGAATGGCATTTTTGAATGGAAGGGGATGGTTGGGATTTTTGAGAGGTGGATGCCTCATTTAATTTGCTTGATTTTTGCTTAGGGACCCAAACCATTTTGCTTTTGGACTTTTCTTTTAAAGGTATGGGCTTGGATAGCTTTTTGAATGGATTTTGACTTGATTCTTTGCATTTGTACCCTAAGGCATTAGGGCCCTTAGGATTTTTGGTTTTATGGATAAAGGCATCCAAATGTTTATTTTGGAATCCCATGGGTTTGGTGGAATGAGTGGAAGCTTTATGTTTAGACAATGTGTGCATTTGTTGGCCATGATTAGGATTGTAAGGGTACTTATGAATGATAGGTATGTTAGGTGTTAGAAGCAATGTGGCAAAGTGGATGGAGGGATATTAGGAGTTGGATCTAATTGTCAGTTTTTGTAGATTTTGTTGTCAAAATTTTTCTTTTCCTAACCCTAGTTTTGACAAAATTTGCAAGTTTTGGGAGTGAGCTATTGCAGGTTGCATCCTGGGTGAAAACTGACCCCACCATTGCGATCAGGATGCTATTTCTAGGTTTTTTGACTATAAATTTGACTATTTTTTGTGACTAAATTTTTTTGAAAAAAATTGAAATTTTTTTAGGCCTGCAAATCTGTACAGTACAAATCTGTACGGATCCGTATTGTACAGACCTGCAGACCCCTGTCCATACTAATCTTCATAGGTTTGTTGTTTCATTGCAGGGTCTATGTTGTTTTAGTTTTCTGGTGGTGTTTAAACTCTGTCAACCAATTGGCATGCTGGCCACCACTGAATTGCTACCCCGTTGCCACCATTCTAACACTCAATCACCACCGTCATGGTTCCTCTCATCTTCCCATCACTACCTCCTAACACCCTTGCTCACTCCTCTCTACCAGGTGGAAAACCCCATTTCACCTCCACCGCCCACACTCTACCATCTCCTCATTGCTTTGTCCACTAGTAACCCCCGCATCTGTGACCAAACTACCACCTCTGCCTCTGTCTAAGTCTTCCACCTAACTGCAGCTCTTAAACTGCTTTCGATGGCCATTTGGAACCCTCAACCAAACCCTTATATCTCCCATCATTTCCTGTATGTTGATGTCGCCACTCCAAACTCCATCGACCACTGCTTGTTACCCTTGTTGCCATTTCCCGTCCCTCTGTGACTGTCGCCATAGAACTATCGACATTCCCTCTGTGACTATCACCATAGAACCCTAACCGCAACCCCTACCTGCAACCTCTCTACGACATATAACATCACTCTCTGTTGCTGCCTGTAATTAGGGTTTTCAACCCATAAACCTCGACCCCTAACAATTGGGCTTTAAGCCCCTTCAACTTCAACCACCAACTAGTCATGAATCCCACTTATTTTTGTTAAGGTTTTCGGTGGTTAGGGCTTATAGCCCCCCCATCTCTTGGTCACATTTTTTATTTTTCTCCTCATTCACCCCTGGTCATATGTATGACCTGGGGCCAATCTAAGTTATAAACTACCAACTTTAACATTTGACCACCAGCACTAACCGTAACAGTCAACTCAGTGCATGTGACCAAGAAATGATTTAATAGTTAGCAGTTAGTTTAAACTGCCAAGGTGTACCTTGCCTCCCATATGCCAAAATGGGCACTTTTTTTCAAACTCACATAACTTTCACATATGGAGGCAGATTTTCACAAAATTAGACTCGTTGGAAACCTGGGAGGATGAACTTCGTAGCTCTACCACTTTTATCAATGACTGTACTATTTTGTATTTTTTATCAGTCAAAGTTTAGCTTCATTGCAAACTTCATTTGAGCATAACTTGAGCAATTTTGATCAGTTTTCAACAATTTTTTTTTCAAATTGCTTAGAATCTCCTAAATTTTTTGTCTATGCAATCCATTTTTTTGTATCAATTCATTCGTCATCATATTTTATCAGATTCTTGATTTTTGCATAACGGTCTTCTTGGCTAGTCTACTTGCTTCTTTCTTGATTTTGTGGCTTGTAGGTGACCTTATAGGGCTTGAACAACATCAGGATCAGCATCTACAATAGCTTGGGACAACAAAACAATTAGGTGTATCCATTTCATCATTTATCTCTTTCATTTGATCAATCAATTTTGTTTGATCACACCTTTGGCCTTTGGGCTTAAAACGAACAAATTGCTTGCAATCACATATCAAAAATTGGACATAAAATAAAAAATTGTCTTCCATCACACATTTGGATTTGGGCTTTAAAAAGAACTAATGCTTGAATTGTTTGGTGAATTTGCATGCAATTAGGGGTGTGTATGCTCTTCTCATGTGCTTCGTGTGACCTTGAGAATCAAAAACACCTCTTATCCATTCATATTCACACCTCACATTTCATTTTCTAAGGGTTAATTTACAATTGTGAGTGTGAGTCAAGTGTGTGTGTGTATTCTCTCTCCTCGTACCGCAAGGTGATCTTGGAGACCAAAAACACCTCACTTGATTTGCTTTTGTTTACCCTTTCCTAGGAGGCCTGCTTGGAGACACACCACTCCAAGGGATGACCTCATTCAAGGCTGAATCGAAAGACACCCTCATTGGGATTTGGAATCTTGTCACTCTTGGCTAAGCCCCAAAGAACTTTATACCTTTGGGAAGTGAAGGTGAAGGGTGGGTTACCCCTTTCTCCCGGCTGTTTGGCAGGATTTCACTTTCAATTCCATAGTCAACCTCGTGTAAACATAGCCTAAAACATAATTGGCCATACCCTATTTCAAACTAGACAATAGGCTTGTTGACGTGTCTTCCAAGTGTGCTTGTTTAATCATCATTACATTCATTCAAAGTCAAATTCAAAATTGCTTGTGTCTTGCATGAGTGATTCATGATTGTACATGTGTGATCATTTGATTGAACATTGCCAAATCAAGCTAAACACCAAGCACATCAAGACAAGTCATTCAACTCATTCTACCAATACATTCAAATCCAATCACATTTATCCTAATCACCCATTTTTAGCCACTTCATTCCTCATCATATCCAAGGCACCATAATTCAACCCCTAATCATTCCAAACCACCTTCTTTCTAGTCAACCCCTAACCTTCCTAATCATCCTAATCATTCCATATCAAACCCTAATCATAACCAAGTCATCATCCCAACAAATCAACATCATCCTAATCATCATATTCATCATCTTGGTCATCACACATCATCTAATCATCTTAAGCCAAATCACATCCCAACCACTTTCATCCCAATCCAAATCCAAATCAACCTAATCAAAAATCAAGACCTTAGTTGATCATCATCAAATGTTATTCAAACTTGCTTGAGATCATTAGTCTATCTTAAGTAAGTCATCTAATTAAATCAATCCAATCAACCCTCTATTACTTAAGTATCATTAGTCTACCGTAAGTATAGAGAATCAATCCAATCAACCCTCTTACTTGAGATCATTAGTCTATCTCAAGCATAGAGAGCCATCCATCGAAAAACAAAACAAATCAAATCATCCTAAGGTCTTGAAATTTGATCCCAGTCACTCCACATTATCACCTACATTTCTCATTTAAACCACTTTCATCCCAATCCATTCATCCTAACGACCTCAATCCTAGTCATCATCCTAAGAATTACACATGATTCAATCATCAAATCTTCATTCAATCAATTCTCCACATCTGTCACTTGTAAACATGGACAAGGAATTTCTAAACAACACCTATGAGAATGATCCTTATGGCACCACAAGAATGCTTAACCAACTTAGGAAACTTAGTTGGTTATATAGAAAAGAAGAAGACCCTATGTCACCACAACATCAACAATTCCCACAACATCAAGTCCTAGGTCAATATCAAACTAATCCACCCAATTATCACATTCATTCCACATCACCTTATCCAACATCTTTCCATAACAATGCCACATTCATACCACAAATCACCCTCACTATTCCTAGCAACACCCCAAATGCAAGTACTTCCATAAGTCTACCATCCAACAATCCTAACTCCATTTCCATCATATCCCAACTACTTTCTCAAAAAACCTTCAACATCAACCAATGTCCATAACAATCCACCTCACAAAACCTTTCACCTACAAATCCTATCATGCCACCTCATCACCAAACCTATCCACATGGAAATAAAATTTCCTTATAAGAATAACAAGCAAGTTCAAATGGCCCTATGTACATAAATCAAGAAAGTCCAAGTCATCTTATGCAAGACCTAAAATCCTTTGACAAGGGAGAAACCAACCTAGCCTGTGCCTCCTTTATGTCACCTTCACCATCCAATCATATGCCAACACATGAGCCAACTAGTCCCATCCCAACACCTTTATCAAGCCCTTCATCGTCTTCATCACCTTCATCCCCATGTTCCACTAATCCTTCATTAAAAGATTCAACGGAGATAATTTTAGAGAAATTAGTCTAAGCAAATTTGATTGAGCTATACTCATTCAAAGCATATTCTCCATTTATGATCAAACCTAGAGGGTATAATGAAAACCATTATTGTGCATACCATAGGTATAGGGGCCATACCATATCCACTTGTGTCTGATTTCAAAGATTGGTCAAGAACCTAGAAGATTGTGGTAAGGTTGTCTTGGATAAGACCAATCCCTCTAATTCTATTATCTTTCCATCTAGCCCAAATCCTAATCCCATTATCCATCCAACAAATCCCAATCCTAAGCCTTCAACTTCCACTATTAGCATCCACCCCCTATATTGTCCATTCACCCATACCCTTGCAAGGGATGTGATCCATTGGCTACTCGCAAGGAATAAAACATTTCCATGTCATCAAACACCTATTCTTGAGCCTCCCCATGAGTCCTTAAACACTTTGTCTAGTCTTCTAACCCCATCATGTTATCTACGAGCTATCAAGCTTATTAAAGAGCCTTCCACTTCCATTCAACCAAGTCAAGAGGTATGTCAAGAGTTTAATCCTAATCATGTGAAAACATTAACCCCTAAATCTAATCAAGATCAAATCACTTCCATTTACCCTATCCATAACATGTACCTTTTCGATGATCATGATGATACCTATGAATAACCTGTCCATGAACAAATTGATCCTAGTCATACCCCCACAACTATTCACGAACAAGACACCCAAGACCTACATGCTCCATCTAATGAAAGTCTTGTTGATTTACTTGAGCATTCACCCTGTTTTATGGCCTTCATTCAAAGCAAAGAGACCTCTCCACCTAGCCATGATCCCACAATATCCACTTGTCATGATGAGACACTTGTCCCCCAAGCCAACATATAAGATCAAACAAATAACTACGATCTAAATGAACATGATCAAGATCCTAATCATCCTGCCACATCCACCATTGATCCCATTTCAAATCCACCATATCCTACTAGTCTATCCACATTCATTCATGAGTGTTCCTCCTTAGAACACCAACAACCATTATCCACTTTACCTTCTCCATCCAATAATCAACTCAGGTCTAGTGTCCAAACTACACCTAGTCCTATAGTCAATCGTATGCTCCAAAACATGAACTACCAAGGTAAAGGTTTAGGCCTACATGAACAAGGCATTTTGGAGCCAATCCATGTCAAAGTCACTCCTCGCTCATTTGGCCTTGGATACACACCCCAAGGTCAACAATCAAAATATGTTGGTACTTCCTCCACACTTCCTAAATCCACTTCTTTCCATCATAAACCCCATCATATTCCTAAAACATACATTGCCATTCCAACTCCCTCATCCTATAGATGTCAAAAGCATGTAACCATACATCTTCCACCATCAAATTTACCTCCACTTCTTCCAACTCCTACTATCCCTCCATCCACTTTGCCTCCACTTCTACCAACACCTAATTATCCACTTATCCATAAATATCCTAATCATGGCCAACAAATGCACACATCGTCTAAACAAGGAGCTTCCACTCATTTCATCTGCCACATAGGATTCAAAAAAAAACATTTGGATGCCTCTGCTCAAAAGGCCACAAAGCCTAAGGGTCCTAATGCCTTAGGAAATCAATCCAAAATTTCAAAGCAAGGTACATTCAAAAATCCATCCAAACCCATACCTCCAAAAGCAAAGTCCAAAAGCAAAATGGTATGGGTACCTAAGCAAAAATCAAGCAAATCAAATGAGGCATCCATCTCGAAAATCTCAACCATCTTCTTCCAATCAAAAATGCCATTCCATTCCAAAGTTTCAAATTCCTCCATCCCACATGAAAAGCAAAAATAAAAAAATACTAAGTCCATGTGGGTTCCAAAAGTCTTAAATCATTCATCTCCTAAGAAAACGTCACCATTGCTTCCTACACCACCATCCAATCAAAATCTTCCATATTTATCATAGTGTGTGCAACTGTCGTTCATGATTCCTTTTCACACCTCAATCACTCCACCATTCACTCATTATCCTACATATCTCCCCCATCACCTTCCTATGGTCCATGCTTTTGCATAAGTTCATTATAATCCACATCAAAATCCACTTTTATCCTCCATAATCCACATCATAATCCACTTCTATCCCTCCATAATCCACATCATAATCCACTTTCAATCCCTCCATAATCCACTATCTACCTAATCCATCTCACTTTCATACCATCACTTACCAACATCGATGAGCACATTTGACATGTTCCATGCGACATTCCTCTCCAATGGGACTATCACCTTTCATGGCACTAGACACTTGAGTCCCTCTCATCCATATCCACCTTCTTCCATCCAAAAAGTTAAAAAGTCGAAAAAAAGAAGAAAAAAAGTAAAGATAAATCCCTTCATCCAATGGTGAAAACCTGGCAAACAGGTGCCTTGGATAAGTACCATGATGAAAACCTGGCAAACAAGTGTCATGTGTAGGTTGATGTTCTATGTCACTTACACTTGGGGGCATCTTGTCTCATCTATCCTATCATTTCCAACCTATCATTTTCTATATTATCATGTTCTATCTTGCCATATCCTACCCTACCATCCTTAGCCATTCCACCCACATACCTATCCTATTGAGTCTATTCATCCTCTCTTCCTCCTTTAGATCTTGATAAAGATTAGGGGCAAAATGTTGAAACATGCTTTGAATATCTCTTGATATACCTCACCCTTTCCAAGTAATCCTATCATTATGCACCTATCATAAGCCTTGTCATGCAAAATCCATCATGTCATCCTTTTGTCATAAGTTTTTGTCATATAAAATCATAAGTTTACACCTAGAATGGGGCATGTCATTCCTATATGACATAGTCTTTGGAGATCACATCCTAGCTCTATTATGAGGCATACATCCATCCACTGTAGCCAATCCTCTTATCTATCTATTTATCATGATTTTTCCATTCCACTATGGCCTATCCTCTTACTCATCCATCTATCCTGAGACTTCCATTCAATCCACTATAGCCCATCCTTTTGTTCATCCAAATCTACCTACCTTCTTCCACCTAGACTTGGTTCTCCTTGTCATTGGTATCAAGCATAAAGGCTAGTGCAAGAGCACCTCGAGACCTTAGAATCATGAGGATTCCATGCATATTCTTTTCTATTCATAGTGTCTTGTTTGTAAGACCTTTGCGCCATATTGAGTCATATTTGGCTGAGTAATGGCATAAACTAAGTCTATATACGTGTCATTAGAATTGTAATCAAACTAGATGAATGTAACCTAATGGTAGAGGTGGTTGAAGGGAGGTTTGCCTTCCATCTTGTGTAACTGCCGACATGAGTCTATATAGTTGGTTTGTGTTCATTAAGGAATGTAGGTGTAGAACAAATAGAAAAGACAGAAGATTATTGTATGTATATTTTCTGAGAAGAGAGAATAAAAAGTTCTATTTTGGTCTAATTACAGAGATGTAGTTTGGAAGCATTCCACTGGTTGAGATTTATTCAAAATTAGTGGAATGACTTCCTTAGGAGTAGATTATTTCCTTTCTGTTGAGTTTTTGTTATTTCTATGTGAGTTGTTCGGTTGCAAAGTTGTAGAGGTTGTCATCGGCGCAAGTTTTGTATCAGTTCACCGAATGTACATTGCGAATGTATATCGCAAAAGCATGTTGAGAATGCATATCAAAAATGTATCTTGAGAATGTATCTTGAGAATGCATATCACAAATGTATGTCAAGATTGTATATTGTGAATGTATCTTTCACCGGATACAAAAGGTGATCGGTCGTAATGGTGGAATAGAATGTATGTTGGGAATGTATCCTTCATCTGATAAAAAAGGTGACTGGTTGTAATGGGTAAAGATACATTAGTTCACCAGCAATAACAAGTGATGTAAAGCATATACAATATTTTGGCATATCAGCATGAGTGGTAATATCGGGGGACAAGCGCAAGATCCTGCCGATGAAGGAAGTCTTGCCGAAGGCTATATAACATATTGGCATATCGGCTCTTGTTCTCAAGGCTTCACCGATGTCTGGAGTCTCACTGAAGTATTGGGAGTAATCAAGTGAAGTCACACTAAAGTCAATGTGTATCAGTATATCGGGAGGATAAACAACGTGCTCACCGATGACTCAAGTCACACCGACGGTTGAGTTCGAAGGTGTTTTCGGTATGATCGGTGCGTCAATAGAAAAGTATTTGGGTTGACCGATGGTATATGGTCTCACTGATAAGTGAAGGATGTGTGTATTTTGGTGTTGTCTGGATCATGAGGAAGTTATTTAACGTTGATTAAGCACAAATCTCCCTGTACTGTGGGTTTAATGGGTCTTCACCCCTGTTCTAAGCGTTTCCACTGTGTGCTCTGCATCAAATTGGTATCAGAGCTAGTGAAAGGTCTAGGCAATTATGTATTTGATTTCTGAGAAGGTAGATGAAGAGTTGAAGCAAAAATGTTTGCTTGGTGACCATTTTGTAAACAAAGATCATAGAAAGTATTTTGAAGGCTGACAGTAGTTGCTAGTCTATTGCAGATGCTCGTGCCATCTAGTTGTGACAAGGAATGGGATTCCTATAGTGTGTGGGTAGACGAGGATGAGGTGTGTCAAGACAATTCACCAATAGAGATTTAACTAGAAGAGGGTGCAGAGTGAGGCCACTGAGAGAGAGTGGTAGTGCATCTCCAGGATCTATTGTTGGATGAGAGGAATGGGTCTGTGAAGCAACGTGTAGGATGGACATCTGATTGAGCATTGTGTTGTAGTCATTGAAGCTTTGATCAGTCTAAGAGTACTCCATTGTTAGGAGTAGAAGGAGCCTAAAGATGCTCTAAAAGGTTGATGGTAGTTTGTCATTGTTGGTTGGTTGGTCACTATTCCATTGATGTGAAGATTTGAAGCCTGAAGCTGAAGAGACAGAGTGAAAGATGAAGCCAAACAGAGATGTAGGAAAAGGTAGTTTTGTTTTGTAGATACATTTCCAAGGGACTTGGAAATCTTTGTTGGTTGGTTGTATGGTACAAGAGCACATCGAGACCTTAGAATCATGAGGATTCCATGCATATTCTGTTATGTTTATAGTGTCATGTTTGTAAGGCCTTCACGCCATATTGAGCCATACTTGGCCAAGTAACGGCATAAACTAAGTCTATATACATGTCATTAGAATTGTAACCGAATGACAAAGGTGGTTGAAAGGCAGTTCGCCTTCCATCTTGTGTAACTGCTGACATGAGTCTATATAGTTGGTCTATGTTCGTTAAGGAAGGTAGATGTAGAACAAACAAAAAAGACAAAAGATTGTTGTATGTATATTTTCTGAGAAGAGAGAATAAAAAGTTTTGTTTTTGGTCTAATTGCAGAGATGTAGTTCAGAAGCATTCCACTGGTTGAGATTTCTTCAAAATTAGTGGAATGACTTCTTTAGGAGTAGATTGTTTCCTTTCTGTTGAGTTTTTGTTATTTCTATGTGAGTTGTTTGGTTGCAAAGTTGCAGAGGTTGTCATCAACGCAAGTTTTGTATCGGTTCATGAAATGTACATTGCAAATGTATATCGCAAAAGCATGTTGAGAATGCATATCAAAAATTTATCTTGAGAATGCATATCGCAAATCTATGTCTAGATTGTATATTGTGAATGTATCTTTCGCCAGATACAAAAGGTGACTAGTGTAATGGTGGCATAGAATGTATGTTGGGAATGTATCCTTCTTCTGATACAAAAGGTGAGCGGTTGTAACGGGTAAAGATACATTAGTTCATCGACAATAACAAGTCATGTAAATCATATACAATATTTTGGCATATCAGCGTGAGTGGTAATATCAGGGGACAAGCACAAGATCCCGCTGACGAAGGAAGTCTTACCGAAGGCTATATAACGTATCGGTATATCGGCCTATGTTCTCAAGGCTTCGCCAATGTTTGGAGTCTCATCGAAGTATTGGGAGTAATCAAACGAAGTCACACCAAAGTCAATGTGTATCAGTATATCAGGAGGATAAACAAAGTGCTCATCGATGACTCAAGTCACACCGATGGTTGAGTTCAAAGGTGTTTTTGGTATGATTGGTGCATCGACAGAAAAGTATTTGGGTTGACCAATGGTATATGGTCTCACCGATAAGTGAAGGATGTGTGTATTTCAGTGTTGTCTAGATCTTGAGGAAGTTATTTAATGTTGATTAAGCATAAATCTCCCTATACTGTGGGTTTAATGGGTCTTCACCCCTATTCTGAACATTTCCATTGTGCGCTCTACATCAAAGGCTACCCAAATTGTAAATCCATTGACATTCCAAGCTATCCCCAAAATACAAAAAAATCAAAACATTTCAAAAACTCCAAAAAAAAATCCAACAAAATCTAAGCAATAAAACCATTCCACATCAAATCACCAAAATCACATTCTTCTAATCAAATCAATCCCAATCATCAAATTCATCACATCAAATCCCTCAAAACAAATCCAAATCCAATCATCAAATCCATCAAAAAACAAATTCAATCACATCATCAAATCAAGCCAATCTATCAATCATTCAATCTATTAAATAATCAAAAGCAAATCAAATAACATCATTCAATCAATCCCAATCAATCCATAACTTGATCAATCCAACCAATTCATCATCTCATCAATAAAACACAAATCAAAACTACATCTCATCTATATTGTAAGTGCCTTGATCCCGTGGACACAGGTATGTAGGCAATCTAGAGCACGAAGGAAGTGCCTAGATTCAGGCACAGGATGATATTGCTCTTTCTTCTTTCATCTTCTATGATCTATCTTCATCACTTCTTCAATCACTTCATCAGATCAATCTCCATCAAATCCAATCTTCTATTCATCCTCCAATCAAATCAATCCAATCAATGATACAAATGCAAGTCATCCTTTATCCATACCAATCAAGTTAATCAATCAAGCCAAATTATCCAATTACATCCTTGGTTTTGATCCTAATCTTGTTGTAAGCCAAATCAATTAATCAATCATCATCATTATCATCAATGGGATATATCATTCCCACATCCTTGTGTTGATCTAGGGATATATCATTCCCCACAATGACAACACTATTATCATCATCAATCAATCACTTAATCATTGGTTTATAGCTTGACAGGGGCAATACCTTGTTTGTTTTTGTATCATTTGTGCATGCTTTCTTTCTTTCTTGTGTGTTATCATTTTTATCTTGCATTTGTATCCGAATCCAACCGAGCTAATATTCATATCTTGTATCTAGACAAGGTTGTATTATGCTAGGGTAGGAGACACATCATCACCTCGGTCATTATACCTTCATGCATAACGTCTAGTGCAACATCAAACATCATGGTTACTCACTTTCATTGCAGCATACCACATCCTTCCATTTCTTCTATCCATTCCCTTCTCTTTCTTCCTTAGCCAATTCCATTTCATTTTGAGAGCCTACCCGTGTTTATCCAACCCGTCTATCCTCTCGAGGGGGCATCATCACCCTATCCTTTTCTTCTATCCATACCTTAACTTCTTTTAAATTATGTTACTCGACATAAATCTTATCATCTCGTAACATCATCTCAAAGAGGGGCAAATGTAGACACTCAAAATTGTCTAGGTCTTGTTTACACATGACCTTGTATGTCTTTGCCCTAGGTCCTAGTTCATCCTAGTTCATCTAACCTAACCCCACTTAATCCCATTTATCCCTAAGTCCTAGTTCATCTCATCTTAATCACCTTCTTGATTAATTAAATAAACCCATTTTATTTAATTAATCCCACTTGATCACATTCCAATTAACTAAATAAATCCCATTTGTTTAGTTAATAATCCCCCTTCACATGTCTCACATAATTCAAATTAAAAATTTGAATTATTCCCTCACCTCTCATAACATTGCGACACATGTCACATGTCTCCATCTCCCACTTAATAGGCCTTCACATGTCAAACTAATTCAAATTTGAATTATATTCCTTTTATTCTCCATCGCACACTTGTCATGTGACTACAATCCCTCTTTGAGTGGGAAACCCTAATCCAACCCTAATCGATCTTGACCGTCCATATCCTCCAACATAACTCTCAATCACAACTGTCCATTCGAATTTGCCTTTTTATATAAAGGTAGCCTCTCTTGAGCTATTAGAGAGGAATCTTCTTCTAGCATCCTTACTCTATTGAATTTTCCTCTCAATCTCTCATCCATCTATCTTGCATTCATCCAATCTTCCATCTACCAATCCTTATCCTATCGTTATGCTACAGAATCAAGCAATCAACATTCATCTCTTTGGGTAAAGCTAGAGTGTTTTGGGTGCAGCACTCTCCACCTTATCAATGGATTATGGTTCGATATGAGTTTTGCATTCATTTGATTTGGATTTGTTATCATTTCCTTCATGTCAATTTTCTATGATTTTAGAAGGTTCATTTTTGGTTATTGGATAGATCGGGTGGTAGGGTGTTCTCTTTTAGATAAGTATATACTTTTCCATACAAGGGAGAATCTAATCCTACGATATGGCATATGATTTTGGTTTCAGGAGTGTCATATGCAGGATGGGATACTAGATCTACCAAGAACTCATAATGTGTAGACTGGTTTTCAAGGATATCAAGGAGAGATGCAATGGTTGCCATGGCGTCTGCTACTTTGTTCTCTAGCCTGGGTATCTGTTCAAAAGAAATCACAACAAAATATTATTTGAAGTTGTCTACCATACATTTGTACGGTATTAACTTCTCCTCCTTTGTTTGATAGTCATCATTCACCTGGTTGATGACAAGTTGTGAATCTCCATACACATGAAGTTCTTGGACTTTCCACTGTACTGCTAGCTTGATGCTGATGACTAGTGCTTTGTATTCTGCCACATTATTAGTACATGGAAAGAGTAGTCTATATGACTTTAGAATTGTGTCTCCATTAGGTGTGACCAACAAGATACCTACGTCAGACCCATGCTGAGTGTATGATCCATCAAAGTAGATTTTCCATGCTTGGGTTGTGATGTTAAAAATGGATTCATCTAGAAATTTGAATATTAAAGGACTCTCATCTGTCAATGGTGCATCAGCCAACTAATCTTCAATGATGTCAATGTTGGGAAAAGGGAAGTCATCCTTTGGACAAATTTTATTCAAATCTCTAAAGTCATTACATAGTCGAATCCTTCCATCTGGTTTTGAGACATAGTCAATTGGTTAGATAAACCCAACATCTAGTAGCTTCTTCAATTCTTCTTTCACTAAGAGTGTGATATACGAATGCATATTCCTTAGTTTTTGTTTGACTAGCGTAGCTCCTGGAGCTAGTGACAAATGATACATTATAAGGCTTGGATCGAGCCCTAGCATATCCACATATGACCAAGCAAAGTTAATCTATTTTCATTTGAAGAATTCAGTGAACTCTAGCTTCTCTTGTACAGATAAAGATTTTGCCATATGGATTATCCTTGGATTACCATCTATGCCGATGCTGACCGATTCTGCTAGTTCTATCAAGATTGAGGACCTCTCTTG
Organism: Cunninghamia lanceolata; assembly: GCA_027924645.1. Classification (NCBI taxonomy): domain Eukaryota; kingdom Viridiplantae; phylum Streptophyta; class Pinopsida; order Cupressales; family Cupressaceae; genus Cunninghamia; species Cunninghamia lanceolata. The sequence continues at coordinate 2,624,908 of BSBN01001074.1, read as the reverse complement.
ATGTGTTGGATTGGGAAGAGTGTCAAGCCTTTCATCCTTCAATGCCTTGGAGAGGTTTTCACCATTGGATACGTCTTTTATATTTTTACTATTTTCACGATCTAAAATTACCACAAAGTGGTTTTCACCGTTACATCTATCTTGTATTTTTATATTTTTATGACTGAAAGGCTTGGCACTCTCTCCAAAATAAGCCTTGTTATTGAGTTCTATGGCATAGCCAGCTCTGTGATCCCATGTGGTTATATGGTCCCTAAGTTCGAGATAATCTATGATAGCTTTGTCATTTTGGAAAGTATCAATCTCAGGGGAGGCATCTTGCAAATCCCAGTCTATGAGTTTAGGGTGTAATAATGGTAATGGGTCATCAGGTTGGTTTGGTTCGAGGCTAGTGATGGTTAAGATGGAGGAGTTGGCTAGGTTATTGTAAGTATTGACAATGTCTATGATGGCACTCTCCTCAAGTTGATCTGTCAAGTGTGACATCATACTTTCCTCGTAAAACTCACAATCATTATTATGCGGATCAAACTCTAGAGGTCTAGACCTTGAGCCTTATCCCTCATGAGTCATATGGATAGAGCTATATTCATGGACCACATCAGCATCTTTGTCATCACAAGATAGTTCAAAAAGACTATCCCATTCATATTCATTTGAGTCTGTCTCACTCCATTCTTGTAGTCAGTGAATCTGTTCTACTAGGTTAGTAGAAGTTGTTTCCCTTTCTTTTCCTTTATGCTTTTCTTTACCTTTGATCTTTTCTTTGCCTATGTACCCTAGCCCTGTAATGTCTCAGGCTGCTAAAGAAGAAGGTTGGATAGGTTCAATGATACCTTCTTTTCCTAACCCTATGGGGCTATGACCATCATATCCCATTCTTTGTAATACAGAGAACCCTTGGCCATATTTTTCAGTTTGCAATTAGGCTTGAGGGTCTTGTGGTTTGGATTCACTATCTTCATCTTTATATAGCCATTATAAAATATCCTTTTCATCACTTTCATTTGATAGGCTTCCCCATTTAACAAAAGGACCTTTAGGAGTCTCCAATGACTTGGGTTTGTTCATGGAAGGTTTCCCATATGACTTGGGATATATGGGTAGCTGTGCTAGGAAAAAGGTTTGTGCAATGGTATACTCTCCTACACCCTTGTCTTTGAGCTTAACTTTGAGTTCGAATGTCTTAGAGGTAGAAGATAGTGAGTTTGGGTCAACACAGGATGAAGATGAGGAAGATGCACAATTGGTGGTGATTACAACTTCAAACTTGGAGTGGATGGAATTGAAATATTGGAATGGATCCAGATCCCCTTGGATAGTGATTTCTTGGCCATTATGAGGAAACTTGATACACTGATGGTAAGTAGATGGCAAGGTTTTCATCGCGTGTATCCAAGGTCACCCAAGAAGAATATTGTATGCTAGTTCCATTTCTAGCACTTGACATACCACATCTTTCACTACTGGTCCCACTCTTATAGGCAAAACAACGGTTCCTTTTGATGTCCTTTCTTCTTCATCATATGCCTTGATTGTAATTTTCTTCTTTGGATCAATGGCATTCTCTGAAAACCCCAATGCAAGGATTAGTTTTAAAGTGCAGATATTTAAACCCGTCCCTCCATCTATTAGGACCAATTTTATTTTATGTTTATGGATGAAGGTTTCAATATGGAGGGATGCGTTGTGCGGTTGGGTGATAGACATATCATCTTTTTCTATGAAAGATAAGAAATGGGGTGTAGTTAGATGACCTACCATGGCCTGAAATTGCTCTTCGACTAGATTGGTTGGGATAGTGGTTTCCAAGAGAGCTTGTTCAAGGATGGCTTTGTGAGATGGGGATAGACACAGAAGCTCCAAAATAGATATATGTGCAGCTATTTTATGGAGTTGGTCAAGGACATTGTATTGGTTTGATGTGGAGGATGGTTTGGATGGATCCCCTTGAAGAGTAATTTTTCCACCACAAGTGGTTACATTACAATCGGGCTTTTTATTTATAGTGATCACATTTACATGTGAGTCACTTTTGAAGATATGGTTAACAACATACTCATATGACACATTTGTGTAGTTGGCATTGTTACCACCGCTATTGTTTTGATTTGAAGAACCTCCCTTCTCATAGTTCGAGAACAGATTCTTGAATGCCAAATGGTCATCATTGGATACATGTCCTTCAACTTTTATTACTTTTTGATCATCCAAGTCTTGGATGGTATTCTTTAGTCTTTGGCAATCATTGGTCTTGTGACCCTTGCTTCTATGATACTCACAAAAGTCTGATTCTTTCCACCAAGGCGGTTTAAATTTTGGTTCATAATCTCGCACCATTTGAAGCATTATGAGATTGTTTGATATGAGCTTTTGCAGGGCAGATTCAAGTGATTCCCCTAATGGTGTAAACTTTCGATGAGGAGGAAAGTTTGTGGATCGTGGTTCATTGTTTTGAGGTTTGTTTGATGGTGTGCTATTTTGTGGATTTGATAGATTAAAGATCGATTAATTTGGTAACACATGTTTAGCATCGACAACACCATCGTTTACAATGTTTTTGTTTTTGGTCCAAAACCTTGGCTTGTCCATGTTATTTGAACTAGGTATGTCTTTGTAGAGTTTGATTTGTCCCTTGGCTATCAAGGATTTCTCAATGAGTAACCCCACTTCAATGACCTTACTAAAGGAAGTAGGACATTGTATTTGTATTTGATATCTCAGGTCAACGTTTAAGTTGTGGACAAGCATCTGAGTCATTTGTTTCTTTGGGATATAGTATGGAAACTTACTAGAAAGTTGTTTCCATATTTGTAAGAAAGAGGCGAAGGATTCTCCCCCCTTTTGTTTATTGTTACAAAGATCCAACATTGAGATTCCATGCTCAACGTTGTAGGAGAAATGGGTCACAAATTTATCCACTAGTTCTTTAAAGGTTCGGATGCCAAGAGGTAAATGGGAGAACCATTCCATTCCTTGTCCTCATAAATTGCATGGAAATAGTCACATAAGGTATGTTTCATTGTAGGCGACTTCTAGGCAAGCAACACTAAATTCCCTTATATGGTCACGTGGGTCACCTTTTCCTCTATATTTATCAAATTTTGGGACCTCAAAATTGGAGGGTAAAGGTATCATGACCAAACTTTTGTCAAGAGGATATGGTGAAATATCCTCTAGTGAGTAGTGCTTTGTAGAAGCTTCAGTTTGAATGTCTGCGAGTTGTTATTGCAAGACTTGTATTTGTTACGCTAATGAGTCTAAAGGGCTTGATGTATCCTTAGTCTTGTCATTTTTGGGAACCTCTTTTCCATCTAGGGGAATTTCCGTGTCGTTCGAAGAATTTGTGTCTCTCAATGTTGAGATGTCAAAATCAGATGGTAGTTTAGTCCCTTGTTGTCCTAGCATAAGGAAGTATTTTTGTGGGTCCATGTTTACAACCTTATCCATCATTCTTTGGAATTTAGGATCTTACAAAGCACTAACAAGTTCTTCATGTGGTACTTCATCTTCTCCATCACTGTGAGAGGGGGAAGGTATAGTTTTGCTTAATGATCCATTTCTTGTTTTCCTTTGGATTTGGATATAGCTTCAACCATAAAATCTTTGGATATGGGTGGAGTTGGATGAAATGCTTGTGAATGCAAGTGGATAATTTTGGTAAAATGTGGTTGAGGGATAGTTGATTGGATTTTGAAACTTTTGGTGATAAGATTTTCTAAGGCTCTCTCTTGATCTATTTGCTCAAACAAAAGGGTCTTGAGCTAAAATGGTATTAGCTATCAAAGATTTTGATATAAATGAAGTCAAATAGGGAAATTGGTAATTGCTATTGATGTAGACTAGACCTTTATCAAGATGTTCTAGTGTAGTTGATAAGAAACTAACTAGGTTGTTTGATTTAGAGGATCTCACTAATATCTAAGTGGAAATCTTGGTTTTGTTCGATTTTTTTTTGTTTTTGGATGGCTAGGTATGCTATGGTAAGTGGAAATGTCTTGGAAACGGGTACGAAATGAATTTTTATGGTTTCAATGAGTTCATAAATTGAATCTAAGAAATAATGGGTATCTAAAAAATGATTTTGTTTTCCTCTCAAAATATTGGGAACAAGCCACTGTTACAAATGCACAGGTTTATTTACACCGAAATAAGTTTTAAATGTGTGCTTCTGTGGATTGCATGCATAGTTCTGAATGCACACTTCTGCTTCTTGAATGCGTGGGTTTGTGTATGCGCTAAAAGATATTGTAAATGCATAGCAAGAAGGTTTAAATGCGCGATAGAATTTGAATTCATTGAAAGATCTATCAAATGCGCAAGAAAATGTCTCAAAAGTGTAGTTCTGTTCTTTTTTAGTGTTTGATCACTTTTTCTTGTTTTCAAGGATGTTTTTTGAAGCAAGTTAAGTATTTTTCCTAATGATTCTTGTCAATTTGTTGCAAGAAAACACAACAGACAAAAACATTCCATTTTGTTATACAAATTTTTGATAAATATTTTGCAAACAAGTACAATTCCTATGGTTAGCAAGGATAATATTTGTTGAGTCCCAACTTGGATTTCTCTAGCCACTTGAATCAAGGCAGATAGTTAGCAACTTGGTAGCATTGGCTCCCCCTTGCATGACACTCACTTCTCCAGCATACTAAGTTACAGTTCCTCTGAAGAGTTGAACTTTGTATCTCTACACATGGTTAGTGTACAACATTGGGTAGCTCCAGAGGTCCAACCTCCTGCATCAACAAATAGAAGGATTTTGGCCTCTAAAAACAATTGGTTCATAATAAGGGCATTCATTCAAGTGGTTATACATGCAGCAATTCACTTCATTTAGGAGGTTTCCCAATCTATAGAGGTTAATCCCTATAGGTTTAAACGCACCACAATGGTACTAGGGGAGACATTCGTCGGTATAACACAATAACACCTGTTGTTTACAACTTTTGTCATAAATACTTTTATTTATAGTGGATCAAATTGGTTTGGCTTTAGCTTGTTACCGCTCGAGGTCGTACCACTTGGAAGAAATGAAATCCCAAGGGCAGGCCTCTTCTAAAGGTTGAACAAATAAAAGGATGGGTTTGGCATTTTGGTCACCCAAGATGGGGAGAGCATAGGCCTATCACCATTATAAAAACACAGTAGACATTGGTTCTTTAACCATTTAGATTTAATCCAAATGTGATCTAATCTACCAAGCATGAAATCAATATGATAGCATAAATATGAAAAGACAGTTGATTTTAGCCTCCTAAACAAACTATGTGAAGATTGTTTGTTGAATATTTGATCAAATTACTTTCCCTTACTTATGCTAGATGTGGATTTGTAAATGCAAGATTGGCTTAAAATATTTGTTCAATTTTTAACCACCTAGTTGGGACTATGTGAAATTTGTATGCAATTTGTATGAGGAATGATGCGATTTACTCCTCCTAATTAGAAACTAGATGAATATTTGTATGCAAGTTGCATGAACAATGGTTTACTCCTCCTAATTAGACTAGATGAAGATTTTGTATACAAGATGCAGCTAAAATGCCTAACCCCGCTCTTAAACCTACAAGAACATTCTGTCAATAGTTTCCATTGATGATTGATAATACCTGCAACCAAGGTTAGTATCAATTTTTTTTACAAATTCAATACAAATCTGTGATAGGAATCATATGCATTGAAACAGACAATGGATGCACAGAAAGACATAATAAATGCGTAGGAATACAAATGCACAAAAAGATCCAACAGATGCGCAAATATAAGTTTTAAATGCACAGAAAGAATAAATGCGCATAAATAATGAATGCACCGAAAGAATAATCAAATGTGCCAAAAAGATCCAATAGATGCATAGATATAAGTTTTAAATGTGCAGAAAGAATGAATGCACCGAAAGAAGCTTCATATGTGCCAGACTATTCTTTTCATCATGGATGCACAGAACTAGAAAAATGAATGCGTCAGAATCACTTGTCACAACTGCAACTTGACAAAAAACTTAGAATAAAGATTAAAAATAGGGCAATCGCCCCACTGTGGGTGCCAAAATGTTATTGAATTTCTAAATCATAGTAAAACTACTAAAATATCCAATAACTTCAATGGAAATGAGACAAATGCAAATAAACAAAAGATATACCTTTGCAAACAGATTTTACCTTGTGCCTTCCATTGTTGCCTATCTTTCTTTGATCTTGTGTGATTATGGAGCTCTCAGGAGTTGTACTTCCTTGTTATTAAGATGACAAAGATTGAATGGCTATGTGGAGGATTATGCAATGAAACTACAATGCAATAACTAAGATGAAGGATAGAGATAATGATATGCAGCCATGGTGGATGATAATGAGATGATAATAATGGGATTGTAATGCAAATGAGTGGAGCCAAAGGCACCCTTGGGAGATATGGTGAAATTCCTATAGAGTAAGATTGCTTGAGTGGTTTTTTAGATGGGTGTGAGAACCTTACTTATATAGGCTTAGGAGAGGCCAAGTCCAAGTGTCAATAGATCCATGACTGGAGGAATTTATTTGTGACATGTACGGTTGAGGAAGCTTGAGAGAATGTGCACAAATCAGAAGAGGACAAGTGTCATGCCCCTTTCATGAGTTATGGGAGTTAACAAATCTGATTGGAGAGCTAACTTGATAGATTGATCAAATGACTGGGTTGATTGGGGAGTTGACTGAATTGATTGACCAGTGAACTCTATTGATTGATTAGGTAACTGATTTGATTAGAGGATAAATAGGACATGTGAGTCAAGGGATATTGACTAATTAAATATTAAAAATATTTAACTATGTGTGCAATCATGGTGAGGTGTAAAGTGAGGTGTAAAGTGATGTGGATTTAGTGGGGTTTTTTACCTAAAAGGGTTTTCTCCACATAAATCCATGTGTCATGTGTATGAATTTTGAGCATTTTTATTATATCTGATGCATGATTTATCTCCATTGATATTCTACAAGATATATTTCAGATTTGCAAGTTAAATTTTGGGTACGTGCAGGATCATCGTGGGCCAAATAATGGCAATGGGAAAAAAAATCACATCTTAGCCAAATTCACAAATTGGCCAACTTTGACTTTCATAGGTATGTTTAAAATATCCGTTTGGAACAGATATTCATTTTGTGGGTCCCAAAATAGATATTCATTTATAAAAATGGTTTTTTATTCTTTTCATTGTTTTTTGCTTAGAACTTTCAATTCAACTTGCAAATTTCTATTGTTACATGGTCAACATCTTTTCAATCAATCGACAAAGTTGCATCTCTTTAAAATTTGAACCTCTCTCTCTCTAGTAATCCCTAGTGAGTCTTGTTTGCAATGTGTGAGATACACTAAGAAAACCTTAGGCTTGATGTTGAATTGGTAGTGGTTGGTAAAGCTATGCATGAGATCTAAATTGAATTCATAGAACCAAGTAGTAATGTGTCAAACCATACAAGGGCATATTATATCAATGTGGAGGGAAAATTCTTAGCAAGGACATAATCATCAATGGTGACAATTGTGGCTTGGACAAAGAAGTGTCTCATATGTGCAATGAGATCACCTTGGACATTATATTATCAAATTTAAGCAAGACCATTCTATGAGGAGATGGTTGTAAGATGATGTCAATTGATAGTGTTGATTTAATCCATCCTATTGATGAGGAAGGAGAGGAGGAGGGTTAAGGTCTTCTAATTGTACTTACAACACCTTGAGTTTTGTATAGATATAATTATAATTGGGAATATGTGTTAGATAAATTTTATGTCAAATGGTGGAGGGATGGTGTCGGGATGAGTGATGATTGTTATGGCAATGTTATGGTCAAATGTGTTATGAAAAGGAGGTGGCATGGGTAGTGGGCTATCAATGTTGGGAAAGGGTTAGGGAGGATGTAATGGAGAAAGGTATGTGTGTCATGGTATGATGTCTCAAGGAATGGGAAGAAAGGATGGTGATTCATAAGATAATATGAAGAATGATGGTAGAGTGAATTGTCATTGTGTTAATTGTAACATGTCATGGGGTGAATCATGCGTTCAAATACAGGTTGTAGATTGAGAAAGAAGTGGTATGGGTATATTTGAATAGATTAATGAGGTGATTTAATTAGTGGTAACCTAGGTGAAGTGAACTAGGTAAGATGTCTTATGTCGTGTTGATAGAAAGTGTGATTGGTAATGGTGGGGAGAGCTAAATGTCATGTTCTAAGGGTTCAAAGGTGAGGAAAGTTTAAGATGGGGATATGGGATAATCCATGGTTTAATGATTATTCAAGGGTCCTTGAAATGATCATCAATGATGGTGTTAATAGGGGGAATGGAGTCTATGAATGTAGGTGTGGGAATGTGAGCTATGACATTGGGATTGTATTGGATGAATAATGGAAATTAGGGGCCCTTGTCTAGTGATGGAAGGAGCCACATGATCAAATGATATTTGGGAAAGGGCTTTTCTTAGGAAAGTAAGGATTTGGGTGAGGGTCTAGGGTTTGGTGGAGAAGAATTTATGGAAATTTTGGAGGTTATTAAAATTGACATGGATAGAAGAAGTACAAGACATGGCTAAGGATAAATGGTAGGCTCAAAATAGGATAACTAGGACTATGATGATGAAGATGGAAAGAAAAGTCAACAATAATAGTATGCTATATGGATAGGATTAGAAAAAAAGAGTACTACAACTAGCAAGAGGAAAGTGAGGACATAATGCAAAGTTAACATGGCATTAACTCTCTTGGAAGGATAAGCATGGACTATAAGAAGATTAAACTAGCTAGATCTGTTAGGCTCACCAAATGAAAGAACCTTAAAGGTTAACCTTAATTAGGTAAGGTTATTTTTGAGTGTGGTTTTTTGTGAAACAATGTGTAAATTAATGTTACCTAAGGATAAATCTAACTATATTAACATTTTAATAACCATGAGAGCTAGGACTAACAATTAGACTAAAAACTTGACAAACAATACAACTTGGACACAAGTAGGATTTGGAAAATGGAAAAGAATAAGTATTAAATGTGGAAAACAATGAAAAAGTGGTATTAGTTGCACCTATGTAGAGAAGTGGTCTCTATGAAATATGCTTAGAATTATGCTCTATATCCATTTGTGAATTTTGGAGGTGATTGGACCTAAAGGATATGACCACCATATGCAAAATAGCCTACCTAATGGGTACGTGATGAAGGGGTAAATCACAAAACACACAATAATAGATATTGAACATAGCAAATAGAACTTTCTTTTATTGAACTATGCAACTCTTTACATTACAAAAGCTCAATTACAATCAGAGGATGAATCCTCTACTGGCTGCAACACATTACAACTTTCCCAACCTCAAGACTCTAGAATCTTCAGCCTTTTGTAACCCCAAATCAGCCAGGGTTTTTGTTTTCCCACCTATTCTTGACTCTACACTAGCCCCCCTTCACTCTAGTACTACCCAGGGTTCCCAAAATAGTCATAAATAGCACTTTTTGGTGGCTTCCAGCTAAATTTTGAATTTTGCAACTCCCTCCAAAAGTAGGTCAACTTCTGGGAAGCATAACTTTTGATCCGGGTGTCCGATTGACGAACTGTTTTAAGCACCGGAAAGCTTACGATGTGAACTATCACACCAAAAATTTGTAAATGGATTTCCATCAACTTTTTGAGACATTATGGAAAGTTTTAGTGCCTCATATCTCGTTCCAGAAGTTTTCGGGGGCTTTTCAGAAAACAAAAACTTTAATATCTTTCAGCTCACAAATGATATTTGCCTGATTCCTTCGCCAAAGGTCTTATATTTCCATTATGTAACTTTCTAGAATTTTTTGCTTCGTTACGTGCCCAAATGCAAACTTTCTAAAAATAGCAGGTACACTTTCCAAAATAGGCAGGTCGCTATTTTTAGCAGTTTTGGAAAAACTGAAAGTCCTACATTATTATTCTAGATATTATGGAACCAAAATCACTAATTATGGAAAGAAATGAAAGCAACTACAATGATTTTGAATTAACTTCTTTTTGGGTGATGCAAGATTGCCCTTACACCACTAGATGCTCCTGCATCAGTACGTGCATGGATAAGGGAGAGGGAGAGATAGGGAGATATAGGAATGATAGGGTGAGAGAGGAAAGAGAGAGAGATAGGGAGAGATAGATAGGTAGAGAGAGATAGAGAGGAGACAGATAGGGAGAGATAGAGGAGAAAGAGGGGAGAGATAGGGAGATAGAGAGAGAGAGATGTCTAGAGAGATAGGGAGATAGAGGAATGATAGGGGAGGGAGAGGCAAGAGATAAGGAGAGATAGATTGGTAGAGAAAGGAGATAGATTAGGAGAGACAGAGGAGACAAAAGGAGAGATAGGGAGATAGAGTGTGTGTGAGATGTCCAGAGAGATGAGAGATTGAGAGGTAGAGGGATGATAAAGAGAGGGAGATAAGAGAGAGATACCTGGAGATAGAGGTTTAGGGTTTAGGGGTTATGGGTTAGGATTCAACGGCATTATTTATGGTTTAAGGGGTTTGAGAGAGAGAGAGGTTTAGGGTTTCTCAAGGTTAGGGGTCAGGGTTTAGGGGCATTATTTAGGGTTTATGTGTTTAGTGTTGATCAAGTTTAGGGTTTAGGGTTTAGGGGAATTATTTAGGGTTTAGGGGTTTAGGGTTACTAAGGTTTAGGATTTAGGGTTGCTAAGGTTTAGGTTTTAATGTTTAGAGGTTAGGGGTTAGGGGTTTAGGGCTTAGAGAGAGATAGAGAGAGGAGACTGATAGAGATTGGGAGAGATAGAGGAGATAGAGGGGAGAGATAGGGAGATAGAGAGTGAGAGACATGTATAGAGACATAGAGAGAGAGATTGAGAGGTAGAGGGATGATAGAGATAGGGAGATAAATGTTTAGGGTTGCTTGGGTTTATTGTTTAGGAGTTAGGGATTAGGGTTTAGGGTTTATGGTTTTGGGGTTAGGGGTTAAGGTTTAGAGGTTTAGGGTTTAGGGTTTAGACAAAAATGGAGGACTAATAAGGAGATATAAAGGAGACCGAGGGGAGAGATAGGGAGATATAGAGTGAGGGGCATGGCCAAAGACATAGGGAGAGAGATTGAGAGATAGAGGGACAAAGGTGATAGGGAGATAGGGGAGAGAAGGGAGATAGAGGTTTAGGCTTACTTGGGTTTAGGGTTTAGGGGTTTAGGTTTGCTTGGGTTTAGGGGGATTATTTAGGGTTTAGGATTTATGGTTTAGGGGTTAGGGGTTCAAGTTTAGAGGTTTAGGGTTTATAGAGAGAGATGAATGATAAGGAGATATAGAGGAGACTGAGGAGAGAGACAGTGAGATAGAGAGTGAGGCACATGGCTAGGGACATAGGGAGAGAGATTGAGAGGTAGAGGGATGATAGAGATAGGGAGCTAGGAGAGAGATAAGGATATAGAGGTTTAGAGTTGCTTAGATTTAGGGTTTTGGGGTTTTGGGTTTAGGAGTTTAGGGTTTCTCATGATTAGGGGTTAGGGGTTAAGGTTTAGGGGCATTATTTAGGGTTTATGGTTTAGGGTTTAGGGGTTGAAGTTTAGAGGTTTAGGGTTTAGTGTTTAGAGTGAGAGGATGATATGGAGATATAGAGAGTGAGTGACATGGCCAGAGACATAGGGAGAGATGGGGATATAGAGAGTGAGGGACATGGCCAAAGACATAGGGAGAGCCATTGATAGGTAGAGGAATGATAGAGATAGGTAGATAGAGGTTTAGGGTTGCTTGGATTTAGTGTTCAAGGTTTAGGGTTTAGGATTTAGGGGTTTAGGGTTTCTCAGGTTTAGGGTTTAGGGTTTAGGGATTAGCAGCATTATTTAGGGTTAATGGTTTAGGGGTTAGGTGTTAGGGTTTATGGTTTAGGGGTTAGGTGTTAGGTTTTATGGTTTAGGGGCATTATTTAGGGTTTACAGTTGCATGTCAAAAGTAGTCTCTCTCTCTAAATCCCTAAACCCTAAATAATGCCCCTAATCCCTAACCCCTAACTTGTAACCCCTAAATTCTAAACCTATATCTCCCTATCTCTCCCTTATCTCCCTCTCTCTATCATCCCTCTACCTCTCAATCTCCCTCCCTATCTCTCTAGACATCTCACTCACTCTCTATCTCCCTATCTCTCTCTTTGTCTCCTCTATCTCTCCCAATCCATCTCCTCTCTCTACCTATCTATCTCTCCCTATCTCTTGCCTCTCTCTCCCCTATCATTCCTCTATCTGTTGCAAGTATGGGCCTAACCAATGTTGTCATTGATGTCAACATACTCATGTTTCATTAATGAGAAGGATTGGATGAGCTGTGTGCTGAGGATATTGAGAAAATTAGTCTCAATCAGGAACAGTGAAGAATAGTGATGATAACAAGGTAAAAGTCTAACATAGGTTGAGGATCAGAGGATGCAGTTTAAAGGGTTTGTAGATATAAGTCTTGAGATGCTTTAGTCAAGTTTTCAGAGGTCCGCATGAAGATCGAAAGAAGTTATGGTCGCTCAAGTAGAAGCGGTTCTGGCAGATGTTCAGAGGTGACAGAGTGACACAAATAGGTCCAGTGAGATCCAGAAATGCATTATCCCATTTTGTGGTTTTGAGGAAGTGTTGAGAACATCCTTGTGAAGTGTCAAGTCAATTGGTTCATGGTTTAAAGGTTCAAAAGAACCTATTCCTTTGTGATAGTGATGACAAACTGTGTTCTTGAGGTTCCAAATGAAGGAGAGAAGGATTCTAGTAAGCAGATGAAGTACGGATGTTCTTAGTGATTCAAAAAAGCTTGTGGTGATCTATGGATTGTGTCTAGTTCATATTGATGGTCCACATTAAAGTTAAAGCTCACATTTGAAGAATAACCACAGGATGTTGGTGTTCTTCCTGAGACTGGCTGACTGGATGTATTACACATCTTGCGGATGTTCTTGTAGGTGATTGCCGACTTAGATGATTGTTCCTAGGTTGATGCCTTGTATAAGTAACGGATTGTGAAGTCATTTCAAAGTGTGTCTTGCAGTGATGAGTGTGTGGTAGCAAGGAGAAGTGCGAAAGGTAGAGCAGAAGTATTGGGCTTAAATGGAACTGATTCAAGCATGGTGAAGATGCTATTCTCTAGTTCATGAAGGTAATACTTATTTCTTTGTAGACAGTGTGTCTCTTGTAGGTAGTGAGCCTCTTGTGAGAAGTGTGCTTGGGCAATGAGCCCTAATTGGCAAGTGCCATTTTGTTCTTTCTATTCTTCTAACAGAGAATACATTCTTGGGTTAATCACGCCATGGTTTTTCCCTTAACCAGGTTTTCCACGTCAAAATCTAGGTGTCTTATGTGTTGATGAGTTTCTGCTTTTGATTTGAATGCATTATGTTTTATGTTTAATATAATGCTAATCACTAAGATGATTTAAGTGTGTAAATTGGAGAAATTTTTACACAACTGATTCATCCCCCCCTCTCAGTTGTGTGCCCTAAGTCTAACAATTGGTATCAAAGCCAAGTTCCTCTAAAAGGAGCTTAACCGCTTGAGGAGATCGAGGATGTCATCTTACAAGAAGGATAGTCCGAAGTTTGATGGAACCAACTTTTCTCTTTGAAAAGGTCGCATGAAATGTCACTTGTAGTGTATGGGAATGGCGTACTAGTCCATGGTTACAAAAGCATATGTACCTCCACAGGGTGGTTCGACAACCCTAAATGAAATCACAGATGTTGAAAACAATCTACAAACCAAAGAGGCTCTTCTAAGCACATTATCTGACTCAGAGCTCTCAAATGTTATTGACCTACCAACTGCCTTTGAGATTTGGAATAAACTGGAACTTTTGCATGAAGGAGACCAGTATGTTAAATGTGCAAGGTTACAAAGTCTAAAAGGGAAATTTGAAAAACTGAAGATGAGAGATGATGAAAATATTACCACTTTTATGCCAAGAGTGAATGAGCTAGTTTGTGGAATGAGAAATGCTAGTGGAGTCTTGGATGAAAATGAGATTCTTGGTAAAATTCTCAGATCCCTTCCTGCTTCTTACAAAATCAAGGCTGCTGCCATTGAAGAATTCAGAGCCCATACAACTATCACAAGAGATCAATTGGCTGGGAAATTGGCTACATTTGAAATAACAGAGTTTGGAGATGACCCCCCAAGACTAAATCTGTATTCAAAGCCAGTACCTCTGTTAAAGGTAAACAAAGGTTTGATCTAGGAGAGAATTCTGTAAGGAAATTGTCATGGTATGAAAAAGCAAGAAAAGATTTGGAAAAAGAAGTAGAAACTGCTCAACTTGAAGCCCTTATTGCAAAGAGGCTGCCAAGAGGATCTGGTAAGTATGAAGGAAAATTACCTTTTAAGTGTTTTAACTGCAATAAGATTGGTCATTTTGCCTCAAGGTGTCTGAAAAGATTTTCAAGGCAAAATCCTAACAAGCCAAGGTTCCAAAAGAACTGTTACTATGTACATGAAGATGATGATAATGAAGGAGTAACAGATGATGAATCAGAGATTGGAAACAAATCTGGAAATGAATGGGTGTTCATTGCCATCAAGGAAGAAGATCCAATGTCCTCTATATCTGTCAATCTTAAGACTGTGGAAAGAGCTCTGGCTGCCCAAATTGAAGAGAAGGATGATTGGGTCATTGACAGTGGATGCTCTCACCATATGATAGGTGACAAAAATAAGTTTGTAGATTTGGAAAGGTATGAAGGCGGAGTGGTAAAGTTTGGTGACAATTTTGTTGGTAGAATTAGAGGAAGAGGAACTATTTCTTTTGATGGAAGAAACAAAACTAGTAATGTACTGTATGTTGAAGGTTTGAAGCACAATCTTCTCAGTGTTGGACAGTTGGTGGACAAAGGCTATGATCTCTGATTTAAGGATGGAAAATGCAAAATCTTTGAAAGTTCCAGAACAAAGATTGCATCCGGTACTCAAACTAAAGGTAATATCTTCCACTTGGTTGGTACTGGTAAAAACTTCTTATTTGTTCAAGTTGATCAGAGTTGGTTATGGCATAGAAGGATGTGTCATGTAAATTTTGATAATATCATCAAGATAAGCAATACTCAGGCTATAAGAGATCTTCCAAAATTGGTGAAACCTATTAACAGCTTGTGTAAGGAATGTCAGTTGGGTAAGCTAAGGAGAGTCACATTCAAAAGCAAGGAACTATCCTCTACCAGATTATTGGACTTAGTTCACACTGATCTTTGTGGTCCGGCAAGAACCAGAAGTATTCAAGGTGATAGATACTTCATGCTGCTAATTGATGACTATTCCCAGATGATGTGGGTAACCTTTCTAAAGGAGAAATTAGAAGCTCTTGAGAAATTCAAAATATTCAAGGCTGTGGTAGAGAATGAAATAGG
Source organism: Cunninghamia lanceolata (assembly GCA_027924645.1). Taxonomy (NCBI): domain Eukaryota; kingdom Viridiplantae; phylum Streptophyta; class Pinopsida; order Cupressales; family Cupressaceae; genus Cunninghamia; species Cunninghamia lanceolata. Next base: position 2,609,554 of record BSBN01001074.1, on the reverse strand, counting down.
ATTAAAGTTGAAATGTCTGAGGTTTGATAGAGGTGGAGAATTCACATCCGGTGAGTTCATAGAGTTCTATGAGAAACATGGAATTAAGAGATAGTTGTCTACTCCTAGGACTCCACAGTAGAATGGAGTAGTAGAAAGAAAGAACCGGACCATCCAGGAAGCATCTAGGACCATGATGATGGAAGCAAATGGTCCTCAGATCTATTGGAGAGAAGCTGTCAGCACTGCAGTCTATACTCTCAATCGAGTTCAAATCAGAAGCAATACCGGTAAGACCCCTTATGAACTTTTGTTTGGCATTACTCCTACTATAAGATATTTCAAAGTCTTTGGTAGCAAATGTTACATCAAAAGAGATGAAGATCTAGGCAAGTTTGATGCTAGAAGTGATGAAAGAATATTCTTGGGTTACTCTACTCAAAGCAAAGCATACCAGTGTTATAACAAGAGACTAAGAAAGATGATAGAAAGTACAAATGTGAAGGTTGATGAAGGAATAGAGAAACCCTCAAGGTTTTATGACTATGATGAAGATGATCAGAATGGTGTTCTGGTTCAAGGAGTTCAATCCTCTTCTGAAAGTCAGATTCAAACTGATCCGGTAAATTAGGAAGAAGGGATACGTCTAAATGAGCTTGATCAAGAAGCAGAAGTGCAAGAAACTCCCAAAGTTCCAAGGTATGTAAGACTGAACGACTCTGAAGATCAGATCATAGGTGACAAAAGCAAAGGTGTGCAAACTAGAAGGAAAATTGCTCAAAATTTAGATGAATATTGTCTGATTTCAAAGATTGAACCTAAGACAATAAATGAAGCTTGCAATGATGAAAACTAGACCAAAGCAATGGAGGATGAGTTGATGCAAATTGAGAAAAATCACACTTGGGATCTTGTTCCCAGCCCTAGAAACAAGAATGTGATTGGAACCAAATGGGTCTTCTGAAAGAAACTAAATGAAGTTGGCAAAGTAATCAGAAACAAAGATAGATTGGTCTGCAAGGGCTACTCTCAAATAGAAGGAATTGATTTTGAAGAAACATTTTCTCTGGTGGCAAGAATTGAAGCAGTCATATTATTCCTTGCCTTTGCTGCCTTCAAGGATTTCAAGGTATATCAGATGGATGTCAAGTCTGCCTTTCTAAATGGTGACTTGGAAGAAGTGTATATAGAGCAACCAGATGGATTTCAGTTGTCTGATCATGGTGATATGGTCTGCAAGTTGAAGAAGGCACTGTATGGATTAAAGCAAGCCCCAAGAGCCTAGTATGAAAGATTGGACAAGCATCTTTTGAAGATTGGTTTCAACAAAGGTACTGCTGACAGTAACTATATTTCAAAATTGATCATAAAAACATCTTGATTGTTGAAGTATTTGTTGATGATATCATCTTTGGAGGAAGAGATAGTATGTGTAAAACTTTTGCAAATCAAATGAAAAGTGAGTTTGAGATGTCTATGCTTGGTGAAATGAATTTCTTCTTGGGTTTGCAAATTACTCAAACAAAGAAAGGAATCTTCATTTCTCAGACCAAATATGTGAAAGAACTATTGAAAAAATTTGGGATGGAAGATTCAAAGCCAATGAATACTCTCATGGCAACCAGATGTAAGTTGAGCAAAGATGATGACTCTCCTAAGGTAGACCAGACAAAGTATAGATCAATGATTGGAGGATTGTTGTATCTCACTCAAACTAGACCAGATATAATGTAGGTTGTTGGTCTTGTTGCTACATTCCAAGCTGATCCTAGAGAACCCATGTCATGGCAATCAAGAGAATCTTTAGACATCTAAAAGGGATGGTTGAGTATGGTCTATGGTATCCTAGAGATCATGATTTCTCTCTTCATGCATATACAGATGCTGATTAGGCAGGAGATGTGGATGACCGGAAGAGTACCAGTGGTGAAGCTTTCTTTTTGGGAAAGAGATTGGTTTCTTGGCTAAGCAAAAAACAAGAGGCAATATCCTTGTCTACAACTAAAGCAGAATACATAGCAGTAGCAGGTAGTTGCACTCAAGTTTTGTGGATGAAATAGATGCTAAGAGATATTAAAGTAGAGTATGAGGAGCCTATCACAATCTTCTGTGATAATTCAAGTACAATAAATATATCTAAGAATCTAGTGTTGCATTCTAAGGCCAAGCATATATCTATCAAGTTTTACTTTTTAAGAGAGAAAGTGAACAAGAATGAAGTTAGATTGGAGTTTGTGCCCTCCAAGGATCAGATTGCAGATATCTTTACTAAACCTCTACCTAAGGACTCTTTTGAGTATCTCAGGGAGAAGTTAGGGGTTATTGCCCCTCTGGTGATCAACTAAGGTGCACTGAGGTGCATTAGTCCGGTGGATATCATAGTCATATCTTGTGATCCGGATGCATGATGGGGAGCTTCTACTCAGGGGGAGCAGCGGGTATGATTCTGAAGTATTGGAGTTGCAATTATGAGCCCTTTGCCATTGATGTCAAAGGAGGAGAGAAGAAATGTGAAAAACAAGTGGTTGATGATAAAAGGGGGAGCAGTAAAGGAAGAGAAGACATGTGAATAGTTCTTGTTGATAGGGGGAGTTGTGACAGTAAGGAGAAGTTCTTGTCTTGATGGTTTTTCACATCATATGTTGCCATCAATGACAAAGGGGGAGATTGTTGCAAGTATGGGCCTAACCAGTGTTGTCATTGATGTCAACATACTCATGTTGCATTAATGAGAAGCATTAGATGAGCTGTGTGCTGAGGATATTAAAAAAATTAGTCTCAATCAGGAATAGTGAAGAACAGTGATGATAACAAGGTAAAAGTCCAAGATAGGTTGAGGATCAGAGGATGCGGTTTAAAGGGTTTGTAGATATAAGTATTGAGATGCTCCAGTCAAGTTTTTAGAGGTCTGCATGAAGATTGGAAGAAGTTATGGTCACTCAAGTAGAACCGGTTCCGGCAGGTGTTCAGAGGTGACAGAGTGACATAGATAGGTCCGGTGAGATCCAGAAATGCATTATCCCATTTTGCGGATTTGAGGAAGTGTTGAGAATGTCCTTGTGAAGTGTCAAGCTGATTGGTTCATGGTTTGAAGGTTCGAAAGAACCTATTCCTTTGTGACAGTGATGATAGGCTGTGTTCTTGAGGTTTTAGATGAAGGAGAGAAGGATTCCAGTAAGCAGATGAAGTGCAGATGTTCTTGGTGATTCAGAAAAGCTTGTGGTGATCTATGGATCGTGTCTAGTTCATATTGATGGTCTTCATTGAAGTTAAATCTCGCATTTGAAGAATAACCACCGGATGTTGGTGTTCTTCCTGAGACTGGCCGACCGGATGTATTACACGTCTTACGGATGTTCTTGTAGGTGTTTGCCGATTGAGATGATTGCTCCTAGGTTGATGTCTTGTATAAGTAAGGGATTGTGAAGTCATTTCAAAGTGTGTCTTGCGGTGATGAGTGTGTGGTAGTGAGGAGAAGTGCGAAAGGTAGAGCAAAATTATTAGGCTTAAATGGAACTGATTCAAGCATGGTGAAGATGCTATTCTCCAATTCATGAAGGTGATACTTATTTCTTTGTAGAAAACATGTCTCTTGCAGGTAGTGAGCCTCTTGTGAGAAGTGTTCTCAGGCAGTGAGCCCTAATTGGCAAGTGTCATTTTGTTTTTTCTATTCTTCTAACAGAGAATACATTCTTGGGTTAATCACCCTGTGGTTTTTCCCTTAACTAGGTTTTCCACGTCAAAATCTTGGTGTCTTATGATGAGTTTCTACTTTTGATTTGAATGCATTATGTTTTATGTTTAATATACTGCTAATCACTAAGAGGATTTAAGTGTGTAAATTGGAGAAATTTTTGCACAACTGATTCACCCCCCCTCTCAGTTGTGTGCCCTATGTCTAACACTATCTCCCTATCTCTCCCCTCTGTCTCCTCTGTCTCTTCCTATCTATCCCCTCTCTATCTCTCTCTACCCAGCTATCTCTCCCTATCTCTGTATCTCTTGCCTCTCTTCCCCTATCATTCCTATATCTCCCTATCTCTCCCCTCTATCTTTCCCTCTCCCTTATCGATGAAGGAAATAAAATCAAGAAAACAAGGACTCTCTTTCTATCTCTCTCCCTATCTATCTCTCTCCTCTATCTACCTCTCTATCTATCTCCCTCTCTTTATCTTGCTCTCTCTATCGACCTCTCTCTCTCTCTCTCTCTCTCTCTCTCTCTCTCTCTCTCCATCTAAAGAGAAATTGTCAAGAAAAGAAAAGGAAAACTAGGAAATCTAGGAAAAGGATTTAACTAGGAGGTAGAGAGAGGGAGAGGGAGATATAAAGATAGATAGAGATTGAGAGGGGGGATATTAAGAGAGATATAGATAAAAAGGGAGAGATAGAGAGAGATTGGAAGATAGAGAGAGAGAGAGAGGAAGAGATAGAGATAGAGTGGGATAGAGATAGAGAGATATAGATACAGAGGGGTAGAGATAGAAAGAGAGGATTGAGAGATAGAGATAAAGATAGAGAGAGATGGAGAAGGATAGAGACAGAGAGAGCTAGAGAGAGTTCTCTAATGCACAAATGAACTCTCTCTACAATATTTCTCTTATTCTCCAATTTCCAAAAACATATACTTTAAACTCAAGTTACAACTCTGTTTTAGAGAATTTTGTGAACATCAACTTTCTTCTATACCCTAGAAGAATTCTTTCACATGCTGGAAGTTAATATGGTCACTATTCAGTTCAGATTCTAAATTTGAAGTGCTAATTGTTGGTGTACACTACCATGGTTGTGGTCCTGACCAAGTCACTATTACAATTGTGGTCCTATCCACTTGTGGTTTGCAATTAGTTTCTATTAATAAACCTATCTTGGTACCTGGATTCATTTTACTATTCAAGTTTCTATTTATCATGACTTTTCTAGATTTAGTATGGATCAAGCGTGAAAACACTTTCCATTTCCTCATCTCAAGTGACATAAATTAAAATGCTATTAGATCTGTCAATGGGTGAGAAACTCTTAAGTATTGTTAGTGTTGATACTTATACATTTCTTTGTATTATGGTGGAGTGTATGAAGTCAACTAAGAGCTTCCTTCAAATTATATGGAAATAATGACCATAAATGTCATCAATCAACAAATACAGGTTTGCAATTGAAGGTTTGTTTGGAGTCTTGGACTCACCATATTACTTTTAGTAAAAGTGTATGTTGATCTAAAGGAAATGTCAAGTTGAACCATCACTCTCCCCCAGTTGATCAAGTGTTGTTGTTTGTTAAAATTGTAGTAATAAATCAGGTCTCCATTGCATTTAAGGTTCGGGGAAACAATTTATAGTGTAGCGGCATCTAATGTTTATGATAAAAATCAATTTGTAGTGAAAACAAAATGGATGTCCATTTATGGAAAATGGATATCCGTTTCCTAGAAATGGATATCCATTTTGTTTTCACTACCAATTGATTTTATCATTAAAAAATGGATATCCATTATTTAAATAACGAATATCCATTAGTAACGAATATTCGTTTTACTTTGGTTTTGCCTTGTATTTAGGCTCGGGACTGTCATAGTTGACTTTCCCTAAATTCTAACGTGTTTACTGGTTTCACTCTCTTGTTTGAACTTCACCCTTCGTGCTGACGACTTTGTTTTATGCAAAATTGATAAAACAAAAAGGGTTTATAGAAGAAACTATCAGCTTTCTAAAAATATAAGATTTGTTTGGTTATCATTTTATTAATTAATTATTAATAATTTTCTATATAGTGTGTGTCTGAATTCCTAATAGACACATTGATTGGAAAAAATCCATAACTTTCAAACCATTTCACCTTTTTGAGTTTTGAAAGTTGCATCACACTCTATGCTTTTCTAGCTATAGGTTAAAAAAAAATTGAATTCTGATTTTTTTTTTTCGAGTTAGGTTGGTTGGAAAATTACTTTTTAGTTTTTAAAAAAAGTCACAGTAAAAAAAATCATAACTAATTATTTTATTGAAGAAAAAAATCATAACTAATTATTTTATTGAAGAAAAAAAATTCAAAAAAATATGCGTCACATCTGGGCACGAGTCCTCTACTTATTTTGAAAGTTTCAATTTTTTTTTTTTGCTCATAGTTAGGTTGGCTAGAATGACACCCACTTTTTATTTTTTTCTGAAAATTTTAATAGTTGTTCATTGAAATATTCATTTTTCACTAAGTAAATTTAGTTTTTTTTTTTTAAATAGTAGCTCATAAACTAGATTCAATTCTCTACAAATTTCGTTCTTACATCTTTTTCAAATTGTGTAGATAATCCATTCAAATTTTCACATACACTTGATTAAGTCTGATTTTCTATATTTTCATTGCCACTTAGAGGTATAGTTTGGCCCATCATGATCCTGCACATACCCATGTCCCTCTTGAATACTGGAATTCCATTTTGGAAAGGATTCATAGGAAGTTAGCACGATGGAAAGGAAAATTACTGAGCCAAGCTGGTAAGTTCCAATTACTTAAGGCCTCTCTCCAAGGGATTCATGTTTACTTTTTGTCCCTTTTTAAAATTCCTAAGTATTTAACTGAGAGGTTGGAGAAAATTCAAAGGAATTTTTTATGGACGGGCATGGAAAATAAGAAGAGATTGACTGTTGTGGGATGGGATAAAGTGTACAGACAAAAAATTCAGGGGGGCTTAGGGTTAAGAAAGTTGAACCTACTTAATAAAGCCCTTATTACTAAGGTTGGGTGGAACCTTTTAGCTAGAGGCAAGGACTGGGGTAGCATTATGAGAGCCAAATACTTTGGGAACTTGGCTCTCGAGGACCTTTTACTCACATCTAATTTTCCCAAAGGCTCTATGATCTAGAATAAGATTATAAAGTGTAGAACTGTGCTTCTGAGGAGCGTTAAGTGGAAACTGGGGGATGTGGTGCAGGAGCACCTAACACAAGGTGGCCTCCATGAGGCATTTAAGTTCATGTTTTGTTTAGGAAATCATGTTCTATGTTGTAATAAGGTCTATTTGACCAATGCATGTCATTTTAGTATGTATCTAGGTTCTTCAAGACCTAAAACCAATGTATGTAAGTCCCTAGTACTTAGGTCGTATTTTTTAAATTGTTATTTGTTAGTCAGTTGGTCTCCCAGCCGCTTGGAATCAGTTAGTTTTCTCCCAGCTGCTTGGAATCATTCTCCCGGCCACTTGGAATAGGGTTAGTGTTCCTCTGGTGAGTTTATAAAACTAAGGAAAGCAACAAAATCAAACATATGATATTGCAATTGAATGCAATTGTGTGAATGTAATCGAGCACTGTGAAGGAGAAATTGAACTATTCTATGTTGTCAATTCATCTTCCATTCTTTGTAATTACACTTTGCATAGCTATGGATTTCCTTTCCTTTCTATATTTCTGTTATTACAAAATGTCGATGTGAAGCATTCCACTGGTGAGATTTCTGTCGAAATTAGTGGAATGGAATCATTGTATAATATGTGTTTTTTGTTTCCTATTTTGTTTCCTTGTTCGATGGAGTGGTTGTTCCAGATTGAGGGGTGTGCACAGTAGATGGCCTAGCATCTTCACGTGCTAGGGTTTGATCGGAGGAGTTGGAGCTATTATCGGTGAGACAGAGGCCATTGACGAAACATTCCTCGCTTAGAGTGACGAGGATAGTTTGGCTAAAGGGAGGTTTGAGTCGTTGAACGGATGTCGCGGCCTAAGATTCAGATTGGGATGACAAGGTCGTCAGGTAGATAGCTTGGTGTTGGACTGACGGTAGTGGTCTTACCAATTGGGGCATATCAAGTGACAAGGGATAAATGTTACAGATGGAGATCCATCGGTGAGAGGCACGATGTCAGAGTGACCTAAGTCAAGAAGACTGATGGTGTTTTTCTAACTAATGAGTAAATGTTGTTGAACCGCAAACTGTTTCGCTCCTCATCATATTGGTATCAGAGCAAGTAAAAGCTATGGGTGGAGGTGTTGTGTATTTGATTTCTATCACTAAGAAGGTAGATGAAGAGTTGCTCATGCCATCTAGTTGTGAGAAGGAATGGGATTCCTATAGTGTGTGGACAGGTGATGATGAGGTCTGTTGTGAGCATTCACCAATAAAGAATTGGATGGAAGAGGGTGCAAAGTGAGCTGGGAGAGAGAGTGGTAGTGTATCTCCAGGATCTGCTATTGGACGAGAGGAATGGGTCTATGAAGCAACGTGTAGGATGGACATCTGATTGAGCATTGTGTTGTAGGTGAATTAAGGATTTGCAAAAGTGTTGGTGTTGTCTGTGAATGTTTATGTCAGACAAAGAAAGCGAAGGAGAGGCTAGCGATATGCCTCCAAAGGGGATGACCACCGAAGTGGTCAAGAAATTCAAGGAGATGATCAAGACTGGAGTCAAGGAAGTACTCTAGGCTGAATTGAAGGCAATGAAGATAGGAAAAAAGATAGATGAATATTCAGATGGAGAAGAAGAGAGAGGAAGAAGTAGAAGAACAAGAAGAGGCAAAGATACCAGCTGAACAAAAATAATTCCTTGAAGCCATTAAGGCTATTGGCAAGGACTCTTCAGAGGCTCAGATAGACATCCCCATGTTCAGTGGAAAGATGAATGCTGATGAAGTTATGGAGTGGATTGAGGCTCTGAACAACTACTTCTAATACAAGGAAGTCCCTGACAATAAGAGAGTTAAGTTTGCAAAAACTAAACTCAAAGGTGCTGCCCTTACATGGTGGAATTACACCCAAGGAGAAAGGGTAAAGAATGGGAAGAGTATGATATCTTCGTGGAGTAGAATGCTGGAGAAGGTCAAGTCCTAGTTCCTTCCATCTAACTACGAGGTGCAAATTTATAGGAAGATGCAGAACCTTAAGCAAAAAGATATGGATGTGGCTACTTACACCGAGGAGTTTCACAAATACACTCTTCATTGTGGGTACATGGAGGATGAAAAAGCCAAGGTAGAAAGATATTTAAATGGTTTGAGGTTCAATATTCAAGATGAGATAAGTTTATTTACCCCTGAAACCGTGGAAAAATGCTTTCAAGTAGCATTAAGGGCTGAAGAGAAGCTGAAGAGGAAAGGTGAGCAATAGAGTAGAGGAAGAGGTGACAGAAATTCTAGAGGTAGTTTTGGAGGCAGAAGTCCTAACCAAAGGCCTAGTGGTGAGTCTAGCCAAGAAGAGCAAGTTGGAGACTCAATTAGCTGAGGAGGCTACCGAGGAAGAAGGCCAAATGAAAGAGATGGGACAAATGGATCTGGTAGAGAATCCAAGTTCTCCAACATGAGATGTTATAACTGCAATCAGATAGGGTACCTAGCCTATAAGTGACCAGAGAAGGCCTCAACTTCTCATGGTAATGAGAGAAGAACCACATTGACTCAAGAGGATGTAGGGAGTGTGACATCTCCTGAAGTGAATTTGACATCAAAAGTGGGAGAAAATCTGATGATCAAGAGAACGTTGCTCAAAGCACCAGTGCTGACTGAACCATCACAAAGGAAAGCACTTTTCAGGATCAATTGCAAAAGCAAAGGTAAAATATGTAAGGTAGTCATAGATTCTGGTTCAACAAATAATATGGTGTCTAGGGAAATGGTGGATAAATTGAACCTAGAAAGGATTCCTCATCAAACTCCTTACAAGGCATCTTGGGTAAGTGACAGTCAATCACTTTTGGTAGATGAACAAGCATATGTTGATTTTCAGATTGGAGAATATAAGGAGAGAATTTTATGTGACATTTTGCCCATGGAATGTTGTCACCTACTTTTAGGTAGGCCATGGTAATTTGATAGGCAAGCATTGTATGATGGATATGCTAACACATACACCATCAAGAAGGATGGAAAAACTTTTTTGATGCAACCATTGCAGGAGGATACTGAAGCAAAGAAGACAGCCAAGGTCATTTTGATGGGTAAGAAAGAGTTTGTGAAGATGCATGAAGAAGAGACACGGACAGTTGAAGATACCTCAAGGAGTGGGGTTGCCAAAGGTCCAAGTTTGAAGGTAATTTCAGTTTTGAATGATGGAGATCAGATGGTAATGTCTAAAATGGATCAGAAGAAGGTCAAGGAGTAGGTCTGCAAGCAGCCATAGGTTGATTGGAAAGAAGAAACTGCTATCATAGTAGGAACCATTGTTTCTCCTCTAGAGCCAACAAGAGTTGAAGGACAATCATATTCTACCATAGTAGTAGTACAAGAAGCATCAAACAAGATTTTGAATGCGGGTGTTTAGGTAGTTATGACAATAAGCAATCATGGCATACAACATCCAAGTTTGGTTGCAAGCACTCACTCATGGCAAGGTGTGAGTAGGGCCTACAATACTAGGCATGAGTGTTTGATTCCATGGAGCAAGTTGCAATCCAGAGATCATGGGAAAGGCATGAGACAACAAAGGATAATGGTGGTGCAAGATAAAGAATCAACTCATGGGACATGAGTCTTTTCTCGGTGGGGAGTATGGTCCAGGAGCACCTAACACAAGGTGGCCTCCATGAGGCATTTAAGTTCATGTTTTGTTTAGGAAATCATGTTCTGTGTTGTAATAAGGTCTATTTGACCAATGCATGTCATTTCAGTATGTATCTAGGTTCTTCAAGACCTAGAACCAATGTTTGTAAGTCCCTAGTACTTAGGTCGTATTTGTTAAATTGTTAGTTGTTAGTCGGTTGGTCTCCCAGCCACTTGGAATTAGTTAGTTTTCTCCCAGGTGCTTGGAATCATTCTCCCAGCCACTTGGAATAGGGTTAGTGTTCCTCTAGTGAGTTTATAAAACCATGGAAATGAACAAAATTAGACATATGATATTATAATTGAATGCAATTGTGCGAATGTAATCAAGCATTGTGAAGGAGAAATCAAACTATTTTGTGTTGTCAATTCATCTTCCATTCTCTGTAATTACACTTTGCATAGCTATAGATTTCCTTTCCTTTTTGTATTTCTGTTGTTGAAAAATTTTGATGTGAAGCATTCCACTGGTGGGATTTCTATCAAAATTAGTGGAATGGCTTCATTGTATAATATGTGTTTTTTGTTTCCTATTTTGTTTCCTTGTTCGATGGCGTGGATGTTCTAGATTGAGGGGCGTGCACAGTAGACAGTCTAGCATCTTCACGTGCTAGGGTTTGATAGGAGGAGTTGGAGCTATTATAGGTGAGACAGAGGCCATCAACGAAACATTCCTTTCTTAGAGTGACGAGGATAGTCTGGCCAAAGGGAGGTTTGAGCCGCTAAACGGAAGTCGCAGCCTAAGACTCAGATCAGGATGACAAGGTCGTCGGGTAGATAGCTTGGTGTTAGGCTAATGGCAGTGGTCTTACTGATCGGGGCATATCAGGTGACAAGGGATAAATGTTATAGATGGAGATCCATCGGCGAGAGGTGTGATGTCAGAGTGACCTAAGTCAAGAAGACCGATGATGTTTTTCTGGCCGATGAGTAAAGGCTGTTGAACCACAAACTGTTTCACTCCTCATCAGGATGGTGAAACTATAAGGTTTTGGGAAGATAATTGGGCCAATGGAGGGCCTTTAATAAGGCTACAAAATATTCAAGGGCTTGTTAATTTAGCTGTGCACCACTTTGGTTGGTTGGTTTGGGACTATTTTCTTCTTGGTAAAAGGGGATGGAAACAACTGTCAGACTGCTGCAAGAGGTAGGCTGATCTTGTTAGTGTGAGGCTGATTATTTTCACTTCCCTATTTTGATCATTTTACATTATAGTTGGTGACATTATCAAACTTTGAGAGACTATTATTTCCATTATGTAGATTAGATTATAGCACCTGACTTTTGGTTTGACATTGATTAGACATGTGGTGATTTGATTTGATCATATTTTGATGTTATGATGATGTTAGATTTATGAGATATAGTTGATGATGATTATTGATGTGATTTCAAGATTCCTTATGTGGATATATTATTTGATGATGATTATGAGACATTAGATAGAAAATGTAGTTTTAATATTAAATTATGTAGTAAATGATTAATGTTGTATGCAATGACATGAATTTAATTTCAGTTGCTTCGGCTATGATTATCCATGATGTGATTGACACTTGATCTAGTTATGTAGGATTATATTCCCACACCATGGGAAATCAGAGGTAGTGTTCACACATATGTTATTTCCTGTGAAATCGATCCATTCCCAAGAGGGATGAGGATCACATGTGATCAGATGTTGCTTGCGTGCATTCTTAATTTATTTATTTTGGCCTATGGTCACCCTTATTAGATTGATTTATTTCATGTGTTGTATATTTATATTTGTTTTACACCACTTGGTATTATTTTTATTTTGGTCCATTTAAAGGTGAATTTATGCCTCCCTAGGTGGTAACCCTTAGGTCTAGGGTCAATTTTGACTAACTAAACCTTAGGGTAACTCACTTATGATCACTCTAAACTGGGGTTTAGTCAAAGTGACGAATTTTGAAATGGCTAAGGGTGAGAGATGAGTCATGCTTTGGGAAAGACCCATCTCCTTTCCCAAAGTTTGGGGATCCCTTCACCAAGAAGACTTGGGAGGTCTTCAAGACTCCCAAGTGTGTGGGATCTCCCTTCAAGACTCTCACACACGTGTGAGAGAATCTTGGAGGGAGATGGCTCTCTTGGAGAATAAGAGGATACCATATGGAATCCCTTATCCTCATGGAGGCTTGAAGGGAATTCCCATCTCACCACTTGGTCTCTCACACATGTGTGAGAGCACAAGTGTATAAGGTGAGGGATAGAATGGAATTGGAGTGTGACACTTGCCACCCTCACACTCCTTCTCCCTTGTAAGTGGCATGGGATGAGAAAGGAGAAGGTGACAAGTGTCACCTTCTCATTTGTCAAGGCTAAATTGGAAGGCCTATATTATCTCCTCTTGAAGAGGAGTGTGGGGTTCTTGCATTTGGCATTTTTTTTCCTTCTATTCTTGGAGTTCTTTGTTTTGGGAGTTAGAGAAATTTGGAGGTTGGGAGAGTTGGAGAAATTGGTGGGAAGATTGGAGCTCTTCATCAAGGTGCTTCCATTTTAGGGGTTTTGAAGGTAAGCTCCATGGCTATGGCCATTACCCTTTTGCTTGTGTTTTTTTTTGTGTATGTGGTTGAATCTTATGTGGGTTGTTATTTTATTTTTGTTTGGGAAGGGTGTGGTGAGAGCACCTCCATTTTGGAGGAAAGGCTCAACTAGTTTGGGGTAGGGGAGAGTGAACCTCCTCGAGGTCATCTCCTTTGTGTTGCACTATTTTTAGCCTTGAGGGCATCATATGAGTTTTGGGAACAATATGTGATTTGACATGAGTGCCATTGTGATTTTTGAGTTTTGGTGGAAAATGTGTTTGGCTTGAGGCCTTGAGGATTATGTGATCTTTGGAGTTCTTGGGGTGGCATCTTGAGTTGAGGGGTCCACTTCCCTATCCCCTCCAAACTCAATTTATTGAGTTTTGTTTGTGCAAATCCATGGGAGTGATGTTTTGTGTGTTTAGAAATTTCTTGTGTTGTGGTGTGTGAGTGCAAAACCATGTGAATCCTACCTCCCTAGCTCGGGGGTGACCCACTAGTGGGTCTATAGTAGGGAGGAGGTCGTTCCTTGTGGGATGATTTCCCCTTTTGGTGTTTTAGTTATTGCAGGTGTTATTGGAGAAAATGAAGTTTGGAGAGTTCATCTTTTCCTTAGTTGTTGTACTTTTGGTTGGCTATTTGAGAGCCATGGCCTTGGAGGCCTTGTTGTATTATTGTCAAATTGTATACTCATGTTTTTTTTTTTTAAAAAGGGGTTACGTAAAATATTTTCCTTTGTATGTAATTTAAATCTGCCTTTGATTACAATCAATGTTGTGGTGTTTGAAATATCTCATGCTACCCTATGCACTTGTTGATTTCTGTTTAATTAATTGTTGTGTAGGCGCAGTTTGAGTAGAAATAGAATATAATTGTTGTTTCATATTAAATGTTATGGTTGAATTGAAGTATGTTGCATTTTTAAACAAAAAAGAAAGAAAGGGATAATGCTGTTTAATTCTTATTGTATGTTCATAACAAGAATCAAATAGAAATAGGAAACTGTTATGCTATATTATCTTGCTGTTAGAAGTAAAGAGATTGTTCTATTTAATTTGCTGTCAGAAAAAAAAGAATAAACAGTGTTTCTAATTTATCTATTTTTCAACAAAATGTGTATACACTTCTGGTTAAGTTATGTTTTCAAATCTGGTCATATTATGTTTAGATGAATGTGAAAATAGATATATGTGGTATAATGTGTGTGTATATATATACACTGTTATACACAATGTCATTAAGGGGGTCATAAATAAATACCAGAAGTGTATATATATATACATATATCTATGTATATTCTAAACAATAATGAAAGTTGGTTTTAAGATAATGAAATGGAGCAATATTATTTCTAAACTGCAATTTTATTACAGTAGATGAAAATAGAAATTAAAAAAAAAATTAATGAAGGTCGTGAGCCGTACCCTTGATCTAGGGTTTGTTTCAAATTTTTTTTGGCAAGGATTGAAAGAGGGTTGGGGAACAGTGGACTCATCGCCACCCCTAGACCCTCGTAGTTCTTTTATTTTGTTGTTTGGTGGGGGGGACGATCCCCCCACCCACCTCCCACTATGCAGTGGGGGGTGGGTGGGAGGACTACCTTCCCCACCCCATTTTCTTTCGTTAACTCCTGTATGGACAACAATGGCGGGGGAAGATCTGTGGCCATCAACCCTTATCCCAAAACACAACCCCCATCCATTCGATCTACCAGTTACGCTGCTTATACCTGTAATACCTTATGATTTTTAATAGTATATATATATATATATTTCATTATGCGTTTATATCAACACTCTCAGATTTAAACCATAAATATATATATATATATACACACAAAATGTATACATATATAAATATATATATATATTTATAATTAAAAAAAGGAGGTTGAAACCCTACTGGGTATATACAATGAAAATATACCTCTATAGAAGAAAACTTGAACCATGGCTGCCAATCCTCTCTCAAAACTTTAACCTGCAAAGCAAAACAGAAAACAAAACTAGAGAGGAGAAAACAAAACAAATGAGAAAGTTAGGGCAAATCCATAAGGAAATGATAGAATAAGAAATTAGGGCTTTCTAGTGTAGGAAATTAATAATATATTGGAGAGCACTTAGGGTTGCAAGTTGAGTGGGAATTTAGAAGTTTATTCTCATTTAATTCTTGAATTTTCTTCCATGTGCATGGGAAACTAAGTTCCCTCCACTTGGAAATTCATTTCCTTTTTGAATTTATTGGCTTTCTTTGTGCATCCTTTTAGTGTTTTAATTTTATTTGGGGTTTGTTTTTTAAATTCTTTTGGAAATTTATTTTAGTGGTGAATGGGTTGATTTTATTTTAGATGGGAAGTGTTTTTCCTTTTGTAAGTTAATTGTTTGGGGCATTTATTTTAAATCCTTATGCATTTTAATTTAATATTGTGGGAAATCTTTTATTGAATTTAATTTGGTTTTAATCAATTTTATTTCCGAGGGGATAATTTAATTATTTCTTTTTTTAATTATTTAATGTGAGTCAATTAATAATATGATTGTTGAAGTTATATTTATTAATGGACTTGACTATTGAATTTTATTGATCGTTTATTATTTTATTTTGAATGTTATAATTTTGTTGAGTGATCAATTTATTTAACCTTGAAACAAACTTAATTTTCCTTATGATTAATTATTTTAATTTTTGCATTAATTTTCTTCTTGGAGATTTTCTTTTTAAAATTTTTATTTCAATTATTGAAAATGCGTTATGCTGTTGAATTTTTCCTAGATTTTAGGGTTTCATTTTATGGTATTTTCGAAACATCATTTAATCACTCCATTTCTTCATGCAACCATCATATCATCGGATGCATTTTTATTTTTGAATTTATTATTGCATTATAGTTAGGGTTTGATCTTGTTTCTGTCGAAATCATTCCACCCACCTAGAAAACTTAGAGTTTTGAACTAAAACTGTTCTAACCCTAGAAGTGGCGCGTATCACATCACCTAACCCCCTAGTCGGCTATCATCATGCAGGGGATTGCATAGTAAGGTGCACTTCCCCGAGTATTCGATTGACATGTTTACACCTTACGCGTAATGCCACCAACCATGCTGACGTGTGCGAGGGGGTTTCTAGGGACATGCAGAAAAGTTTTTGATATTTCGTGTCATGACCACATGACAAATGTAGACATGACATGTGTGTTGCGTGTTATGACAACATGGAAAATGTGGGCATGACAGTTAGGTTGGCTAATGAAACCCAACTTTCTCTAAATGGGTGCAGAATTCCTCTTTTCCCACAAAAGATAAACTTTTATGGGCTAAAGAGAAGTCTAGGTGTTTTACTGTTAAATCCACCTATAATCTTTTCTTACCTCAAAATGGTGATAATTTATGGAGGAAAATCTGGATTCATAATCTTATACCAAAGATTAATCACTTTTGGTGGTTGGCGGTGTAGAACAAAATCCTAACTATAGATAACCTCAGTATCAGATGATTCCAAATTCCCAACAGATGTGTTCTTTGTATGAAAGATGAGGAGACTGTCTCACATATCCTTTTACACTATGACTTCTCATGGGAGGTCTGGTGCTTTGCCCTGAATAACCTTGGTGTTTCTTGGTGTTGGAATGGGGATTTGGAAGATTACATTAGGTCCTAGTATCCTCCTTTCTCTAATCTTGTTTGTAGGGAAATATTGGCCCAGGTCTCCCCCATTCTATCCCAGGGCCTCTAGAAAGAGAGGAATAACATACTCTTTCGAGAGAAGTTTAGAGATCCTAGGGAATTGTTCTTCTTAGTTGTCAAACTATTACAAGACAACATCACCAATAGCTCTCTAAAAGAGGCAAAAACTCCCCCCAATGTTCTAGTAACAAACATTATTAATCAATGGACCATCTCGATAAGCATTTCCAGGGTGGATGATAGTAAGAAAAGAACTAGAGCTAGCTCTAAATGGTCCCCACCCCCAGCTAGTTGGTCAAATCTTAATTTTGATGGTGCTGCTAAAGGCAATCCTGGGTTGGTGAGTGGAGGGGGAACTATAAGGTCAGATAAGGGTGCCCTCACAGCTACTTTTGTGGGGGGCCTAGGTGAAAATACCAACAATATCATGGAGGCCACGACTCTCCTTTGAGGCCTCAAAATTGCATTGGATTTAGACATCAAACATATTATAGTGGAAGGAGATTCCAAAATTATCATCAAAGTTGTCAAAGGAAATGCTAGAGTCGATTGGCAGATGGAAGATATAGTTGAGGATATAAAAGCCCTCCTCTTAAGTTTTGAAAGAAGTGAAGTGAGACATATATATAGATAGAGGGAAATAGAAGCACTGACCTAATGGTGAATATTGGGATTAGTCTTAATCCCCTAAGATGCTGGAGAAACATTAACAATCTTCCCCTAAATGTTAAAGTTAGCATTCAGAACAAGGCACCTCACTAACTCATCATGGCTATTATCATAATTTGTATTGCTTTGTGCGGAGTTTTTTCGGGCTTCTCTCTTTGATAAAATAAGGTTTGAAAAACTTGTTGTTTTATGAGTACTCTTGATTTTTATTGGTAAAACCCCATTGTTATGTTATTCTTTTGTGGACCCTCTATTGGGTAAATCATTTTATCAAATGATGTTATGGGCATGAGTGCCTTTGTGTATAGTGATTGGGTTGTGGAGAGAAGTTGCATACATTGTGGAACATTTGTATTGTTGGGGATTATGTTCTTTGATGATGGAGTATTGTGTTGTTTTGAAACTATAGATACCTGAAATTGACCACATCTTAACATCACCTAGACATCACCTTTCGACACCACCTTATGTCACCTTACTTGTCCTAGGACCCTTCCATGTTTCGCTCCATTAGCCAATTAATTAAATAAAATATATTTAATTAATTAATGAGGATTATCCCTTCCACCAAATTAATTAAATAAATTATATCTATTTATTTAATTAATTTTAATCCATTTTGTCTATATTTAATTTAATCCATTTTCCCTCTTCTCAAATTAATTAAATAATTAACTAATTAACTAATTTTATTAATAAATGAGAGGCACAAAATTTAGACTAAGTTTTAATCTCCACCACTCATTTCATACTTAATCTTAGCGATTCACATAAGAATGCCCTAGTGATATAGAGCTAACACCTCTAAGACCACTAAGGGGTCACAACAAACATTGATGGAGGAAGAGGATACAGGGGATGGTAGGGAAAACAAGTCTTCTAGGCCCTAATGGACCAAGCTGCAACTCTTGACTTCAAACAAGACATGACTATCCCCTCATTGTCCATTGCTTCAACACTACATGATAACCCCATTTTTGGGTTCATATACATGGGAACCTTACCAAACTTTCTAGGGACCCTAAACCTTCTATGGTTGACTTTCCCAAGCTCACAAAACTACCATAATGCTCTGGAGGTACCTCCTTGTACCACTTCCTTCACAAACTGACCCACTCCCTTGTAGCCCTTGAAAAGGGATTGTCATGCAATAACTTGATATTCAGACCTCCTAACTAGACTATCATGGGATTTTTGGATACCCATTGTCTTTTTCTTTAACATACTCAACATGCACTATAGGTTGTTTTGGAACACAACACTCTAAATTTGACTGTACTGATTCCCAATGAGGCCTAATTAGGGCAGTTTTACACACAAAGTACCCACAACTCAATCCTAAACTTCTCACTCCTATTCTAAAGGGTTCATTAGGATGAAAATAGATATATTTCATCCATTTTTAGGGTCTAATATCATTTCAACTCATTCTATGATCAAATCTTCACTCTACTTAGGCTAGTTTGCCAAATTAAAAACACAAATAGGCTCAATGGCTCAAATCTTCACCCTATACTTGTCCTCTACTCCTGCACACAAAACCCATTAGAAAAGTCACCATCCTACACTCATTCCACCCATTTTGGGGTTCTAACACAATAATATGAGTTGGGAAAAACAAAAACATCTCTGAAACCCTCAAAACAAGGGTTTAGGAACAGTCTGCAAAAAAAGAGTTATAAATCTCCTAATCTTTGATGAAAATCCCTCCAACTTGGATCAAATTGAAGGTAAGACCACTCACTACACCATTCTAGTCATTTCCATCCATGACTATACAGTATGAGTAGGTACAAGATGAAAGAACAGTAGGAAAATAGAAAAGAAATAGGGAATTAGGACAGTCACAACTAAATGGTTGATAAAATGCTTCCAAAACAATGAAAACTACTCAAACTTGATTCAAATCAAAGGTAATATCATCCATTTCTTCCTTTTGGGCATTTGGTGCTTTGAAGATGCTATAGGGGCATGACCCAAGCTATGGAACAACAAAAGATAGTCAAAAAACAGAAAAACCTATAATATTATTTCATTTTTCCTTCACAATACTTTTTCCAACTTCAACTCCTTGTTCACTATCCTTTTTCCAATGCATATACCATATCTTTATACCCTTATCCCTCCATTACATAGATTCCCATTGTGGGAAGAGGCTAAAAATAGCCAAAACTGACAGCTTTTGCAAAAAAAAAGCTAATGACTAAAAATAGACTGTCACAATTTTAGTAAACTGTAGACCATACCTAAGAAATTGCCTAAACTAGGCCTCCACTACAACCTCATGACTATCAAAGGCTTCATTACAATATTTCAAAATCATTTAGTCTTCAAACAAACAAAATTTTAAATAGATGACATAAAAATGTCCTAGGTGCACTGCACCACCTAGAAGCTTCTATCTTTCCATATTTGATTTTTGAAGAGATGGAGATTGTTGTTATATTTTGACTATTTCCCAAGAGGTTAGTAAACAAGAGTGAAGTTAATGTTGTTTTCAGATTTTTATTAGTTTATGCACACATGGAAGGGCATTTAGTTAAGCTTCAGATTTATTTAACATTAAAATTTTGAGCTCATTTGTAGGAATGATTTTTTTGGAAAATAATATTACATAAATGTTGTATAATCATTCATTTCTACATCTCTTTAGATTCTACATATCTCTTTATTTAGGTTACATTTATTCACTTCTTCTCATACATTTATTTATCTTAAAAAAGTAATTCTCCACCATCTTACATTCCTGTACTTTATTTATTGTTTTTTATTAGGGTAAGCATGGATTTTGAAAGGGCAAGACATGACACAAACATCTTGATGAAAACACAAAGGGACACTAGATCCCTAATGGGCATGAAAAATCACAAAAGATCCCTAACGAGAAAAGCAAGAAAATCAAGGAGGTATGAATCCAAACCTCTTCAAAGAACTTTGAACTAGGACACAAGTCTAGCCTAAATGTGGAGCAATACTTTATTTATTGTTGTATGACTTACTAGGTACACATTATTTTTTCCAGAATAAAATAGAGTTTTCCTTCAACTCTATTTTAGAATGCAAACAAAATGCAAAACCCCAAGCTGTGGGGATCCCCATGGGGTGTAATGCCCCTCGCTTTTTTTGGCTTGTGATAGATGTTATTTTCATATTGCTATCTATCAGTTCTGGAACAGTTGATAGTCTTATATTGCATATTTACAATTTTGAGACATTTGGACTAGTATGTTTTGGTTTATGTTCTCCTTGATCTTGATGGACTATGTTTGATGGATATATTTAGACATGTGTTATGAGTTAGGATGACATTATGATTACTTCAGTTATGATTTGTTGGACATGTTTAGTAATGGAATATTAATTACATGTTTTATTAGATTCGTTGATATTTGATTTTAAATGATGTGATTATAATCTTGTTCAAGAGCAGGGACGGTGTAGCATTACTCGCTTCGAGTACCCTGCTATGCTGTGATTCTCTGACTCTCCAGGTGCAGGCATATATGTATTTGATCGTATACAACAAGTTATTTGGATGCAGGCTACAGGTACAAAACCTCGACTCCACTTGATATAGTAGGTTTGAGCTAGTTCTTTCACCAATGGATATTAGTGATGGGAGATAACACGAGGTCTAATCCACTAGGTCGGTCCTTGTCTTCTGCTGTGGTCTCGAGTCATGTTGGGACACTTGGTCTTTGCCTTGTTATGATTGGTTATCTTGTGTCGTGATGTTTAGTCAAGTCATGTTTTATAATGTTTAAATTATGCTCCTGTGTGGTTAGAAGATTCTTTAATGAACTAGTGGTTATTAATAATGCTCCTATTTTGTTTATTATATAATTATTGAATTAGCTTAAAACTCTGGATGACACCTTGGTTAAATTTTATAATAGATGGGAATTATAATCTGCTGTCCAAAAGTATTTATGTCATAAATTGGAGTTACGGGTATTTAGTGGTTATTTGGTAGAGAATATTTTGGGGATATGCAAAATTAATGTCGTGTGTTGTCAATTTCAAAATTGGAGGATTTGGGAATCTCTTGATATAGTAAATTTTTGAATCTCACGAGAGAGTGGGTTGTTGGGAAGAGAGGCATGTCTTCTACATTTATTCGAGGAGTTGAATCCTTGTTTTGAGAGAGTGGGTTGTTGGGAAGAGAGGCATGTCTTCTGCATTTATTCGAGGAGTTGAATCCTTGTTTTGAGGGGAGGACAGAGAAAATTGGAGGAGAAAGGGAGAATTGGACACAGGATTGGAAGGAAATTGGAAGAGGAATTGGAATCCAGGTATGTGACTTGGTTCTCTCTATAAAATTTTTGCAATGGTTGTAGCTTTTATTATTTTAAATTTAGTGCGGCATGTTCTGTGGATGAAACTTGCATGTGTCGGTAATTTTGAATCTGTATCTTTGAGGCTTGTTATGTCTTGCACCGGTTTGGTCAAATGTCACACCAGCCTTTGCAGATTTCTTCAGGATGCATTCCTCTAGATTAGCCCTTGCCTAAACTCCTTTGGAAATCATGTGTCATCACCTAAAATCTTGTATTGTGTTTTCAACCCTGAGGAAAGCTGACTCAATGTTAAATTTCTACAATCTCTTGTCCCTGTTGTTCTGACATTTACCTCATATTTGTATTTCTCTAGTAGGAGTGTAATACTCAGAAATTGGTGATTTGACCTCTACCTGCAACCTGTGAGTACTTGCAAATTAGCAAATTAGTTTCCCATTTTATACATATTACCTTATCTCTGATTTTCGTGGTGTCTATCTAAGTAGCCTTGACAACACTACCTCCACAAGAGTGTACCCTGCATTCAGGTCTAGGATACTCACATTATTAAACCAGTAGTAACATTCTGGTTAGGTTTTATAGCATATACTTATTTAAATTTGCATGACTGTCTATGTAAATATTTGCAATTGTTATATCTAATAAAGATTCCTTTTTAGCTTATCCCTGGAAGAGATCCACTTTCTGACCCAACCTATTGTGTTATAGTTTGATGAATCAGCCTTTATACATCAACATCTAGTTCATTGTCAATAGACTATGTATAAGAATTTCATAGAGCTTTTCTGAGTGCTCTATCTTTAGATTTAATTGCTGCAAGCAAACTCTATCTTCTTCCTTTGTAAGTGCTACCTTGAAAGCTTTTCTGAGTGCTCTATCTTTAGATTTAATTGTTGCAAGCAAACTCTATCTTCTTCCTTTGTAAGTGCTGCCTTGAAAGCTTTTCTAAGTGCTCTATCTTCAGATTTAATTGCTGCAAGCAAACTCTATCTTCTTCCTTTGTAAGTGCTGCCTTGAAAGCTTTTCTGAGTGCTCTATCTTCAGATTTAATTGCTGCAAGCAAACTCTATCTTCTTCCTTTGTAAGTGCTGCCTTGAAAGCTTTTCTGAGTGCTCTATCTTCAGATTTAATTGCTGAAAGCAAACTCTATCTTCTTCCTTTGCAAGTGCTGCCCTTGAAAGCTTTTCTGTAAATGTGTTTAAGACATTAATGTTGCATAAGCTTATGCTGCAGCCTTATAAAAGATTGTCCATTTTTCTAGGCATGCAAGAGAAGAAATAAGGTAATGATTTAATTAGTAGATAGTTCAATTATTTCATTAAAAAAAGTTTCTAATTATTCTATCTATAGAATTTTATTTTTAAAAATCATATTAAAAAAAAAACAAAGAAACTTATAAGTTCCTAATTACGAATGGATGAGGATAGAAACTTAGTTCCTATTTATGAACTCCCTTATTATGAATAGAAACTTAGTTAAGTATGGGCTGCATTATATGAAAACACATATATATTCTTATTCTTTTTAAATATATAGGATTATGTTGCTAAATACTTGTGTACTTTTAAATAAATGTAATTATACTTTTTTCTAAATTATGAACTTTATGATTTTTAGAGGGAATAAAATGTAATTTATAAATTGTATAATTTCCTTGGTAGTAGGAAATAGGAAATTTAGTTTAATTTATGTTATTTAATATTGAGTTTGGATGTAATGGCATTAAGAAGTGGATTTTTTTTTGGATTTGGAAGATGATATGGTATACTTGATTTATTAATAAAAAAATTATTATTATTATTAGTATTATTTATTTATTTTTATTTTTTTTGGAAGTGTTAATAGATTTTTGTTGATAGGAATAAGTTATGTTATTTGAGTTGTGTAGTGTCTTGTCATTAGGTTTTGCGAATTGGAAATTCTTGTGTAATTTAAATTTGTGTATTGTCATAATAGAGGCCTTTTGCAAGAAAATAAGGTTTGGGTTTTTCGAGGCTTAGTTGTGTATGTATAAATTCATGTAAAGGATGAAGTGTGATTTGTAATAATGTGGACTGAGTGCATTATGTCACTTGTTGAGGACCTTGAAATGAGGTTGTTTTATGACAATAATAAGACATGCGCATAGGATTATAATTTTAAGTGCTTGAATTAATTGTAGTTGGTTTACTGTGAATAAAGGATTATGCTCATCATAGGTAAATACCTTTAGTCATTTTATTAGAAATAGTAAGCATTAAATATTGGTTGCTAAGTAAAACTATTTAGGTCCATATTGTTGAAAAGTGTAATATGTTTATAAGTAGGAAATTATAGTTATTGATGTGTGTTTTGTACAATTGGTAGTTTTTAGAATTTAATACAGGAAAAAGTATTTACTTATAGATGTGAGTAAATGGCGAGTCTCTTTTCCTATCATCATCATTATCATATCTGTGTACTAGTAAGGAATCCTTGTGTTCGCCTTGGGTGGAGTTATGTCTTTATTTTGGTTAGTTGTGAAGTGGGAAATTAGGTAAGATGTCATGACCTCTTGGTGTCAAAATGAGGAATCAGTTTCCCTGTCAGATAATGGTTACTCTTCTTTGGTTTGTACCTGTCTCCAGAGGTGTGTTAGTTTGGGTTCTAATTCTTATAGTGGCATATCAATGCAATGGGGATTTATATTGCCAGGGCAAGTGAATGGCAAGAGTAATGGTTAGATGCCATGTTGTACCTTATCTTTGCTCATGGTGGTTTGTTGTTGTTTGGAGTTTGCTAAGGGAGTGGCTTCTATGGTGGGGCTGGTGCATAGTGAGAGGCCGCCTGGGTAACCCCATGGAAGTTATGAGCTGGTGGAAAACTTATAACTTTTAGGAGGGTTGGGGTAGTAAACATTTAACAAGTTAATCAAGATACCTCACCCATGCCTTGAGTGCTCTTGCAGGCTAAGGATGGGATGAGAAGGCCTGGTTGGCAAGGCCGACCTCCTTGTCTCCATCAGAGGACCTGTCGGTTCCGCATGTGTCACCCTATGGGGCCGGTGCCTAGAGAGGGGCTACCAAGGTAACCATAGATGGGGGCCGGCTTCTGGTGATAGATAGCCTGGGTAACCCATGCCAGGACCATGTGATGACACTCTCCTTATGTAACTCAGTTTTGTTCTCTTGATTTTGTTGTTATCTCTGGAGTATAGTCTTGGCTTCTTGATTGGTCTTGGTTGGATGTATGTGTTGTCTGGTGGAGTACTGTCGTACCTATGTAGTCTTGTTATCTTGTATGCATGTGAGGAGTCTGTATCTTACTGTTGTCTCATTATTGTAACTTCGACCTAGTGGATCCTCGTTGTGTATCTCCTAGCTCGGAGGGGTGGACCTCAGGGTTCCACATGGTTGGGAGGCAGAGCTATACATTGGTATTCTTGGAGATTCGGATCGAGCTTTGTGCAGACCTGTACCAGTTTAGTTTGCTTTCTATCTCCAGTAGTGTTGTATACCTTCTTATGTATTCTTTGTAAACCGACATGATTGGTCTTATAAGCTTGTAATCATGTAATCCTGTACTGAGACTCTGTAATTAAACTATCCTGATATAATAAAAGTTATTTGTATCTATTTTAGCAGTGTAATGGTTATTACTTTTGTGATTTTATTTTTTTATTAATGCAGTTATGTCGCCCTAGAGTTGTTAGAAGACTAATTTCATTTATGCTGTGTAATATGGTATGTTTGGTTACTGCTTTGCACTATCTTGCTTTCAAAAAAAAATTATTTCTATAATTTTTGCACTTTTAGTCTAGCACTCTAGGGTTGCATGACGGGGCATTACATGGGGCGCGACCCATATGGTGGCCACCTCCCCTTTGCCCACCAAAAATTAATATCCTTAAATTTTTTATTTTTATTTTAAAAATTTACTTTAAACAACCAAAAAAACTTATATATCTATCTCCTCCTATATTTGTAGTTGCGTAGACAATTTTTCCTTTGAGGTCTACTAGTAGACTATTCTTTTCTCTTTGTCTTGGTACTCTATAAAAATTCACATTTGCTTGGGCAGAAGAAATCTGGAATATGTTTCGATTCTTCTCCAAATAAACTTACATGCACTAAAGGAGACAAGAATAGAAAAACTCTACAAATGAGTGAATCTATAAAACAAACAAACATGCACTGTCAGTAAACTTTAAACAATTACCATTAGTTTTGGCTTAGGGTTTAAAACTCAAATGCAAGAAATCTATAAAAAAAAGAAATCAATCAACTAGAAACCTTCAAGTTTTTGAATGCATGTTATGGAAATTGAGATCCAAGGGTTTTGATAAAAAAAAAATTGGGTACTCTCCTGAAGTTGCAAACCCAACTTTTCTTCTTCCTGCACATAGAAAAAAAATGCAATGAGGAAATAAAATAAAGTTTTAAGGAAACAAAGAGTTCTATATGTTTCTATTTTTCTTTAGTAAGTTTTAGAAATTCCATTTTTCTAATGCATATTATGCTCCTAAATTATAGCTGATTTGACCTTATTTCTAGTAATGTGATAATCTGACCTTATTTCTTGTTAAATTAGAATTTTAAGCATTTATGATTTAATGAAGGTGGGGGAATAAATTAGAGGAATAAGTATTCAATTTTTAAATAAAGGAAAAGTATGTATAAATCTTTTTTATACACAATGAATTTTAGTTTTTGGGTAGTTTTGGAAAGGTGTATTAAGTAAATTGTCATTTCATGTCAATTAAATTTATTAGGTTTTATTTATTATATGGAAAAATATTAAGACATTAATTTATTTATTTCTTACCTTATACAATTTTGATCATGGTCAATTTTATCATGTCATTTAATTTGAAACATTTTTGGAGATACAGTTGGATTTGTGTAAATATTTTGGTTATTGGGGTCTATTATCTTTGTCACTTTCAAGCGAAGATATTTGTCCACCTCCATATAGAAAACATAAGGGAGAATTACTCAAGCAGCTTTATCCCTTCACAATGATGTACCTAATGGTGTTGATACCTTAGTAGGGTGTCTTCATTTTCTTTCAAGGTGTTACGATGAGGATTTCACCACTCGCATTTTTACTTTGCCTTATGTGGCATGCCCTCATTCGTTGCACGTGCAACCAATGAACATAATTCACCACTAAAAGTAGGGTTAACCATAGTTATAGTGTTGTACACACAAAATTAGTTGCATTGTGTTAATGCATGTTTGTACGTGTGTGTACGAGTGGGCATTACACTTATGTAATACAATGTAAAGGCTAGAATCATTTAAGATTAGAAGTATTTTATTATTCTTGCAATTGTTTCAATGCCATATTGTTAAATTGGCAAGAATCTATTTTGAATGGGTTTATTTCTTCGCAAGGTCATCAGGTGAATTCCATAGCTAAATTTAATAGGCCTTTTTGGATTATCTTAGAAGTCATGTCAAAATCAAAGTGTTGCATTTGGTTTGAAACTTGAGCATAAGAAAGTTTAAGATGTCTACATCAAACTTCAATTTAGTTTTAGGTTCATATTTTGCTTTCTTAAAATATTATTGTGACCTTGCGATTTGTGCCAAGAAATAAGTTTTTCTAGGTCAATGGTGCAGGAGCACCTACCTGACAGCTGGCCTTCATGAGGCAGTTAGTTGTTTTAGGTCTTGTTTATGTTTTCAAGAAGGTCTGATAAGACCAAATGCATGTAATAAGGTCATGCTGATCATGATAAGATCATGCTGACCATGCTTTTACTATTTTTAGGTAGTTTGTTAGAACAGCTGTCATGATGTATGTTCAGTTGGATCTCCCAGTCGCTTGGAGAGAGTTCCCAGCTGCTTGGAGTCGGGTCAGTAGTACTCGCAGGAAAATCTATTTAAAGCATGAGGATCGGTTGACTGTAGATCATGAATCGATCGGTAGTATAGTATTGCATTGAGCAGAGGAGTTAGAGTGTGCTGTGTGAGAAACAGTATATTGTATTGCATCTTTGAAATCAATAAAGATCCTGTTTTCATTTTTTGTCTGATCTCCTTTGTGTAATTGATTTGCTGGTTTGGGTGGTTTCATGGATTCACTGATCCATTCCACTGGTTGATTCGTCTGATCGGTGGAATGGTTATGTACAGTAGAGTAGATGTTAGTTTGTTTGTTTGCATGCAGGTGTGCAGGATCGCGGCTGAAAGGTGTTGAAGACCCTAGCATGGGCATGTGCTAGGTCGAGCTGATAAAGTGTGGAAGATCACCCTGGAAGTGGATCGAGTCATCCCAAGAGGTTCGGCGGATCAGAACAGCGAAAATCTGCTAAGGCTGAAAGTTTGTCAAAACCGCATCATCAGGATAATCTGGTGAACGTCCTGCAGTCGTTTTGAGCATCATCATCCGAGTAGGAGGATCGGCATGATGCAGTTGAGTGCATGAAGTGAATGTGCGTCGGGGTGATCATCATCAGGAGGGCCGAGGAGGAGCGTATCGGCTTAAGGAAGAAGATCGGGTTGATCGCGGGCCGAAAAAGCTAAGTTTGGCCAACATCAGGATATGACATCATCATCATCAGGATATACGTCATCAGGATATTTCGGAGCAGCAGGATATTGAGGAGCTACGGGTGACGTCATCGTCATCAGGATATACGTCATCAGGATACCGGGTGACGTCAGCATCAAAGGGACGGTGCGAGAAGTGAAGGTTGGTCATCATCAGGATAAATGGGAGGAACCGGATGTTCTTTATCCTGTTGATTATCATGATGTTGAATATCATGATGCTAAAGATAGTGAAGACGGAAGTTGTCGCTGAAGTGAACAGTGGACGTCAGGAGGATGTTCACGCTGGTCGAACATGATGATGCTGTCGATAATCGAATAAGGTGATGATGTTAGCAGGCGAAAGTGCGAAGGCTTGTCATCAGGAGGATATCGGTCGGCGCAGGAAATATGATGATACTGACAGTGTTAAGCAAAATATGATGATGATGGTGATGATGATGATGATGATGATGGGCTGCAGACGTCCATGCTGTATTGTAAGGTTATAGTGTGGGTGCCTCTGCATCATAGTGGTATCAGAGCTCAGCAAAACATCTGGGCTGTTGTGTGTTGATTCTGTCACCGAAAGGGCAGAGGTAGTGTTGATTGTGTGTTGTGTGTTGAGTGAGAGGTTGACAAAATGCCTCCGAAAGGTAGTGGTACTGCAAGGGAATTGCAGGAGATGAAGGAGAAACATGCCAGAGAGATGAGGAAGATGAAGGAGCTTGCTGAAGCACTTCAAGCCAGGCTTACAGCCCTGGAAAAGAACAAAAAGAGGGAAGTGGCATACAGTGAGTCTGAAGAAGATGAAGATACTGTAGAAGAGTATGAAGAGGTAGCTGAAGATCTGGATGCTGAAGACCAGAGATTGGCAAAACTGTTAAAGGCAGTACAGAGTGATAAACCTAAGGTAAAGGTTGATGTTTCCAAGTATACTAGAAGTTTGAATGAAGATGAGTTGTTGGATTGGATTGCTGCACTTGATAATCACTTTGAATGTGAAGATGTTGCTGAGGATCAGAAGGTAAAGATTGCAAAGACCAAGTTAGGAGGTCATGCTTTGGTTTGGTGGGATTATGTACAATCTGAGAGAAGGAAACAAGGGAAGTCAAAGATCACTTCATGGGATAAGATGGTAGCAAGGATCAAAGGTAAATTCTTGCCAAGGGATTATGAAATCCAGATGTTTAAGAAGCTGCAATTTTTAAAGCAGAAGGAAAGGGATGTGAAGGCCTATACTGAGGAGTTTTATAAGTTAAGTATGAGATCTGGTCATCATGAGAATGAGGTAGAAAAGGTGGCTAGGTACTTGGCTGGTTTGAGATTTAACATACAGGATGAGTTAGTTTTAGCTAACCCTAAGAATGTGGAGGATTGTTATCAAATGGAAATCAGGATTGAAGAAAAGATGAATAGAGGACATGATAAGTCCATGAGAGGAAGAGGAAACAATATGAGGGGAAGAGGATCAGCCCCTACACAAAAGCAAACCAATGAGGGTCAAGAAGACACTGGTAAAGGACAGGGACAGTCTGATTTCAGAGGTGGATGGAAAGGTAATAAAGGAAGATTTGGAGGTGGTAGAGGTTCTACTACATTTTCAGGAAAATGTTACACCTGTGGTGAGTTTGGTCATCCATCCTTCAAATGTCCAGAAAACAAAGGTTCATCATCCAGAAATGATAGAACTAGTGACAAGAGAGTACAACTTGTACAAGAAGAGACAGTAGAGCAAAGTGCACAGAGTTCAAACACTTATCAAAAGGATAAGGAGCCTGATAATTATGCATATCCAGAGAGTGGAGAGTCTCTGATGATGAGAAGAATAGTGACTACCATGAAGGTACCTGACAAAGAATCCCCACAACGAAGAGCTCTTTTCAAGACCATATGCAAGAGCAAAGGTAAAAAATGTAAGGTTGTCATTGATACTGGTTCAACAGACAACATGGTATCTCAGGAAATGGTGGATAAACTGAATTTGGAAAGGATTCCACATCCACACCCTTACAAGGCATCTTGGGTGAGTGATAGTCAATCACTTTTTGTCTCTGAACAGGCATATGTGGATTTTCAGATTGGAGCATATCAGGATAGAATTTTGTGTGATATTTTGCCCATGGAATGTTGTCACCTACTGTTGGGTAGACCATGGCAATTTGACAGAAGGGTACTATATGATGGGTACGCTAATACCTATACCATCAAGAAAGATGGGAAGACTATGAAGTTGATGCCATTGCAGGCAGATGCTGCAGCATAGGGGGCAGCCAAAATCATTTTAATGGGAAAGGAGTATGTGCAGATGCCTATAGGAGCAGGCATAAAAGCAGTTGAGGATACTATAGAGAAAGAAGTTGTTCAGGATAACAGATTGAAGAAAGTTTTAGTTTTGACTGACAGAGGTCAGCAGCAGGTGCAGAAACAGGTTTGCAAACAGCAATCAGTTGAGAGGAATGACAAGGATGTTGTCATAGTTGGGACTATTGCTTGTCCTATACAGGTTGACAGGAAGATAGGGTTGAACATTGCAGAAGTTCAAGAGGCAGTTCAGACAGAGGTTCTGGTCAGACAACCTGACAAACCCAAGGTATGTGAGAGAAAGGCCTACATTGACAGGCATGAGGATTTACTTGCCAGAAAGCAAGTTACAGTGCAGAAGACTTGGAGCAGCCAAGAGCCAGCAGAGGACAAAGCTGGAACAGATCAGCATATTGCTAAGGCAAAGTGTAAAGGTGGAGGACTTCCACATACTAAACTCATGGGACATGAGTTCTTTTCTGTTGGGGAGTATGGTGCAGGAGCACCTACCTGACAGCTAGCCTTCATGAGGCAGTTAGTTGTTTTAGGTCTTGTTTATGTTTTCAAGAAGGTCTGATAAGACCAAATGCATGTAATAAGGTCATGCTGATCATGATAAGATCATGCTGACCATGCTTTTACTATTTTTAGGTAGTTTGTTAGAACAGCTGTCATGATGTATGTTCGGTTGGATCTCCCAGTCGCTTGGAGAGAGTTCCTAGCCGCTTGGAGTCGGGTCAGTAGTACTCACAGGAAAATCTATTTAAAGCATGAGGATCAGTTGACTGTAGATCATGAATCGATCGGTAGTATAGTATTGCATTGAGTAGAGGAGTTAGAGTGTGCTGTGTGAGAAATAGTATATTGTATTGCATCTTTGAAATCAATAAAGATCCTGTTTTCATTTTTTGTCTGATCTCCTTTGTGTAATCGATTTGCTGGTTTGGGTGGTTTCATGGATTCACTGATCCATTCCACCGGTTGATTCGTCTGATCGGTGGAATGGTTATGTACAGTAGGGTAGATGTTAGTTTGTTTGTTTGCATGCAGGTGTGCAGGATCGCGGCTGAAAGGTGTTGAAGACCCTAGCATGGGCATGTGCTAGGTCGAGCTGATAAAGTGTGGAAGATCACCCTGGAAGTGGATCGAGTCATCCCAGGAGGTTCGGCGGATCAGAACAGCGAAAATCCGCTAAGGCTGAAAGTTTGTCAAAACTGCATCATCAGGATAATCTGGTGAACGTCCTGCAGTCGTTTTGAGCATCATCATCCGAGTAGGAGGAGATCGACATGATGCAGTTGAGTGCATGAAGTGAATGTGCGTCGGGGTGATCATCATTAGGAGGGCCGAGGAGGAGCGTATCGGCTTAAGGAAGAAGATCGGGTTGATCGCGGGCCGAAAAAGCTAAGTTTGGCCAACATCAGGATATGACATCATCATCATCAGGATATACGTCATCAGGATATTTCGGAGCAGCAGGATATTGAGGAGCTGCGGGTGACGTCATCGTCATCAGGATATACGTCATCAGGATACCGGGTGACGTCAGCATCAAAGGGACGGTGCGAGAAGTGAAGGTTGGTCATCATCAGGATAAATGGGAGGAACCGGATGTTCTTTATCCTGTTGATTATCATGATGTTGAATATCATGATGCTGAAGATAGTGAAGACGGAAGTTGTCGCTGAAGTGAATAGTGGACGTCAGGAGGATGTTCGCGCTGGTCGAACATGATGATGCTGTCGATAATCGAATAAGGTGATGCTGTTGGCAGGCGAAAGTGCGAAGGCTTGTCATTAGGAGGATATCGGTCGGCGCAGGAAATATGATGATACTGATAGTGTTAAGCAAAATATGATGATGATGGTGATGATGATGATGATGATGATGGGCTGCAGACGTCCATGCTGTATTGTAAGGTTATAGTGTGGATGCCTCTGCATCAGTCAAGATAGGTTTTGTAAAAGGAATATTTTATAATTTAAAGAAATGTTATCTTTGATGTAATTTCTTTTTCCCTACCTTTCATGGGAAAAAATTATTTGTGTTTGCCCTACAATTGCACACTTTTTTCTAGAGAGGCTTCCATTATTTGGTCATATATGTCATTCTAATGAATTTTTGGATATTGACTTGCTATAAATCTAATTCAAAGAACTATGTATTAGTGGTGACTCATTCAACAAATTTTTTTTCTACTTCTCTGTAATTTTTCACAGTAGTTCCATAATTTCTTTTTCAAAATTTCAACAATTGAACTTTTGAATGTGGAGGTGTTTGGTAGTGAAATTTTCTTGAATCTACGTATTATATTCAGAAATATGTAATGATGTACTTTATTCTAACTTATTGTAATTCATGTGCTTTATTTTTTGTTTTTCTTTTAATTTTTTTGCCATTCTCATTCTAAGGAATTATGGGTTTGTAACAATGAATTATATGTTGAAAAGGGGTTAGAAACTTGATAGTTTGAAGGGGAAATTTTACTAGGACCACTTTTTATGTTTTTGGTAATTTTGCATTAATTTGTAATTAGTATAAAACAAAAAACTTAGTAATTTTTTTATATTTTCTCTACTTTCCAAATTTAATCATGTCAAACTATAGAATTACTCTTCTGAGTCCACACAACTTGTGGAAAGATTTTATGGTAGAGCAAATTAGAAGTAGACGTTTGTACCATGTGTTAACAAGAAAAGAGATAAAACCACCTAATCAAATCGAAAGGATGAAATGCTTCAACCAATGTAATGAAGCCCTTGGCCTCATAAGCCTCACAATTTCCCCAAATCTTAAATTTCACATTATGACTTAGATTCTCTTTTGATGCTTGGGAGAATTTTTTGAGTTTGGTCGAAAAGATAGATGCCATGTGGAGATACAAGTTGGAGAATGTTCTCATAAGTTTAAATCCTCAAGAATTTACCACCATTGAGAACTTCGTATTGTAGTTCAAGCTAATCAGACTTCATATTTTTTCTAATCAATTGACATGTGAGCAAGAGAAGCTCATACTAATTGGTACACTTCCTCCTTATAATTTTAAAATACGTGCATTTGAATTAAACAATTCAAATATATTAAAATAGATGAAGATGTTGGAAATAGTCTGGACAACTGAGAGGGGGGGTGAATCAGTTGTCCCTAAATTTTAACCTTTTATGAACCTTTTAAATCTTCTTTATAATCAGATTAATGATGAAGACATTTAACCATAAATCAACACATGAGCAGAAACAACATGAACACATAACACCAAAAATTTGACGTGGAAAACCTGGTTAAGGGAAAAACCACAGTGGGGGTTAACCCACAAAAATGCGTACCCTATTAAAAGTACTTAAGAAAATAGAAGGCACATGCTTTCGAGTGCACTGCCCAGAGCTCACTGCTCAAGAAGAGGCTCACTGCCTATAAGAAATTATGATTTACACAGAGATAATGAATTGAGAAATAGCATCTACATTCATGTCTAAATCAATCCCTTTGAAAGCTCAAAAACTTCTGCTCTTATATTGAAATTCTTCTTCACTGACTCTTCACTCTATACTCCCTTCGCTCCTCTTCTTCTCTGCTCTACTTTTGATCCTTTCTTTAGATTTAATTCATTGTATGCAAGGATGCTTTTCAACAACTCTTCAACAAGTATTTATATGCTTCATCAACCTTGGAATGATCAAAAAGGTCGGCTAAACTTGACGCAGATCATCACACTGTCGGCCAAACACAACTAAGACCTGAATCTTCTTCTACAACCACACAACACTTCATAAAAATGCTCTTAGATCATCTACAACATGCTAGGATCATCTGGTCGGCCAAGACTGGGAAGAACATCAACCTCAAGATGAAATATTCAATCAACAAGCTCAAACTTCAATGCAAACCTTCAACATATTAGCCACACAGTCTAGAGACCTTCACAAGCACATTGAAATCACCAATAAAATTTACTCTAAACCAAATTACCAAAATAATTTGTATCTTCCTCTGGAACCTCAAGAACACTATCTGCCATGACTGTCAAACTAGAAAGATAGCTTGTAGACCTTCAAACCATGAACCACTGGAGTTGATGATACACACTGACTTCCCAAACATACATTTAGATCCGCAGACCATAGTATTTCACTGCAGAGCAATCTGGACCAATTTATTGTCACACTGTCTCTTCTAAATACTGTAAAATCTAGTTCTACTTAGATGGCCATAACTTCTTCAAATCTTCATGCAAACTTCTCAATTCTTAATTGGAGCAACCTCTGACAATCCTCTACACAACCATATGGTTCACATGCATTGATTGTCATTAATTTTCTCAATATCCTCAATAATTCAGTCTTCTATACAGATAGAAAAATAGGATATAGTTGAACCAATGGTAACAAGGATATGTTGACATCAATGACAACACCACTTAGGCACATGTTTGCAACAATCTCCCCCTTTGTCATTGATGGCAACATATGATGTGAAAAACTGAATTCAACCATCAAGACAAGAACTTTCCCTCCTTTCTCTTCTCACTTCTACAACTGCTCCCCCTTACATCAGAAACTAGTTTTTCACATGACTTCTCTCCCCATTTGACATCAATGGCAAAGGGCACATATTTGCTATCTTTTCTCTTTTTTCTTCAGACTAATCCCAAAATTTGCATACTGACTACTCCCCCTTTGAGTAGTACCTCCTTAACATCAATCTGGATCACAAGATATGAATGTGAATTCCACCAGACTGATGCACCTTAGTGCACTTAGTTCTGATCAGGAGGGGTAATAACCCCTAACTTTTCTCTGAGATACTCAAAAGTATCTTTGGGAAGAGGCTTAATGAAGATATCTGCAATCTGATCTTTGGAAGACACAAACTCCAACTTGACTTCATTCTCATTAACTTTCTCTCTCAAGAAGTGAAACTTGATAGATATATGCTTTTTCTTTGAGTGCAATACCAAATTCTTGGAAATGCTTATAGCACTTGAATTATCACAGAAAATTGTGACTGGCTCCTCAAACACAATTTTGATGTCCTTCAACATTTGCTTCATCCATAGAACTTGAGAACAATTATTTGTTTCTGCTATATACTCTACCTCTACAATGGACAGAGAAATTACCTCTTGTTTTTTGCTAATCCAAGAGACCAATCTTCTTCCCAAGAAGAATGCACCACCACTAGTACTTTTTTTTTCATCCACATCTCCTACCTAATCAACATCTATATATGCATGAAGAGTGAAATCATTATCCTTTGGATACCACAGTCCATAATCAATTGTCCCCTTGAGATATCTAAAAATTCTTTTGATTGCCACAGCATGGGATTCTTTTGGATCAGCTTGAAATTTGGCAACAAGTCTAACTGCATTCATGATGTCAGGTCTAGTCCGAGTTAGATAGAACAATCCTCTAATAATTGATCTATACCTTTTATAATTTTCCTTTGGGGAGTCATCATCTTTGCTTAACTTGCATCTGGTTACCATTGGAGTACCTACTAGCTTTGAATCTTCCATTCCAAACTTCTTCAACAATTCTTTCACATACTTGGACTGAGATATGAAGATACCTTTATCTGACTGAATAATTTATAGACCTAGGAAGAAGTTCATCTCACGAAACATTAACATCTCAAACTCACTTTTCATCTGATCAGTAAATGCTTTGCACATACATTCATTTCCACCAAAAATGATATCATCAACAAAGACCTCAACAATTAGAATGTCCTCATGATTTATCTTGAAGTACAAATTACTATCAGCAGTACCTTTGCTAAATCCTAGCTTAAGCAAATGCTTATCCAATCTGGCATACCAGGCTCTTGGAGCTTGCTTGAGTCCATACAAGGCTTTTCTTAGTCTACAGACCATATATCCCTGATCAGACAACTAAAATCCTTCTGATTGTTCAATGTAGACTTCTTCTTCCAAATCTCCATCTAGAAATGTTGATTTGACATCCATCTGATAAACTTTAAAATCTTTGAAAGTAGCAAAAGCAAGAAATAATCTAACTACCTCTATCCTTGCCACTGGAGCAAAAGTTTCTTCAAAATCAATTCCTTCCACTTGAGAATAACCTTTACATACCAACCTTTCCTTGTTTCTTACAACCTCACCATCTTCATTTAGTTTATTCCGGAAGATCCATTTGGTTCCAATCACATTTTTGTCCTCAGGTCTAGGAACAAGATCCCAAGTGTGATTCTTTTCAATTTGCATCAGCTCTTCTTCCATTGCTTTAACCCAATTTTCATCATTGCAAGCTTCACTTGTTGATTTAGGTTCAATCTTTGAAACCAAATGAATCTTTTCTTGATCATCAGCAACTCTTCTCCTAGTTTGAACACCTCTATTTTTATCTCCTATGATTTGATCTTCAGGATGATTCATTCTTACATACTTGGGGGTTTTGGGAATTGTTTGAACTTTTGTTTCTTGAGCTTGTTCCTCATCTTTTGCAATAATCTCGAGTTACTGGATCAATCTGGATCTGAGTCTAAATTTGATCTTGCCTTCCTTGACTTTGACTTTCATCTTGATCATCTAAATCATATCTACAATACTTGGAATGACCTACTTTGCTTTCATCAACTTTAACATTAGCACTTTCAACAATCTTTTTCAGCGTCTTGTTGAAGCACTAGTAAGCCTTACTTTGAGTAGAGTATCCCAAGAATATTCCTTCATCACTTCTTGCATCAAACTTGCCTAAATCCTCATCTCTTTTGATATAGCATTTATTACCAAAAACTCTGAAATATCTCACAGTAGGAGGATGACCAAGCCATAGTTCATAAGGAGTTTTACCAGAATTTCCTTTGATTTGCACCTAGTTAAGAGTGTAGACAGCAGTACCCATAACTTCCCTCCAATAAACTTACGGAACATTTGTTTCCATCATCATGGTCCTGGCAGCTTCTTGAATGATCTAGTTCTTCCTTTCCACAACACCATTTTGCTAAGTCCTAGGAGCAGATAATTGTCTTTTTATTCCATGCTTTTCACAAAAAACATCAAACTCACCGAAAGTGAATTCTCCACCTCTGTCAGATCTCAGACATTTCAATTTCCCACCAATCTCATTTTCAACCATCATCTTGAACACCTTAAGCTTATCAAGAGCTTCTGATTTTTCTTTTAGGAAAGTTACCCACATCATTCGAGAGTAATCATCAGTCAGTGACATGAAATATCTATCTCCTTGCACACTCCTGATTCTAGTAGGACCATAGAGATCAGTATGTATCAGTTCCAATCTCCCACTTGAACCTTGTTCCTTACTTTTGAATGAAATTTTGTTCTGTTTACCCAATTGATGTTCTTTACATATACTATCAGGTTTCACAAGTCTTGGAAGATCTCTTATAGCTTGAGTGGAACTTATTTTAACAATGTTATCAAAATTCACATGACACATCCTCCTATGCCATAACCAACTTTGATCTGTTTGAGCAATCAAACAACTTTTTCCTGAACTACTTAAGTGAAAGATGTTACCTTTAGTTTGAGTACCAGATGCAATTTCAGTTCTGGAGCTTTCCAAGATTCTACATTTTCGATCCTTGAAACGAAGATCATAACCCTTGTCAACAAACTATCCAACACTGAGAAGATTATGCTTCAGTCCTTCCACATACAAAACATTATTGGTCCTGTTCTTACCATCAAAAGAGATGGATCCTCTGCCACAGATTCTACCAGCTGAGTTATCTCCAAACTTCACAAGTCCTCCTTCATAATTTTCAAAAGTCACAAACTTACTCTTATCACTAGTCATATGATGAGAACATCCACTATCAATCACCCATTCATCCTTTTCAACAACCTAAGAAGCTAAGGCACTTTCCACATTTGCACAACTAGCATATTCAGTAGACATTGGATCTTCTTCTTTAATAGCAATGAACATCCAATCACCTTCTCCATGATCAGATTTGTCATCTGTGACCCCTTCTTCTCTAGCTTCTTGGACATAATAACAATTCTTCTAACCCTTGTACTTGTTAGGGTTTGGTTTTGAAAACCTCTCCAGACACCTTGAGGCAAAATGACCAATCTTATTACAAGCAAATGAGAGCTTCAAGTCTATAGTTTCAATTTCACTATCTTCAAGATCCTTCCTTGTCTTCACAAATCTATTTGATCTTGCAGAGGAGCTTTCACCCAGATCATATCTTTGCTTCCCATACACACTAGCCTTGAATATAGATTCAAACTTAGGAAGAGAATCACCAAACTCACTCATTTCAAATGTTGAAAGCTGGCCAACTAACTGATCCCTTGTGACTATTGTTACTGTCTTGATTTCTTCAATGGCTACAGCCTTGTGCTTGTAAGCTGCAAGTAAGGATCTAAGCACCTTGGCAACAATTTCTGATTCATCTAATACTCTACTTGCATTTCTGATACCGGTCACAAGTTCATTTACTTTTTGCATGTAGGAAGTAATTTTTTCATCTTCACTCATTACCAATCTTTCATATTTACCCTTCAGGCTTTGTAGCTTGACACATTTAACATATTTCTCACCTTCATACAGATTTTCCAATTTACTCCAGATTTCATGAGTAGTTTACAAATATAGGACATTTGCCAATTCAGTATCAGACAAGGCACTCAATAATGCTTCTTTGGATTGAGTGTTGCGTTCAACATCTTTGAGTTCATCTATATTTGAAGGTCCATTCTTTAGAATCTTATAGACATTCTTGGTTATTGTCTAAAATCCATCACCCATACATTTTAGATGACATTGCATTCATACCTTCCAAAGGGAGTAATTTGTTCCATCAAATCTCAGACTTTCCTTCTTGTAGATTGACATCTTGGATCTCCTCAAGTGGCCAGGCTTCTTTTAGAGGAACTTGGCTCTGATACCAATTGTTGGAAATAGTCCAAACAACTGAGAGGGGGGTGAATCAGTTGTCCCTAAATTTTAACCTTTTCTGAACCTTTTAAATCTTCTTTATAATCACATTAATGATGAAGACATTTAAGCATAAATCAACACATGAGTAGAAACAACATGAACACATAACACTAGAATTTTGACGTGGAAAACCTAGTTAAGGGAAAAACCACGGTGGGGATTAACGCACAAAAATGCGTACCCTAATTAAAAGTACTTAAGAAAATAGAAGGCACATGCCTTCAGGTGCACTACCCAGAGCTCACTGCTCAAGAAGAGGCTCACTGCCCATAAGAAATTATGATTTACACAGAGACAGAAATAACATCTACATTCATGCCTGAATCAATCCCTTTGAAGGCTCAAAAAATTTTGCTCTTATATTAAAATTCTTCTTCACTGACTCTTCACTCTATACTCCCTTCGCTCCTCTTCTTCTCTACTCTATTTTTTATCCTTTCTTCAGATTTAATTCATTGTATGAGAGGATGCTTTTCAACAACTCTTCAACAAGTATTTATATGCTTCATCAACCTTGGAATGATCAACAAGGTTGGCTAAACTTGACGTAGATCATCACACTGTTGGCCAAACACAACTGAGACTTGAATCTTTTTCTACAACCATGCCACGCTTCATAAAAATGTTCTTAGATCATCCGCAACATGCTAGGATCATCCGGTCGGCCAAGACTGGGAAGAACATCAACCTCAAGAAGAAATCTTCAATCAACAAGCTCATACTTCAATGCGGACCTTCAACATAGTAGACACATGATCTAGAGACCTCCACAAGCACATTGAAATCACCAATAACATTTACTCTAAACCAAATTACTAGAATCATTTGTATCTTCCTCTGGAACCTCAAGAACACTATCTGCCATGATTGTCAAACTAGAAAGATAGCTTGCAGACCTCCAAACCATGAACCACTGGAGTTGATGATACACACTGACTTCCCAAACATGCCTTTAGATCCGCAGACCATAGTATTTCACTGCGGAGCAATCTAGACCAACTTACTGTCACACTGTCTCTTCTGAATACTGTAAAATCTGGTTCTACTTAGATGGCCATAACTTCTTCAAATTTTCATGCGGACTTCTCAATTCTTAACTGGAGCAACCTCTGACAATCCTCTACACAACCATATGGTCTGTATGCATTGATTGTCATTAATTTTCTTAATATCCTCAACAATCCGGTCTTCTATACAGACAACAAAATAAGATACAGTTGACACCAATGACAACAAGGATATGTTGACATCAATGACAACACCACTTAGGCACATATTTGCAACAGAAGACACCATCAAAAGAGTTAAAGGGACCCAAGAATGGTCAATCAAAAGACAATGAGTCAAATTTCCCTTTCTTGTAGAAGTCAAAGAAAAAAGAAACTAATACATTCACCTAATACAAATGCCAAGGCCATACACACTCCACCTACTATAAGAAGATGGAAAAAATAGAAATTACATTGTAGAAGAACAATCTCAGGTGGGACAAAGACCCTATTATTCATATGACAAGAAATTAACTTTATTTGTTAGTTTTGGATCTAATTATGGATTTGTACTTTACTACAACTTAGATTTATACTAGACATGATTGGATTATTGAATTGAGCCACACATTATATAGCCAAGTTAAAATCTCACTTCTTTATTCTTAGTCATTATCACACTTAAAAAATATTTGTCAATGATTATTATTATTTGGATATTTTGGGGAGTAGGAAATATTGAGGTAGATAAGAGATAGTTTCAAAAGGTTTTCTATGAACCTTCAAGGTCATAGAACATTTTATCTATTTATCAAATAACACATACAAGAGTTAGCAAAACCATTGAGTTTTTACCAAATGGAGTTGTAATTCAATATTTGAAAGACCAATAAGTCACTACCACTAGAAAGGTTTGTGATTTGTCTTCATTGTACAAATACGACAACTTTTGGCCTTCATCATCTTTGTTGGTCACTTTTGACTAGCATTGCATTTCCACTTTTGATTGTCAATAAATTTCATCAATTCTTGTCTTCATTTGAGGATGATAACACTTTGGATAATGATTCTAGACGATACTTTGATATTACTCTATTAGTTAAGCCACCAACTCATATATCTTTAACTACTAATAGGACACCACTTCATTGATCCTTCATTACTCAAGCCACTATGGCCATCTACTAAGACCATTAGTGATACATCAAAGTAAACATCAAACATTTCCTTATTGGAAATAATTTGAAATATGTTGAATGTTGCTAAAGGAAAGCTGATCGATTCATAAGAGTTCTAAAACTTTAAAGTTTATTGTAGCACAACACTTCTATAATAACCCTTCAACTAGCCTTGCTATAGATTTTTTTCTATCAACCCTTAGTGAGGTATGGTTTTTGCATATTGATCTTAGTTGAGGTTGAATAAAGTAGATCTTGAGGTGGGATAAACTTACACCTAATTCTTATTTCCTCCCCCCACTATCCTAAGTCAAACTTAAGGAAATATATCATTACAATTGGTAAAGGTATATCGTTTCAGACCATTTGCCACTCAATATGGTTCTTGAAAGCAACCCTACCCTCATCATAGGTGAGTATCTCTACTAAGATTGACCATGTAATAGATCAAGACTCCCACTAAAGAGTGGTTACTATGATGAATTTGGATTAACTACCAAAGGTTTTACTACAAAGATCTAGCAAAACTTACTAATGAAATATCACTAATTAGCATTAACCAAAACACTTCAGTTGTAGATAATGATATAGTTGGATTAAATTTTTATAGATCTAGTAGCTTAAGTTAGATTATTTAATTATGTGTAATTAATTTGTAATAACAAATAATTCATAATAAAAAGAAAAATGCAAATGCTCCCGCCAATTCTTGGAACCCTACTTCTATAATCAATGATGTTTTCCCACCGCTGCCTATAGCCTCTAGTGGAGGCATGGATGTTGTTGGTGATGATGCTTGTGTTTTAACAACAATGCCCCTTGATTTGATCTTTGGTACCCATGTACCTACTCCATCCAGTGTTTCAGGGATTGCTTCTTCCTTTAAGGTAGTTTCTATTGTTGTGGGCTCTCTTGCTACTTGTTTTAATGGACATGATGAGTTTGTGACTGTGTTTTTTCCTAAGACAAATGTGCATGAAGTTGTGATTTATCTCATTCATGGTTCCTTGGATGCTAGTGATGTGAAGGTGTTGAATGGAAGTTCTTCCTTTTTGGTTGGCAAGAATGGGTTGGGTTGTGGCTCCCCTTTGTCCTATGCAACCACTGCTAGGTCAGGGTTTCCTTCTTGCCCTCCTTTGCATGGCAAAGTTTGACCCCTTCCTTATTCAAAATCCTCCCCTGTCATGGTTTGTGGTCAAGATGTGATTGACAATGAAAATATGTATACTCATCATGCCTTGATATGTAGATTTAACATCTTGTGCCATTCTCTTCCTAACTTGCATCAATGGGTTTTGGAGTTTTGAAAGCCTTTTCTTGAGGGTAGAATTGAGTTATATCCTTATGTTAGGGGTTTTTTTATCATGACCATTGATTCTTCAAATGACATGGAGTTGGTGTTGGAAGGAAGGTTATGAATGTGGGGCAAGCATTCCCTCTCACTCAAGCCATGGTTTCCCTCTTTCAACCCTCTTATATAGACTCAATATTAGGCCAGTTTGGGTCAAATTGCCTAATCTCCTTCTCCACTTCTAGGAAGACTCCTATTTTAAGGCTATTGGTAATACTATTGGTTGTTTTCTAAAGGTTGATTCAACTACCGCTAACAAAAACCACACTACCTATATGTCTCTATTCTAGTGGACATCGACATCTCAAAATCTCTTCTAGGGGATATTATCTCAATAGTGGAGGATAGGCCTTGGACTCAGCTGCTTGATTATGAGGGTCTCCCATTCCATTGTAGAAGATGATTCACTATTGGACACCTTGCTTCTAATTATCCCCATTCTCATCTCAAGAATGTGAGTGCAGCTACATGGTGACGGAATGCCCTTCTTGAACACTTGACCATTGGTGAATTTGATGTTTCCAACTCTTAGAATGGCAGGTCTTTGATGAGTGCTAGGTAGCACCCATGAAATACACCTTTTTACCCCTCTTATTCCTCCTTATTCTATTGTCTTGATGACTGCACCAAAATAGATTAACAAGATTGTTGATTATGATTAATGAGAGATGAATTACTTAAAATCATGATTCCTGATTGAGGGACTAATGTGCACTAAATTAATGGATATATGCAGAAATTATCTGTTTTTAAATCTACAGATGCAGATGTTTGGGAAAAGACAATTTTGGTCATCTCCAGAGGTGGTCCTAATAATCTTTGGAGCTAACATATGGATACCGCACCAGTCTCCAATATTTTCTAATATGATTGGAGAGATTTTGAGACAAAAGGGGAGAATCATCTCCAAAGCTAGACTGAAGTCAAAGGCATATCTTTAGAGTTGAATAGAAGGTCATAAAGCATATCTCTAGAGCTGTAGACAGAAACAAACCTCCAAAGCCAACTCAACACAGATGCAAATTTCTAGTGCCGCTTCTAGTCAACACTTCCAGTAGTAATTGGGGTGCTCTAGATATTACTCAATTAGCACCTGAGTAATCGAGTGAAGACCATAGTTAACTATTGGGAGTTTTATCTCTCTTTTTGATTTTGCATGAATTCTTGACAAACCGATTTAAATACCTATATTTTAGGGCCTCGCTACCCAGTTGTATTTGAAACTAAGACTCAGATTTAGTGAGACTATTGTTCCACTAAATCTATTTTTATTTGCATGAATGTTTACTTTGTAGTTAAACAATTAGTAGAATAAGAGATTGGTATTATCTCATAGATGAGCTAGTAGTTAGGGTAAGTGATATCT
Organism: Cunninghamia lanceolata; assembly: GCA_027924645.1. Lineage (NCBI taxonomy): Eukaryota > Viridiplantae > Streptophyta > Pinopsida > Cupressales > Cupressaceae > Cunninghamia > Cunninghamia lanceolata. The sequence goes on along the minus strand of BSBN01001074.1, from coordinate 2,565,244 downwards.
CATTACTGGATTAGATATAAACTTACAAAGGTAGCAAAAAAAAGATATACAGTGAATGATTTCTAATTTTTGTAATCTCATTTTGATATAGACATTTTTCTAAATACAAAAGCTGATGGAATTGGACTGAAAGAGAATTGTGATATTATCTTGTGCTGATTCATTTCTTTAGTCTTCAACCCTAAGGGTGTGAAGCAAGGGCCCACTCCCACCACCAAGGTGGAAGGCTAGTATTGTTTGTTTTCTTATTCTGTTTTCAGATTCTATTTTAGGAAATAATTACTATTTTCTCATAGATAAATGTATGTTTCAATTGCATGGATTAGTATAGATCTATATTAGCAATTCATTGTTTCATCTTTGTTTTCACTATTCCTAGAATTCATTTTCATAGCAAAGAGATCAGTAGCAGTAGTTTTCTTCAATTAGTAGAGATCATTAGAATTAGTTAAATGAATTGCCAACTATAGGATTCCTAATTACAGACAGCCAAGGACGCAACCATAGATTTGACACTTGAAATATGATTAAATGTTGAGGTACAATGACCCTTGTCAATCTTCTCCTTGCATTCCCCTAATGGTGGGTCATGATGAGGCCCTGGTGGATCCTCTTAAGGTGGTTCCCCCTAGGGATAGCGCGGCTCTAGCAATTTCCTCAAATCCTAGTGAGACTTCTTCTTTAGACATAGTTTTGATAACTCCTTTGTCAAATCCCATTTCCCCCATGGCATGTTGTGATGGGATCATTGCTCCTAAACTATCTATGGATTATGTGTGGCATCCGACATCTTCATTTAGACATTCTCCCTAATCGTGCAAGGTGACTATAGTTGGGTGGTGGTAGAGGATATCCCTCTCCTTTCTCTTTGATTTGAGGATTTAGATAATGGTGTGTCTTGGATAGTTTTTCAAAGAAGAGAGGTCTTCCAAAATATGTATCAGAATCCTATACCCAATTTAGGGTGTGTGGATTGCAAGGATGGGGTATGTACGGCATCCAACATCTTCAGTTAGACATTCTCCCTCATCAAGCAAGGTGACTCTAGTTGAGGTGGTGGTAGAGGATATCCACTCCTTTCTCTTCGATTTAAGGATTTAGATAATGGTGTGCCTTGAATAATTTTTTAAAGAAGAGAGGTCTTCCAAAATATGTATCAGAATCCCTACCCGGTTTAGGGTGTGTGGATGGCAAGGATGGGGTCTAGCATTGTGTAGGATGTTGACACTTTAGTTTTGTGGGATTTGTTGGGTTGTTATGTTGCAACAACTTGGTTGTAGATGTGCTATTGTTCAGCTTATGATAGTCATTGCCTTGTCTATGTAAAAGGTTTCAGGTCCTTTCAAAACCTACTTTACCCCTTAATCAAAAACAAATCATTCATAATATCCATGCCATGTAGTACAACTAAAAGTTAGTCATAGTTAGATCCCTAGTTCACTACCTAATTGAACTTGATGTTAAATTAGACAACTAAGTTCACTAGACTAATCGTGTGAATTAACTCTCAATCAAATTTAATTAACATTTAGTTAGGATTTCATCATGCTTGGCCTATAAAAAGGTAATCATGTAATACAATGTTAAGGCCAAAATCATTTAATATTAGAAGTGTTTTATTATTCTTGCAACTTATAGTGTAATACTATCAAATTGGAAAAGCCTATTTTGGATGAGTTTTATGTGTGCACAAGGTTTTTGGATGAATTTCATCACTGAACTCAACAAGGTCAAAGGAAAACAAGAGATGAGTCCTCATCTAAAAGTTTGACAATTTTAGAATTTCTTTGGTGCATACTATAGAAACCATCTCAAACACTTCTTTAAATTTTTCTCCTTGTTGAAAGGATACAACCTATTAGATATACCTTAGATTCAAACAGAAAAATCAAGGAACTAATCCTCCTCTAAGGGTTTGACAATTTTAAAAGTGGCTTTGGTGGATAGTACAGAGGCTAACTTAGAATCTTCCTTAGATTTCTCTCCTTGTTGTGGATTTGTAGTTTAATGGCTTTCAACATTCACTTTGTAGTAACTTGTCTAAGAGGAGTACTAATTTGAGTGGATGGAAAATTATGATTAAAAAGGACCCAAAGCAATCCAAGGCTAAAGCTAAAGCTACAATTCATCTAAACAATATTCCAAATCCACAATATAATCTGTTGATACAAACTAGTGTTCTTTAATAAAATATAGATAACTAAAGCTAAGAATTAAAATGACAATGCAAACTAAGAAACTTGATGCAACAGAGATAATCTGCCTAAGAAAAAAATGAGATAATATGCTTAAGAAAAAAATCTTACTCTATGTGATATAAAGCAAGCCTCAAATGATTAAGACACAAGAATGCAAGCTAGGTGCCACACAAGTACAATGATTGACTAGGACAAGACCAAAACATAATAAGGACAAATGAGAAATGGTAATGCAAGGTCAAAAAGAAATAGATGCATACAAGTAATATGAAGTTGTGATTTAAGTGCAATGTATCTTCACTAGGACAAGATACAAACTTACCCAAATAACCAAGAAAACCATGGTAAATAATTGAAACTATGCAAAATTAGCACAAACAAAAAATTGCAAAAGTTATGAAAATGTTGCTAAGAATGTGAAATGACAAAAAGCAAGAAAGTAGATTAAAATATTCCTAAAACATGCAATATATGACCTAATATGCATAAGAAATATAAAATGTGATGTTGAAGACAAGAAAACCACAAACGCAAAATATTGAAAATGTTACAAAAATTGCAAAATTAAGAAAACTATGAAAAGTTGTCAAATTTGCTAAACTACAAAAATTGCAAATGTTAAAAATTGTCAAAACAACAAACACAAGGCTGAAATAAAATGGGTAAGAACAAAAGTAATTAAAGGTAAAACTATGAATTGTACAAAACAACAATAATAAATGAGAGGAGAAAAATCTTTATAGAAATGGGGTGTGATGTGTGTTTGTCATAGAAGAGAGAGAATGCCAATGATCCAAACTCATCAAAATCCCTAAGTAAAAGATTCAAAGCTAAAGCTTCAATGGCATGAAAAGAAAAAAAACTACATTGTAGATCACAAGAAACAATGTCCAATAATTACTAACAATTTACTTGACCCCTCATGCACTAAGGAAAGAAGTGAGTTTGTTGGGCGAATTCAAAAAGGTTCATGGGGTGAAATTGAATTCACACTTATGTAAAAAGAAAACTACATCGTAGACCGCAAGAGATAACATATGAATTATTACTAATGTTTTCTTGACCCCTCATAGATTAGGGAAAGAAGTGAGCTTAATGGATGAATTCAAAAAGGTGTGGGGTGAAACAAAATTTTAAAGGCATCCATAACCCTCTATTTACCCATCCTAAACCTACATTTTTCTTTTGTATAAATAGTCACTAAATAAGCAATTCATAGGGCAAAATCACCAAAATCACAAACATATCTACTAATCAATTTTGTAACTACCTAGGTGGTTACAAAACCACCCAACACTTATGTTTGTGTTACTAGCAATTGTGAAACCCCCTAATAGTTATGTTTGTGTTGCATCATGGCAATTGTCATCCAAACTTGGGGTTTTACTACCCTCTAAAAGAGAAATGGTTAAGACTTTACAAGAATCCACAAGGACTAAAGGCACTAATGCATAAACAAAAGACATAAATAATGATTAAGTCGATGCAAGTAAAGTGTTGCAATTACTATCTGAATGCACTAGTAAAATGGAGGCCAATAGGTCGTCAACAAACAAAAATGTGAAACCATTAAAACCAAAAATTTCAAGTGTATGCTATTTTCTCTACTTCTAGTTAGATTTTGAAGGGAAGCAATTAAACCAAAGCATGTGCTCAAGTTTCCTTGTTCCTTACTAGAATTTGTTTGGGAATTTTTGGTGTAGAAAACAAGATGTTATTTCCATCTTTCACCATAGTCTCGTCACTTTTTTATCGTAACATTCTAAACATTATTTATATTATTTCCATCCATAGCAAAGCTGTGCATTGTTAATAATCATACAACTAATAAATTGACGAAGATTAGCCATCTACATCCATCACTATAATGTAAACAACTTTTAGATAACCTAATTTAACTCTTCAATACAGTGTGCAATGCTCATCTACTAAAATGTAGTTGATTACATGCCCTCCAAAGGGTAGAAAACTCACTTTTCCCCTAGTTGGCATTAAAGAAGATTCAAATTATGGATTTCCCTTTTTGTAATTTTTTAAAAATTGGCTTTAAAGAAGATTATAGGTTACACTATTATATTTCTTAAATTTTATGTATTTAGACAACCAATTTTCTTATCACCTTTACCTCAAATCCTTGCCTATAGTTTGACAAAATATCAAAATGAAAACATTTATTTCATCTATAATTTATACATGAGATTGAATTAGCAACACTATACCGTTTCTCTCATATACCAGCAGATAATTGGTAATTTTTGAAATGGAAAGCTTCACAAAAGACATACAACATTCAGAGGAGATTCACACAATACCCCTATCATCTCCATAAACCTAACTTGCATTCAATGTAGAATGTGTAACACATAACACCAATTACACACTGCATGCTAGATAATATGGTAGGAAATAAAGCAAAAGAACAACCCCATCATAAAAGATAAATGAGGAAACATTATATAAAACATGTACATTTCCCATTGCATTAGAAAGCATATAGTTAGTTGCAAGAAAATAAAGCAAGATGGTATCTTGGCTCACAAACAACAACAGTGAATCAACCTATAATATGACATCTCATATCCTAGATTCTCGAGGCACTTCTGACCAACATAACTCTATAACTCAATCCCATTTGACCTTGGGTCCAAAACTTATCCAAATCAAGGTGCTTAAACATAAATGTTGCTTAATAGGGTGCTTAAACTTACCAATACTTTATTGATTGATCGCAAGACTACAACGTTGTTGAAAAGTAATATAGGTTTAACAATGGAATTGTACAATAGTGCATTTTGGATATATTATGAAATTTCCATGTTGTAGAAGACCAAAGGAAAATTAATATGATATTGACTAAAAGAAAGTGTAGTCTATGCAAAATCACGCATGCCACAACATAAAAATTATGGTCAATTAAGCCAGATAAGCATGCACAAATTTTGATAGCCACAAACCTCAAAAAAAACCCAAGAAAGCATCTTTTGCTTATGCACTCAATCAATTGTCAAATAAATGTTACAAGATCTTTTATATAATGAAACATATTGTCCAAATAAACCACCAACATCAATTGAAAGAGATTGCATAAAGAAAATGTTTTCATGATAATTCTTGAAATAAAAAAATCCAACATCATCAACAAGAGGCATGGCAGCCTCATATAATGCTTTGAAACAAAGACGTGTATTAGATAAAATTTCTATAAGCTTTATGGTATTCAATCATTTCTCTGGATCTCCCAACAGACAAAACAACTACCAAGAAATCAATTTTGAAAATAAATATTTCATCTAAAAAAAATTTAATATGGTTTTACCCTACACCTTTAATAAACGTGTAATATATAATGGACAGAACAAACTTCAATGGCAAAATACTATCCAACAATTAGAGTGCCACTTTTTGTATATGTAGAAGTTAAAACCCTTCCAGCATAATTTGCAAGAAAGAAATTTTTGGATAGTTTTGTAATTGTTTCAGGCATTTCAATCCCAAAAGAAGAATCTCCAAGCAGTGGATTTTGTTTTTCTTGCAAGATCAAGTATTTAGTGGTTCAAACATTAGCTTGGTTGATCCTCGATATTTATATCATATATTCAATGAAGCCAACTGCCCATGTTGACCACAAGGAAAATACTATTTGATGCAATAAAACCAAGCTTCATTAACCTGCATTATGAAATCAAAATGGACATCAGCATTAAAGTCTCCAACAAAATCAGAAATATTGAACTGCACCTGAATTGCCTTTCTATGTTCCCTCCTATTTCAAAAAGGAATGTATTTCTCAAATACATAGCTTTTTGAGAAAGGACTACTACAGAAATTTCAGTCATATTAAACAAAGGGCCCAATACTGAACCTCCATATTAATTACTCACTAGTAGCTAGATTAAATATTAAACTAGATGCTATCGAGCTAGTCAAATTCAGTACAAATCCTGAAAGTAAAGACCAGGTCCATCATATTAATTTTTTTTCAAATATAACTTAATAATTTTACTAGAATTGATAGTCCATCGAATCCTTTTGAAATTTTACTAGAATTGAAAGTCCATTGAATCCTTTTGACATACAAGGCCCTGGAATTCGTCCTTTAAGACCAAACCACAAGATGACAAATTACCACAAACATACCCATGCTAGTTAAACTAAAAAATAGTGCAATTAGAAAATCCTAATGTTATTTTTGGCATCTCAGTTACACTTGATATACATAACAAAAACTGAATAGTCTGTCATGATTAATATTTCTTTCATAGCACCCCAAAAAGACTAGGGAGAAAGTTTCACCTTGCATAGTCTAATTAGATGCTGAACTAAATGATTAATTTCAACAAAAGTATATAATACGTGAGAAAGAAATGAAATTAAGAACCCTGAACTTCAATAACATGCTCAAGACAAAATGCTTAAAAATCTTGTTATTCATTTATCAAAACTAACACAAGATATTGTCTATCATGCACTAAGGCTGGTTTAAGATCTTCATCACTTTTCAGTATCTTTGAAGTATAACCGCTACTAGAAAGATGGGAAAAGCCTAAAGATGATGATTTATTTTGGATGTGAGGATAAGTCTAGATATGTATAAGGCATGGAGATAGATAATCCTTTAGTACTTAAGTGTAAGGATCCTCAAGTTGTTCTTTTGGTGTGTGCATCTAAACAAAATAGTGTTGTGCTCAAATCTCTAAGCTTTGATGCTTTCCTTTTGAGTACCCATTGCCTTCTGGGTAGATGGGCATTTTCTATCTTTTGTACATATCATGTGTTATAAAACTGTTAAAAGAAACACAATATGTGTTTCTTCAACCAAGACAACTAAAACCGAGAACATGTTTTACAATGTGAACTGGCTTAAATAGAAATTTAATAAAAAACATAAAGTGAATATATAACTTCATTCTATCTACCACCATGAAAGGCTTGGAATGCCACATCCTACTCATAATGTATGGAAAGGCAAATCGATGAGTTCATTTAACATTGATCCTATTACTAAGGTCAGAAAGACCTAGTATCAAGATAGATTAAAACAATTCTATCCCCAGATAGAATCACTAAAATAGATTCACAAGAAAACATCATGTTCAATCACAAAATAACAACATTGCTTTTGTTGCTTGTGATGATAGCATGCGGAACTATCTTTTGGAAGTTTCAGCTTTTAAGCAAGACAAAAATATTTCTTCTAAGTTTCTAACAAGTGATGTTTCCAAATTAGCCAGCGTTCGATTACTAACAATGTATACTTTTTAAAGTAATAAAAGACAAATTTTGGGTGCATCAAAAGGGAAAAAAGACAAAATGTGAAAAAGAGCAGGCAGTCAGTGACAAAGCAATATTATTAAGAATGCAAGAAATGAATCAAGGGCAGAGTACTCTTACAACATTATACAGGGGAAGAAGAAGGTTTTCTACGGGGGCATGGATCCCCCTCCGCATCCCTAGGATGAACAAGGCTGGCAAACTGTGAAGAGTAGGAGGCAGTAGAGGGGAGTTAGGGCAGAGGCAATAGCAAGAGTAACAGCTCAAGCTAGGGTGGCAAGAATGCGGGCTATCCCAATAACCTCAATAACCCTAGTATTTGTAACTGGAGCAAACCGCGCCACTCTAGGCCAAGAAAGAAGCCAAAGTGCTCGACAACCCCCTGCTGTCTCCTATCCTTCCTATCCAAGACAAGGATATGCGGAGGGCTTTTCAAAACCGGCCCCTAGGCTCATTCATGCAAAGGAAAATTCCCATACAGGCAGCATATCAAATTTTAGGGCACCCCACCACTGGAAAATCTCTAAAAACCCTAAATTCGGCAACTCAGCTCCTAACACTCTTTGGAAGGGCTTAGACCAGGCAACACTCCGTGAACAGGAAAACCCTAGAACCCCTAGGTTGAGACCAAAAATAAGTTCAATATATCATCAAAAATTTGAGGCCATGGAAAAGAAAGTATCAATCGATATCAAAAATATCTACACAGATGGTCTGGGGATGCATTGTAAAACCCACAGTTTTTATATTCGATGGTGTGGGATAGGGCAGCCTGTGAAGGAAATTGCAGAATGGGTCCAAACCCTCTACAAAGGCCAGGTAAGTATCACTATCACTTCTGAAGAATTTATATTCATTGTCTGCAAGAGTGCAAACCTAAAAAAATAAATTTTAAACAACAGAAGCTTGTTCTACAAAGGGCATAATTTTGAGTACTTAGACTAGATACCTAATTTTGACCCTAGTAAACTGAAACTTAAAGTAGCTAGGTGGGTCAAGCTACCGAATCTCTCAGTCGAGCTCATCCATAGTAAAATCTTGAGGGAGATAGGGAATCACCTGGGAGAGTTCATGGGAATGGAGAAGGATTTCTTATCTTACTCAAATGTTTTCCTATTAGTTAAATTGGATATTAGCACCAAAGACCTTGAACCTCTCAAAATTAATACTAACCTAGCCAATTACTGCATCAAACCAGCTCTCCATCATGGACCTATTCTTAGAAACACTAACAACAGAATTCCAAAAATGCTAGCTAAGGTGCGCCCCATTTCCCAGCCTGGGGGTGTTAACATCAGATTTAATGATAATAAAGGTGGATTTATTGTGGACTATCAGAGGATTAGCTCTTCTTCCCTTAACGAGCACCTCAGTGGTAACAAGAAACTGTTTGGGCAAAATCAGAACCCGGGTATGGTAATAGCCTAGCCCAAGAGAAGGCCTAAATCTTCCCAAAATAACAAAGAAAACACCCTGAATCACAGTAATGAGGTTACTACATAGAACATGAATCCCAGTTAGGTCAGCATGGGGAAAAAAAAAATCACAGCGGTTAAGCCCCCAAATCAGAATTATGAACCACAAATAGGCAAAGAGAGGATGGAACTGGAGGAGGGGGAAGTTCCTTCAGAAGCTGCCAGAGACAATATCCCTACAGCAGTAGAAGGAAGTATAAACCTAGAGGTTTTAGAAACCCCAGAATGGGTTCCAAACACTTTTGAAATAGAAGAGAAATATAAAGACTCTGAGAATCAAAAGAAATCCACAGACAAGCTCAACCATTCGGTTATAGAATAAATCTGCAATGAGATCTTTGATAAGGCATTAGATGAAGTGGTAATTGAGGAAGTTAACAAAGAGAAGGAAAAACTCATCACCAAGATTATAGAACTTGAAGAAGAAGAGGAAAGGCACGATAGAAAGAAAGAGGACCCAAAAAATTAGGGAGATAGAGAAGTGGATGAAGCAGATCTGAGGTTGGGAATTGCCATAACCGATTTCAACAGGGATACCCTAGACTATACCAAAAGTAATAAGAAAAGGGGTAGGAAATCACTATTGGAGCTAAGAGAGAAGATAGGTGAAGCTACTGATCAAACTAAGATCACCACACTATTCTATGCAAGGAAGGGGAAGTGCCTTCCCCTGGCGCCATGAGAGTCCACACCTCGAATGTTAGGGGTCTCAATGCCCCTAACAAATAGCATATCATAAAACGCTATATAACCAACACAAAACTAGATATACTAATGATCCAAGAAACTAAACTAAATAAAGAAGAGATTGACAATCTAAACAAGAAGTTAGGAATATGGGAGCTAGTTGGAGTTCCAGCTGAGGGTGCTTCGGGAGGCATAGGGGTAATTTGGGACCTGAGAGTGGTTTCATTTACAGTATTAAGCTGCAAGAAGAACTGGTTGGTGGGGTTTGTCAAAAGCATCAGAAGCAACCTTCACTTTATTCTCCTCAACATTTATGGTCCTCCTCAGAACCAGGATAAGAGAGCAGTTTGGACAGAAATAGAACAATTCTGGGAACATTACAAGATCAAGTATGTATTCTAGGGGGAGACTTCAATGCAATATTGGATCCTAAAGAAAAACTGGGAGGTCATGTTAGGTTATCTACAGCAGTGAAAGACTTTAAAGATTGGGTTCAGAAAAATAATTTATTGGAAATTAAAACTGCACAGGAAGGTTTTACATGGAACAACAGAAGAGAAGGCTTTAGCAATATTGTAGAAAAACTTGATAGATTCTTGTTAAGAGGTAATTAGGCCCAATTCCCTTATATTTTGATGGTAGAGATCTTACCATACTTTGGCTCTGATCACTACCCAGTGCAGCTGAGTATCTCAAAAGATTGCCAACCCAAATGTTGCCCCTTTAAATTTGAACAAATGTGGATCAAAGATAACAACCTTATTACCCTAATTGAGCAGTGGTGGAAAGAAACTAGAATATCTGGATCTAAACTTTTTTGTCTAGTATCCAAACTGAAAACTATTAAATGTAAGCTTCTAAGTTGGAATAAAACTAACTTTGGTAATATCTTTGAGTCCAAAACTAAGCTAGAAGAAGAACTAGAAAACCTAAATAGAATCGTGATTACTAGAGGAATGGACACTGAAACGTTTTCAAAAGAAAAATAGCTAAAAATTGAATATGAAGATATCCTAGCCAAAGAGGAAATCTTTTGGCATCAAAAGTCAAGAGAAACTTGGCTGGAAGAGGGAGACAAGAACACTAAGTTCTTTCATAACAACACCAAAGCACACAGAAATGTAAATAGAATCCTCAAAATTAAAAATGCGAATAATGACTGGATCGAAGATCCTCAACAAATTGCACATGAAACAGTTAGGTACTTTGAAAATATTCTTAATAATCAGGAGGGATCAAATTGCATGTACCAACAAGTCATTCTAGAAGATATCCCAAGGATTATTTCAGAGGATCAAAAGAAAGCTCTTAATGGTAAATTCACCAAAACTGAGGTAGAGCTGGTAATCTCTCAAATGCATCCAGATAAAGCTCCTGGTCCCAATGGCTTCCCAGCCTTCTTCTTCCAGAAATGCTGGCACTTCATAGGAGATGAAGTAGTTGAAGCACTAGAAGGGGTAAGAAATTCAGGAAGTATTCTCAAAGAGGTAAATAATACTTTCCTTACACTTATTCCAAAAAAAGAGAAGCTAGAAAGTCTAAGGGATCTACGGCCTATATCTCTGTGTAATACTATTTATAAAATCCTCACTAAAACCCTAGCTAATAGGATTCATCCAGTGCTTCCAGACATCATTAGTGATGAACAAACAGGGTTTGTTCCGGGTAGATCTATATTTGATGGAGTTATTACAACCTAAGAAGCCATTCATACCATATAGCAAAACAAAAAAACCTAGCATGTTAATTAAACTAGATATAAGTAAAGCTTATGATAAGGTAGATTGGTGTTTCCTATGCAAAACCCTAGAGGCTTTTGGTTTTAATAAACAATGGATAAACCTCATTTATGCATGTATTTCTAATCCCAAGATTTCAGTCTGAATCAATGGAACCCTGGAAGGTTTTTTTAGCATTTCAAGAGGATTGAGACAAGGGAAAATGATTGAGACAAGGGGACCCTATTTCCCCTTTTCTCTTTATTATAATGGCAGATGTATTAGGGAGAATGATCACCAAGGCTAGGGAAGGAGGAAAGATCTAAGGAATCAAAATCACTTCTGGTGTTGATCCTACAACATATCAATAGTTTGTAGATGACACTATGCTCTTCGGTAAGGGGTGCATACAAGAAGCTAGGGCGTTCAAAGATATCTTGGACTCTTATTGTAAGGCCTCTGGACAAGAGGTAAACACTGATAAATCAGCAATTTATTTTGTCAACACGGATCTTGAAACTGAAAAAGAAATATCCAGAATCCTATCTTTTAAAAAAGGGGAAATGCCTTGTAAATATCTAGGTATACTGTTGGGTAAAAGCAATAAGACCAATGATCTTTGGGACCATATTACTTCCAGGATCAGGAATAGAGCAGAATCTTAGAAAGGCAAATGGCTCTCCTCAGCATGTAAAGTGACAATGTTAAAATTGATTCTCTCAACTATCCTAATTTACCAATTATCATGTATGAATCTTCCAGTAGGAAAATGGGAAGAAATCAACAAAATTCTAAGAACTTTCCTATGGCAAGGTTCAAAGGATAAAAAGAAAATGACACTTGTGGCTTGGGACACGCTTTGTAGACCAAAAGAGGAAGGAGGCCTGGGTTTAAAAAACTTCAGAGAACAGAGTAAGGATTTAGGCACTAAACTTGTATGGAAAATATATCAGCAACCCGATTCAAAGTGGCTTAAAATTCTTAGAAACAAATATCTTAGAAGGGAGGAACTGGCATTCCGTTTTAGAATGGCTAACCCTCCTAAAGGATCTCGCCTCTGGAATTTTATGATGGACTGTAGAAATCTCATAATGGACAAACTGACTTGGAGTTTAGGAGATGGGAACCAAGCACTTTTTTGGGATGACTCTTGGGGTGGGTATGAGGCGATAAGCAACTTGTATAATTTAGAGAATGCCAAAAGGATGCTAGAATCCCACTAGGGGAAATTTCTAAAAGATTATATAGATTTTCCCAATCATGAGGAGAATAGGGGTGGAAATGGAAACCCCTGGATAATATGAACATTCCGAATAATGAGAAAGAGAAACTTATTGATATCCTTAACAAAAGGAGGGTATCTCTCAAAGGAGACTTAGATAGATTAGTTTGGGATGGGGCTAAATTAGGAAATTATAAAACCAAGATTGTTTACAAAACTTTAATCAGACAGTAACTAAGACCAAATGAGAGTTACCACTGAGACTGTGTTGGGATAAGAACTGTCTCCCAAAGGCTGGGTTGTTTTCCTAGATGGCCTTGCAGAAAAAAATCCTAACGGGGGATAGGTTTACCAAGATGGGTTATGAGGGGCCTAGCAGATGTCCCCTTTGTGAAGAGGATCAAGAAATAGTAGACCATATTCTCCTCAACTGTCAATTTTCTAATAAATGTTGGAATTGGCTAAGTAATAAGATGGGCTGGATTACTGCCATGCCTAATAACATTTTGAACCTTTTTCAATGCTGGCCTGAGACTCGCAAACAAAGCATCTACCATATGCTATGGACAATTTCCCCTTCAATCATGGTTTGGGAGCTGTGGAAAGAAAGAAATAGAAGAATCTTTAAAGATAGGAAAATGAATTTTGGTTAGCTAATCATTAAAATTGAGGCCGTTATAATAGAAATAGTCAATAGTAGGATTCTAAATAACTCCAAAAAAGAATCCACAAGACGCACTGGGATGAAAAGATGCGGGGGAGATGGGCAGGACTAAAACTTCCCTCCTTTGTGGGACTAGGCAACCACAACTCCACCAACAAGAGAAAGGAATGTAAGTGGCAACCTTCTAAAGAAGGGTGGTTTAAGCTAAATTTTGACGGGGCATCTAGGGGTAACCCAGGAGTCGCAGGAATAGGTTGTGTAATCCACGATTCTGAATCTATAGAAATGGTAACCTTAGCCAAACCCATAGGAGAAACAACAAATAATACAACAGAATTAACTGCCCTGATTGAAGGTCTGAGAATCTGCAAAGACATAAAATTGAAAAATTAGAGGTCAAAGGAGACTCCACGATCATCATTAATGGCTTACAGAAAGGGAACATGCCTAATTGGAGACTGAATTCCCTGCTGGCTAATGCCCTCGACATCATTGCTTCTTTAAGGAGGTGCACATTCAATCACACTTACAGAGAGGGTAATAGCAAAGTAGACTCTCTTGCCAACAAAGGGGTGGATGGTCTCTACCTATCTACTAGAGCAAATACCAGTGAAGTATTATTAGAATCAATCTGAAACTTTGGAGGAAAGTTATTTTGAGGCCAATCAGTTCATCACTTGGTCTAATAACATTCCACAAAGGGTGAGCAAACTCTGAGCATCTTCAGATTTTCTACCCTTTAAAGAACAAGGGAGTATAATAGAGCAATTAAGATTTTCCTGCATCCTCCTTTTGTATATCGCATACAGATCTTTTGTATATCAGATACATTTTCTTTTGTATACAAGAGTGGGCCTGACTAGTTTTATGAAATGAATTGAAATCACCTTCGAATCCACATCTGTATCACCTTCTTGTATATCGAATGCATATGTTTTATATATAATAGAAAACTCCAGCTAAAATTCACATTATTTAATATGTCATTCAAATCTAGGTTTGTATAAACTTGTATAACCATTGGAGATTGGGCCCACATAGGTATCTTTGGTGTTCCGTGCATTTGTATATACATTTCCTTTGTTTCTCATATGCATTTGTCTTTGCATCTTGTATACATATACCGCAATATACAATCTTGGACTTCAAATAAAGTTCTCAGAATTTCTCAATCTAGGTCCAGACTTGTATGTATCCATTTGTACCACCTTGTTATATCACATGCATACACCTTGTATAAACATTGCCTTTGTTTCTCATATGCATGTGTCTTTGTATCTTGTATAGATACATCATATTATACAAGCACAGACTTCAAATAAAGTTCTTAGAATTTAAACTTTCTATCTGGGTCTAGACTTGTATGTATCCATTTGTATCTCCTTTTATATCACATGCATACACTTTTATTCAATCACGAACTTCATTGGATTTGTGAAATGAATTGGAATTTTCTTGGGATCCTCCATTGTATGTATCTTGTTGGATTTCCTTTTTTCATATCATTTACAATCTTCTCCAATATACATACGTGGCCCCCACCCGTTATTTATATCTCCAATGATGTCAGGTTTTGTATAATATTCTCTTGTATATTTTCTTTGTATATTGTCGCGACATGCATATAGCTTTGTATATCGTCTTTTATGTTTCCCTTTGCCAAACATACAAACTCAAAATACACACAAAGCTTCTTATACAAACCCTCGCATTATACATGTACATCGGCTTGTATATTGAAATATACAAAGCATCTTGTATATCGGCTTGTATATTGAAATATACAAAGCATCTTGTATATCAGCTTGTATATCAAAGATATACATTGTTATTTATACAAGCATCTTATGTTATTTCGGCTTGTATATCGAAGATATACATTGATTATTTATACAAGCTTCTTATGTTATATCGGCTTGTATATTGAAAATATACATTGTTATTTATACAAGCATCTTGTATATCGGCATGTATATCGAAGATATACATTGTTATGGTATACATTTCAATATACAAAGCATCTTGTATACCGGTGTGTATATCAAAGATATACATTGTTATTTTTACAAGCCCGATATGCAAATGGTGGAGCCCACATTGTTATTTTTACAAACCCAATATATCGGCCTGTATATTGAAATATACAAAGCATCTTGTATATCGGCTTGTAGATCAAAGATATACATTGTTATTTATACAAGCTTCTTATGTTATATCAGCTTGTATATCGAAGATATACATTGTTATTTATACAAGCCCAATATGCATTGTATGTATATTAAAATGTATAACCTGAAACATACTTGCAATGCTCATAACAAACAACAATAAAACCTCATTTCATTAACTTTTCGGTTCCGTGACATGCATATAGCTATGTAGATCATCTTGTATGTTTCCCTTGGCCAAACATACAAACTCAAAATACATACAAAGCATCTTATACAAACCCTCTCTTTATACATGTATATCAGCTTGTATATTGAAATATATAAAGCATCTTGTATATTGGCTTGTATATTGAAATATACAAAGCTTCTTGTATATTGGCTTGTATATCGAAGATATACATTGTTATTTTTACATGCATCTTATGTTATATGTATATCGGCTTGTATATCAAAGATATACATTGTTTTTATACAAGCTTCCTGTATATCGGCTGGTATATCGAAGATCTACATTGTTATGTTATACTTTTCAATATACAAAACATCTTGTATATCAGCTTGTCTATCAAAGATGTACATTTATGTTATACATTTCAATATACAAAGCATCTTGGTATATCCATGATGTATATAAAGTACAATGCATCTTCCAATTTACTTTAAGTCATGATGCATCATTTTAACCAAATTTCAACCTTTCTTGAGTTCCACATTGTATGTATATTGAACTGTATAAAACATTCATACAATACACAAAACATACAACAACTAAACCTCATTTCATAATCTTTTCGGTTCCACTGAATGCTCAGTGAGAGTTCTACCGACTTCACCTTCAGCATGACTTTCCTCTTCACTGTGTGATTTATATTCTTCCCCGATCTCTCAAGTGTCATCAATATGGCTATCGGTGAGAGTCTCATCGATGAATGTGACCATCATTGTCATCAGGGTAATCTATGTCATCGGGATAACATATTTAGGGTTACCCGATCGTAGTTGTCTCCCCAATATCCTTTTATATCCTGGATTGGAAAGACTTCCATAACATGTCACCGATATTGTCGTGAGAATTGCTTTGGTCAGACTTGTAAGCCTTGTTCCAATTCACTTGTTCTCGTCGATGGTTCTTATTCTTCACAATTATCGGTGTAAGTTACACCGAAGCACTTTTCTTCAATCGGTGAGACATTAGAGTCTCAGAGAGTCTTTAATCTTTCTTTCCGATGCTTGTCTCCTGCCAATGACTACTAGTCTCCTCCATTCTACTGGATGATCGGTGAGAATCTTATTGAAATTTCTTATCGGTATGATCTGCATCGTCAGGAGAGTATTCGTCAATAGTCTTTAGTTATACCGATCAGCGTGACTGGTAGCTTTCTCTCCGACGATAGGTCATCGGTATCATTTTCTCCATCGGTGACTTTTGAAATCTTCTCCTTGACCCTTATTCTCATGCCGATAGCCTTTTTAACAAGTTTCCCATGGATCGGTATAACTAACATGAGGTCTTGCCGATGTAAGAAATTGAGGCCCTTTACATTATTTGTGATAAAAGTCATAGGATTTTATGGGATATATCAGTTGTTTTATTTTGATTTTGGGTGAATTATTTTTAATCTGGTCAGGTATGGATGAGCAAGAATACAAGAAAATTTTTAATTTTCCTGTCCCAACACTTTAATGAAAACTTGAATCACTACTAGCATGTGAGAAGGCAGGAAATTAGACTGGCAATAATGAGGTTTCGAGTCGAAGCTTTGGCTGCCATTCCATCTCATTTGAGAGATTTTACAAATTTGATAGGTAATAACGTTTTGCTTTGATGGGTTAAAGTTTAGATGGTTCACCAACATTATCAATGACTTGATCAATCACTTATGCCCGCATTTAGGTATATATATTTGTATTTTTACAAGTATATATATTTAGATGCTGGCATATATAGGGGATCAATCAACTAGTATGGGATTTAATTTAACTTCGAAGCAAGGGTGTTTGAATATTTATGATAAGATTGGCAAGAGCAAGTATTTTAATTTTTCCTCTTAGGCAAAGGATTTAGAGAACTAACAGGTGTCTACAGGAAGAGAAGTTTATGTATATCCTTGTTTTGTTTAGCTAACATGTGAAAAGAGTTGGAAGTTTTCCTTGTGGTTTTAGGTAAGATAAGTAATCTGGGAGGAGCTAAACAGAAGAAGCCCCTCACTTGATAATAGACAGTTGATCTATTACTTTATGTCATCAAGATCATCCCAGGAGCTGGAGAACCAATAAGCCATACAACAAGAGAATATCAAAAGAAAGGCCCTGGTATAGGGCAACGTTTGTACTTGTACCCATAAATTGTATAAGAAAGGATGAGTCCTTGTTGAGCTTGACCTCGTATAAGATCTATAAAGAAACAATATGTACTAGACTGCAAAAGTCCTAGGCTAGACTGGAGGTTTTCTTTGTTCTGTCTTTCCTACCGATGCCCACACTGAATAGAGCTATATTTTATTGTATTTTATTACTGACTTTATATATTAGTGGCCTCGACCTTTTACCAATAAAAAAACATGTATACTTTAAAAAATTAAACTATTATAAAAGTCTTCAACATATTTATTGTAGACAAATAGCATCCATGCATCTATGCTTCAAAAATAGCCTTTTGACTTGTATCTGCTTGATGTAAGTCTTTTAATATATAGCAGACAAAACTATTTTCATTGGGGTATGAATAACTTCTCCCAAAAATTAATTGCAGAAAAAGTAGAAAATGGTGTTCAATATCAGAACCCTTTTACCTAGTAGACTATGTGTCATATGATGCTAATCCAACATTAGTTTGGTATCGGTACGATGGCTTGGATGGCCAACTTGAATTCCACTTTGTGGTGAAATTCCCTCATACAATTATGTATCTATGCACTAAAATTTGTACAGATATTCATCTTACAATACAATTCACAATTTTATCATTTTCTTGCATTTCTTTTCATTTATATTAGCATTCTCTGTCAATCCATAATAGAATAAACTAAATATTTAAATATATAAAGAATTAGGCCTCAAATATAAATAAACATAAACAAAATGCACATCCAAATTCAAATTTTCAAATATTGAAGAATAATATGTTCATATTTTGAATGTACAACATAAATGCCAAAATATGATGCAAGCAATACATACTAGTAAGCTATCACACAAAAATGGCACAAACTGCTTTGTCCAACCATTTCACATAATGTTGTCTGATTTAATATATTACATTAGTAATTTTTAGATACTATAATTCAGACTCAATACATAATACTGTGTATGAGGAAAAATGGATTAAATTTAAACTAATAAAACCAAAACCAATCACATAAAGTGAACCAATCTAAGTAAAAGCCATTTTCATCAAATCAAAGAAAAATGAAAGTTCTTACCAAAATCTGTATTGTTCCCTTTGGAGAAGTGTAGATTGCTCAATGAAGTTGCGAGACCATGGTTGCAACAAGCAAGTAGTGTGCTCAAAGATCAATGTCAAAAGATCGTAAAGTTGCTCAATCGACGCGTTTGTATGCTCAAAGCACTGTTAAGTATGCCTGAGAATAAAATCGAAGAGAGAGACTCAATGGAGGAGATGAGGGGGGTTTATATAGGTTTCAACAAGGATCGATCAACTGTCCAGATAATTCAGAAGAATCAATGGAGGAGAACAGTTGAGGAACATGCAACGAATGAGAAGAAGCTAAGTGTCTTGCTTTCTTTTGCATGAGAGGAGTTATCAAGAGTAGAAGAATGAGTTAAAGCAATTAACAGAATGTAATGATAAGTTAAGTGATTTAAAACAAGAAGAAGAGATTTGCATGAGAATTAGAAGATATTATGCTTTATTAAATATTAGAAATATTTAATTTCATGAGCAAGAAAGCTTGAGTTATATTAGAGATAACTCAATTTAGAAGAAAAAGCAACTTAAATAAATATTTGATTTATTTAAATTTAGAGAAGATATTATGGAAGAAGTAATTAAATAATTAGAATTATTTAATTTAGAAGATTTGAAATCAAATTAAATAAATAAATCTATTTAATTGTTGTGCATGATTTTGGAAGAATGATTTTGATTTAATTAAATAATTCAGAATTATTTAATTATAGATAAGAAGGAATTTGTTGAATTAATTAAATAATGGGATTTATTTAATTAATGTGGATTTGATTTTTGGAAAGAGGATAATGATCTAATTAAATAATTAAAATTATTTAATTCTGGAAGAATAACAGAGGAATTTAATTGAATTAATTAAATAAAGAGAATTTATTTAATTAATGTCGAAAGTATGTGATTTAGAAGAATTGGGTGATTTTAATTAAATAATTAGATTATTCAATTAACGTTGGAATGCAGGTAATGCGATAGAAATGCTGAAATGCGAGTAGTGCGACGACTTGGTCATTTTTGGGTGTCTACATTTTGCCCTTCTTTGATGCAATGCAATCTACAGCGTTGCGTCAAAGAAATCTATTGTTGAATACATGATACAATTTTATTGATGCCCCAGTGTAGGTAGTTGCCCTAGCATAGCTAGCGTAGGGTGCCCCCTCGAGAGGAAAGATAGGGAAGTGATAGAAGAACTGTGTTGATGCTCGACTAGAAGATTTTGTTGGAGATAGATAAGGTTGGGTTGATGATAGATAGAAGAAAGTGGAGATAGAAGAGAACATGATAGAAAAGACTGTTGATCGATCATTGTTGGAAAACTATATAAGGCCATGGGTAAATGGATGGGTAAATGAATGAGCTTGTTGCAACGGTTTCACAAATGTTTATAAAGAGCAATCCTTTTTTTTGATATAGCACGTGGATAGTTTACCACCAAGGTATAAAAGACCAAGGTGCTGTAATATCTGAGTGCGTGGACGTTGACTCTGCAAGCAAGCGATTTGAACTTAGATCCCTTAGACATAATATGACCTTGTTGGTACATGTGAATGAGCCATAGTCTTGAACATAAAATAAACTTCAATACATGTAAATGCAAGAAGAATATTAAATATTAACACACACAGGATAAATATGTTGCTAAGAAAGATGCTAAAAATCATTCCTCAAACATGACACACAAAAGCAATGACTATGCCCCTAATCCATACTGCATCGCAACATACCAAGATTATAGATAAATCAAGGTAGTCTTGAAAAGGTATTGGAAAAGGAACAAAAGATAAACCAAAAATCAAATTGACTGACTTACAAAGTAAACATACAGCCAACATATTCTCTTGCCAAAGAGGTTGCTCGGGATAGATTGGATAAGAAAGATAACAGCCTTATCGTAGGAACTCTATGTCCGTTAAAGGGGGCCATCTACCTAAAAAGACAATATCTTGCTGTAGGAAATGCCACATGTCGCAAGAGACACGTGTGTTGGTCTCGACAATGGAATATTCTACAGAAGACAAGCTTGTGGATTTGGTGCTTTGGTTAAGCTGGATGTAGCTGATGTTGGCAATCGAAACAGGAGGACAGTAGATGACTCTGGAAGAAAGCTGCTTTGCTTCAAGTTTGCGAAGAACGTTTGCTTTGAAAGGATGCGTGAGCTTGTTGCTTGAGTTAGTCAAGTCAAGGTGAATGGATTTTGCAAAATGGAAGACCAGAAAGGTGATACTGTTAATGGATTGGAATGGGTGGAGAATGATGAATCGTATGTGCCTGAGTACTGGATACATCCTTCATATTCCAGACTGCCTACATACCCTGTATCCACGAGATCAAGGCACATTACGAGGAAAGATGAAAGATGATAATATGTAGTTCTGGATAGAGTGATGAGATGGGTCAAGATGGTGAGGGGGAGATCTTATGTACCTAAGTACCAGAAACTTCCTTTGTATTCCAGACTGCCTACATACCCATATCCATGGGATCAAGGTACCTTAAGATTGAAAAGAAATGATATGTAGTTCTGGTTGGAGTTGATGATGTAGGAAAAGCATTGGGAAGATAACAACCTTATCGTAGGAGTGACGTGTCCGTTAAAGGGTGTTATCTTTGGAAAGGAGAAAGATCGGTGTGATTGCAAACCATGAACAAGGACCCGTTCCTAGACCTAAGTTAAGGAAAGAGTTACCCCCATTCCGGTAGAGGAATTTACATAGATGACTGACGAAGAAGACACAGAAAGCTTGACCTAGGACAAGACAGTGTTAACTGTAGACATATACCAAGGCATGGGATGGCGATGATGGACACTGACAAATTTCCAAGCTACACTAGATAGGGAGATGGAAATGGATACAAGGTCAATGGTTTTATTATGGATGGATGGATGAAGCTTGTGAACATGGGCATAGAATGAACAAGACTCGATAGAAGATAGATGCTGACTCTACACATAGCACTTGTTTGCCAAGTTTTCACTATGGTACTTATCCAAGGCGCCTGTTTACCAAGTTTTCACCAGAGGACAGATTTTTTTTGGATTTTTTTGTTTTTTTTAATTAATTTTTTTTATTTTTTTACCTTTTTTGGAATACTCTGAGGATCAGGCATAGAACTTCTTGAGATGGACACTGTTAAGTGGCTCATCTAGAGGAATGTCGTTAGGTGTAGCTAAAGTATAAGCTCCTGATCCATATGTTGCTGTCACAATAAAGGGGCCTAACCAGTTAGACTGAAACTTTCCCTTCTTTTCTTGATCTGCTTGATTTCTCTAATTCTCTTTAAGTACAAGATCACCAACTTGAAACCGTCTTTCTTTGATCTTTTTGTTGTAATTATGCCGGAGGTGGTTTTGATAGACATGGAGATGATTAAGTGCTACAAGGCACCTCTCATCTAGTAGTTCTATCTTAGCTAATCTGGAAGTACAATACTCCTCTGCATTTAGTAGGTCCTGCATAGATACTCTAAGGGATGGGATCTCGACCTCTATAGGTAGGATGGCTTCAAAGCCATAGACCAAGGCATATGGTGTGGCACTAGTTGGTGTTCTGATACTAGTGCGGTAGGCCCATAGGGCGGGATTGAGTTGCAAGTGCTAATCATGACCAGCTTCATTGACTATTTTCTTGAGAATTTTGAGAATGGTTTTATTTGAAGCCTCAGCTTGGCCATTACTCTACGGATAGTAGGGAGTTGAGAAGCAATGTTGGATATTGTATTGTATGCACAAGGCATGGACATCCTGGTTCTTAAATGGCCTCCCATTATTAGTGACAATGGCTTGGGGAATACCATACTGGCATATGAGGTAGTTTAGGATAAACTTGGCTATTTGCTTACCAGTGATATAGATCATAGGAATGGCTTCCACCCACTTCGTGAAATACTCAGTGGCGGTAATGATAAACTTGTGGCCATTGGAGGAGGAAGGGTGGATTTGTCCTACAAAGTCGAGACCCCATTGAGAAAAAGGCCATGGAGTTGTCACAGGTTGTAATTCATGAGCTGGTGCGTGAATCAAATCTCCATGTTGCTGGCATTGTAGACACTTCTTAGCAAACTGTGCAGCATCTTGCTCTATTGTAGACCAGTAATAACCTGTTCTAAGCATCTTCTTAGCAAGATTAGGACTGGTAGAATGTGCACCACAGACACCTTCATGTATGTCTCGTAAGGTAGCTTCGGCTTCTTCCGCGTTAAGACATTGTAAGAGGATACCATCGAGACTCTGGCAATATAGTGTATCACCCAGAATGATGTAACGGGAGGATCAACGGATAAAGGTTTTGCATTGGGTGGAGGAAAGGTCAGAGGGAAAGGTATTGTTTTTAAGGTATTCATAGATATCTTCATACCATGGGGAATTGGGACCAACAAGTTCGCAGATGATTTCAATAACTGGAATGTCAATGGTGGGTATCAACAATTGCTCAATCAAGAATTCACACTTCTCTGTATTTGTAGGCATGTCAATCAGTGACCCTACAGAAGCCATAGAATCTGCAGCTTTATTATGCTCTCTTTGAATTTACTCAAATGTGATGCTAGAAAAGTGTGGTTTGTAGGCGTCCACTAGTTGCTTGTAGGGGACCAACTTTTCATCTTTTGTTTGGTACTCATCTGTGACTTGGTGAATGACTAACTGTGAGTCTCCATATACTTGTAATTCTGTGATGTCCCATTGAACTACTGTATTGAGATCGATGAGGGGTGCTTCATACTCGGCTATGTTGTTGGTGCAAGGGAATGCAAGCCGATATGACTTTGGAATATAGTCATTTTGAGGTGTGATGAATAAGATGCCGGCCCCTGATCCATACTGTGTGTAGGAACCATCAAAGTACAACTTCCACATTATTGAGTTGGAAAGAGTGAAGAGATTCTCATCTAGAAAGTCTGCTACCATAGGGTGTGTATCGTGCATGGGTGCTTCTACTTGTTGATTTGCTAGAGCTTGTCCTTTGATTTCCTTTGATTGCTTTACGATCCACATATTCAATGTTGAACTCACTAAGGATCATGACCCATTTAGCTAGTCTGCCTATAAGAGCTGCTTTTGCTAGTAGATACTTCAAGCGATCAATTTTGGCTATAAGTTTTGTGTGTTGGTTCAACATGTAATGCCACAACTTTTGGGAGGCGAACACTACTACTAAACAAGCCCTTTCCATTGGTGAATAATTGAGTTCGTATCCCACCAAGGTTCTACTCATATAATAAATTGCATGCTCTTTTCCTGTTTCATCATTTTGTGCTAGAAGGGCCCCTAGGGACGAATTTGTAGTGGAGATGTATAATATCAAAGGTTTGTCTACAACTGGTGGAACCAATACAGGAGGTGTAGCGAGATATTCTTTAAGCTGATCAGATGCTGCTTGACACTTATAATCCCATCGGAATGAGACATCCTTTTAGAGTAAGTGTTGAAATGGTTGACATTTGTCTGCTAGCTGTGAGATGAAATGCCTGATGGATTGCAACCTTCCCTGAAGGCTCCTTAATGCTTTAAGATTCTTTGATGGAGGCATCTCCACTATAGCTTTTACTTGTGCGGGGTCTACTTTGATGTCTCTATGAGATATAATGTATCCCAATACCTTTCCTGATGTTACACCGAAGACACACTTCTTTGGATTGAGGCGTACTTGGTATTTTTCAAGCCTGTCAAAGATCTGTCCTAGAACCTGTATGTGATCTACCCTAGAAGATTTAGCTAGTATGTCATCCATATAGTCCTCCATGATATGATGAAAGAGATCATGGAATATTACTGTCATTGCTCTCTGATAGGTTGCTCCTGCATTCTTTAGACCAAACGACATGACACACCAACAATAATTAAGCCAAGGGCAAGTAAAAATTATTTTATGTTGATCTTCTTCTGCTATCCTTATCTTATTGTAGCCAGAGAATCCATCCATGAGAGAAAGCATCTCGTGACCTGCTGTCAAGTCCACTATAATGTCAATGTTTGGTAGTGGAAAGTCGTCTTTGGGACATGCCTTGTTGAGATCTCTAAAATCATTACACATGCAGATGCACCCATTGGGTTTAGACACAGGTACAATATTTGATACCCAATCTGAATAGTCAATGGGTCATATGAACTTTGCATCTAATAATTTCTGTATTTCCACTTTTACTAAGAGAGCTATCTGTGGGTGCATCTTTCTCAACTTCTGTTTGACTGGTTTCACTTTGGGATCAACTGTGAGATAATGAACTACTAGCTTAGGGTCTAGCCCTGGCATATCTGCATAGGACCATGCAAAGTTGATGGTTCATTGCAAGAAGAAGTTGTTAAGATTTCTGTGCTCTGTTTTAGATAATGATGCTGCAAGGAATGTGGTCTTTGGATTTTGTTCTGTGCCAAGATTTATCTCTATAGAATCTTCCACCAGGAGAGCTGACTTCTCTTGGTACTTAGATGGTAGGGGAAGGTCAAATCCTCCATCCTTAGGTGCCACAGTTGGGTTTTCACCTTTGGATACATGCTTTGTTTTTACTATTTTGTGATCGGGAGGTGCCACAATGTGGTTTTCACCTAGAGATATTTCTTTATTTGTACTTTTGCGACTGGAGGATTTGGCATTCTGACTAAAATAAGCTGCTGGCTCTAGTTCCATTACAAAACCTGCTTTATGATCGCTAAGAGGGATACCTTCCCGAAGTCCCATGAACTCAGCTATAACTTTGTAATTCTAAATTACATCTATAACAGGGGACCCTTGTTGGTCCCAATCGATAAGTTCAGGGTAGACAAGTGTGACATTCTGGGTGTTTGTGGTGGAGGTTAAGGATACGGAGGATAGTGTAAAAATGGAGGATTCTGCAAATAGGTTGGTCATATGGAGGGAAGAGTCATCGATGATATCCTCTGTAGATGTCGAACCGGCGGGAAAAGTGTCAGCTACCTCGTCAAGGATATACTCGATGTCCAAGGCGTGTGGTACCTTCTTACCAAATCCTAATCCCTTCTTGTCTAGCTTCTTTGTCACAACAATGGGTTCCATAGTTCCTTGATTCTGTTTCCCAAGGCCACCTTTGCCTTTATAGCCCATGTTTTTTACTATCCTTAAGCCATTGCCATATTGCTTGACTGGTATTGTGACTGGTTCTTTCCCCTTATAGAGCCAAGAAGAAATATCCTCAATAGTTTCCTCTTCCAATAACCATCCCTGTTGGAATTGGGTTAGGAATCCTGGGGGAGAAATAGCTACTTTTTTGGTTACTTTGGCAATGGGTGGTTGGCCGATTTTGGAGATAAAGGCATCTGCCCTACACAACAAGATTTTGAGATATCATAAGTGCCAAAGCCTATATCCCAGATGCGAGCTGTGATTTCAGGAAGAGGATTAGGGTTACTTGTAGAGGCTGGAGTCAGCATTGCAAGGTCAACATATAGTGGGGATTCAAGAGCTTTTTCATTGTTAGGCACCTGGTTGTAATTCTTATAACTGCCTTGCAAGACACGATAGAATTCAAAAGGATTGGGGTCTCCTGGGATAGTTATCTCTGTACCATTGTATGGGAACTTTAGAGATTGATGGTACGTGGAGGGAATAGCTTTCATTGCATGGATCCATGGGCGGCCTAGGATAATGTTTTAAGGCAGCTCAATATCAAGAACTTGACACCTGGTTTCAAGCATGACAAGGCCGAGTTGTATAGGCAAGTGGATAACACCTTCTGAGCGGCATTTAGCATCATCATACCCCTTGAGTGTAATACTATGATTAGAGTTGACATGATCTTTAGAGTATCCCAATTGCTTAAGTAACTTTAAAGAACAGATGTTGAGACCAGCACCCCCATCTATGAGTATACGTTTGATTTTGCGCTTATGGATGAGAACTTCAATATGAAGGGCATCATTGTGACAAGGATCATGGGATGGGAGATCTTTCTCTGAGATGACCACATTGTATGGTGAAGCAATGTTACCTACTATAGCTTGGAAATCCGTGACTACTATGTTGTTAGGAACTGAAGACTCTTGGAGGGCTTTTTCTAGCACTACTCTATGTGCAAGTGATGACCATAGAAGGTCCAAAACAGAGATTTGTGCTGGCATTTTCCCTAAATGTTCGACAAGATTATAATCAAATTGAGCCAGAAGATTGGGTGTAGCGCCATGAATGGTGACATGACCACGGCGAGTTGTAACAGTGCAATCCGTAGATTTGCCTTTGATTGTGAGGGTAGACACTCGACTCTCTTCAAAACAACCTACAATGGAATCAAAGGAAGTGGAAGCATGATTGATACCTTTACCTCTATCTTAAGGAGGAGGTGGACCATGATGAGGGAATGGTTCCTTGTACATATCGAGATCTTTGTTCATGGGATAAGCTGGTGGGTCATTCTCAAAAGTGATTTGGTTGTCGTCGATGAGATTTTGGATTAGGTGCTTGAGTTTCATGCATGATGCGGTTCTATGCCCTTTGCTCCTATGGAACTCACAATATTCATTGTCTCTGTAATGTGCAGTTTTGTAAACAGGTTCTCCATATGGGGGAGCATCAGGTAAAGTGATGAGCCCTTTCTACAAAATTTGTTGTAGGACCGACTCTATAGGCACTCCCAAGGGAGTGAATTGACGTCGCGGTGGGTAATCTTGTTGAGGTCGCTCCTGTTGTCTTTGTTGTTGATTTTGATATGGTTGCCACTGTTGTTGTTGTTGTTGAGATGGAGCTTGACTTGGTTTGGAGAGTTGCAGCGGTGTTTGCAATGTTTGGACATGTTTAGAATCGACCACCCCATCATTGACCATGTTTTTGTTTTTGTTCCAATATTTGGGTTTATTGTTCGATTGTTGATAAGGAGTGTTGTCTTTCGTTTCTTTGAAGATTTTAACCACACCCTTAGCAATGAGGGCCTTCTCAATATTGATTCCCTTGTATGTGATTTTGTCGAAGGTTGTAGCACTAAGAATTTGTAAATGGAAACCTAACTCTTGGTTGAGGTTCTGCACAAAAATGCTAACAAGCTGTTTCTCAGGAATCTTGAAAGGGAATTTGCTAGCCATTTGTCTCCATCGTTGAAGGAAAGAAATGAAAGTTTCACCATTTTTCTGTTTGTTGTTGCATAGATCAGTCATGGAAATCTCATGCTCTGCGTTATAAGAAAAGTGGGTGGCAAACTTCTCTACTAGCTCATTGAAAGACTTGATACCCATGGGTAAGTGTGAGAACCATTCTATAGCTTGACCTCCAAGACTACAAGGAAAGAGATGCATAAGATATGTGTCATTATGTGAGACCTTGAAACAAGCAAGATGGAATTCCCTGAGATGGTCTTTTGGGTCACCTTTTCCTTTGTATTTATCAAACTTAGGAATAGTAAAATTTTGAGGAAAAGGGATCATAGGTAATGACCGATCAAAAGGATAAGGACACACTTATTCTAAAGAGAAGGTCTTCTTGGTGTGGCCAAATGTGAGATCCGATAGCTGTTGCTGAACTTCCGTGATTTTTGGCTCCATCTCCATGGGCGGGGTTGGAAACATCTCCTGTCGTCCTAGAAGGGGTTGCGGTTGCCCATGCGAAAGACTGTAGTGTAAGTCATGTGCGTTGGTATTATAAGGGTCATAAGATTGGTTGGGATCATACGCGTTGTACGTTTGGTTCATATTGGGTTGGATTTGGATGCTTTGATGAGGAGGTGGGGGTGGCACTAGGTAAGAATGTTGGCTTTGTGATGGCTAAAGAAAAGAATTGGGTGGAGGATAGCTAAAGTGCGTTTGATTAGTTTGTGATGGCGGTACATAGCTTTGGGAAACTTGATGTTGGGAATGTTGAGGGTGGATAGGCAAGGTGTTGAAGAATTTTAGCGAGGATGAATGTAGCGGAGGAGGGACATAGGTAGAAGTGATTTGCGACAGTTGAAGTGGCTTAATGACGAGCATCGAAGAATGTTATGGTTGGGGTTGCATGACTCTAATTGGTTGAGAGACATGAAGGTTTGATGATATAGGAGGTGGTATTTGTTGAGACCCTTGTAACATGGCTACATAGTTGTTCCCTGGATTGTAATTTGGTGGGAAACCTATTCGTGATGGAGTAACCAAGATTCCACTTGCGATTGGTTTGGACACTTTAGGAGGTTGTTGCATATTTGATCGAGCTAAGGTGTCTTGCTTAGCGAGCTCTGCTTGACATTGGAGAGTTTCTTGTTGGTTTTTGTAGATCTCCATAGGAGTCAGAAGCGGTGATACGGCCCTCTCTTCTGTTGGGTTTTGAAAAAGGGGATTCCTATAGTGTGATCTCTGTTCAGGTAAGGGCGTGGTCACCGTTGACATGGTTTGCACCGCTTGTATGGTGTCTTGGGTGTTGCTAGGCTCGCTAAGATTGGATAGATCAAAATCTTTGGGTAATTTAGCTCCTTGCTCTACTAGCAAGCGAAAGAAATGATCCTAGTTCTCACTAAGGATTTTGTCAATGGCGGCTATGGCCCTAGGATCTTGCATGAATTCCTCAAGATCTTGCTCATCTGCTTGAGAGGATTGACCTATTTCAAAGTGTCGCTCTTCTTGAGATGGGGCTAGATCTGCAGTATAACCTTGTGGGACAAAATCGAGAGACAAGCCGGTGGTGTATTGAGGAATACTTACCAAAGGGACCCTCTCCTCCTGAGATGGTACTTGACCAATAGTATAACCTTGTGGGACAAAATTGTAAGGCATACCGGTGGTGTATTGGGGTGTATTTACCAAAGGGACCCTACCTTCTTGGGAATTGCTTGGTTGGTCGACGTGCGGCATGTTCAGAGAGCTGATTGGTTTTGTCGTGGGTGTTCTAGGAGTAACCTTGGGAGTAATGTTGAGACGGCTGGATTGCGGTGTGTGAGGAGGTGATTTGCGCTTCTTAGGGACAACTTGTTTGGACTTCATAGTTTGCTGGAGCCCAGTGGTTACCATGGGATACACTAGGACAAGAAAGGTAATGCTGGGTTTCTGCTTGTGTTTTGACAAAGACAAATTTTGATGCACAATGTACTGGACCAAAGGTGCTATACTGTCTGACCAGAGGTGCAAGACTATGCAACCAAAAGCATGCTACTGTAATACCAAAGGTGATGGATTGAGCTACCAAAGGTGAGATACTGGTATACCAAAGGCGAGCTACTGTGACCAAAAGCGAGCTACTGTGATACCAAGGGCGCTGAAGTAGAATTGCCAGAGGTGAGGTACTGTTATACCAAAGGTGATCTACTATACTACCAAAGGTGAGCTGTTGTAATACCAGGGGTGCTGAAGTAGTGTTTGATGTTTTTTAAAGGAAATTTTTGATAGATTTGATTTGGTTCTGATTGGATTTGGCTTTGGCAAGAGAAAACACAGCAAACAAGTGGTCAAAACAAGGACTGACACAACATATAGTGTATGTTCAAGGCTCAAACAAGCCTAATGTTTCCACAGGTATAAGACAATTGCAAACAATAACAAACACTTTTTATCCCTAGAGACAAGGTTTCATTGCAGTAGATCAGCTCACAGCTTAATACTCCGTCGATAAAAATATGATTCCATAAAGGTGTCGGATATTTTGTATCTTTGCGAGAGACGATAGGTAGGGATTGTTGGCAAGAGACACTATATGGATTCATGGTTGTTGTCATTGATGGCAACAAAGGTCATCCCACATATCCACAAGTCATGGTGTGCCTCTACCGGAAGTCAGGATGAAGAACTGTTATGGTCCGGTGAACAAGAATAGAGCATGTGGCAAGGTCCGACAGATTGGTCCGGACCTCTCAGAGGAAGTGTCTTGGTGCAGTGTGGATTTGGGAAAGTCAAGAGGACTACCTTGAGTAGTATATTCCAAGGATTTAGCCTCCGGTGATGGACAAAGAAAAAGATATGAATAGCTGAGTACCGGATTCCTGAAAGACAATGAGAACAGAAGGAAGAACTGACTGACAGAGCATCAGAATCTTTTCCAGATATGTTACTGTTGATGGTAAAGGTTGTGAAGGCATGAATCATGTTTGGCCAACATGACTAATGATATCTACAAGTATATGCTTGATCCGCATTGCTTGGTGAGCAAGGATTCAGCCGACAGAACAGAGCTTGTAAGAAACCAGACTATTCTGGATGCCGACTAGAAAGGTGATGAAATTACTTGTACGGATATATATAGAGGATGGATTTAGTTGTGAAAGCAGTGATTGTGTGATAGTGTATGCGAATAAGTACAGATCAGAGCAGAAGTAGTAAGAAAGATCTGGTATGTGAAAAGATAGCAGAATAAAGAACAGAGGAAAGATGATGTGCAGCAGATCAGTGTACTGAGCCTAACCGGAACTGAACCCTAGCATATGTAGGTGCTTCCAATCAGTTCAAGTATTGTATAACATTCTTTGTAGACAATGTGTCTCCTTGTAGGCAATGGGCCTCTTTGTGAGCAGTGTGCTCGGGCAGTGAGCCCTAATTGGCAAGTGCCATTTTTGTAACTCCTTATTCTTCTAACAAAGAATAATCTTTGGGTTAATCACCCTGTGGTTTTCTCCCTTAACCGGGTTTCCACGTCAAAAATACTGTGTCATGTGTTTATCATTTCATGATAATGTTTGTTTGTTTAACTCAATGTTGCTTTGCTTAATAAGAAAGTTCAAAAGAAGAAACAATTAGGATAACTGATTCACCCCCCCCTCTCAGTTATCAACAATTGGTATCAGAGCAAGGTTCCTCCTAATAGAGCCTAACAGCTTGAGGAAGATCTGGGAATTCAAATGGATGCATATGGTTTAAGGGAGCAACTCAAGACTACCCTTGAGGATCTTGAACAATCAAATTCTGAAGTCAATGAATTAAAGGAAAGACTCAAACAGGCTGATGAATTCATGAGAGAACTAAAAGACAAATTAAGTCTCTCTATGAAAAAGAGAAAGGAGCTACTCCAACAATTGGCAAGCCAAACTGAAGAAAGCAATACTAATGAAGAATTGACTGAGAAAACCAAGTTATGTGAAAAGTTATCAAAAGAAGTCATTATTATCAGAAATCAGAAGAATGCCACTAGATGACAGGATTATCAGACATCTTGAATCTGATCTTGAAGATGCCAAAGATAATGAAGAAAAACTTGAGAATCAAATTGTCTCTTTCAAAAGAGATCTTCAAACAGCAAATGAATATAAAGATAAATTCAAGATAAGTTCTGCCCAACTTGAAGTACTTCTTGCAAGTCAAAAGAAGACAGATGACAAGTACGGTTTGGGATATGAGAAAGGAGAAAGCTCCGGATCCAGTCAAAAGAATTTTGGATCAGAAAATCCAAGGAATAGGCCTGAAAGACCTCCGGTAAGACAGCCCAATGCTCAAAGATATCCATCTTTCAATGGATACTACCACAGCTGCAATCACTTTGGTCACAAAGCTAATCAGTGCAGAAAAAGAATGAATCAAACTAATCCATCCTTCTCCGGACAATGCTTTAACTGCAAAAGGTATGGACACAAGTCTCATGAATGCAGAAATATGCAAGTAAACAAATCATTCAAAGGTAGATGCTTTACATGCAATAGAGTAGGTCATATGGCTAATCAATGCAGATCAAGAGGTTATCAGTCAAATATGCAAAGAAATGTTATTTGCCAAATCTGTAATAGGTCCGGTCATAATGCTAAAGTCTGCAGAAGCAAGAATCAGGACAAAAGAGGTCTGGTGTATAATCAGAATCAAGACAAGGGTAAACAAAAGATGAATGCGGATGAAGTTAGGAATCAGATGAGCAAGATTTGGGTAAAGAAAAGTTTAGAGAATACAAAAACTGGATCCGCACCAGATTCTGGTGCTGATATTCCTTCCAGAAATTAAAAAGTGAGCTCTGGCTCAGGGGGAGACTCAAAGAAAATCCTGTTCCCCCAGCCAATCAAGTGATGCTAGATATGACACAAGATGTGGAGTAAAGGGTTTGAAGATATAAGTCCTGAGATGATCCAGACAAGATTTCAGATGTCCGCATGAAGATGTAAAGAAGTTGTGATCGATCAAGTAAGACCTGTTCCAGGAGATGCTCCGGAATGACAGAGGACTACAAAAGGGTCCAGAGAGATCCGGAAGTACATTATTTTACTCTGTGGACTGGACAGAACGTTTGGGATGTTCTTGTAATATGTCACCTCGATTTATTCATGATTGAAAGATCCGTATGATGTTCATAGATCAGGACTGATCCGGGATACTGCAAGCTATCCGGATAAGGCAAACTGGAATAATATAGGTGGAGCATTTATTGCAAACAGATATTAGGGTTTGCGAAACGATATAAGGGATTTCTCAACCATCACTTGATCATTCCACATCCAAGAAGAAGTGAAAAGCGGAGCTCTGCAACAAAATTCATCAAGTTCACCGAAGATCTCCTGCCGAAGTCATTACATACAGAAATCAATCCAGCCACTCCGTGTAACCGAAGACACAAAAGGTATTTTTCACCTCTAATATCTTGCTACAAATCTTTTGAAGAAATGGCTACTCCAAATATAGTAAAAATCTTAGACAGGCCCCGACCTGAATTTAAGAAACATCCATACAAGTCATTGGAGGTAGATCCACTAGGAGCCTTCTCTAGTGTTCCACATGGTGTATTACATACGGAAGACATTAGGGTTTACATCCATGCAAATTTTGAAGACTTTGGAGAATCAAAACTGATGGATATCTATCACAAACAATTGATAGATGACTCCTTCGAGATCAAACCTCAGTACAAAGCCATCCGGGACAAACACTTTGCACAGTGCATTCATTTCCCCTGTTTTGAAGAAGATGAATGGGTCCGGTATGTACTAAGTAGAGTACATGACAACTTCCTATGGTTGAACAAGCCCTTCAAGATCACCAAAGATGCAATTAGGGCTGTAACCGGTCTGCACTCATCCGGTGGATTACCTTTTCTCAAGTCTATCAAAAATCAGACAGTTAGTGATGCAACCGGATCCAAGTTTGACAAGAGAGCTATGACAGTTGATGACATCACTGAACCAGATGTCAAATTTGCATCTATGATAATTGGTTACAAAATCTATCACTCCAGTAGGGAAAATTTAGTACCGGGAACTGCAATCTACACAGCTTATCAAATGTTAAAGGAGAATGCAGACTATGACTTGTGTGAGCTTCTTGTAAACCAACTTTTTGAAAATCTGTAGAAGATTAAGAAGGACAAGAAAAACTCCTTCAAGTATGGCAATCTGATCCTTTGTCTCTTCTTTTACTACATGAATGAGCTTCCCGGATCCAGTGGATGGATATGGCAGAATGACAGACCGGTTGCCATCCAAATCAGAGACTATTTGCATGGACTTGGGGATGCTAAAGCAAGAAATACAACTCTATGGGGATATTTCAAGAACTTCCAAAGCATGATGCATGCAAGAGAAAGAATACCCCAATCCCTTGTTGAAAAGTACAAAGACACAGTATGCTTCATGGTAGAAACAGATCAGTGTCTAATGGAGGCAGTAGAACCAAGAACTGTATGGATCATGCCCATGGGGTATGAAGTGGATGAACAAATAGTGGAGCTGCATGTTCAACACATGCTAAGTCAGCCCAAAGATCCAAAGGCAAAAAGGTTTGGAACCTTTGAGGAGCTGAGTGTAAAGATACATGTAGAACTCAGGGAACCTGAGATAAAGAGGAAGGTGAGAAAAGAAGTAGAGCATATTGCTCAAGGCCTAGGCATCTCAAAAGAGGCACTTGATGCCAGCCGGGAAAAGTGAAGAAAATCTGAGGAAGAAAAGAAAGGGGCAGAAAAGAAAAGCAAGAAAAGTGCTCCGGTGGAATCCTCAACCCAGACCAGATCATCTAAAGGATCCACACCTATCAAAACCAAAAGCTCAAAACTGGAAGTCTAGGGATCCGGTAAGAGATCCAAGACAAAAGCCTCAAGAGCTTATCAAAGCCAAAAGGATGAAGAAGAAACTAAGTCAGATGAGGGAGTGAAAGAAATAAAGAAACAGAAAAAGAAAGGATCCGGTAAACCCTCTTCTGGCCGAGACAAGGAAGAAATGACAGAAGAATTTTCTGAAAAGCCCACCCTGTCTCTAGACAGTGTAGTCAAATCAGTCACTGTGGATGGGAACCTTCAACCGGTGGCTGAATTCTATGATGACTACAATGAGGCAGATCAAAAGATCCTGCAGGAAGCTATAATAAGGTACTTGAACATCTACAATAAAGCTTTTATTGAGATTATCTTTGAAATCCCAAAGAGCCTAGAGATGGAACTAGAAATAAGAAAGAACAATGCCATGGCAAAAGACCTTGAGATTAGGGAACAGATAGCTATTTAGCTATATCCCTCAATTGATCACAAAACCATGAACATGGTATTCAAGGACTGCAAGGATGAATTCAGAAGCAAAGCAAGGATGAATCAACTTATGCTTGGTGAGACAGACAAAGTAGCCAAGGACACTGAAGAGATCCTCTGCAATACATACAAAAGGTTTAATATTCCTATTACAGAGGACTCAGGTGCAGAAACAGCTGCGGACTTGGAATCATCCGCTCCGGAAGAAGTGCGACCAGAACAGGCTAACATCTCTTCTCCGGCTTCTCCTACAGTCTCCGGATCCCAAGAAGAAGAAAAATTACAGGAGAAAGAAGCAGTAGAAAAAGAAAAAGAGGTTGACAGTACCAAGGATACAGAGAAAGAGAAGAATCCAATAGAGAAAACCACAACTGTAAGTGGTAAGAATGTGGAAGGAGATAAGACTCCTAAGGACAAAACTACAGAAGAAAAGAAACATTTGTCTCCAGCAAGAGACACTGCACAAACTGTTCAAAAGTTTCTAAGCCAAGAAACTTTATAGATTGATGAACCGGAGCTTCTAAAAGGCCCATTCGACTTGACTCTCTCTCTCCGGTACAGACAATGAAGATAGCTTCATTTGCAAATGCTAAGGCAAATGAAAAACTCCTAAAGTCTCATATGGAAGACTGTGAGTTAATAGAGGCTACTTCTGGAGTGCTTGAAAAGATCATGCCATCAATCCAGATAGATCCGACAGCCTCCTCTTCCGGTAATCTCAAAACCTTAGTCAGCAATGTTGATACACATTTTGATTCTCTAGAAAAATCAGCTGAAGAAAAGGTCCGGAAGGAATTTTTGGATAAAAGATTTTTAGAAGTATTAGGATTAATCTCTAACGATAGGAGAAATATGAGTATTGGAATAAAGAGCTTAGAAAATGCTCTTAAGGATGGTGATGATATTTACAAATTTTGTATCTCCTGGTCAAAGGCAACAGTAGAAATAGATAAGAAAATAAAAGCGGAACATGACAAACTACAAAGTTTGTCTCAAAGTTTTGATCCTCTCTCTTCCATAGTAAATCAAGAATGTCAAACTATTGCAATCACAAATGCAATAAAGAACTTTGAGAAGGAAAGGAAGAATATCACTAACCGGATGGGAGAACTTAGAAGGATTATAATCCCTAAGTTAGAAACTATGCATGAGGCCATCAGTGATGCTCAAACTACCGCCCAAACAAATGATCCGACAGATTTCAAGAGGGCAGAAGCTTTTGCATTTTTGTTGAGTGGTCACATTTCAATTTTGGATAGAATGAAGCAAAGTTGGGCTACAGAACTGATCCAACTGAAGACATCTTTTGCAGACATTCTTCAGTTCATGTGAGTATGTAAATATGCGGCTATGTATAGAAAATTTTTAAAAATTTTGGTGTGCGGACCTCACCCTTTGCCATTGATGTCAAAGGGGGAGTGAGGAGCAGTGAAAAATGAGGAATCCAACTAAGGGGGAGTTCCAGAAATTGTATATAAAGATAGAGCATCAGCAAAGGGGGAGCATAGTGTAAACACTTAGTCATTTTTTCACTAAGTATTGCCATCAATGCCAAAGGGGGAGATTGTTGGCAAGAGACACTATATGGATTCATGGTTGTTGTTATTGATGGCAACAAAGGTCATCCCACATATCCACAAGTCATGGTGTGCCTCTACCGGAAGTCAGGATGAAGAACTGTTATGGTCCGGTGAACAAGAACAGAGCATGTGGCAAGGTCCGACAGATTGGTCCGGACCTCTCAGAGGAAGTGTCTTGGTGCAGTGTGGATTTGGGGAAGTCAAGAGGACTACCTTGAGTAGTATATTCCAAGGATTTAGCCTCCGGTGATGGACAAAGAAAAAGATATGAATAGCTGAATACCGGATTCCTGAAAGACAATGAGAACAGAAGGAAGAACTGACTGACATAGCATCAGAATCTTTTCCGGATATGTTACTGTTGATGGTAAAGGTTGTGAAGGCATGAATCATGTTTGGCCAACATGACTAATGATATCTACAAGTATATGCTTGATCCGCATTGCTTGGTGAGCAAGGATTCAGCCGACAGAACAGAGCTTGTAAGAAACCAGACTGTTCCGGATGCCGACTAGAAAGGTGATGAAATTACTTGTGCGGATATATATAGAGGATGGATTTAGCTGTGAAAGCAGTGATTGTGTGATAGTGTATGCGAATAAGTATAGATCAGAGCAGAAGTAGTAAGAAAGATCCGGTATGTGAAAAGATAGCAGAATAAAGAACAGAGGAAAGATGAAGTGCAGCAGATCAGTGTACTGAGCCTAACCGGAACTGAACCCTAGCATATGTAGGTGCTTCCAGTCAGTTCAAGTATTGTATAACATTCTTTGTAGACAGTGTGTCTCCTTGTAGGCAGTGGGCCTCTTTGTGAGCAGTGTGCTCGGGCAGTGAGCCCTAATTGGCAAGTGCCATTTTTGTAACTCCTTATTCTTCTAACAGAGAATAATATTTGGGTTAATCACCCCATGGTTTTCTCCCTTAACCGGGTTTCCATGTCAAAAATACTGTGTCATGTGTTTCTCATTTCATGATAATGTTTGTTTGTTTAACTCAATGCTGCTTTGCTTAATAAGAAAGTTCAAAAGAAGAAACAATTAGGATAACTGATTCACCCCCCCTCTCAATTATCAACAGGGATATCTCACCCTCCCCTTGGAAAGCTCAAGTACATCACAAGAGCTTTATGGCCAAGAGAATACTATCTCTACTCAAGGAAGCCAATGGTGAGTGTCTTAAGGGCTTAAATCAATTCCCCTTGCACTAATGATTACCGCAATGTTCGGAGGTAGGTTGGGTAGTCACTATCTAAAATGGTTCTTAGTAACTTTGAGGGACCAATGCCTTACGAGCAATGTGACAAGCTACTAAAAGCTTTAACCAATCCTACTAAGAGTATCAAACACTTCGCTCAATGTGAAAATCGTTTCCACAAAGGGCTAGTACACCTCTTTTCAGTTTGGCATCACAAGGTAAGGCTGACGTCGATTAGGACTTGGCTTTCGCCTTATCCCGCTTATATAGCGGTTCAAAGGAAAACTCCGTTAGGGTCGTCCCTTTTGGATAAAGTGCAATCCAAAAGTAGGCCCTTCTAAAGGAAGTATAGAAATGTAAGAGCAAGCACGTCAAACAAAGATTCAATTGTCCCGTTATAAGAAAAATAAGGTGCAACTAGATTAGGCACACACACGTTTGTAGTTGTCAATTGTCCCTTATGAAATTGAAGTGTTTTGGCATTCATGTCCATTGTCCCTTAGAAAATTTGAAGTGTTTTTGCATACATGTCCATTGTCCCTTAAGAAAAGAAGTATGTTCCTAAGACTTAGATTTTGCAAAAATGATTTGTTCAATTATCCTTTTAAGAATGCAATGTGTTTTCTAAGACTTAGTGAGATAAATCAAGATTTCTTCAACACTCGTCCTACATGAACATGTTAAAAACACCTATTTGCTCTATGTGAGTAGTAAGAAACTGCAACAAGTCAGTTAGTTCCAAAAAAAATTCACAAATTAGCAAAAATAAATCAATTTGACCAAAAACGAGTTACTGTCTTACCGAAAGCGCTGCCCTGTGTTTCCAAAAGTGATGTGTTGCAGACCAGAAGTGACTTACCATAATACCAGACACGCTAAAATTTATCCAAAAGCGCTGTACTGTACTTACAAATGTGTGATACTGTGATACCAATAGCGATGTGTTGAAAACCTGAAGCATCGTAAAATACTACTAGAAGCGCTGAACTTTATCTAGAAGCGCTGTGATGTGTAACCAAGAGCGCTATTCTGTCTCAGATCAAGAAAAGGTTATATTTTGTCAAAAATAACTAGGTTCAGATAGGATTTCATGATTGATCCAATGTTCTGAGATCAAGTATCTGCTAGATCTGAATCCTGCAATCAATCAAACTCAAAAAAGGTGTTGTGAATAGATGGGTTAACTCTAATATCGAAAATACTCCTAAATAAGTCAGCTTAGGAAGTATCAAAAGATGGTTGAATGACAAATACAACAGCTTGTCAGACAAATCAAAAGGTATGTTGTGAATAAAAAACCCTGTGAACACCAAACAAAGTTAGAAAAACCTAATTATCTGAAAGCGCTGAACAATACTACTAGGAGCACCATTTTGGATTACCAAAAGAGCCTCTCTGTCTTACCAGAAGCGCTTCAGTATCGCTCAAGAGCGCTATATTGTGCTTCTAGGAGCACTTAAGGATACTATCAAAAGCACCTTTCTGTGTCTGTTGTACTGTTCCGTATTGTAACTTCGAAAAAAATCAATTTCTCAAAGAAAAAAGAGGGATTAGTGGGTCCCACCAGGCGTGCCAGAATGTGTATGAGGAAAAAAGGATTAAATTTAAACTATTAAAACCAAAACCAATCACATAAAGTGAACCAATCTAAGTAAAAGCCATTATCATCAAATCAAAGAAAAATGAAAGCTCTTACCAAAATTTGTATTGTTCCCTTTGGAGAAGTGTAGATTGCTCAATGAAGTTGTGAGACCATGGTTGCAAAAAGCAAGTAGTGTGCTCAAAGATCAATGTCAAAAGATCGTAAAGTTGCTCAATCGACGCGTTTGTATGCTCAAAGCACTGTTAAGTATGCCTAAGAATAAAATCGAAGAGAGAGACTCAATGGAGGAGATGAGGGGGGTTTATATAGGTTTCAATGAGGATCGATCAATGGTCCAGATAATTCAGAAGAATCAATGGAGGAGAATAGTTGAGGAATGTACAACGAATGAGAAGAAGCCAAGTGTCTTGCTTTCTTTTGCATGAGAGGAGTTATCAAGAATAGAAGAATGAGTTAAAGCAATTAACAGAATGTAATGATTAGTTAAGTGATTTAAAACAAGAAGAAGAGATTTGCATGAGAATTAGAAGATATTATGCTTTATTAAATATTAGAAATATTTAATTTCATGAGCAAGAAAGCTTGAGTTATATTAGAGATAACTCAATTTAGAAGAAAAAACAACTTAAATAAATATTTGATTTATTTAAATTTAAAGAAGATATTATGGAAGAAGTAATTAAATAATTAGAATTATTTAATTTAGAAGATTTGAAATCAAATTAAATAAATAAATTTATTTAATTGTTGTGCATGATTTTGGAAGAATGATTTTAATTTAATTAAATAATTCAGAATTATTTAATTATAGATAAGAGGGAATTTGTTGAATTAATTAAATAATGGGATTTATTTAATTAATGTGGATTTGATTTTTGGAAAGAGGATAATGATCTAATTAAATAATTAAAATTATTTAATTGTGGAAGCATAACAGAGGAATTTAATTTAATTAATTAAATAAAGAGAATTTATTTAATTAATGTCGAAAGTATGTGATTTAGAAGAATTGGGCGATTTTAATTAAATAATTAGATTATTCAATTAACGTTGGAATGCAGGTGATGTGAAAAAAATGCTAAAATGCGAGTAGTGCGATGACTTGGTCATTTTTGGGTGTCTACAAATACTAATCATAGTGTATCCATTTTTTCAAAAATTAAAACGGATATGGTCAAGGAATTCTGAAGTACAGTTGACCCAAGAAAAATCAGATAAACAAAAAATATACAAAATTGTTGAGCCATGCAATGGACACCAACCAAAGACACAACAGAAGAAAGCTTGTATAGAAGCAAGCCCGGTAAATTCAATTGGAGTAACAAAATTCAAAACTGTTACAAAAACCATCTCGTTTCCATGTTTGTCACAAGGCAGCTTGAATTTTCTGCCAATGGAGTCAATATTACACATATATGTTAGGGGAAGAAACCTGATATATATATCCCTTGACATGTAAAACTATTTTTAAAATCAGTTATGTTACACTTGTGAGAATTAGATTACAACTACCAAGAATGTTGAAAAATGAATGTCAATAGAAAAAGGAATGAACACAAACACTACTACTGTTTACTACAAAATTGTGTCTTTAGGCTTTCCTATAAAATTGACAACTGTCCATCCCTAACTAGTACATCCTTTTCGAGTTTCTCTACTCTCATTTTAAGCACTTCCACTTCACCAATGAGTTTCATGTTTTGTCAGGTAAGTTGTTCTGCATCTTGCTAAAAGGCATCCCTTTCTTCCGAAACTTTGGGTATCTCTCTTCTTAACAATATCAGTCCTTTGAGACATTCTTTTAAGTCAACTTGTAAACTTCTGATGGTATGCTCCTTCCCTGCAAGCTGTTGATGCAATAGATCATAGCATTAGTGCTCATGATCTGTACAAAACATAATGTTCTACACAAGTAAATGTAACTCTACTTGACATCCTAAATATAAACAATTAAAAACATGTCAACACATACCAGGAGCTCCAACTCTTTCTCTTTCTGGTTTGAGCTACTAAGCCTACTCTGTAGGCTTGCAATGTTACTTGTCAAAACCTTGTGACTCCTTACCGAAGTTGCAACCTCTTCCTGAAGTCATTCTAAATCATCCTCCTTGGAACATAATTTTTCCCCTAGAGTCTTAACAAGTAAAGTTTTAGCTTTAAGTTCTTGTTGTAGTTGGTTGAACCCCTCCTCGCTCTGAAATAGCTATTAAGAATATTAGTTGATAGCAAAAGCATGTCAATGCACACTCTTTACAAGTACAACTCTTGATCATATTTCTAATTAAGCCTGTTTCCTGATCTACAAGATCGCTCCTCAATTGTCCTAGGCTCTAGATGTTTACAAAGTCATAAAACTAGAACATTATTGGTAAGTCAGGCTCTTGAAATTGAACATTCAAGCCAATATAATATTAATTGTTTCGAATCACAAATACACAGATCAATACAAAGAAAATTAAATATTTATCAATCTAAACGAGTCGAGAAGATCTGAATTATCTCCATACTTAGCAGGAGGTAAATCATCCATGTGGTATGCTCTATAAAGTTTAAACTGCAGTATTTCAAGAAGATCTAAATTATCTCCATACTTAGCAGGAGGTAAAGCATCCATGTGGTATGCTCTATAAAGTTTAAACTGCAGTATTTCAAAAATTTCCAAACTTTAGTTCAATAGGGTTTAAATGAGATGAAAGAATGCCAAAAAGTCAACAAAACATCTTTGATTTGTTGTTTCATAATTTGCATTTATTTTTAATAGAAGTTATCCTATTATTTTCTTGCATTCGACCCTTAATAAATTGTACATATTGAAATGGAAGGAGTTTTCATGATTAAACAAATGGGTGGAGTAAATTAAAAACAAGAAAAATAATAAATCCTCTGACAGGGATTCCCTTAACTGCATAATCTCATTCTCTACATCTGTTAATTTCATTCTCAAATCATCCATACATTGCTGAGATTCTCTCACCTAAGTTTTTATATGCATTTCCTGGTTATTTAAAGATGAAACTTCTTTCTGCAATGCTATATTTTGCTCTGCCAGATCTCTGACCCTCTCTCTCATCCTCCTCTCCTCAAACCTAATTTTCTCAAGCATAGAAGCCCATTCACTTAACCGCCTATCTATCTCATTTTCTAACATTCACTGCAGATCATTCTTCTCATTCTCTAATATCTTTGTGCAAGATTCTAGCTCTCCCTTGATCAACCTTAGAGCTTTGGTTGCTAAATATCTTTCTCTCTTTCGGCTCTGAATTTTTGAAGAAACCATAAGTGTTAAGTTCCTTTTTTATTCAAATACTTTTCTGAGTTTTTGCCACAAAAATTCAGCATTTTGTTCTGAGTTCTTTGCTCTTACAGATTCAAATTTGCTGCAGTGGTACCAGCCCATCGATTCTAACTCTTCTGACAATAATGCAACCTACTCTTCAGTTGTTTTAGCTCTTGTTTCCATCTCTTCATCTGTATCTTGCTGTAGACACCCAAATTTGTCCCAAATTTGTTCATGTCTAGCAACACCTTGTTAAAAACATCGCTTAGACATCATGTAGCATTTTGTTTTGATCCCACTCTTAATCCCATTTATCCATTAGCCAATTAATTAAATAAATTTTATTTATTTAATTAATTTCTCAATCATATCCTAATCCCACTATCCAATTAATTAAATAAATCTTAATTTATTTAATTAATATCCAACTCATATCCCAACTAATTCAAATATTTTATTTGAATTAAGTTCTCATCATAAGCCGACTTTCTAATTAATTAAATAAATTTTATTTATTTAATTAATTTATCTTATCATTAAGCCGACATGTGTGCCTCTTTCATTTAAAAAGATAAGTGGTACTATAGCCTTTTATTTAATATCTTTCATATGTAGTACTTTTTATGTACACAAGCACACATGAGCCCTATTCTCCTTGACACTTGTCAAATGACTACAACTCCCTTGAAGAATGGGAATACATAATCAATCCTAGCCGTCCACATCAATCAATTAGCTTTTTAATCTCAACCATCCATTTGAACTAAGCCTTTCCAATAAATCAACCCCCTCATAAGCCATTAGCATGCATTGAGCTTTAAGTAACATTATTCTGCCAAATTATCATTAGCATGCATTGATCCTTAAGTATCCACATGCTATTGAAATATCATTAGAGCCTTTGCATCCTTCATTCTAGCATCTTCATCTTAATGTTATGCTGCAGAAGTAAGCACCCAACATTCTTCCAACAACAATCCTTCAAAATCTTGCATGCTCATGCGAGGTGGAGAAGAGCAATGGAGATAAATCAAGCATAGCGTGGAGATCAGTTTGCATTTACATTTGTTATTTTGATTTTCATGTTGTCTTGTGCTTCATTGTGCATTGCTAGGGTTTTTATCATTGCTGTTTATTCATTTGCCCTGATTTGCAATTTTACCCTAACTACATTTGGCATGCCCGGTGGGACTCACGTCCTTGATTAACCTCTCTTGTTTGAGTTGTTTTTATGAAGTTTAGATCTCTTGGAGTGCCAATCGTTCATTTTTGTAAGCTTTTGTAGCAAAAATTTGCATTTTTCTAACCCTAGTTTGTAAAGATTTGGCTAAATATGTATGTAGATGATCTCTTAGCCCAAATCTAACCTCACCATTACATCTGGGAGGCCATTTCCATAAATTTTGAGTACAAATTTGCCTAAATTTGATGAAAAATGGAGCATTTGGTGAAGAAAACAACAACCGGTCTGTAGAAATCCGCCTCTGGTAATTCAGGTCGCCTCTGATCAAACAGCAGTCGCCTGGGCTAAATCAGCTTGCCTTTGAGTAAACAGCAGTCACTTATGGTCAAATCTAGCTCGTTTTTAAACAAACAGTGCCCGCTTTTGAACAAAAAGAGATCGCATATGGTAAACTTGGTCGCATATGGTTAATATTTGCATTCCATCTCCTGAAACTTTCCAAATCACTTTTGGGCTAACAGTAATCGCTTTTTCACATATTTTGATCACTTTTAGTCAGATACTAATCACTTTTTCTCATATTTTGATCACTTTTATCTAAACAATAACCGCTTTTGTCTTTAACCTAATCGCTTTTGGTCTGACAGTAATCGCCTTCTGCAGAACTAGGGTTTCTGTTGCATCTTTCATTTTGCAGATACAGGTCGCTTGTAGGCCAAAATTGGTCACTTTCAGATTTTTTGCATCGCTTATAAGTGTACAGAGTTCGCATCTGGTGTTCTTTCGATCGCATTTGATCTACAAG
The DNA here is from genome assembly GCA_027924645.1 of Cunninghamia lanceolata. NCBI lineage: Eukaryota > Viridiplantae > Streptophyta > Pinopsida > Cupressales > Cupressaceae > Cunninghamia > Cunninghamia lanceolata. The sequence continues at coordinate 2,520,444 of BSBN01001074.1, read as the reverse complement.
GGCCCGCCTATGTTAAAATATGAGATCGCTTCTGGACACGCAGTGATCGCCTCTGCCATCTTTCGCATCGCTTACAAGCCTGCACTGCTCGCATCTAGTGCTTTTCCAAATCACATTTAATCTGCAGGGGTTCGCATATAGCTAAAAGGAGATTGCTTATGATGAACAGTAAATCGCCTCTGCACTTTTCTTAACCGCCCAGGGTTCACCCGTACCTCCTGCATGCCAAAGGAAGCTATTTTTTTCAAACTTGCATGACTTTCACATACGGAGGCCAAATCACACAAACGAGGACTCATTGGAAAGTTGGGAGGACAAGCTTCACAACTGTACCACTTTTATCAGGTGACTATACTATTTTTTAGGCTTTTTTATCAGTCAAAGTTCAGGTTCATTGCAAACTTCATTTGAGCATAACTTGAGCAATTTTGATTGTTTTTCAGCGAAACTTTTTTTCAAATTGCTTAGAATCTCCTGAACTTTCTGTTTATGCAATCTATTTTTCTGTATCAGATCATTTTCATCAGAATTTTTAGATTTCATCTTTTTCATGTAATCATCTTCTTTGCAAGTTTACTTGTTTCTTTTTGGAATTGGTGACTTGTAAGGGCATCTAAGGAGCTGGAGCAGCATTGGCATCAACATCCACAACAAATTGGAAAGCGATTGTATTAGGTGCACTCATTCTAATCTTTCATCTCTTAATCTTGTTTGATCACGCATTTGGACTTTGGGATTAAAATGAACAATTGTTTACAAATTCACATCAAAAAATTGGGCTAAAACAAACCATTGTCTTTCATCACATTTAGATTTGGGATTTAAAACAAACAAGTGCTTGCATTGTCTTCCACACATTTAACTTCTAAGGTTAATGAACCCCATGCGAGTGTGACCAAGTAAATGTGTATGCTCTCTCCTCGCGTCCCAACACGAACTTGGAGATCAAAAACATTTACTTGTGTTGCTTTTGTTTAGCCTTAGAGAGGCCTGCCTTGGTATCCACCCCAAGGGAATGACCTCAAGCGGTACTTTCATCCGGTCCGCTATAAAAATCAGAGGATAAGGCGAAAGCCAAGTCTAACTGGTATTAGCGCTCACCATACAGTGCTAAAGTCTTAAGTGGCTTGCTGGATGCTCGTGGGGTGCCGGTCCCCCAGATTTTCACTAGAACCTCCTTGTGATAGTGGCCTTGCCTTGACTAGGACTTGTTGAAGTGTCTTCACGTGCTTGCTTAACCATCATCACATTCTTCTAAACTAAAACTTGCTTATGTGTCTTGCGTGAGTGATTCATGTGTGTATATGCATAATCATTTGTTTGAATATTGCCACATCAAGCTCTAAACACCCAGACACATAAAGACAAGTCATCCTACACATTCTTCCAATAACATTCAAATCCAATCACTCTCATCCCAAACATAGCCTAGTTATCATCCAACCCTTCACATCCACATCATCATCCAAATCCCTAAACAAGCACTTGCTAAAAGGACTTAAGACAAACACTTGGTGACAACATGTCTACACTAGAGGACCTAGAAATCAAATTCCAAAGATTCCTCCAAAATCTTTATCAAGGATCACAACCCCTAAACCAAGACACCATTGAAATATTACAATTCTTCATCCAAAAAGCTCAACCCCACGTAAGCCAATCACCTCAACTGCAACACTTCATAGCCCAAGTCCAACACCTTTTAGCCACTAGTCAAGCTCAACAAGTATAGCAATCCTTAGCCACTCCATACCAACCTAATCCACCTCATAGCCACATGTCATATCCATCCACTTCCTATCAACTTAATCCACCTATCAACCTCCACCTCAAGCTTATCCAATCCCTCATACCACCATTCCAATGCACTACCAAGCCCATCCACAAGGCAATCAAGTGATATCACAAGAACAACATGCAAGTCCAAATAGCCCTTTGTACATAAATCAAGCAAGTCCAAGTACACCTCTTCAACAAGACCATCAACCACTATTGATAGACCTAAGTCCACCTTTACAACAAGAAGCACATCCAAGTCCAAGTGGTCCCTTGTACATAAATCAAAGCCTAATTTATCCTATGCCAGATCTAATAACCTTTGACAAGGGAGATACCAATCTAGAGTGGCCACCACCATCCAATCACATGCCAACACATAAGTCAACTAGTCCTATCCCAACACCACCATGTGATCCCATTCCTAGTCCATTAATCCCTCTAACTTCCAAATGATCACGCCCTCCATTACCTTCATCACCATGTCATTCTAATCCTTCACCAAAGGATGCGGTTGAGAGAGTTTTACAAAGAATGCTTGAAGCAAAACTCATTGAACTTCCTGAAGTCAAACCATGTGAAGAAAGTCCATATGATGAACATGATTATTATGCATACCATAGGACCAAAGGCCATAATACAAATCAATGCCCAATATTTGTCTCAATTGTTTACAACGTGTACCTACCTATAATGAGAAATCATGCCACATCATCCCAATCCTATGTAGCACCCCCCTTTAATCCTAATCCATCCAATCCAATTAGCCCCCAACCTAATCCTAATCATAAGCCTGCAACATCATCCGCTATTATTGCTCATCCATTATGTTGCCCATCCATTCATACACTTGCAAAGGATGTGATCCATTGGCTACTAGCTAGGAATAAACTACCCCCATGTCAAATGCCCATTCATGAGTCTACCAAAGAACTTCCAAAGGTCATATCTAATCCTATAATCCCATCATGTGGTCCACCTATCCTTGAGCCTATCCAAGAGCCCTCAATTAACATTCTTAGCCCTTCAAGCCCATCATGTGACCTACAAGCCATCAAGCATATTCAAGAGTCTCCTATTATGAATCCAAATCAAGAGTCATCCACTTCCATTAAAGCAACCCAAGAGGTATGTCAAAAATTTAATCCTAAGCTTGTGGAAACATTAAGCCCTAGTCCAACTCAAGATCAAATCACTTTTATGCAACCCATCCATAACATGTATCTTTTCCATGATCAAGATGATACCTATGAAGAAGCTATCTATGAGCACCTTGATCCTATCCATAATCCTAGATCTATCCATGAGCAAGATATCCACATTGCTCCTAGTCATCCTCCATCTAGCCCTATCCATAATGAGCAAACATCCACTTGTCATGATGAGACACTTGTCCCCCAAGTAAGCATAAAAGATCAAACAAATAACTTGGATCTTAGTGAACACAATGCTAATCAAGATCCTAATGATCTTCCTTCCACATCCACTATCGATTCTACTTCAAATCCACCATCATGTCCTATTGGTCTTACCACCCTTATACATGGGTTTTCTTCCTTCGGACAACAACGACCTTTATCCACTTCATCTTCTCCATCCAATAATGAGCTCAAGTCTAATGTTCAAAGCACACCTAGTCCTATAGTCCATCGCATACTCCAAAACATGAGATACCAAGGCAAAGGTCTAGTCCTTTATGAACAAGGTATTTTGGAGCCAAACCATGTCAAGATTTATCCATGCTCATATGGCCTTAGATACACACCCCAAGGTAAACAAGGCCAAGATGTTGGTAATCCCTTCATGCATCCTAAACCTACCACTTTCCATCACAAACCACATCATGTTCCCAAAACATATGTTTACATTCCAACTCCATCATCCTATAAATGTCAAAAGCATGTGACCGTACATCTTCTGCCATCCACTTTGCCTCCACTTTTACCAACTCCAAATATCCCTCCATCCACCTTACCATTGTTGCTTCCAACACCTAACATACCTCTCATTCATAAGTATCCTTACATCCCTAATCATGGCCAACAAAAGCACACATCATTTAAGCATAAAGCTTCCAATCATTCCATCCACTCCACCCACCCCATGGGATTCAAAAGCAAAATTTTTGATGCCTCTACCTATAAAGCTAAAAATCCTACCAAAAATCCTAAAGGTCTTCATACCTTAGGCCCTAAAGAATCAAACTCAAAGCAAAGTTCATCTAAGAAGCTATCTAAACCCTTACCTCCAAATGTAAAGCCCAAAAGCAAAATGGTTTGGGTTCCTAAGCAAACAGCCAGCACGTCAAATGAGGCATCCTCATCCACATCCAAGCAACCATCCAAGCCCATACCTCCAAAAGCAAAATGGTTTGGGTTCCTGAGCAAATAGCTAGCAAAGCAAATGAGGTATCTTCATCCACATCTCAAGAATCCCAATCACCTATATCCATCCAAAAGCCTACTTCCACCCAAAACTTCCCTTCCCTTCAAAAATCGCACAAGCAAAACAAAAGCACTAAAAATACTAAATCTATGTGGGTTCCTAAATCACTTCATCAACCATCTCCTGAGCAAGCATCTCCATTGCTTCCTACACCACCTTCCCATCAAAAGCTTCAATGTTTAAATTAGTGTGTGCAGCCGTTGGTCATGGTTCCCTTCCACTCCACAACACCTCCACATAACTACATCTCCTCATCTTTCATCCATTATCGTACATATCTTCCCAATCACCTTCCTATGGTCCATGCTTTTGCATAAGTCCTACATAAATCCACACCATGAGCCACTAGCCTTCCCTTTCATAATCCACTATCCCTATCCATCCATCCTTGCATGACCCTTTCATAATCTATTTCATAATCTACTATCCACCTAATCCATCCACCATCCACGCAAACCCTTATCAACATCTATGAGCATAATGACATGGTCCATGCGAGGACATCCATCTCTAATGGGACAATATCACCTTCATAGCACTAGCCACTTGAGTCCCTCCTATCCATTACCATGGTGAAAACCTGGCAAACAGGCACCATGTGTAATTGTCAACCCATCTAAAAGAAAAAAAAAAGTCAAAAAAGCAAACCAAAAAAAAAAGTAAAGAGAAAGCCCTTCATCCAACGGTGAAAACCTGGTAAACAGGCACCTTGGATAAGTACCATGATGAAAACCTGGCAAACAGGCGTCATGTGTAGGTTGATCTTCTATGTCACTTACACTTGGGGGCACATTGTCTCATCCAACCTATCCATTTTCAAACTATTTATCCCATTCTGTCATTTTCCATCTTATCATGTCCTATCGAGACATCGTACCATCCTTAGCCATTACTTAAACATGCCTATCCTATTGAACCCATTTATCCATCCTTCTACCTTTTGATGAAGACATAGGGGCAAAATGTTGAAACATGTTTGGATATTTCTTGACATACCTTCTTTCCAAACCAAGTCCTATCCACTAACCATTCATCTATCCCATTCAAACCAATCTATCATGTTATTCCTTGGTCATGAACTTTGTCATGCAACGAATCCTAAGCATTACCACCTAGAATGGGGCAAGTTCTTCCTATGCGACATAGCCTTTGGAGATCACATCCTAGCTCCCTTATGATCCGTCCACTATGGCGTATCCTTATCACGAGCTTTCCATCTTATAGCTTATCCCCATCTATTTATCATGAGCTTTCCACTATAGCCTACCTATCCATTTTTCATGAGGCATGCATACATACCTTATACGGCCTATCCTCTTATCTATGCATCTATCATGAGCCTTTCATCCTATTTACTATGAGCCCATCCTTTTATCCATCCCTTGCACCTAGACTTGGTTTTCTCCCTTGTCATTGGTATCAAGCACAAAGGCTACCCACATTGTAAATCCATTGACATCTCAAAAAAAATTAAAAAAAATCAAAATATTCTAAAAAAAAAATCCAAAAAAATCAAATATGTCAAAAAAATCCAAAAAAATTAAATATCCAACAACAATAGAAAACATCACAACCAAAGCACATCAAGCCAACCATCAAAATAAATCCTATCAATCATTAGCATCAAAACCAAAGTGCATCAAGCCAACCATCAAAACAAATCCAATCACTTTAGCAAATCAAAAGCAGCTCAATCCACCACAAATCATCCATCCTTCATCAAATCAATCTAATTAGCATTTCATCATCTTCCAACCATTCCAAACAAAGATCCAAATGCAAGCCCATCCTTAATCCATACCAATCAAGTTAATCAAACAAGCCAAGTTATCCAAACACAATCCATGGTCTTGATCCTAGCCTTGTTGTAAGCCAATTGAATCAATCAACTAACCAACTAACTCAGCAAACAACTTTGTGTTGATCTAGGGATATAGCTTTCCCCGCAATGACAACACTCTCAACTATCATCAATTGACAACCAATCATTGGTTTACAGCTTGACAGGGGCAATACCTTGTTTGTTTTTGAATCATTTGTGGATGCTTGCTTGCTTGCTTGTGTGTGTTATCATTTTATCTTGCATTTGTATCACATTGGTATCATTCCAGCTAATATTCATATCTTGTGTATGTTGGAATAGCTTTTTGCACTATCCTTTGCATCTAAGGTCATATCATACCTTTTATGCATTAGGACCTTAATGCTCTAAGGTTACTTCCTCATACGTTAGACAAGGTGGTATTACGCTGAGGCATAAGACACATCGTCACCCTGGTCCTTCTACCTTGGTGCATAACATCTAGTGCTATATCAAACATTATGGTTGCTCACCTTCATTGCAGCATAACGTATCATCATTTCTTCTATCCATTCCCTTATCTATCTTTCTTAACCAATCCATTTCTTTTCGAGAGCCTACCCGTGTTTGTCCAACCTGCCTAACCTCTCGAGGGGGCATCATCATCCTATCTTTCCATCATCATCATCATCCTCATCATATCCTTACATCATCATCCCATATCCTTTTCCTCTATCCATACCTTAGCTTCTTTGAAATGATGTTACTCAACACAAAACTTATCATCTCGAACATCATCTCAAAGAGGGGCAAAATGTAGACACCCAAATTTGTCCCAAATTTGTTCATGTCTAGCAACACCTTGTTAAAAACATCACTTAGACATCATGTAGCATTTTGTCTTGATCCCACTCTTAATCCCATTTATCCATTAGCCAATTAATTAAATAAATTTTATTTATTTAATTAAAATCCCACTTTCCAATTAATTAAATAAATTTTATATATTTAATTAATTTCCCAATCATATCCTAATCCCACTATCCAATTAATTAAATAAATATTAATTTATTTAATTAATATCCAACTCATATCCCAAGTAATTCAAATATTTTATTTGAATTAAGTTCTCATCATAAGCTGACTTTCTAATTAATTAAATAAATTTTATTTATTTAATTAATTTATCTTATCATTAAGCCAACATGTGTGCCTCTTTCATTTAAAAAGATAAGTGGTACTACAGCCTTTTATTTAATATCTTTCATAAGTAGTACTTTTTATGTACACAAGCACACATGAGCCCTATTCTCCTTGACACTTGTCAAATGACTGCAACTCCCTTGAAGAATGGGAATACCTAATCAATCCTAGCCGTCCACATCAATCAATTAGCTTTTTAATCTCAACCATCCATTTGAACTAAGCCTTTCCTATAAATCAACCCCCTCATAAGCCATTAGCATGCATTGAGCTTCAAGTAACATTATTCTACCAAATTATCATTAGCATGCATTGATCCTCAAGTATCCACATGCTGTTGAAATATCATTAGAGCCTTTGCATCCTTCATTCTAGCATCTTCATCTTAATGTTATGTTGCAAAAGTGAGCACCCAACATTCTTCCAACAACAATCCTTCAAAATCTTGCATGCTCATGCGAGGTGGAGAAGAGCAATGGAGATAAATCGAGCATAGCGTGGAGATCGGTTTGCATTTACATTTGTTATTTTGATTTTCATGTTGTCTTGTGCTTCATTGTGCATTGCTAGGGTTTTTATCATTGCTGTTTATTCATTTGCCCTGATTTGCAATTTTACCCTAACTACATTAAAATGTAGTTAGGGTAAAATTGCAAATCAGGGCAAATAAATAAAAAACAATGATAAAAACCCTAGCAATGCATAATGAAGCACAAGACAACATGAAAATCAAAATAACAAATGTAAATGCAAACCGATCTCCACGCTATGCTTGATTTATCTCCATTGCTCTTCTCCACCTCGCATGAGCATGCAAGATTTTGAAGGATTGTTGTTGGAAGAATGTTGGGTGCTCACTTCTGCAGCATAACATTAAGATGAAGATGCTAGAATGAATGATAGATGAAGGATGCAAAGGCTCTAATGATATTTTGATAGCATGTGAATACTTGAGGATCAATGCATGCTAATGATAATTTGGCAGAATAATGTTACTTGAAGCTCAATGCATGCTAATGGCTTGTGAGGGGTTTGATTTATAGGAAAGGCTTAGTTCAAATGGATGGTTGAGATTAAAAAGCTAATTGATTGATGTGGACGGCTAGGATTGATTAGGTATTCCCATTCTTCAAGGGAGTTGTAGTCATTTGACAAGTGTTAAGGAGAATAGGGCTCATGTGTGCTTGTGTACATAAAAAGTACTACATATGAAAGATATTAAATAAAAGGCTATAGTACCACTTATCTTTTTAAATGAAAGAGGCACACATGTCAGCTAAATGATAAGATAAATTAATTAAATAAATAAAATTTATTTAATTAATTAGAAAGTCGGCTTATGATGAGAACTTAATTCTAATAAAATATTTGAATTAGTTGGGATATGAGTTGGATATTAATTAAATAAATTAAGATTTATTTAATTAATTGGATAGTGGGATTAGGATATGATTGGGAAATTAATTAAATAAATAAAATTTATTTAATTAATTGGAAAGTGGGATTTTAATTAAATAAATAAAATTTATTTAATTAATTGGCTAATGGATAAATGGGATTAAGAGTGGGATCAAGACAAAATGCTACATGATGTCTAAGTGATGTTTTTAACAAGGTGTTGCTAGACATGAACAAATTTGGGACAAATTTGGGTGTCTACACTTGTATCTTGTTATAGCCCTCAAGCCGCATTTGAAATCGGCATCTGTCCACTTCCTTCTGTGCTGGATGAAGAGCCAATCCTTCAACATTCTAAACATAAACTCAACCAGAAAATTGCCAAAATCTACAAATCTTTGAAACCCTACAAAACCTATAAAGCATACAATCCTTTGAAAACCTAAAAATCCTAAAATCAAGGAAAATAAACAAACCTTTCTTGTGTATATTTCATAATGTCCATGTTCTGCCAAAAATAATTTATTTATCAACATAAACTCGAAATACTAAATCGTCAACAACAGAAAGCAAGCCCTAAATCCTCAACAAAAACATAAACTTATCAATAATGTTCCCAAATGAACATATTTTTGGGGGACAAAATAAATTAAATATATGAGACAGCTAGAGAATCTGATACAAAATTCCCTTTAAAATGTCGATACAAGAAAGTTTAGGATACAGTTTATATTTGATAAAAGTGCTCTTTCTAAAGATACATTCATCCAGAAATCAAACCCTTAAAAGCCCTAAATTCCCTTTAAACCCTTAATTCAAGTAGAACAAAAGAAACGCACTTGTGGATATTTGATACCGTCCATATTCTGATGAAAACGTTTATTGTTTCCTAACATAAACTGAAGCAAGCACAAACCTGCGAAACCCTCTTAACACCCTTGAACACCTAAATGCGGGAGCGATTAACCAATTTGGCTTTGGGGAATTAGATGTCGAAAGGAAATTTCATTTCTCTACCAGCTTAAACTTAAGCAAGAAAAAATGCTAAAAGCTTTGAAAGCCTCCTAAATTTGAGAGTGGTGAACCCTAATATCGTGCTTGTGGTTCATCTTCTAACCAAAGCCTTACTTATTTTCCAAGGAAAAAAAAGTAAATAAGATAACCAAAACCCTTCTAAAAACCTTAGGATTTAAGAAAGATGTTCCAAACCTGCCTTGGCCTTGCTGAAGAGCAGCTCAGCCTTTAGAAGCTCTTGAAACACCTGTCGTGCCTCCACATCCATCCCCTTCTTCTCATAACACAACGCCTTCACATTCATCTCATTGAACACCACAACAACGTCCAGATCAACAATGGCAGCATCCACATGGCACCGCTTAGCATCCCCTTGGAGCTGAATCTCTGCCTGCTTAAACAAAGCATCCGACTGCTCAGACTTGGCCAGGCTTTTCACAATCCTAGGGGAAAGGGCAGCGTCAAGGGAATTGAGAGCAGTGACTATGTGACCCTTGATGCCGCCCTTTCCCCTAGGATTGTGAAAAGCCTGGCCACGTCTAAGTAGTCAGATGCTCTATTTAAGTAGGTGGAGATTCGGCTCAGAGGGGATGCCAAGCGGCACCACGTGGATGCTGCCATTGTTGATCTAGACGATGCCATGGCGTTCAATGAGAAGAATGTGAAGGTGTTGTGTTATGAGAAGAAGGGAATGGATGTGGAGGTGCGGCGGGCATTTCAGGAGGTTCTAAAGGTTGAGCTGCTCTTCAGCAAGGCCAAGGTATGTTTGGATTGTCTTTCTTGAATCCTAAGGATTTTTGAAGGGTTTTGGTTATTTTATTTACTTTTTTTTCCTTGGAAAATAAGTAAGGCTTTGGTTAGAAGATGAACCACAAGCACAATATTAGGGTTCACCACTCTTGAATTTAGGAGGCTTTCAAAGATTTTAGGGTTTTTTCTTGCTTAAGTTTTAGCTGGTCGAGAAATGAAATTTCCTTTCGACATCTAATTCCCCAAAGCCCAATTGGTCAATTGCTCTTGCGTTCAGGTGTTCAAGGGTGTTAAGAGGGTTTTGTGGGTTTGTGCTTGCTTCAGTTTATGTTAGGAAACAATAAATGTTTTCATCAAAATATGGACGGTATCAAATATCCACAAGTGTGTTTCTTTTGTTCTACTTGAATTAAGGGTTTAAAGGGTGTTTAGGCCTTTTAAGGGTTTGATTTCTGGATGAATGTATCTTTAGAAAGGGCACTTTTATCAGAATATAAACTGTATCCTAAACTTTCTTGTATCGACATTTTAAAGGGAATTTTGTATCAGATTCTCTAGCTATCTCATATATTTAATTTATTTTGCCCCCCAAAAATATGTTCATCTGGGAACTTTATTGATAAATTTATGTATTTGTTACGAATTTAGGGCTTGCTTTCTTATTGTTGACGATTTAGTATTTCGAGTTTATGTTGATAAATAAATTGTTTTTGGTAGAACATGGACATTATGAAATATACACAAGCAAGGTTTGTTTATTTTCCTTGATTTTAGGATTTTTAGGTTTTCAACGGATTGTATGCTTTATAGGTTATGTAGGGTTTCAAAGGTTTGCAGATTTTGGCAGTTTTCTGGTTGAGTTTATGTTCACAAATAAAAATCCCTATCATATTCCAGCTGAAACTAAGCTAAATTTATCAATCTATGAGCCAAAACAACAACCCTGGCTTTGCAAAAAGCTAAAAACCACAATCCCATACAAAATCAACCAACTGCAATAGAAATCCATGCCAGAAAAGCCCAAACAATAAGAAAAATCTACCAAGACATCAAAAAAAGACAAAATCTAACTCTAGCTGAAGATTGTTTTGCAAGCTTACCAAATTCTGTCGTTGTTTCAGAATCTTTTTGCAAAATCTATACTAATTCTCATTGGAATATGTGTGGATTTTGCAGGTCTGGGCTTGTAGCAGTATAAATTCTTTTCCTAGTTGTCCTAATTGTCCTGCGAGATTCACGAAGCCTTAATTGAGTGAGCGGGCCGCCCCCATAAATTACGTTGTCCATTGGTTATAAGGAGTTCAAAATTGTCCAATTTTTCATGCCTTATTGCCTTATTTCGATTTATGCCATGCCAATTAGAGGAGAGAGGCTAGTTGCCCATCACTTGACCCCCCAATTAAATTTTTAAAAAGAACTAATACATGTAAAATACCAACCTAATAAACTAACACAAATGCACTAATACATGTTCACAACTCCAATAAATTAACCAATGAAATTAAGACAAGTGCACAAATGTGATGGTGAGTAGTTACTGGCACATCCATGGGGTGACATGTTGAAATGACACTTTTTTGACCCATGTGCGCATAATGCATCATACAATGAAATGTATAAGTGCCCAGAAGCTGAAAGAATAAATTTAAGTTGTTCATTGGCATATGGAGAAACCCAAAAAAAATTGTTGAAATCTGATATGTCTAGCTATGAGCTTGACATGCACGAAGTTAGGGTGGGTGACTACCGACCCCTCTCCCCTATGAACCCTCGAGTATTTTCTTATGCTTTTTATTTGGCACCAAGATTTTAGATTTTTTTTGTCTTTTTCTTACAAAATTATTATTAGGGGAAAGGGGTCAGCGAATAAATTGTGCACTTGACCTCCTAATTAAATTTCTAAAAAGAATCAATACATGTAAAATATTGCAAATGCATCAATGTAAGAAATTTTCACTAATTTGAAAAATTGTTACTGTAAAAGTCTTAGAATTTCATTTTTATTTTAAAATATATTTTATTTTTAATCCAATAAATAAATAATTCTCAGCTTTATTATGTATCAAAAGTATTATGAATGGTAAGTATAATTTGAATCAATATGTAAGCCATTTTAATCCTTATTTTAACATGTATAAGTTATCTTTTCTCCATTATTACAACACAATCATTGTATCAAAATATTATTTTACTAATGTTCATATAATCAATTTAAAACTTGTTTAAACCATCATAACAAAAAAATTTGGCATAATTATTTGGGTCCTCTTAATGTGAGTAATTTTAACATTAACGTTTTGCAAGAAGGAGAAAGGTGAATAATTTAAAAATTGATTTAATGAAATGTCAATGCTACCACTATGAGATTAGTATTTCTATGTTATTTTCCATTTATTTTTGTGTCTATTTTGGAGGAATTTTTGAGTGCAATAACAAATTAATACATATTGACAAGTGGTATATTCTTGTGTTTGGTTTAGCTCGTGGATTGATTTTTATGGATATCCATTTCACACTCATTTGCACTTTAGTGCATTTGTGCTTGACTTTGAGATTACCACCTTGCCCCTTTGGTTCATTTCCAAGAGATGTGGAATCACTCAATTCAATCCTAAGGTGTGCAAGAGTAACCCCAACATTTAAATGTTCAAATTTAAATTCCAATTTTCCCACCCCTTTCTACTAGTTGTTATGAGCCAACCTAGCACATGTTTGTGTGACATGTTACTATGTCATGGTATTTAAAGACATTTAATGCCCAATTAATTAATAAGGAGAATCAATAATCATTACATGTTTATTAGATCACACTTCAATTCTAAAGGACAATAAATAATTAGATTGACATCATCATCATATAGGTCATATGTTGGGATATGTGTGTCACGCACCTTATAAAACTAATGTTTAATTTATTTATTATTCATTAATTAGTTGTGACCCATCATGGAAAATAGTGTCCTACTATGATGATCACGTTGCCATGTAATGCAATGTATGATGTTTGTAAGAAGTTGTAAGAGTATCTAATATCATAGAGATGTCTATGAGCATCTAATGACATTGTAAGATATGTAAGGGCTTGTAGGAGGGGAATCGCATTGTTGACTTGACTTGTTGACCAACTTATGATGCATCATACATCATCTTTGAATGGAAAGAATGGAATCAAAATCGAGTGCCCAATTTGATGAGGTGGTTATGACACCTTATGACAGGTGTAAGAGAATTTGCTAAAAATAATTGGTGGAGTCCTTTGAAATAGGGCATTGGAATTTGTGCCCATGATTTGGGCACCATTTTTGGGTCATGGTTTTAGCCATGGTTTGTGATTTACTACCCATGGTTTCATGGATTGCTTCTCCTATTTCTTTGGTGCTTGAGATGGAGGTTTCACAGTGTATTTTACAAGTATTATAAGTCAGCAAAAACTAGGGGCCAAACCCTTACAACACAAGCCCAAAAAGGAATAACAAAGGCTCAAGAACAAAACGAGCCACAAAACCCAACTACAACATATATAGCATTAACAGTCGATAAACAACAGAAAGTAAAAACAACAGTCTAACAATAGATAAATAGAAAGCAAGTAAACAAAGATAGAGAGAAACATGCTCCCAACCTTTAGCCAGAAATTCATAAATCTTGTCAAACTCTTTAACTTTCTCTTCATCTTCTCCATAGGCAAGGTTCTTGTGTTCCTACAGCAGAGACAAGTTGAGCATAGCCGAGCGACACAACATACTGTTGATAAAGCATCTCATAGATCAGACCTTTTGCTCCAGGGATTCCACATGGCCTCTAAGAACAACAATTTCATCCTCCAAATCATCACCTTCTTTAGCCTCCTCCATAGTCACTTTCTCCTCCTCTTGAGCATTATCATTAGGTCCAACATCCCCTCCATCAGTATCCTCGTCTTGCGTCTCCTTTTCCTTCACCCCTTTGGTCCCCGCCGAGATATCTTAAACCTCAATGTCATCACCTTTAGACTGCTCCTCTCCCTGAGTAGAAGACCTGGAGCCACTTTCAGAGTAATCAATTAGTTTAGCCTAAGGGGCCAGTTTACCGCCAATTCTTCCAGACCTTCTAACCCCTGAAGAGTAGCACTCATTCTTAGCTTTAACCACAATTTTATCTTTATCTTTTTTCAGGGGTCCCTCACTGTCACTATTTTGATTCTTGTGGGCCTCCATTATATCCTCAACTTTGATAACCTCCACTGTAGACACCATCTCCTTCAATTTTTGTTTCCTCCCTTTCACACTTCCTTTGGAGGTAGGAGTATGCATAACCTTCGCAATATTCTCCTCAAGGGTTTCAGAAAAGGAAACCCCTTTCAGTTTCTAGTTGTTGGGGGTAGAATGATGGGGCTTCTTAGAAGTATAGTAGTACTGTGGGGGTATCCACAGGGATTTCAACAATAGTGGGTTGAATTGGTTGTGGCGGGTCTCAGGCAAGATGAAACTCATACAAACGATGGATAAGGCCTTGATGAAGGGGAACTAGACTCTTTGAGGGTTTCTTATCCAATTTAGCTTTCACACAGTGGACAAAGTGTTCCAAAGAGGACATAAAATAAAAAGGAAAGCTAATAAGAGCATTTCTCCTAAAATGATTAAGCAGGGGAAGATGATAATTATAAAACCTAGTAAAATGCCCTTCTAGGGTGAAATATTTCATCCGAAGGTAGCACATCTCATCCCATGGCTCTGGGAGCTTTGCACGATCAAACTTTCCTTGATAAGGAACAAGTTCCTCTCCCTCACCCAGAAAAATCTTTTGATTGTGGTGGTCAGCTACCTTAGCCTTTCTCTTTAGTTTTGTTCCTTTCATAGAAAGGCCAGTAGCCATCACGATGACTTCCTTAGAAATTTCAAACCCTATCTTGCCAATTTTAACTCTGTGGTTATCCCATGACAGGGCACACTGCACAAAAAGGTTTTTGTCATGACCATTGAGGAATTCGACGAAAGGAATAATGCCTCCTTCTTTACAATAGTGCCACACAACAACATTATCCTTGAATTCACTACAAGAGATGGGTTCAATGCAAATTCTGTCCCCCCCCATGATCACCTTTTCTTCAAACCCACAGAGTAGAGGATAATAGCACTTATGAAAATTGTTGCATCTTCTTCTTTCTTCAAAGTACCCTTGAGTATTAACTCTACAGGCATAAAGAAGCAAGAATATGAAATAAATGAGGAAATTATTCGGCATCCTTAAGTCATTATTACTTAGATATGTCGCCTCATTCTCCAATCGCTACAAGTCCTTCACATGCTCCAAAATCATATAGTTAAACCTCTTATCAACATCAAACAACCAACTTAACTTATTGTGGGAGATCATCAGTGCCGAATTGGCATCTATCAGAGAAGTACGCTTCATCATAATTGTAATGTCCTTTATTAGCCATCTTGTCTTTCCACAAGAGATCATCTATGCCAAGTTGGAATTCACAATGTGATGTGGCATAATTGGAAAGTCATATCTTTTTGAATTAACTCCCCTATAGCACAGGGGATATTATTGCATTGGCACCAACATCACCAATTTTCAAACTACTGACCATGATTAGCAAGTGCATCAGCAACTTCATTCCCCTCTCTGTAAATATGAGAGAAATCCACATGGGTAATACTCTGATTAAGAATTTGAATATCAGAAATGATATCCTTAAGTCTCCACCCACACACCGAAACCTTGGTAACAACATCAATTACAAATTTAGAGTCACCCTCTATATGTAGATTCTGTATACCCAATGTGATTGCCAGTTTGATACCCCATAAAAGTGTTGATGCCTCAAGAAATTTATTACTTTGAAGACCTAATCCTCTAGCATATGCAATAACAAACTCCCCTCTATCATTCTTGATAACCCCACCACCACTAACCTTACCATCAGATTTTGAAGCCCCATCAAAATTTAATTTGAGCCAACCAGACTTCGGGGGGGTCCATCTAGTATTTAATCTCATGAGTTTCTTTGAATTATCAAAAGTGGGGATTTGATTAAGTATCCCCCAATTAGTAGCCATACTTTCCTCTTGTTGGGTGAGAGGTTTGTCAGCAGTTTTGACATGAGAATTGGTAACACTTTCAATAAGACTCTTAGAGAAAGACTGGTAAACTTGAGAACAATTTTTGATAGAATCTCTAAAAATTCTGTTATTCCTTTCCTTCCACAGTGTCCAACTAATAAAGGGAAGGGTTTGGTTCCAAATCTCCACTGACCAGGGTTGGGAAAATGTAGGAACCCAGTTAGTAATGACTTCCTTAATATCTTTATTGCAGACCCACTGCAATCCAAAGTTTAGAAACACTCTACTCCATATTTCTCTAGAAAACTCACAATGAAGAATCAAATGAGGAATAGTTTCCTCTTCCTTGAGGCACAAAACACATCTATTAACCAGAGAAAAACCCCTTCTTTGAAGACTATCTTGAGTTAAAATCTTATTATGGGCCACAATCCACCAAAACATATTAACTTTAGGAATAAGATTGTGGTTCCAAACTTTCCTCCAAATCTCATCACTATGATCTTTTGAAATCAGCAGATGGTAAGTAGATTTGATAGAGAAGAGGCCTCTTTTATCTGTAGTCCAAATTAACTCATCTGATCTAGGAAAGAGAGGAATTCTGGATCTCAACAACATTTGCTAAATAGAATTCATTCAAGGGATAAGCTTAGGACGATTGGTACAACACTCAAGAAGGCTTTCCCAATGTCTAACTCCATTCACTTGTTGGATATATTGACAAACTTAAGTACCAAAATAATGTTTGCCAATTTCAGCAATAACCTCATTACCCTCTTGGACAGAAAGGGCCTTGTCAGCCACCCATAGATCCTCCCAAAAATTTATGAGGTTACTATCCCCCAGTTTCCACTTTAACCCCTTTTTTATTAGGCTTCTAGATTTGATCATTTTGTTCCAAATCACTGACCCCTGAGGGAGACCCTCCTAATAAAGGAAGTTATAATTATCAGCACACTGTAAATACTTAGCTTGCATAATTATCCCCCATTCTTTATTGTTACTAATAAGATTCCAATTGATTTTGGATAATAGGGCTTTATTCAAACCACCATGAGTTTTGGGAAGGTAGACCCTCTCCCATTTGACCAGGGACATTCTCTTCTTCTCTTCCACACTTGTCCATAAGAAATTTCTTTGGATTTGTTCCAATTTGTTAGCTATATACTTGGGCATTTTAAATAGAGAGAGAAAGTAAGTGGGAATACCTAATAGAGAGGCCCAAAGAAGTTGCAATTTACCAGCACTACTCAGAAGTTTACCTTTCCATCCAATCAACTTCTTTTGAGTTCTTTCCAAAATACTATTCCAGAAACCTGGAGTAACTTCCTTGACAGTTAAAGGAAGGCCAAGGTAGATTGAAGGAAGATCAACAATTGCACATCCAAGGATGTTAATAATTTTCCTCTGTAGGTCTTCCAAAGTGTTAAAAAAATAAACATTACTCTTATGGAAGTTGATGTGTTGACTAGAAGCCTTGGCACAATCATTGAGGATATTTCTCCAACTACGGGCTTCCAAGAATGAGGAAATGCCAAAAAGGAAATCCTCCCAGAGCCTCAGCCAAAATGAAAAAGAGATAGGGGGAAAGAGGATCTCCCTGTCTAATACCTCTAGTGGGAGAGAAAAAACATCGAGGAATCCCATTGACAATAACTGAGAAATTAGCAGTGGTAATAGCTTCCCAGATAAGGAGGGACACTTTCTCATTGAAACCAAACTTCTGAATAACTTTAAATAGAAATTGCCAGGAGACTCTATCATAAGCTTTAGATATATCAAGTGTCAGCACCATACCTGGGATCCAGCTTTTCACCATTGAGTGGATAGTTTCATGAGTGTCTAAAATAGCATCCAATATCTATCTTCTAGGAACAAAACTTTTTTGAGAAGGAGAAATGATTTTGTCCAGAAGGGGTTGGAATCTAAACACAAGCAGTTTGGTACATAACTTATAAATGGTGTTGCATAGACTTATAGGTATAAAATCAGCAAGCAACTCAGGGTTGGGCTTCTTAGGGTTAAGAATAATAAAAATATTGTTAATCTATTTTAGAAGTTTTCCCGTTCTAAAGAAGTTTCTGAAAGCAGATGTAACATCATAGCCCACAATGTCCCAGAACGCTTGAAAGAATATTGGAGGGAAACCATCAAGGCCTGGGGCTTTAAAGGCTCCCATAGAAAATAAAACTCCTCAAACGTCTTCCTTTGAAATAGGTTTTAGAATTTCATGATTATCCTCCTCTATAATTAGGGAAGGAATATTATTGAGGAGCTGATCCATTATCTACCTATTATCAGCATTGACAGCTTGTTCTGACAACAAGTTCCAAAAGAAATTAGCTGCATGATTACCAATCTCATTGTGATTAGTGATTACAATACCATCTTCCACACATAATTTATAAATGGTATTAGATTTCCTATGTTTCATAACTAAGAGGTGAAAAAAAGCAGTATTGTGATCCCCTTCTCTGATCCACTAAACTCTAGAATTTTGTTTCCAGAAGAATTCCTCTCTGTTCATAAGGTTCTTCCATTCAGTAATTAAGTTGTTTTTAGATTGGGTAGTATCCTTGGTAGAATCCCCTTGAGCAATTCTAGTTTGAATGTCATCTAATTTTCTAGAGATGATCTTCTTTTGTGCAAACACATTCCCAAAACTATACTTATTCCATCCACGAACCTCTTGTTTAATATGCAAGAGCTTCTTAACCAATCTAAACATAGGAGTACCTTGGACTGGGACTTACCACCATCTAGCCAGAAGACTTCTAAAATCTTGATGTTTAATCCACATTGCTTCAAATCTGAAAGGGAAAGGACCCCTCCTTCTCTGATCAACCTAGCTAAGGAGAATAAGATTATGATCTGAAATAGTCCTAGGAATGGCTACAAGACTAAGGTTAAGCTTGTTATCCTAGTTATTGGAAATAAGGAACCTATCCAATTTAACTTGAATCATTTGATCACCCCTCCTTCTATTGGATTAGGGAAACTTTTGATTCTGTAGCTCAATATCTAGAAGCCCAAAAGTATTGGTAAATTCAGCTAAATCAAGCATACTATCAGAGTAGTCAAGGATGTCTCCAGATTTCTCAGAGGGGTATAAAGGAGTATTGAAGTCACCTGCCAGCATCCAGTGAGAATTAGAGGAAGAGGAGAGGTGACCAGACAAGTCCTTCCATAGAGTTTTCCGCAACACCCTAGAGTTGGGGGCATAAATATTGACCAAAGTCTAATGGAAAGAGGACAAAGAAAAATTAACCATAAGAAAATGCTTATTAAATAAGGTAATCATACCTCCAAACCTGGCTTTATTACACATCGTAGCAATCCCCCCAGAGGCACCAACAACAGGACTAATACAAAAGCAACATTAGGCCAGATTTTATTAGCAATCATTTTGAAATTTTCCTCTGACATTTTAACCTCCTGAACTAAGAGAATATCAATTTTATGATCTAATATACAATTATTGACTTTAAATTACTTTGAAGGGATGTTAAGACCCTTCATATTCCACAAAAAGATCCTCATTTAAAAAGTTTTTGGGAGTGACCCTCCAGTGTCTTCTGTTTACCACTGGCAATCTCCCTAGCTGCCTACCTTTGTCTTGTTTCCCTTAAGGATGGCCTTTCTGACTTAAGATCTATTCCAACATTAGCAGACTTCTTTGGCTTACGACCCTTCTTCTTTGGAGTAATCCATTCATCTTGGTCACTAATTTTTCCACTGTGCCCTGCTCCAAGGGGTGGAATTGGGTCAATATTCTGTCTCGGGGTTAACCTTTCCTTACTAGGGTCTGCATGCTGAATTTTGATAGTCCTTACTCTAGAGTAGAAAGAAGTTAGACTCTATCTTGGAGAGGGTTGAGAGCTCATCCCTCCATTATTAAGAACAACCTCTGGAATTTTATCCGGAGGGGGTGGAGGGTCTAAAGTCACACTTTGAGCCTCATTATTTCCACCAGAAGCTTAAAGGTATCCCATCAAATGGGTTTCATTGTGGATCTCTCCATCTTCCAACACCGGTGGATCTTTTGAAGAATGCTGAAGATCTTGTTCCCCATCATTATGGATTGGTCCATCTTTAACCACCAGTGGATCTTTGGAGGAATGATGAAGATCTTGTTCCCCATTCCCTGCAGATCATGATTATCTTCCAATCCCTTATCTAGAGATTTCTCTAAGGAACTAGGGTTACTCTCCTCACTTTCTTGATTTGTGGTTCCTCAGCTTTCTTGAGCTTACAATGGGACATCAAGTGCCCCTTCTTTTTGTAGAATTGACAAAAGGTGGTCGCATTCTCATAAAGAATCAGTTGCGTCTAGATCCCAAACTTTGAGTTTAGCTCAATGGACATAGGAAGAGGTTTGTGAACTTCCACATTAACACAAAATCTAGCATAAACACATCAGGATTTACTCCGAGTGGTATTATCTAGAGTGACATTTTACTGGCTGAAGGTGTTAGCAATAGCAAAAAAAACTTTTTCATCCTAATATTCCAAGGGGAACCTTAGAAGTCTCACCCAAACCAGGGCAGTCCAGTTCAGATTAGTACTGGGATCAAACCCTGGTCACCAACTACATAGTGCAAGTGAGTACCATAAAGCCATGGTCCTCCTGCTAAACTAGCTATCATGTCCTCTCTGCTCGTAAATCAAAAAAGAAAAAGCCCTCGCGCCATAGCGATAACTATCACACTACCCTTAATGTGTCAATAGGTGGAAACCCATTTCCAAACCATCTCAATACTAGGACAAAGAACATAAAACTTACCCACAAGAGAGAGATCCATGGAGGCTGTGATTTCCTCAACCAAGTTGTCTGGTATGTCCAGGGATGTTCTTGCAATTGTTTCCTTCTGCACTGGGATTGCAGATGTATCTTTAGGGGAATGGTCCTCATGTCCTGTCAAAACATTTTTCTAGACCTTGGAACAGTCACCGCCCATCTTGGGCACGAGTCTAGAGGTACTGACTGAGGCAATACCCTCCATCCCCATGTGATAGAGATTTAGAATCAAAACAAAATGCTAGAAACACATGCAGATGCAGAGCGCGTCAAATCTATGTTGTGCATGCAATTTAATCTCCTGCAAGTATTGTTATACTATTGGAAACTCACTTAAAAATTGGTGATGTGCATGAGGGTTATGTTCTTGGATTATATTGTAATCACATTGTTACTAATTTTATTTATGGAAAATAAAAAAAATGTTCAATTTTACTCAATTCTCATAAATATTCTAAGATTTTGGATCTTATTTATTTTTTATGTATTTGGTTCTGAAGATGTTCCTTCTTTATTAAAATCACAATATTATGTATCATTTATTGATGATTTTTCTAGGGGGAATGGATTTTTTTTCTTAGAACCAAATCTAAGGTCTTTAGATGGTTCATGGACTTTAAAGCTCTAATGGAGAACTAGATTGATAGAAAGATCGAGGTGTTTAGGACTAAAAATGATGGATAATGCTATTTAGCAGATTTTAATAGATTTTGTAAAGATAATGACATAGAAAGACATAAAACAACTCCATACACCCCTCAACAAAATGGGGTTACAGAATGAATGAACATGATGTTGATAGCGAGGTCTAGGAATATGCTCAATGGGTCTCGATTGGAAAATAATTCTAGGTAGAGAAAGTTAGCACTACATGTTACCTATTCAATAGGTCTCCTACATCAATGCTTGTTGAGAAAACCCCTATTGAGGTTTGAATGTGCAAAAATCCCCCACTTCATCTTCAAGTTTTTGGTTGTGAAGTATATTCTCGTTTGCATAAAGAGAAGTGGTCAACGTTAGATAACAAGGCTATGAAATGTATCTTCATTGGTTAAAATGTCAATGTGAAATGGTACAAGATTTGGGATTTTGTGGATGAATACTATATATAGTCAAAATTTGATCTTTAGGGAGATCAAATCATCCCCTACAATTGAGTAGCCAAAGGAGGATATGATGTCAATTGTGTAGCTATAGCCAAATACTAATATGGTTGAACCAAATGAATAATTAGAGGTTCATGATGGACCTAATGAGGAGGATATCTTAGATAGTTTCGAAGAAGAAGAATCTCCACCTAAGCTTGTGAGGAGGTCCACTTGACAAAGAAGGCAACTAGAGAGGTATAGAGGACTTGATTTTAGATGTATTTTTTCTTTGAATATCAACATCAAGATGAATCTAAAACTATGAAAGAGGAAATGAAGATGGATGATAGTGAGTATTGGAGACTAACCATGGATGAGGAGATTGTTATGTTGAGAAAGAACAAGACTTGGGACTTGGTTTAGTTACCAAAATGAAGGAAACATGTTAGGTTTAAATGGGTCTTCAAGAAAAGGTTAAGTTCATAAGGTTAACATTTTGGGGAATTTTGTAGAGGCATTGATGAAGCCTGTGTGCATGGAGAAGTTTAAGTAGTGTGCCGAGTTTATGGGCCTTTTAGCCCCTAGAAAATAGTTGGAAAGTTGGTGTTTCCCTTTTTCTTGCAATGTATATGACAAGTGGAAGAATGTTGGGGTATCTATGTGGCATACATCTTGCAGTTATAATATTTGATTTATTTATTATTTATTAACTATATATGATCACTCATGGAAAAAGGTTTCCCAATATGATGGTCATTTTACCATGTGTAATGTATTACATGTGTAAGAAGTTGTAAGAGTATCTAATGTCATAGAGATGTGCCAAAGCATCTTATGATGTTGTAGGATGCCTAAGAGATCTTATGATGATTATATGGTACATGTGCGAGCATGCAAGAGGGGAGTTACATTATTGACTTGACTTGTTGACCAACTTATGAGACATCATAAAGCATCATTGAATGGAGATAAATGGAACCAAAATGGACTGTCCAATATAAGAAAATCTACTAAAAATAAATGGACTCATTTAGGATAGGAAATTGGAATTTGCACCCATTATCTGGGTATCTTTTTTGGTTCATGGTTTTAGCCCATGGATTGTGGTTTACCACTCATAGTTTCATGGATTGCTTCTCCTATTTATTTGATGTTTGAAATAGAGGTTTCAAAGTGTATCTTGTTGGTACTATTGTGCTACCAAAAACTCTAAAGACACAGTTGATGATACATGAGGGTGTTAGGGTTAGCCGACAAAAGATATCAATTAAATGCAAATAAAGATTAAACAAAGGAATGAAAATACACAAAAATAATAACAGTGAGAGACAAGTTTTAATGTGGTTCACCCAAACTTAGGCTATATCCACCAACAGAGAGTCCAATATCATTATCCAGTAAATCAAATTGATTACAACTAGCAATCCTTGCAACGCAATACCACTACAAATGCTACAATACAATATCAATGAAAATCCTAACCCTTAGCCACTTTATCAAGCCTTATGTCGGTTACAAAAATAGGGTTTTTTAATGTCAGCCAATAGAAAAAATAACTCCCAATGCCTTTATAAATAATACGCTTTGCCCCCCTGCACTCCCCCTTTAAATAATTTGGGGGGAAACCATGCTGATAAAAGTGGGGAAAATTTAACCTTCAAGTCTGATTAGGCTCCATATAATAATAGAGGGTCCATGTTCTTGGGTTGCATTGTTACTAATAATACAAAAGACAATGACACCTTTGTTAGTAGGCTTTCCTAAAAAAGCCTCACAAAATAATTTTTTATGCTATGTGATTGTAATATTTACATGTTATTGCTTTCATGAAATTGTTTAGATCATATTTTCTATATATTATCTTCACATAGATTAGTGTAGAAAATTTTTCTACAATCTTATCTTCCTTTGATTATTTATAGGTATGTGTATGTTGTCTTGGATATTGGTCATTGCTACTAATCAAACTTGGCCAAGTGGTTTGACCTAAGATAACCCGTTCACCTAGCAAGTAGGAAAACTCCTAAATTGTGTCCTCATACACCACCTTGTCAAGTTCAACTATCTAGAACATGAAGGCAAACAAGTTTTTAGGATCTAATAGTGGAGAATTGATCATTCTCAACTTCAACACCATTATGTTATGATTAAGGTGCCATCTACCTTGTAAATCTGATTAATTAATTACGCCTAATATTGTAATTGCTAATTTAACCATAAGGGATGAGGAATCCACCGTCATGGTAATTTATTTTTACTGGTATGAGAATTAATTATTTACTGGCACGAGAATTAATTATTTACCGATAGGTAGTTACTGGGTTACATTTATTGGCCAAAGCATCTTAGTAATAGCAAATGAGGTGAGTTGGAGAATCTAGGCATCCATCTTTGGGAGAGATATTATTGGTGTGTTATGACAACTATCATAAGATGTAAGAGCATCTATGATAGCTTAGAGCTTCCATAAAGTGTAAGGGAATCTATGATAGCATATGATGATAACTATTATCCTGTATGTGAATATTCTTGGTCCTAGGCACCCATATTGAAAAGATGTCTATGAAAGACATAAGAGAATCTATAAGAGGACTATTTTGAGTATGTAGGTGATATTCCTGAGATGGGGGCATTTTGATTTTGTGGCTTCTTCATGAATCTTGTAATTTCTATAAAATGAAGCTTTGGAGGAGTGCAAAGTAATGGGTTTGTTTGTGTTGTTGAATTTCTGAATCATAGTAAAACTACTAAAATATCTAATAAATTCAATGGAAATGAGACAAATGCAAATAAACAAATGATATACCTTTGCAAATAGATTTTACCTTGTGCCTTCCATTGTTGCCTATCTTTCTTTGATCTTGTTTGATTATGGAGCTCTCAGAAGTTGTACTTCCTTGCTATTGAGATGACAAAGGTTGAATGGCTCTGTGGAGGATTATGCAATGAAACTACAATGCAATAACTAAGATGAAGGATGGAGATAATGATATGCAGCCATGGTGGATGATAATGAGATGGTAATAATGGGATTGTAATGCAAATGAGTGGAGTCAAAGGCATGCTTGGGAGCTATGGTGAAACTCCTGTAGAGTAAGATAAGTAAAGCTTGAGTAGTTTTTTAGATGGGTGTGAGAACCTTGCTTATATAGGCTTAGGAGAGGCCAAGTACAAGTGTCAATAGATCCATGACTGGAGGAATTTGTCTATGACATGTACATTTGAGGAAGCTTGAGAGAATGTGCACAAATTAGAAGAGGACAAGTGTCTTGCCCCTTTCATGAGTTATGGGAGTTAACAAATCTGATTGGAGAGTTAATTGGATAGATTGATTTGATGACTAGGTTAATTGCAGAGTTGACTAAATTGATTGACCAGTGAACTCAATTGATTGATCAGATAACTGAATTGATTAGAGGATAAATAGGACATGTAGGTGAGGGCATATTGGCTAATTAAATATTAAACATATTTAATGATGTGTGCAAACATGGTGAGGTGTAAAGTGAGGTGGAAAGTGATGTGGATTTATGAAATTAGGACTTTGGGATAGAGGAATTTAGATGATTTTAATTAAATAAATTGATTTTTATTTAATTATTGGGATAATGAACCAATCAAATAAATTAGGATATTTATTTAATTGACAGATGAATAAGAATTAAAATAAATATTAAAATATTTATTTAATTCGACATGAGCCATTTTTAGGTGTATACATTTTGCCTCTCTTTGATGCAATGTGTTTTATCATGTTGTTTCAAAGAATACAAATTTTCTGACTATGATACATGCTCGAGTTTGCCCCTAGTATAGGTTTTATGATGATAGGATGCCCCCTCAGGAGATTGGTTGGGTTGGATGACATTAGCAAAAGGTGGACAAACAATCTTAGGACATGTAAGATTTAACGACACAAGCTGCGGGTAAACATTTTAGGTGACGGATAATGGTAAATGGGTGAAAAACATGCCCCACACTCACAAGGTTAAACACCTCCAATTAGGGTTCACTTGACTATATATAGGTATGTGGGGTCACAATCCTAGTCATTTGCACACTTGTCTTTTGTGGAGAGGTTATAGGAGCTCTGGTGTGTAGCAGTGCCAAGTAGTCAGTAGAGATGGATCAAATTCTAATAGCGAGTCACCGATTTGAGAGGATCTAATGATTTAGGCAGTCAGCAGACTACGAACCCCCAGTATGTACCCCTCAAAACTTGGTCAATTTTGCATTTATGATGGTCAAATTTGAGGTCAAAGTCCACAGTTTTGGATGCACGATTTAAATGTTTTAGTGCATATGAGAATTTTAGTTGTGCATATGCTTCGATTCTGCGCATATAGATTTTCTACAGATTCCATATCAGGCATGGGATCTGAGGCTACAGATAGTAGATGCAGGCATGACAATAGACTTCAAGGCACACTTCACTGTACATCTTGTGCTGAGATACTTTGGACCTAGAGAGTGGGCCCCAAGGCTAGAGGATGACGATGATGACGATGATAATGCACCTAGACAGAGGAGGGGATGATAGTGAGGCAGGAGGGGAGGTCGACATGGCAGGGGAGGAGGACATGATGGTGGTAGTGGTGGTGGAGGTGATGGAGGAGATGATGGGGATGATGGTGGGCAGAGGCAGGTGAGACAGAGGAGGGTACCCCAAATGCAGACACAGGCACAGATAGGGGTTACGATTTTGGGGCATTATAATTTAGGGTTTAGGGTTTATTGTTTAGGGGTTAGGGGTTTAGGTTTAGAGGTTTGGGGTTTAGGGTTTATAGAGAGAGAGGAATGATAGGGAGATAGAGAATGAGGCACATAGCTAGGGACTGGTGCAGGAGCACCTACCTGACAGCTGGCCTCCATGAGGCAGTTAGTTAGTTTAAGTCTGGTTAATGTTTCCAAGAAGGTCTGATAAGACCAATGCATGTAATAAGGTCCTGTTGACCATGCTTTACTATTTTTAGCTAGTTTGTTAAGACAGCTGTTATGCTGTAGGTCCGGTTGGATCTCCCAGCCGCCTGGAGAGATTTCCCAGCCGCTTGGAGTCGGGTCAGTAGTACTCGCAAGAGATCCTATTTATGCATGAGGATCGGTTGGTTTTAGATCATCGAGCTAGGTTGCACAGAGTGAGACAGAGAGAGAGATTGATCATTGTATTGCATCTTTTGAAATCAAATAAAAGATCCTGTTTGTGTTCATTTTCTGTTTGATCCCCATTGTGTGATTGATTTGCTGTTTTGGTGGTTTCATGGATTCGCTGATCCACTCCACCGGTTGATTCGTCGAATCGGTGGAATGGCCATGTACAGTAGGTTAGGGTTTAGTCTGCATTTTGTGTTCGTTTGCATGCAGGTGCACAGGATCATGATCGAGAGGTATTGAGAACCCTAGCATGGGTATGTGCTAGGTCGTGTTAGTTGTTAGAGTTTGGAAGATCACCCTGAAAGTAGATCGGGTCATCCCAGGAGGTTCGGCGGATAGAAATTTGCTAAGGTTGGAAAATCCATCGCAACGACATCATCAGGATATTTCTGCGTGTATCCTGCAGGTACTTCGGGTGTCATCCGAGTAAGTGGAGATGAGCATGATGCAGTCAGTTGCATAAAGTGAATGTGCATTGGGGTGATCATCATCAGGTGTTGCCGAGGAGGAGCGTATCGGCATAAGGTAGAAGATCGGGTTGATAAAACCATCGCGGGCTGATAATGTTAAGTTTGGCCGACAGCAGGATATTGAAGAAACTGCATGTGATGTCATCGTCATCAGGATAAACGTCATCAGGATATCGGGCAGCAGGATATTGAAGGAGCTGCATGTGACGTCATCGTCATCAGGATATCGGGGTGACGTAAGCATCGAAGGAAGGGTGCATGAGGTTGTCGTCATCAGGATATATGGGAGGAACCGGATGTTCTATATCCTGCTGATGAACATGATGTTTGAACATCATGATGATGAAGATAGAAGTTGGCGGTAAGATGAACAGTGAATGTCAGGAGGATGTTTGCGCTTGCCGAATATGATGATGCTACCGATAGTCGAATATGATGATGCTGCTGACAGGTGAAAGGGCGAAGGTTTGTCTGCAGGAGGATATCGGTCAGCAGAGTAAATATGATGATGCTGACAGTGTAAAGGGAAATATGATGATGATGATGAAGGGTTGCAGACATCCATGCTGTATGTCAAGGTTTTAGTGTGGATGCCTCTGCATCAGGGACATAGGGAGAGAGATTATTGAGAGGTAGAGGGATGATAGAGATAGGGAACTAGGGGAGAGATAGGGAGATAGAGGTTTAGAGTTGCTTGGATTTAGGGTTTAGGGGTTTAGGGTTTAGGCTTGCTTGGGTTTGGAGATAGTTAGATAAAGAGAGAGAGGAGACAAATAGGTAGAGATAGAGGAGACATAGAGGGGAGAGATAGAGAGAAGGATTGAGAGGTAGAGGGACGATAGAGATAGGGAGATAGGGGTCTAGGGTTTCTCAGGTTTAGGGTTTAGAGGTTAGGGGTTAAGGTTTAGTAGCATTATTTAGGGTTTATGGTTAATTAGTGTTTAGAGGTGTAGGTTTTGGTGTTTAGAGAGATATGACCAATAGGGAGATATAGAGAGTGAGGTACATGGCCAGAGACATAGCCGAAAGAGATAGGGATATGGAGAGTGAGGAACATGGCCAAAGACATAGGGAGAGAGATTGAGAGGTAGAGGAATGATAGAGATAGGGAGATAGTGAGATAAAGGTTTAGGGTTGCTTGGGTTTAGTGTTTAGGGTTTAGGGGTTTGTTGGGGTTTAGGATTTAGGGGTTTAGGGTTTCTCAGGTTTAGGGTTTAGGAGTTAGGGCTCAGGGCTTAGGGGCATTATTTAGGGTTTATATATGTTTTAGAGGTTAGGGGTTAGGGTTTAGGGTTTAGGAACATTATTTAAGGTTTAGAGGTTTAGGGTTGCTTAGGATTAGGGTTTAGGGGCATTATTTAAGGTTTACAGTTGCATGTCAAAATAAGTCTCTCTCTCTATCTCTAAATCCCTCAACCTTAAATAATGCCCCTAACCCCTAACCCCTAACCCCTAAACAATTTGACCAACCCTAAACCTCTATCTCCCTATCTCTCCCTTATATCCCTCGACTCTCTATCATACCTCTGCCTCTTAATCTCTCTCCCTATATCTCTAGATATCTCACTCACTCTCTATCATACCTCTGCCTCTCAATCCCTCTCCCTATATCTCTAGATATCTCACTCACTCTCTATCTCCCTATCTCTAGTCCCTTTGTCTCCTCTATCTCTCCCAATCTATCTCCTCTCTAGTCTCTCTACCTATCTATCTCTCCCTATCTCTTGCCTCTCTCTCCCCTATCATTCCTCTATCTTCCTATATCTCTAGACATCTCTCTAGTCACTCTCTATCTCCCTATCAATACCCTTTATCTCCTCTATCTCTCCCTATCTGTCTCCTCTCTATCTCTCTCTACCTAGCTATCTCTTCCTATCTTCCTATTTCTCTATCTCTTGCCTCTCTCCACCTATCATTTGACATATATATATATATATATATATATATATATATATATATATATATATATATATCTTCCTATCTCTCCCTTAATCTATTAATTCTCCCTCTCCCTTATCAATGAAGAAATGAACAAGAAACTAGGACTCTCTCTCTCTCTAGTCTCTTCCTCTCTGCCTCTGTCCATCGCCCTTATCAATAAAGCAAATGGAAACAAGAAAACTAGGACATGAAATTAAAAGAGGGATGAGGATATAAATTGTCAAGATGAAATGGAAACAAGATAAAACTAAAGTTCATTGGATGGGAAGAATGATGAGAGGAGAGGTGGAAAATACTCAAATAGGGAAAAATTGGTGGGATCTAAAGGAAAAGGAAAACTAGCTAGGAAAGCTAGGAAAAGGATTTAAATAGGAGAGAGAGAGAGAGAGAGAGAGAGAGAGAGAGAGAGAGAGAGAGAGAGAGAGAGAGAGAGAGAGAGAGAGAGAGAGAGAGAGAGAGAGAGAGAGAGAGAGAGAGATGAGAGAGAGAGAGAGAGAGAGAGAGAGAGAGAGAGAGAGAGAGAGAGAGAGAGAGAGAGAGAGAGAGAGAGAGCATTCTTTTTTCCATAATGCATTAGTTAATCACACATTTCACATTTGACATCATGCTAAAAAGATCAAATAAGTTTTGTATTTCTTCTCAACTATTTCATTTCTCTATCTTAATTACTTAATATCTCAATATTTTATTCTACTCTAAACTCCTTGTACTTTAAAGTTTAATTAAACCTAGGATTGGACTTAAATCTTCTATTATAGGGTATGATTTATTTC
The DNA here is from genome assembly GCA_027924645.1 of Cunninghamia lanceolata. Lineage (NCBI taxonomy): Eukaryota > Viridiplantae > Streptophyta > Pinopsida > Cupressales > Cupressaceae > Cunninghamia > Cunninghamia lanceolata. The sequence goes on along the minus strand of BSBN01001074.1, from coordinate 2,489,786 downwards.
CCTACATTTTTTCAACTCTCAATTTCCATTCTATGTTTAGGATAAAAATAGGATTGATTTTTTAATTTGACATTTTTGTGGTTTGCATTTTGTTGGAAACAACCCAATGCCTTTAATTTTGCATTCCTAAGAAACATCTAGGATCCTTATTCATGTATATATTTCCAAAATCCAATTTTGTTTTCTATTTTAGGAGTAGGGTTTAAAGATTTATAGAAAACATTAATCCATTATTATTCTCTTGTGTTGACCATTTGTTGCCAGTTGTTGATCCTTTAGGTCACAACCTTAAGTCTTGATGTCCATGGGTTGACCGGCCCCTTAGCCTAGTCATTACCTATTCCTGCCAGTAATTCCTAAAGTCTTATAAAATGAAAATCACACCGTCGTGGAGCATGTCAGGATGATGTCACACCTGACCATGACAGGCAGCCACCTGTCCGTGTAACCTTTCACTGCGAAGTGTTTGCCTTAGCCAATTGTCCACCGCCACATGTTAGTGTAGAGTTTTTAGTTCCAATGACTGTGCACCAATGCAGGGGAATCTTTTTAGAAGGAATATTTTCCACGAGATGGAGAGATAGCAACATGTGGCATCCACTGATTAAAATGTAAGTGTCATAAAGGTGCATGGGTGCTATGTCAACACCATCATGCGGTAGGTATATGGTGGGCCCTCCTCGACTGTGATGTCATGAAGAGGTGACACTCATCCAGTCCATGCTGAAGACTTGGCTTATTCCCATTAAACATTGACTTGTCAACCAAGATGACTAAGATTGTCAAATCTAGTCAGCAAATCAAAGCTATAGATTTTAGGAAAGGTAACAAAAGATCAACGGTCCAAATTCAAAAATGCAAACAATGAATATATCAAACGACTATGGCACGAGTAGAGTTATGGTTGCTGTGACCTCCATTAATATACAGAGTGGTATAGGAATTTGATGTTATAACAACATAATTCAAGTTATTTCCTATCATTCTTCAAGAAGCAATTGTATTCAGAGCTAGAGAATCATTAGAACAAGCAAAAGAGAAGTAATTCAAAGCCTCTGCGATGTCCAAAACTAGTAAGTCATTATCTCTCCCCTACACTGTAAGATTTCTCTAAAACATTTAGGGTAGCCATTAATTGCATAAACCCTAGGTTGCCTGCTAAAATACAAAATGAGCTAGTCCGGTGAAGCTTCAACCTCCAAACGTAGCCTTGATGAGGACATCATGATTCAATGTCTAGGCTCATCTAAAAGACCTTTGACAAATTTAGAAGAGGTTGGTAGAAATGATAAAATATATGACCTTTGTGTAGATTGTAGAGATGTTAGGCTCCTTGTGTCTGCTTGGAGTTTGTTTGAGCATTGGCACAAACGAAGTGACTATAGAGACCCAGTTTGCCATGCTTGGACATTAGACTTGGCCAAATTGATATGCCCTAATGTCTTCATAAACACAGACTTAGTGAGAGCTATAGAAACTAGGTATGACCCTAAGACCATGTCTATCTTGTCTGGAAATGGTAGTGTTATCATTAGATTCATAAAGGCCTACATTGCTACTGTCTTCAATCTTAATTCTACTGATGGTATACCTATAGACTTGAATGCTTTTAGAGAAAAATATAGAGGTCTTAGGTATGCATATAGATCTTACAACCTGGCCAAGCATAGATTGAAGGGGGTTGATGGAGCTCTGATCAAAATCCCTGTCACAAAAGAGGAACCTCTTCGATGGGGCCTGTTCATGGAATATTTTGTTAAAACTTATCATAGCTTGTGTCATGTGCTCAGGAGAGATGCATCAGATAGAATGTCGGTGCTCTAATGATGATGGCAGTATATATCCAAGATTATGAAGCCGGCAAGCCATATGATTATGCAAGGGTACTTGTCAAAGAAGATGCATGAATAGATGATGGCCATTAGAACAATATGTATACTCCAGGCCCCCATGTAAGGTTCACTCAATATTCATTAATGTGCCACATGATTCTTTTTTCTCTATCTAGCCATTGGGGTAAGGAATTGTATTTGAGAATGACTGATGCAAAAGGCAATGCCATGCCAGTTCAGATGTGGACCTACATACTAGACATGCAATTCAAATATGCTAGTTATGTCACCTTTGAGGAACATTTTGTGAGGAAAGTATTGGGATTCCTAGAGCCTGTTGTAGAAAGGATACCAAAGGAAATTAAGGACTTTCTAAGACCAGTGGAGAGAACCCCCCATCTGAATATCAGTCACAATTAGGGAGATTAGTTTTTACATGAAAATACAACCTGTATCAGAATCTATGGGTGTGAGGCTCCACCCTATTCCTTACCAAAATTTGTGCCTAGAAGAATAGGATTTATGGAGATCATCAGACAACTGAATGTAGCAACTAAGGAACATTTTAGAAAATATAAGAAGGGATCTCTTATCCCAGCATCTCTGAAGCTTCATGATTTTATTAAAATTGACAAGAATGGTTTAGACCAGATTAGTTTCATGTTGCAATGTTATAGGATGAATATGGAGGCAATAAGGCTCTTTGATCCTAAAGGCTTTATTCATGACACAAGGCGTAAAATCGATAGGCCTGAATATTCATACTATTTCTTGCTTGATGAGGATATGGTCAAAAATTGTGAATCAATGCAACACATGTTTTTTCTTGAGAAAAAAATAGAAATTGATAATGGATGCAGAGAAAAGGAAGAAAAATGCCAACTCTACATATCAAGGGGCATTCATTGAAATTTAAGACCCCATTGAAAGAATCAAAATGTTCTATGAAAAGGGAGATGGATTGATTGCTGAGGCAACTGCTAGGGAGGAAAGGGCCACTTATCAACTAAGTAGTTTAAAGGGCAAATATATTAGGAAAAGTTCCCCTAACTCCCCTAATGCCCTTGCCCCAGAAAGAGCAAAGATAATTGATCTTGAGACAGAAGAAAAAATGGAAGTTGTGAATTTGGAGGAAGAGGTGGCAGAGGAACAAGATCCACAACCCCCACATTAATTGGATTCTCCCCCAAGGATAGCACCATATTCCTTCCCAGAGAATAGGTTGATAAGGTCCATAGTGAACAATGAGGTGGACACCGAAGATGTGAGGGAAGTGGCATGCAATCAATTTATCTCTGATGATGCATTCATTGCCACCCTAGAATTCAAATCCTTTGTGTTGAGAATGAGGAGTGAAGAGTTCTAGAGAAGGATAGAAGAAGCAAAAAGTGGTGCAAACCCTTCAGAATATGATGCTATCACAGGGAGGGTTTTAGGTGAGGTGAACAAGGATATCAATGCCATGACTCCTGAAGAAGGGAGATCACTTGTGAAGAAAAGCAAAATATTACTATTGCCACACTGGACATTATTAGATGCTATTGCATTTGATATCATTACTAGGGATGATGCAGATGTAAGTGGAGAATAGGCCAAGAGAGCGTTGCAGGGTGCTATCTTTGACCCTAAATTCGATACCTTGGCTATCTGGGCATTGGACCCAAATGATAAGAAACCAAAGGTAGGATTGGAGGAATTAATTGGTAAAGTTATCATCAAGAGGGTGTCAGACATCCCTACTCCTCAGACAACCAACTTGAAGGTACAGACAATGCATTTTATAGAGGCAACAACACTTAAACTGCAGAAAGATTACAATGAATTATTGGGGAAATACACAAATGCAATGGCTAGGCTTAGTGCCTATGAGAGTCAACCTCAATTGGAAGATGGTCCATCCCAAACTCCCCTAATCATATGGACTACATAATCATTGCCAGTGGACACACAACCCCAGCTTCAAGAGATAAAGGAATTGAAAGAAGAGAATAAGAAGTTAAATGAAGGAATGGAAGGTAAAATGAAGGATATAGCCACAAATTTATTTACATATAGAGTTAAGAATATATTGGCTAGGTTGGAGGAGACCCATAAGTCTTACTCCCTGTAAAGGATAGCATGTGAAAAACATGAGTCAGACAAACAGAGGCTATTAGCTATGAAGACCAAGTGGCTACCAAGGACTGGGAAAATTAGTGAATTTCTCAGGTGTTCTAGATATGATTTAGAGGCTCCTCCTAAGATGCAGTTGGTAGCAGGAATACTGGAAAATTTTGAGGAGGTGGCTGCTTATCAACTAAAATTGGATACAATATTAAAGGATAAAATGCAGGAAGTTGAAAAGCTAGACACAAAATGGTTGCCTCATTTTTTAGAAGCTGATGGGACTACAAAAGACTTGAATAAGTGGAGGAAGGAAATCATTGATAATGGTAATAAGTTAATTCTAGCTTGTTACAATAAAGGAGACCCAGCTCAACATGTGTTAAGTTGGACACTTGAAAGACTGCACATGGTAGACATTACATTTGACTTATTTGGTAAAAGTGTCAAAGGTATCCTAGATGCACAGTATGTCAGCCACAATGGTAAGATAGAAGAAATCATCTCATTTCCTTGGCCGGCTAAAAGAACATACAGTGGGTGGGAGGACAGATATGGATCTAAATAATGACAACTTGGCTATCATCTTCCAACCACAACAATGTAGATCCCCAGGCAGCTCCTCGTGTTTCTCAAGGCCAACCACTCCTTCCTTTCTATTTCCTTTGGTGCAATTTATGTTTCTCCAATGCCTTTAGGTGCTTCTCTGTATTCATTGTGTATTCATTGAATTTGAAAGACAATGTATTAATTGTTGAGGTTACACATTCGTGTTATATAATGGAACTGTATCACTCATTTCTTGTTGTTGAAGAATTGGAAAATTTTGAAGAATTAAGGAAAATGCAAAGCTTTCTGGGCTGTTCTATTCTCTTTGTTGTGAGTTTATGAGTTGTATGTTCATTTCTCTATCTTAATTACTTAATATCTCAATATTTTATTCTAATGATGAAGAAGAATATTATGATCATGATGTCTTTATTAAAATTGTTAAAAATGAATAGAAACGTGAGATCGTTGATAAATTAAAATATTTGTGCAATCAATTAGCTAATATAGATGATAATATGTCCACATCATTTTTCATTGATGGTCTTACTCAAGTACCTATCACAATTAGATAACATGGCATAGATATAATTAAGGATATATATGAAAAATAATTAAAGATAAACAAACTCCTCATGTGGTAGGCACCAGTCATTCTCTTTTGAAAATCATTCCCTTGTATAAATTTTCAAAATCCAATTTTTTTTTTCTGTTGTAGGAGTAAGGTTTAAAGATTTATAGAAAACATTAATCAAAATTACATTCCAGATTGGGTTAAGTGAAGTGGATGATTTAATTGACAAAATTACATAAGCTCCTTAATCTATTCTGAAGTCACCAGCAAAGTTGAAAGTAAATTGTCATTGGTGAAACAAGGTAACACCCACCTAGGCTTGAACAGAGCCTAAAGTGCAAATAATTTTGATTAATCTGAACAATTCTATTAGTTGGCCAAATTCACATATAAAACCTAATCATAAGATTTGGCATATCTTTAGGGTAACATACATCAGCAACAGAAGTATTTGCTCTCAATGTTCATACTACTATGTTGACTCATGCTGCTGTGAAGAAGTTAGAACAAAGGTTGCAAGATTATGAGAAAACTTAGAAAGTAATGAATGATGAAGTAAAAAAATTGTATTTTGAAAATGTGAAATTAAAGAAACAATTGCAAGCTATAAATGGATAAGAAATAACTCAAATGAAAGTGGATTATGCTTGATTTCTCCTATGATATCCTTTGATTACTAGGGGTAATGCATCAAATTTACTTTCCATCTCATCAATTCTTTTAAGGATGACATCTATGTTGGAAGGATGAATATTAGGAGTTATCATTAAACTGGGAGTGGAAGTGGCAAGATGAGATAATACAAGGAGTGTATTTGTGTAGTAACATTATTGCTCAAATTTGTAAAGGCTTGATATAAGTATTTGTGTAGTAAGATTTATGTCTTGCCTATACATATGTGCAACATGTGCATCATGATGAAAAACATCTTCCCCATTAAAATATGTAGTAGTCATCAAATCCTCAATCATAACTTCCTCGCAAAATGAGGTTTAGGTTGAGACCATGACATTCAAGCAAAATATAAAGCAATGAAAAGGAAATTACATCCAAGTAATCCTAATTTTTTCTCCCAACAATTTGTACCAAAGATTGAATAATTTAAGGATATTGCAATAGGTAATTTGTATCGACACAAATAATATTACTGAAGCATTTCAAAGTTTAGGCCATAAGAATCATCCTTTTTTAAACATGGATTGTAAACAATTCTGAAAATTTAGAAGTCTTGGTCATTAACATTATTGTCTGCTACAATGTCATCTAGTATATCATTGTCAATGTTCATATGTTCTTTCAAGTATTTAATATTATCATCATCCTCATCTTGACCTGCATCATCTTCATCATCATTTAAATCTGACTGCAGACCATCTATATTGTTACCAGATGTATTTGGATCATCATTTTGTATACCATCCATATTGTTGTCTTCCATAACATCATCCAACTCTAGATTGTTGTCTTCTTGTGCTTGAACATAACCATCTTCAACATCATCATGGATGTCAATTTCTTTGATGTTCTCTAATCCCTCTCTCTCACTTTGTTGGCCATCATTATTTTGCTTAGTATCGACTAATGCATCATCAAATACATGCCTTAATCTTGGATCATAATGTATGACAAATATCCATTTCGGGTCCAAAATATCTTCATAGAAAAATACCTGCACATGAACAACATTCATATATTAGACGTATGGTATAACAATTTTATTGATTAATAAACACATGTATATATTTGCAATAAACTATGAATTAATAGATTAATGATCACTACCGCTTGTTGTTTGAGGTAAACAAATACCTACTCACAATGAATTGGTAGAACATAAGGCTCCTTATCCTCCGGTAGGAAACATGAGGAATCTATAGAAAACAATCCACTATGGGTATCATGTCTTCATGTCCTCTCAAATGCTTCATACCATCTACACTTAAAAATACAACATTTAAAAGAGAGGTAATCCAACTCAATAATTTCTTGTATTTTCCCAACATATTGTAGATTCCCTTCAATTATATTCTTATCATTTGAGCTTGATCGACTAGATTTCTTGAAGTCAACCATGATGCCACAATCGAAGGATTGTCTCTTTACATCTACACATTCTACACGATAATGTCAACCATATGCACACATTGTTGGATATTTCCTCACCTGTAAAAGACCATTTATTTTAGGGAAAACAAATATAATGACGAATATTAAAATAGTTAATAGTGTCAAAACTGTAAGGAAACAACATTTTATAAAATTCCAACTATACCTTTCTTTCACATCCTCTAGACATGTTGATTTCATCTTCTATTATGTTTGAATCTATACCTGTATCTTCTATTTGATTTTGAATTTGTTCAGTAACCCATTCTAGTGTGTAATCTTTGCCCCATTCCCCAAGTAGATCAATGGGAAGTGGAGTATTCCTTGGGTTTGATCTCTTAAATTATCTCCTTGCTTCTAACACTTCTCTCTTTTTATCATATAAATCAATCCATTTGTTCATAAAGTCCATGTGGTACATAATGAACTTGTTGAGTATAGCACTTTTATCTACACCTATTACATGTCAACATGTTTATTTCAAACTCCAAATGTCATGCTGTAAATCTGACAAATAAATTATAGAGTAAAATAATGATTGCAAGAAAAAAAAAACCACACTGATCATGAATTTACTTACTAATTTCTACTTGAACACCATTAGATTGTGGTTTTTCTCCATCAATAATATCTGATGCTTGTTCTTCATCCCAAAAGCATGGCCCATCTTCAAAATCCTTACCAAGGAATTCACACAGGAAGAAAAATACTTCATTCAATACTTACCCTTTAGCCATGCAACCCTCTGGATGTGCCTTTTGTCAGACATATCTTTTTAGAGTTTTCATATACCTCTCAAAGAAAAACATCCACCTCGTTGATATGACACCCGCCAATTCAAGGACCTATTGGATGGGGGACGTGATATGTCATACATTCTTATGCCTTTCCATAGCAGTTATATCTCATCATTTAAAGGCGCAAGATAAACATCCATGTTTTTAACTTGATGTTTTCCTAGAACAATGAGATTTAGCATAAGGTGCTCCTTTCTAACACTTCGAATATTGTATAATATCAATCCGACTGGCCAAACACTATAATTTGAGCTTAGGAAAGAGAATGGGCACACTTCATCAATTACAAGACTAAACCTTATACATGAATGAATTTGCTTATATTCAATCCCTAACTCAACCAACAAAAGATGCGCCTCTCTGGAAGTTGATGGCAACACATTCTCTTCAGGGAATATTTAGTTTTTAGTGTCCTGTAAGATTGCCAGAGATTAAATCAATTGAATGTTTGACTTATGATGAACATGTTTGATAAGTCAATCTATACTAGGACTATTTATATACAATATATGGTTTTAAAATCCCCTTCAAGAAATATAAACGAAGTTGATGAATGTTTACGAATTATGTACACCAATTGACAGTTGTAAACTAAGAAATAGATTTCAACTCACTTCAGTAGGGTAGTGAATCCTTTGTCTGACCAACCAAATAGTGACTTGATTTCTAATAATATTAATGTGCATGCAAGTTTTGAGGTTCTACTTGAACCCGATTTGAACACGGGTGTCTTTGCATCTTGCTTGATGGACTCTTTCAGGTTGTTATCATCAACATTACATTGGTGGTAATTACCCCTACTATCATCGTTATTGTCAACCATATAATGATTATTGTCATCACTGTTTTCATCCCCAAAGAAATATGTAAGCATTTCATTCAATCCTTGTTCATGCAGTGCATTTTCACTATCATGATCATCATCATTAAGGCTAGGTGGCATGTCATCAGTGTATGCAGATCTCATCATCTCTTCAAATCTTTCAGCTGGTAGTATTATATTCAATAATGCTTTTTTCTCCCTAGTATTATTTAAAGGATGGTTTGGATCATCCCGTATAAATCTTAATAGCCCAGTTGGATCTTGGGTATTAGTATGTGTTTCATCAATATGTTCTACCTATCAACAAATGCAAGCATTATTTAATGTTTGGCAACAATTGGATAAATCATAAATGTATCAATTTCAAATAAATATAATCAAATATGGCTTAAAAAATAAAAATATAAATTGTATGAACATATATACATCAATTGAATAATGGAACATTATTTTATAGACTACCTTTTTTATACAATAATTTAAATAAAACACAATTTTGACAACATAGTTTATAAAACATCAGTCCACACTCATTTATTATTCTTTGGTTTTCTGGCCCTAAGAACATCCTTAGGGAGACCTTGTTCTTCCCTCTTCTTTAGGGCAGGAGTGCGTTTTAAGAAGGCGTAATCATTCAATAACTCATCCCCAATGATAAGGTCCATAGTAGCCTCAACCATTATCAATCTATCAACATCTCTTTCCATTTCTCCATCTTTATCATTTATAACCTCAACAAATTGACAATTTGGTCTTACAGTAGGGTCCCTTCCCTTACTACTATTTATAAATCATGCAATATTTTTGTGTGTTTATGCATGTCCATCTATATACATAAGATGACCTCTATTCATTTCTTTTCCACTTTCCAATTGGAGACGATGTGTATACATATTCGAATTTAGACCATATGCTGACATGCTAGGCTTATATTCTGCTAGCCTTCTCCATTCACCACTGTAATAGGATGGACCATAATATGGCATTAATCTCCTAGTGGTTTGTTCTGAATTGTTTCTATGTTTAGATACCACATGTACATTTTGGACAATAAAGAGGCCTAGATTTACTCCATGAATATTGGAGGGTTGTATCATGTAGTTTTATCCCCAAAATTGAAACACCTTGTACACTCTAGGTAGTTGTTGATCACTAGGCCAAGCACAATATAGTCGACGATCAAATGTCTCTTTGTAAATTGATCTCAAACTCAGGGCCAAGTCATCATCTCCATCACATTCATTCTCATAGGGTATGTAGTCCACCTTCCCCTTGTCTTTAAGCAAATTATACATATTTAAACTAGTTCTTGTTCTGTTGCTTGTTTTCATCAATTCCTCATCTTCCGAGCTGGTATATTGGCACATATTTTTGTTAGATGTATCATCTGATAAATGATCATTACCCTCTAGGCTAGAATTCGGTGATCCAAAAAACTTCAAACCAAGAACTTTATCCTGCAAGTATCCATTAAGAAAAAAATTAGTTATTTAAATAATATAAAATAATGTTTAAACAAAATATACATGTTATTTATATCAATTTAGAAAATTCCTTACCACAATTCCTATTGGATTTGAATCGATTATAGGAGGCATACTACCAACTAGAAGCTCGTCATATATGTAATGTCTTTATACAATCACTCATTTTAATTGTTTATTTCCACAACATATAGAACATCCACAAACAACAATATTCTCAAAGTATTCATCTCATGTATTAAGTCCTAACCAACCTCTTGTTCAGTGCAATCATTTGTTGTGTCTGTAAGATCCATTTCCATATCCTCTTCCACCCACTGACGTCTACATGATTTAACAATTTTAGGTCCACGTCCATGTACATATCTTTTTCGTTTGCTAGTGGAAGGCTCAAGCTCTACATTTGCTCCAATCTCCATCTAAAATAATCAACAACATGCATTAATTTATGTCAAGATTGGATAATACATTATAAATTTCAATAATACTGTGAAAAAAGATGGACGTATCACAAAATTCCATCACATTATTTTTTCCTAAGGAAATTGGATTTGAGTACTTGATTTCCCGCTTCATCCATTGTGTGCTCATTTGATATAACATGATCTGTTGCCATGGCCTCGTCTAGCCCCTATAATACACAACATAGTAAATAATGTTTAGTATACCAATTATATCATTTCAATGAATATGCTATCCAACACAAAACCTCACTTTAGTCATATATTTGACATATTGATATCATGTTTTGGCCATCCTAATTTTCAAACTTTTCCCTTGATCATTGAATGCAACAAATAAGGAATATTTTAGAAAGTATAAAAAGGGATCTCTTATCCCAGCTGATGAGTGCCAAATTGCACTCATGAAATACATCTTTTTGCCTCTCTTTTTCCTTTCCCTCAGTTCATCTTCCTAGTGTCTGCATTAGTTAACAAGATTGTTCTATTTTGTGATTAATTAAGATAGATTACTTAAGATTAGAATTTCTGATTAAGTGACTAATGTGCGTGGAATTGATGAAAAAAATGCAGAACTTCTCTCTCTTTTTGAATCAACAGGTGTAGGTGCCAGGAACAGCAATTTTGTGCATCTCCGGAGATCGTCTTCAATGATCTTCGGAGACAATAACAAAGAACAGTGACACCTGAAGTTTTGAAGATATGGGGAATGCCTCTCCGGAGCTCTGTGAGAGTCTGGAGTATCTCCGGAGCTGCAGATAGGAACAACTATCTCCGGTGCCTCCTAAGAACAGGGCATGTTTCCAAGCAGAGCTGCCAACCAGACACTTTTAGCAGCGATCTTAATACCCCTCACTTCACTCAAATCATCACCTGAGTGGTGAAGGGTCAACTATTAGTCAAACTACTGAAGTTTTATCTTTTCAAAGATTTTGCATGAGTTATGAATTGAACTAATCCAATATCCTTATTTTCAGGGCTTTGATGCCCAAGTGTATTAAGACTTAAACTTAGACCTCTGAGTGGACTTCTGTTCCACTCAAGTCTACCTTTCTTGCATGGTGATTTTTCATAAGTTAGATAGTTAAGTACAATAAAGAGATGGTGTCATCTCATAGAAAGACTGGTAGATAAGTTTAGTGATATATCATCACTCATTTTTATATATACTCTCAGAAATAGTAGAAAAGAGGACAATGATAAAATTATTCTGACTCTCGGAGGTCTCAGTTCTGTGATAGCCATATTTTCATGAATGCAGAAATGAATGAATTAGACTGAATTTAGTTGTGATCATCTTTTCTACTGATTTCCTGCTATAGCATTCAGCCTCAAGGGTGTGGAGCAAGGGCCCACTCTCACCACTCAGGAAGGAGGCTAGTACCACTATTTTATTGTTTCAGTTTTCTCTTATAAAGGTGTTTTTTTGTTTTAATAGATAGATGCATGTTATTATTTCTTTGCTTTAAGCAAATTTCTTGTTTTATTCTATTTTCCAGCATTCAATACATTTATTCAACAAGCAGATAGATTAAAACTGTATTGGATGTTGGTCTGCCATTGTCTATAATTCAGCAGAACAGAATTCTTTAGCTCAACGAGTTGGATGAGATTAGGACAGAAGCCATTCAGCAAACAGAACTGGTTCAATACCAGAGGAAACAATGGCATGACCAACACATTAAGAGGACATTTCAACAAGGAGATTGGGTTCTCCTTTATGATTCTAAATTCAAATAATTTAAGGGGATATTACAGACTCACTGGCTAGGTCCTTATCAAATAAAGGATGTGTTTGAAAATGGAACTGTATTGTTGCAACCAATTGATGGGAGCACAGACACATTTCTAGTAAATGGTCACTAAATCAGGCTCTACAAAAGACCATCTACTAAAGAAGAGTTTCTAAATAATATGTGTTTTGATATAGGGGATACCTCCTCTATCACGGTGTTGGATTGAATTATTCTGATTCTGACAAAAAAAAGGGGGGGTTGAAAACCAGCAATGGCTGCCTTCTAAAAAAAAGGAGAAAGATGGAAAACTAGCAAATGGCTATCTTTCTCGACCAAGGGAGTTGAAAACTAGTAAAATGGCGGTTCCCTTCTTCAAGACAGTTGAAATAATTAAGCTCCGGATATGATCAGCTGCCAGAAGTTGGCCCAATGCATCTCCGGCACTTCTCAAGTGGGAGCACCTCTGGTGCTTTCCAATTAGGAGCACCTCTGGCGCTTCTCAAATGGGAGCACCTCTGGTGCTTTCCAATTAGGAGCACCTCCGGCGCTCTATTAATAACGTCGTCAATCTCCATAATAAGGGAGGGACCCACCTCTCCAGGTGGTAAAGTAGATAAATCATATGATGAGGTCGTCATGACTCATCCTCTACTTCATCACAAAGAGTAATTAAATTAGAAAAATAATAATTTGCAGGAGTGTCCACAAGCCAGCGCTGACATCACCTAAGGGCATGGATTTTCAAGCCACTCAGTGCAATAATTACAGGTCGTGTGCAAGTGGAAAGTGGATGTCATCTCAAGCCGCTGCTCAATTGCCACGATGCGTGTAGTTTCCAAAATGATGCAGTATTTCTCGCATGTACATTGCCTCATCATTAAAACTGATCTAGCTAAATCTATTTTTAATTAATCATTATTAGTAATTGTCCTGTCTTTCTGTTTTGGGTGTTGCCACGATGACATGTCCTTCCACTGTCATTTCCTTCTTCACATCCAAGCATGCTGCCATCTGTGCCTTAATGCCACCTTGCCTCCAGAGTGCCTTGTCAGTCTGCTACATTTATAGCTACCTTGGTCCCTTAACCCATCTGCATAAGCCTAGCCTAAAAAAAATAGCATCCCTCATTCAAATCTCTAGAATAGACTGAAGCATAAGATAAATTAAACAATCCTCTGGAGTCTACAAAGCAATTTGAACAATACTCTGGAGCCCATAGAGATAAGAGGGAAAGATAGACTGCAGATTGGGGAGGTAAAAGGATAAACACAAAAGGTGGCATCAATTCAGTAATGGGAGTCAAGAAAAAGTCTGAGCCAAAGAATACCTTGGGTCTTCTGAAGGATGCAGCTGCAACAAACATTTTAAGGGCTGCTAGATGGTTAGATTTCCTAGATAAATTCGAAGGGTTTCAGGAGGATATTGTGGATGAATTCCTTAGGAATTTCAGAGACAACCAGACAACTGTGAGAGGAAACCAAATCAATCTCTCCTCAACAACTATCAGCCACATTTCTGGACTTCCCAAACAAGGTGAGAGGTTCTACCACCTGAAAACATTATACACTGATTTAATTAGAAATATTTTTATTCGTGGTGAACCTGCTATTCAATTACATACGAATAAGAATGAAGTCAAAGGAATTTTGAGGTCCACACTCCCAAACCCTTGGGCATCTGTTGCTACCTAGTTAATGGAGTACTTTACTTGTGATGGCAAATTCTCTATAGTTTTAGGGCCAATAATGAAAATGCTGATTTTTCTCATACATGAAAGTAGGCACCCTAAGTATAGCATAAATATCCCCAATTTCCTATATTCTACCATCAGGGCAACTGCAGAGAAATATCAGTAGAGTAAGGGACCCATGAAACATCATGGCCTCATCTTTCTGGTAGTCAAGCACCACTTCCTATCTCAGGCCAATGGAGAAGAACTATTGCAAAACTTTCTTGAACACAACCCCCAGGTCAAAGAAGAAGAGATAGCACAACCAGAGGGTGAGAGTTCTCCTTCTCACCAAGATGAGGAAACTGAGCCTTCAGCCTCCTCCACAGCTGTTCACAAAGAGAAGTCACCCTCACAGGAGGCCACTTCATCTGCAGCCCCTGTTCCTGATAAAAAGAGGAAAGGTAAACAAATTGCAGAACCTACTCCTACATGACCCCTATACATGACTCAGTCAGTTAGGCGAAAGATGACTCTACCTGAGGAATCTTGACCTAGGGAATTAACAGAGGAAAAGTCAGGACAAGGAATTGAGGAAAAGTGGTGGGTTGAAGAACCATCCCATGATTTAGATGAGATCCCTCTGGTCAGAAAGAGGAAGTAAAGTGAAAATTCTCCAGCACCATTTGTTCATGTGGAGTCAAGTCTAGTTTCAATGCCACCATGCGCTCCGGAGACAGGAAACTTGTAAACTTTTACTATCTCCTCAGATTCTGAGGAAGGGAGACCTACTCCGAAGGCACCAGCCGCACCTTTGCTCTGGTGAAGCAAAAGGAAGAGACAGCTCTCACAAGTTGAGAAGGATACTGCCCTACTCGCTGAGGCACTCCTGGAATTGAGAACATGTGAGGATAAAGCTGGGCCTTCATCAGTGCCAGCAACAGCAGAGGATCCTCAGGACAGGAAGACTGAAGAAGGAGGAACAAGGCAAATGGATACATTAGGAAGAGCAGGACAGATGGCCATGGATAACATTGATGATCATCCAACAACCACAGAAATAGAGGCAGAAACTCTATCTCATCCCTCTGACCAAGAGGATATAGAAATCTCAATAGAACAACAATTGATGGAATAAATTTAAAATTTAAAAAGAATGCCCTAGGGAAAGAATTTGATTATTACTAACCTCAAGAAGGTCAGAGAAGAGGTAGAGATGAAGCTGAAATAAACTATTGCAAATATCCAAACAAACCTCCAAAGCAAGGATAAAATCATCCAGGAGAAAGAGGTAGAATTGGAAGCACAAAAATGTGAGGCAGCCAAATGGATGGAAGAAAAAGAGAAAGAAGCAGCATAGAAGGTTTCTGAGCTCACCATGGCCAGAGACAATGGCCTCACAATAATGGCGGCACTGATTGAGAAGGTACAAAGCTAAGATAAACAGTTAACTTGGGCCAATAACCACCTGGATGACCAAGAAGAATATATTAAAGAATTGTCTGGCCCAAGGGCAACCAATGAGCAAGAAATTCAAACAGATACCTATGTGGGTCCAATCCCCATTGACATTCCCAAAGCCCTGTTTCATTGGGAGAAAAGGTGTAGAGAATTTGAGGCCTCCAAGCCGATGTTGCAATTACAAAGGGCAGTCACTGCCAGAGCAGAAAGAATAGCAACTTTGGAAGGAAAAATCATTAAAATGGCCTCCCTTTCCTCCGAAATTCTATCATGTAGGCCTCCAACTACCAGCTATTCAATGTTCTTACAGGAGAGGGTACTACAAAGGAAACTCTCCTTAGTCCTGTCTGACATAACTGAGGATACCGAATCAACAGAAGGATTCATGGTAGCTTACGCCAGGAGCAATGATGAGGACAAAAACTTCCTATGTGAATTATACCTGCATGGATTCTGTATTAATGATATAGCCTTCCTTATTAATCACTTTGTGGGAGAATGCTAGCTTAAGGCATTCATGTCCCTAATGAGAAACCACCAAATCTGGAACAAAAGGATGGAAGATCATCTTCAAAAGGATTTAAAAACAGATCTCTTCATCAGGAAAGAATGTCCCAATCCCTTTGCTCTTCGGACCCAATTTAGGTCCCTTATCTATCATCCTAAAAATGCAACTAGAATGTTGCCATTATACCTGAAAAGTTTGCAGGAATGCTCCATTGACTTTGGTCTTTTTATGGTTAATTCAGCAAATTTTATACTTGCTGTAGCAAAGAGGAGATGGAATATTTTGACCCCAGAGCAGAAACTTAGAGAGGTGGTGACCCCTACAAACCTGAGATTATTCATGTGAAAGGCAAAGTTGATATCCAAACTGATGGATATACATAAACAGGAATGGATAGGTGGACAGTTCAGGCCCCCTCTAATAATTGAACCACTCTCTATCTAGGCAGATCAGCTGGATGATGAAAAATTGAAGAACTGGTTGAAGCAAGTTGATAAGTACAGAGGAAATGGTAACACCAACAGAACCACTTGGACCACCTATCTCCAGGATTATAGACTGACTGACAGGCTGCTTCACCAAAATAAATCTAGAATGTGAAAAGCAGGAGGACCTGCCAAACCTTAGGTATGGGGAGATGATGAGTGCCAAATTGCACTCATGAAATACATCTTTTTGCCTCTCTTTTTCCTTTCCCTCAATTCATCTTCCTAGTGTCTACACCCAAATAAGTTAACAAGATTGTTCTATTTTATGATTAATTAAGATAGATTACTTAAGATTAGAATTTCTGATTAAGTGACTAATGTGCATGGAATTGATGAAAAAAATGCAAAACTTCTCTCTTTTTGAATCAACAGGTGTAGGTGCCAGGAACAACGATTTTGTGCATCTCTGGAGATCGTCTCCAATGATCTCTGGAGACAATAACAAAGAACAGTGACACCTAAAGTTTTGAAGATATGGGGAATGCCTCTCCAGAGCTCTGTGAGAGTCTGGAGTATCTCTGGAGCTGCAGACAGGAACAGCTATCTCCGGTGCCTCCTAAGAATAGGGCATGTTTCCAAGTAGAGCTACTGACCAGACACTTACAGCAGCGATCTTAATACCCCTCACTTCACTCAAATCATCACTTGAGTGGTGAAGGGTCAACTATTAGTCAAACTACTGAAGTTTTATCTTTTCAAAGATTTTGCATGAGTTACAAATTGAACTAATCCAATATCCTTATTTTCAGGGCTTTGATGCCCAAGTGTATTAAGACTTAAACTTAGACCTCTAAGTGGACTTCTATTCCACTCAAGTCTACCTTTCTCGCATGGTGATTTTTCATAAATTAGACAGTTAAGTACAATAAAGAGATGGTGTCATCTCATAGAAAGACTGGTAGATAAGTTTAGTGATATATCATCACTCATTTTTATATATACTCTTAGAAATAGTAGAAAAAAGGACAATGATAAAATTATTCTGACTCTCGAAGGTCTCAGTTTTGTGATAGCCATATTTTCATTAATGCAAAAATGAATGAATTGGACTGAATTTAGTTGTGATCATCTTTTGTGCTAATTTCCTGCTATAGCCTTTAGCCTCAAGGGTGTGGAGCAAGGGCCCACTCTCACCACTCAGGCAGGAGGCTAGTACCACAATTTTATTGTTTTAGTTTTCTCTTATAAAGGTGTTTTCTATTTTAATAGATAGATGCATGTTATTGTTTCTTTGCTTTAAGCGAATTTCCTGTTTTATTCTGTTTTCCAGCATTCATTACATTTATTCAACAAGCAGATAGATTAATCTCTTTTTTAAATTAGGATTAGCTATAAACTAGTAACTATAGAATCCCTAGTTGCAGACAGCCATGGACACAGCTCTAGTTTTTTTACATCTGAAAATAGATTAAATGATGAGGTACAGTGATGCCTTGTCACCAGCATCTCTGAAGCTTCATGATTTTATTATAATTGACAAGAATGGTTTAGACCAAATCAGTTTCATGTTGCAATGTTATAGGATGAATATGGAGGCAATAAGGCTCTTTGATCCTAAAGGATTTATTCATGACACAAGGCGTAAAATCGGCAGGCCTGAATATTCACACCGTTTCTTGCTTGATAAGGATATGGTCAGAAATTGTGAATCAATGCAACACATGTTTTTCTTGAGAAATAAATAGAAATTGATAATGGATGCAGAGAAAAGGAAGAAAAATGCCAACTCTACATATCAAGGGGCATTCATTGAAATTCAAGACCCCATTGAAAGAATCAAAATGTTCTTTGAAAAGGGAGATGGATTGATTGCTGAGGCAATTGCTAGGGAGGAAAGGGCCACTTATCAACTGAGCAGTTTAAAGGGAAAATATATTAGGAAAAGTTCCCCTAACTCCCCTAATGCCCTTGCCCCAAAAAGAGCAAAGATAATTGATCTTGAGACAGAAGAACAAATGGAAGTTGTGAATTTGGAGGAAGAGGTGGCAGAGGAACAAGATCCACAACCCCCACATTAATTAGATTCTCCCCCAAGGATAGCACCATATTCCTTCCCAGAGAATAGGTTGATAAGGTCCATAGTGAACAATGAGGTGGACACCAAAGATGTGAGGGAAGTGGCATGCAATCAATTTATCTCTGATGATGCATTCATTGCCACCCCAGAATTCAAATCCTTTGTGTTCAGAATGAGGAGTGAAGAGTTCTAGAGAAGGATAGAAGAAGAAAAAAATGGTGCAAACCCTTTAGAATATGATGCTATCACAAGGAGGGTTTTAGGTGAGGTGAACAAGGATATCAGTGCCATGACTCCTAAAGAAGGGAGATCACTTGTGAAGAAAAGCAAAATATTACTATTGCCACAGTGGACATTATCAGATGCTATCACATTTGATATCATTATTAGGGTTGATGCAGATGTAATTGGAGAATAGGCCAAGAGAGTGTTGCAGGGTGCTATCTTTGACCCTAAATTCTATACCTTGGCTATCTGGGCATTGTCCCCAAATGATAAGAAACCAAAGGTAGGATTGGAGGAATTAATTGGTAATGTTATCATCTAGAGGGTGTCAGACACCCCTGCTCCTTAGACAACCAACTTGAATGTACAGACAACACATTTTACAAAGGCAGCAACACTTAAACTGTAGAAAGATTACAATGAATTATTGGGGAAATACATAGAGGCAATGGCTAGGCTTAGTGCCTATGAGATTCAAACTCAATTGGAAGATGGTCCATCCCAAACTCCCCCAATCATATAGACTGCAGAATCATTGCCAATGGACACACAACCCCAGCTTCAAGAGATAAAGGAATTGAAAGAAGAGAATAAGAAGTTAAATGAAGGAATGGAAGGTAAAATGAAGGATATAGCCACAAATTTATTTACATATAGAGTTAAGAATATATTGGCTAGGTTGGAGGAGACCCATAAGTCTTACTCCCTGTTAAGGATAGCATGTGAAAAACATGAGTCAGACAAATAGAGGCTATCAGCTATGAAGACCAAGTGGCTACCAAGGACTGGGAAAATTAGTGAATTTCTTAGGTGTTCTAGATATGATTTAGAGGCTCCTCCTAAGATGCAGTTGGTAGCAGGAATGCTAGAAAAATTTGAGGAGGTGGCTTCTTATCAACTAAAATTGGATACAATATTAAAGGATAAAATGCAGGCAGTTGAAAAGCTGGACACAAAATGGTTGCCTCATATTTTAGAAGCTAATGGGAATACAAAAGACTTGAATAATTGGAGGAAGGAAATCATTGATAGTGGTAATAAGTTAATTCCAGCTTGTTACAATAAAGGAGACCCAGCTCAACATGTGTTAAGTTGGACACTTGAAAGACTGCACATGGTAGACATTACATTTGACTTATTTGGTAAAAGTGTCAAAGGTATCGTAGATGCACAGTATGTTAGCCACAATGGTAAGATAGAAGAAATCATCTCATTTCCTTGGATGGCTAAAAGAACATACAGTGGATGGGAGGACAGATATGGATCTAAATAATGACAACTTGGCTATCATCTTCCAACCACAACAATGTAGATCCCCAGGCAGCTCCTTGTGTTTCTCAAGGCCAACCACTCCTTCCTTTCTATATCCTTTGGTGCAATTTATGTTTCTCCAATGCCTTTAGGTGCTTCTCTATATTCATTGAATTTGAAAGACAATGTATTAATTGTTGAGGTTACATGTTCCTGTTATATAATGGAACTGTATCACTCATTTCTTGTTGTTGAAGATTTGGAAAATTTTGAAGAATTAAGGAAAATGCAAAGCTTTCTGGGCTATTCTATTCTCTTTGCTGTGAGTTTGAGTTGTATGTTCATTTCTCTATCTTAATTACTTAATATCTCAATATTTTATTCTAATGATGAAGAAGAATATTATGATCATGATGTCTTTATTAAAAGTGTTGAAAATGAATAGAAACATGAGATCGTTGATAAATTGAAATATTTGTGCAATCAATTAGCTAATATAGATGGTAATATGTCCACATCATTTTTCATTGATGGTCTTACTCAAGTACTTATCACAATTAGATAACATGGCATAGATACAATTAAGGATATATATGAAAAATAATTAAAGATAAACAAACTCCTCATGTGGTAGACACCAGTCATTCTCTTTTGAAAATCATTCCCTTGTATAAATGTTTAAAATCCAATTTTTTTTTTTCTGTTGTAGGAGTAGGGTTTAAAGATTTATAAAAAACATTAATCAAAATTACATTCTAGATTGGGTTAAGTGAAGTGGATGATTTAATTGACAAAATTACATAAGCTCCTTAATCTATTCTGAAGTCACCAGCAAAGTTGAAAGTAAATTGTCATTGGTGAAATAAGGTAACACCCACCTAGGCTTGAACAGAGCCTAAAGTGCAAAGAATTTTGATTAATCTGAGCAATTCTATTAGTTGGGTAGATTCACATATAAAACCTAATCATAAGTTTTGGCATATCTTTAGGGTAACATACATCAGCAACAAAAGCATTTGCTCTCAAAGTTCATACTGCTATGTTGACTCATGCTGCTGTGAAGAAGTTAGAACAAAGGTTGCAAGATTATGAGAAAACTTAGAAAGTAATGAATGATGAAGTAAAAAAAAATGTATTTTGAAAATGTGAAATTAAAGAAACAATTGCAAGCTACAAATGGATAAGAAATAACTCAAATGAAAGTGGATTATGCTTGATTTCTCCTATGATATCCTTTGATTACTAGGGGTAATGCATCAAATTTACTTTCCATCTCATCAATTCTTTTAAGGATGACATCTATGTTGGAAGGATGAACATTAGGAGTTATCATTAAAGTGGGAGTGGAAGTGGCAAGATCAGATAATACAAGGAGTATATTTGTGTAGTAACATTATTGCTCAAATTTGTAAAGGTTTGATATAAGTATTTGTGTAGTAAGATTTATGTCTTGCCTATCCATATGTGCAACATGTGCATCATGATGAAAAACATCTTCCCCATTAAAATATGTAGTAGTCATCAAATCTTCAATCATAACTTCCTCGTAAAATGAGGATTAGGTTGAAACCTTGACATTCAAGCAAAATATAAAGCAATGAAAAGGAAATTGCATCCAAGTAATCCTAATTTTTTCTCCCAACAATTCATACCAAAGATTGAATAATTTAAGGATATTGCAATAGGTAATTTGTATCGACACAAATAATATTACTGAAGCATTTCAAATTTTAGGCCATAAGAATCATCCTTTTTTAAACATGGATTGCAAACAATTCTAAAAATTTAGAAGTCTTGGTCATTAACATTATTGTCTGCTACAATGTCATCTAGTATATCATTGTCAATGTTCATATGTTCTTTCAAGTATTTAATATTACCATCATCCTCATCTTGACCTGCATCATCTTCATCATCATTTAAATCTGACTGTAGATCATCTATATTGTTACCAGATGTATTTGGATCATCATTTTGTATACCATCCATATTGTTGTCTTCCATAACATCACCCAACTCTGGATTGTTGTCTTCTTGTGCTTGAACATAACCATCTTCAACATCATCATGGATGTCAATTTCTTTGATGTTCTCTAATCCCTCTCTCTCACTTTGTTGGCCATCATTATTTTGCTCAGTATCCACTAATGCATCATCAAATACATGCCTTAATCTTGGATCATAATGTATGACAAATATCCATTTTGGGTCCAAAATATCTTCATAGAAAAATACCTGTACATGAACGACATACATATATTAGACGTATGGTATAACAATTTTATTGATTAATAAACACATGTATATATTCGCAATAAACTATGAATTAATAGATTAATGCTCACTACCACTTCTCGTTTGAGGTAAAGAAATACCTGCTCACAATGAATTGGTAGAACATAAGTCTCCTTATCCTCTGGTAGGAAACATGAGGAATCTATAGAAAACAATCCACTATGAGTATCATGTCTTCGTGTCCTCTCAAATGCTTCATACCATCTACACTTAAAAATACAACATTTAAAAGAGCAGTAATCCAACTCAATAATTTCTTGTATTTTCCAAACATATTGTAGATTCCCTTCAATTATATTCTTATCATTTGAGCTTGATCGACAGGATTTCTTGAAGTCAACCATGATGCCACAATCGAAGGATCGTCTCTTTACATCTACACTTTCTATACGATAATGTTGACCATATGCCTACATTGCTGGATATTTCTTCACCTATGAAAGACCATTTATTTCAAGGAAAAAAAATATAATGACGAATATTAAAATAGTTAATAGTGTCAAAACTATAAGGAAACAACATTTTATAAAACTCCAATTGTACCTTTCTTTCACATCCTCTAGACATGTTGATTTCATCTTCTATTATGTTTGAATCTATACCTATATCTTCTATTTGATTTTGAATTTGTTTAGTAACCCATTCTAGTGTGCAATCTTTGCCCCATTCCCCAAGCAAATCAATGGGAAGTGGAGTATTCTTTTAGTTCAATCTTTTAAATTGTCTCCTTGCTTCTAACACTTCTCTTTTTTTATCATACAAATCAATCCATTTGTTCATAAAGTCCTTGTGGTATAGAATGAACTTGTCAAGTATAGCATTTTCATCTACACCTGTTACATGTCAACATGTTTATTTCAAACTCCAAATGTCATGCTATAAATTTAACAAATAAATTACAGAGTAAATTAATGATTGCAAGAAAAAAAACCACATTGATCATGAATATACTTACTAATTTCTACTTGAACACCATTAGATTGTGGTTTTTCTCTGTCAATAATATCTGATGCTCGTTCTTCATCCCAAAAATGTGGCCCATCTTCAAAATCCTTACCAAGGAATTCACACAGGAAGAAAAATGTTTCATTCAATACATACCCTTCATCCATGCAACCCTTTGGATGTGCCTTTTGTCAGACATATCTTTTTAGAGTTTTCATATACCTCTCAAAGAAAAACATCCACCTCGTTGATATGACACTCGTCAATTCAAGGACCTATTTGATGGGGGACCTGATATGTCATACATTCTTATGCCTTTCGATAGCAGTTACATATCATCAATAAAAGGCGCAAGATAAACATCCATGTTTTTAACTTGATGTTTTCTTGGAACAATGAGATTCAGCATAAGATGCTCCTTTCTAACACTCATCCGTGGGGGAATATTGTATAATATCAATCCGATTGGCCAAACACTATAATTTGAGCTCAGGAAAGAGAATGGGCACACTTCATCAATTTCAAGACCAAACCTGATACTACGGGGTTCATCTTTGAATTTTCTTGGCCATTTTTCCTCTGTGTTTCATTACTTTGGAGTCAGCTGAAATTCACATGAATCCATCTTTACTCCTATTCTTTGCATGTCAGTCCATCAATTGTGCAAGTGACTTGCATCAAAACATTCGTTGAAATCTAGATATAATTGGCATATGACATAAAACCTTCTTTGGAACCATAGGACCTTGTACATTTGTACGATATCTCTTCTCTTTACATACAGGGCATTCTACCTTGTTTTGATATTCATTTCTATATTATGAAATGTAATCATTTTTAGATGAATGAATTTGCTTATATTCAATCCCCAACTCAACCAACAATAGACGAGCCTCTCTGGAAGTTGATGGAGACACATTCTCTTCAGGGAATATTTTAGTTTTTAGTGTCCTGTAAGATTGCCAGAGATTAAATCAATTGAATGTTTGACTTATGATGAACATGTTTGATATGTCAATCTATACTAGGACTGTTTATATATAATATATGATTTTAAAATCCCTTTAAAGAAATATACGCGAAGTTGATGAATGTTTACGAATTATGTACACCAATTGAAAATTGCAAAGTAAGAAATAGATTTCAACTCACTTCAGTAGGGTAGTGAATCCTTTGTCTGACCAACTGAATAGTGACTTGATTTTTAATAATATTAATGGGCATGCTAGTTTTGAGGTTCTACTTGCACCCATTTTGAACATGGGTGTCTTTGCTGCTTACTTGATGGAGTCTTTCAGGTTGTTATCATCAACATTATGTTGGTGGTAATTACCCCTGCTATCATCGTTACTGTCAACCATATGATCATTATTGTCATCATTGTTTTCATCCCTAAAGAAATATGTAAGCATTTCATTCAATCCTTGTTCATGCAGTGCATTTTCACTATCATGATGATCATCATTAAGGCTAGGTGGCATGTCATCAGTATATGTGGATCTCATCATCTCTTCAAATCTCTCAGCTGGTAGTATTCTCTTCAATAATGCTCTTTTCGCCCTGGTATTATTTAAAGGATGGCTTGGATCATCCTGTCTAAATCTTAATAACCCAGTTGGATCTTGGGTATTAGTATGTGTTTCATCAACATATTCTACCTATCAACAAATGCAAGCATTATTTAATGTTTGGCAACAGTTGGATAAATCATAAATGTATCAATTTCAAAGAAATATAATCAAATATGGCTTAAAAAATAAAAATATAAATTGTATGAACATATATACATCAATTGAATAATGGAACATTATTTTATAGACTACCTTTTTTATACAACAATTTAAATAAAACACAATTTTAAAAACATAGTTTATAAAACATCAGTCCACACTCATTTATTATTCTTTGGTTTTTTGCCCTTAAGAACATCCTTAGGGAGACCTTGTTCTTCCCTCTTCTTTTGCGCAGGAGTGCGTTTTAAGAAGGGGTAATCAATCAATAACTCATCCCCAAAGGTAAAGTCCACAGTAGCCTCAACCATTATCAATCTATCAACATCTCTTTCCATTTCTCCATCTTTATCATTTATAACCTCAACAAATTGACAATTCGGTCTTACAGTAGGGTCCCTTCCCTTACGACTATTTATATATCCTGCAATATTTTTGTGTGTGTATGCACGTCCATCTATATACATAAGATGACGTCTATTCATTTCTTTTCCACTTTCCAATTGCAGATGATGTGTATACATATTTGAGTTTAGACCATATGCTAACATGCTAGGCTTATATTCTACTAGCCTTCTCCATTCACCACTGTAATAGGATGGACCATAATATGGCATTAATCTCCTAGTGGTTTGTTCTAAATTGTTTCTATGTTTAGATACCGCATGTACATTTTGGACAATAAAGAGGCCTAGATTCACTCCATGAATATTGGAGGGTCATATCATGTAGCTGTATCCCCAAAATTGAAACACCTCATACACTCTAGGTAGTTGTTGATCACTAGGCCAAGCACAATATAGTCGACAATCAAATGTCTCTTTGTAAATTGATCTCAAACTCAGGGGCAAGTCATCATCTCCATCACATTAATTCACATAAGGTAGGTAGTCCACCTTCCCCTTGTCTTTAAGCAAATTATGCATCTTTAAACCGGTTCTTGTTATGTTGCTTATTTTCATCAATTCCTCATCTTCCGCGTTGGTATATTGGCAGATATTTTTGTTAGATGTCTCATCTAATAAATGATCATTGCCCTCTAGGCTGGAAGTTGGTGATCCAGTAAACTTTAAACCAAGAACTTTATCCTACAAGTATCCATTAAGAAAAAAAATAGTTATTTAAATAATATAAAATAATGTTTAAACGAAGTATACATGTTATTTATATCAATTTGGAAAATTCCTTACCACAATTCCTATTGGATTTGAAGCGATTGTAGGAGGCATACTACTGACTAGAAGCTCATCATGTATGTAATGTCTTTGTACAATCACTCGTTTGAATTGTTTCTTTCCACAACATATAGAACATCCACAAACAACAATTTTCTCAAAGTATTCATCCCATGTACAATAGTCCTGACCAACCTCTTGTTCAGTGCAATCATTTGTTGTGTCTGCAAGATCCATTGTCATATCCTCTTCCACCCACTGTTGTCTATGTGATTTGACAATTTTAGGTCCATGTCCACCTACATATATTTTTTCGTTTGCTAGTGGAAGGCTCGGGATCTGCATTTGCTCCAATCTCTATCTAAAATAATCAACAACATGCATTAATTTATGTCAAGATTGGATAATACATTATAAATTTCAATAATATTGTGAAAAAATATGGACGTATCACAAAATTCCATCACATCATTTTTTCCTAAGGAAATTGGATTTGAGTACCTAATTTCCTACTTCATCCATTGTGTCCTCATTTGATATAACATGATCTGTTGCCATGGCCTTGTCTGGCGCCTATAATACACAACATAGTAAATAATGTTTAGTACACCAATTATATCATTTCAATGAATATGCTATCCAACACAAAAGCTCACTTTAGTCATATATTTGACATATTGATATCATGTTTTGGCCATCCTAATTTTTGAACTTTTCCCTTGATCATAGAATCACATTTAATCACCATTCCTGTGCATTTTCAACCAATAAGTTTGACCATAGAGGTCTCATGGATAAAAAAATGACTTTATCTCCTCTATGTTGTAGCATTTGTGAATTCATAAACACCTTCCTCCTTTGGTTGAGGTTGCTTTCTCTTCTTACCTCTATTGTGTCTGCAAATTCCGTTGTCATATCTATTTCCACCCACTTTCCTCTTTGCGATTTAGTAGTTCTACGTTGTCCACGTCCTCTCTCTATGGCCTCCTCTGGATCCTATAATACACTTGAATTTACCTTGTTAATACACTCGCTTTTCATTAAGATGCACTATGAAAAACAAAATAGGACATTGCAACATTTTGCTCTTCAAAAAAAGTTTACATGTGGAATCTTGACAACTAGAGCTCAAATCTTATGATTACAAGATGACTACAAATTCACATCAAAAAGACTTTTATTTCATATTTGACTCTCCTTTTTCTTTTATGGGTCATTTTAAGGCAATCTATATCTCTCCAAGTGGCCATTAAACCCTCAAAACTATCATAGAACCCTCAAAACAGTCTCAAAGAGTCTTTAGTACCAAAATTTTAAATTCTTGATGGAGGGAAGGATAATTTGGATGTTAATTTTGAAATCACGTCATTCGATCTTTATTAGGTTAATCCTAGCCATTGGATATTCTTTAATTATAGGGACTTTATGTTATATTTCACCATTACCTTTCACTCCAAAATTAATGGTTTCCTCTGAAAAGAAAACCCTCCATTAGCTATCATAACTTCAACCATCTGTATTTAGGGATGTTGTCATCATGCCTTAAGGATTGACAAGATCTAAGGAATAACTATATGTATAAATAGGACTATCACAGGTATGTGAGGAAGTGGAAGGTTGTCAAATAGTGAAGGAGATAGTTCATGGCCTCTTAAACCGAGCCTCAAGATTATAGTGAAGTCCCATAATATAAACAAAGGTTGTCATGACTTAGCTAAAATGTTGTCAATCTCCTATCACACATCTTAAGGTTGTCCTTAATCCGAAATCCAACTCTCAAATGTTAGATGGAAGGTCATGGCTCCAACTAAAATAATTGGTGTCAAAATGATAAGTCAGGGGACCATCATAGTGTTGATCTACTATTGTAGTGGGATCATGAGGATTAACATTGTAGAGGTTGTCATACCATGAGGCATAGGTAACAACCATAGGAGGTTTAAAAGTAACACTAGCAACATTAAATTATTGTCATAGTACACCTAGGATAGCTAGGTATGCATTCATAGAGTTATTACTATAAAATTGTCTCATTAATCTTGTGACCAGGTTAAGTCACTATCATAGTAACAATGTAGTTAGTCATCAATCAACATGTTGTCTTTGCATTTCAATGAGATCAATTCTTGAAAAATGAAAATCTAGAGGTTAAAGAGACAAGTTGATAACTTACCTAAGTTGTCATGTTCTTGAAACCTTGTCACTATAAAGAGGATATATCTAGAGAGTAATGTCAAAAGGACATAACCAAGGCATGCACCATCATGAGCCATAGGGACAACTTACTACACCATCCAAAACTCCATTTGAACTAGCTACTATCAATAATTCACATTAGTGGGGACTGTCATGAAGAAAACACCATGTATGGGACTATCATGAAGAAAACACCATGTATGGGACTGTCATAGTCAAAGTGGAGAGGATTGTCTAGTCATTGTATGACTGTCATAATAGCTAGTGGGTTAGTTACCATGCTTCAACCTAAAATAGGTTAATGAGAACATAGAAATGAAAATCACAATACCATAAGCACACTCCATAACCTGCCAATATAGTCCCAATATCATGTCATCATGATAGTAAGAGAAGAGCTGTTTGGTTTTTCCAAATCCATATCACTTGCACAAGGATTGTCACGAACCATCTTTGTAAGGTCATGAAAGAGTGAGTCATTATTGAGCTAATCATAAGAGAAGCATGAATTCAAAATGCTATCATGGAAACAAGATATAGTTAATAATTATAAGGACAATCCAAATTTGGTGAGGTTACTTTTTTATCAACTTCTAAGCAAAATACATCATTTTGCACTAATTGGTGTGAAATTAGGTGCACTTTGCACCCCAAAAAGATTCCATTTCGGCCTAAAAGTCAGCGCTAAATTAGGTACACTTTGCGTCGCCTTTTGCGGCCCAGAAGGATTACGTTTAAGCCTAAAAGTTAGCTCTAAAGTCGGTGATAACTGCTCCAACTATAGCGTCGACTATTGGATCAAAAAAATTTAAAAAATTCCCACCTGCACATACCCCCCCCCCCAAAAAAAAAAGTTTATTGATTTTTGGTGTTCATTTTTTGTTTGGAGATCGAGTGTTTGGCATGCAGAGATCGAGCGTTTGGGTTTTTTGTGCTCGCCCTTATTTTGGCAATGGTGGGACCTATAAAGGAAAAACAAAAAAAAAAAAACTTCCTACCCAAATTAAATGAGAAATTAGATAATTATAGGAGAAAAATGCCATGTGAATTAGAGGAGAAAAAAGTAGAAAAACACGGCATGAAGAGAGGAGAAAAAAGGGAAAAACAAGCAAGGAGATGAGAAATTCAATTTAGTTTGCGACATCATAGGTAAGGTTACAATTATAATGAAAAAAATTTCATTCCTAAAAATTTTTTTTTCAATTAAATGGAGAAGATTGTGAAGAAAGGGTTGTTAATATTGTTTTGTTTACAGGCGAATCGTTCAAGTCTCTTGTGGTTGCAAAGGAGGAGGGTAAAATTATAGACATAGCATTATTTCCTCTACATTCGAGAGCAGTGAATGCATTTTTCCAACCCCAATGCCCAGGTTCTCTTATCATTCCCATCAATACATTTCTCAAAAGACAACTTTCTCTCTTCATTCCTAAAAAAGTAGTTGAGTGCTTTAAGACAAGTCGATTGTGAGAAAACTAAAATTAGGGCTTTTGAGATGAGGGTGAGAAAACTAAAATTAGGCCCCGGAACTATAGATTCCCTCCCAAGGCACCATTTGATTCATAGGAAAACAACTTCATGATTTGCTCTACAAAGTAAAGGTCAAAAACCTTGAGGAATATAGAAAAATTGGATGAAAAATTTCATACCTAGCAATGTGTACTTTGTTTGCCTCCACAGATTGAACAAAAATAATTTGGCCTAGGTCGCCTCAAAATGTCAAGCAATAGAGGGAATAGAGTAAAGGGAGCAGACTCTGGCCACAATGAGGTAATTCATTGTCAATTTATAGATTTGTAAATGTTTCCATTGTTTCTTTGATTTTTAGTTTTTAGTTTTGTATTTGTAAATTTAAAACAAGAAATTATATATATATAGGAACATGAGACTGACAAAGATAAAGAGTCATTGGCTTCCATATTGGGGGTAGAGGTAGTGAACAAATTGGATGGTGTGGACTTGACAATGCTTGCTAGATACATAGAAAAAATGATCTGGTAAAGCCCCTAAAACATTAAAACCAAATCAACAATGTCAAAGGGAATTAATTGATTCCTCAACCAGTCCTAGATCAAGCAAAAGATCTAGGAGGAAATCAATAACAATAACTTCTAAGAAGGTGGAACAGGGAACAGAGGCTTCCAATGTCCCACCCACTCCTAGGACACATACTTCTTCAACCACCATGCCATGTTTTGCATCTTGCATTGGTACCTACGATACCAAGATAGAATACGATGTGGTTTCAAGGGAAGTTCGAATGACATATGCTAGAAAAACATTTGTGAATAGGTTGAAGGAATCATGCCTTCAATGGTTCAAAGACCATCTATATTTTCCATTCTCAAAGATACCCATGCACCTGCAAAAAGCAGTTATCCAGGACATGGAGACTGAATTTGGCATAGGTTGGTCTGTAAAGAAGATTAAGCTACAAATGTCTCAAAACTGCAAGAGATTTCGGTGCAACCAAACAAAGAAGATAAAAAAACTCACTCCTTAGCTAAGGCTCAAAAAAAGGGCAATTGATGTAAGTGTGAAAGTATGGAAAGAGCTTGTAAAAGCATATGAGAAGTCTAATGCATGGAGGAAGTCTAGTGAGGAGAGTGCACATGTATTTGAATTTGGTCATAAGATTATATCAAATTTATTAAACAATTTTTAAATTTTATTTGTGCATAGTTAAATTGAATTAGTATATGTTTCAGAACAAGGCCTCCAAGGCTAGGCTTGACAAACTCTATGTCACACCAATACATCAATACATAAACGATAGAGGAATTTTGTCAGATGTTGTAGTTGCAACTGCCCTGTTAGACATGAATGCAAAATGTTGAAGCATAGACAAGGTAGGTGAACTATTTGACATAATGCATCAAAGAAATGTGGTCTCATGGACTATAATGACTGCAAGATATGTACAAAATGGATTTGTTAAAAAGGCTTCAAAAATTTTAAAGCAAATGCAATTGGCTGGTGTAAAGCCAAATTCCATAACCTTTGCCACCATCCTCCTTGCCTGTGTCAGAATGGGAGCTTTGGAATAGGGTATGGACATCCATCAATACATAAAGGATAGAGGAATTTTGTCAGATGTTCTAGTTGCAACTATCCTGTTAGACATGTATACAAAATGTGGAAGCATAGACAAGGCACATGAACTGTTTGACAGAATGCCTCAAAGAAATGTGGTCTCATGGACTGCAATGACTACAAGATATGCACAAAATGGATTTGTTGAAAAGGCTTCAAAAATTTTAAAGCAAATGCAATTAGCTGGTGTAAAGGCAAATTCCACAACCTTTGCCACCATCCTCCCTACCTGTGTCAGAATGGGAGCTTTGGAATAGGGTATGGACATCCATCAATACATAAAGGATAGAGGAATTTTTTTAGATGTTATAGTTGCAACTACCCTGTTAGACATGTATGCAAAATGTGGAAGCATAGACAAGGCATGTGAACTATTTGACAGAATGCCTCAAAGAAATGTGGTCTCATGGACTTTAAAGACTGCAAAATACGCACAAAATGGGTTTGTTGAAAAGGCTTCAAAAATTTTAAAGCAAATGCAATTAGCTAGTGTAAATCCAAATTCCACAACCTTTACCACCATCCTCCCTACTTGTGTCAGAATGGCAACTTTGGAATAGGGTATGGACATCCGTCAATACATAAAGGATAGAGGAATTTTGTTCGATGTTGTAGTTACAACTGTCTTGTTAGACATGTATGCAAATTGTGGAATCATAGACAAGGCACGTCAACTATTTGACATAATGCCTCAAAGAAATGTGGTCTCATGAACTGCAATGACTGCAGGATATGCACAAAATGGATTTGTTGAAAAGGCTTCAAAAATTTTAAAGCAAATGTAATTGGCTGGTGTAAAGCCAAATTCCACAACCTTTACCACCATCCTCCCTGCCTGTGTCAAAATGGGAGCTTTGGAATAGGGTATGGACATCCATCAATACATAAAGGATAGAGGAATTTTGTCAAATGTTGTAGTTCAACTACCCTATTAGACATGTATGCAAAATGTGGAAGCATAAATAAGGCACGTGAACTATTTGACAAAATGCCTCAAAGAAATGTTGTCTCATGGACTACAATGACTGTAGAATATGCACATAATGGATTTGTTGAAAAGGATTTAGAAATTTTAAAGCAAATGCAATTGGCTAGTGTAAATCCAAACTCCACAACCTTTGCCACCATCCTCCCTCCCTATGTCAAAATGGGAGCTTTGGAATAGGGTATGGGCATCCATCAATACATAAAGGATAGAGGAATTTTGTCAAATGTTGTAGTTGCAACTACCCTGTTAGACATGTATGCAAACTGTGGAAGCATAGACAAGGCACATGAACTATTTGATAAAATGCCTCGAAGAAATGTGGTCTCATGGACTGCAATGATTGCAGGATATGCACAAAATGGATTTGTTGAAAAGGCTTCAAAAATTTTAAAGCAAATGTAATTGGTTGGAGTAAAGCCAAATTCCGCAACCTTTGCCACCATCCTCCCTACTTGTGTCAGAATGGGAGCTTTTGAATAGGGTATGGACA
Source organism: Cunninghamia lanceolata (assembly GCA_027924645.1). NCBI lineage: Eukaryota > Viridiplantae > Streptophyta > Pinopsida > Cupressales > Cupressaceae > Cunninghamia > Cunninghamia lanceolata. The sequence goes on along the minus strand of BSBN01001074.1, from coordinate 2,456,793 downwards.
TCCATCAATACATAAAGGATAGAGGAATTTTGTCGGATGTTGTAGTTGCAACTGCCTTGTTAGAGATGTATGCAAAATGTGGAAGCATAGACAAGGCACGTGAACTGACTGATAGAATGCCTCAAAGAAATGTTGTCTCATGGACTGCAATGACTACAGGATATGCACAAAATGGATTTGTTGAAAAGGCTTCAGAAATTTTAAAGCAAATGCAATTGGCTGGTGTAAATCCAAATTCCACAACCTTTGCCACCATCCTCCCTACCTATGTCAAAATGGGAGCTTTGGAATAGGGTATAGACATCCATAAATACATAAAGGATAGATGAATTTTGTCAGATGTTGTAGTTGCAACTGCCCTGTTAGACATGTATGCAAAATGTGGATGCATAGACAAGGCATGTGAACTGTTTGATAGAATGCCTCAAAGAAATGTTGTCTCATGGACTGCAATGACTATAGGATATGCACAAAATGCATTTGTTGAAAAGGCTTCAGAAATTTTAAAGCAAATGCAATTGGCTGGTGTAAAGCCAAATTCCACAACCTTTTCCACCATCATGCCTACCTATGTCAGAATGGAAGCTTTGGAATAGGGTATGGACATCCATCAATACATAAAGGATAGAGGAATTTTGTCAGATGTTGTAGTTGCAACTGCCCTATTAGACATGTATGCAAAATGTGGAGGCATAGACAAGGCACATGAATTGTTTGACAGAATGCCTCAAAGAAATGTTGTCTCATGGACTACAATGAATGTAGGATAAGCACAAAATGAATTTGTTGAAAAGGCTTCAGAAATTTTAAAGAAAATGCAATTGGCTGGTGTAAAGACAAATTCCACAACCTTTGCCACCATCCTCCCTTCCTGTGTTAGAATGGGAGCTTTGGAATAGGGTATGGACATCCATCAATACATAAAGGATAGAGGAATTTTGTCAGATGTTGTAGTTGTAACTGCCCTGTTAGACATGTATGCAAAATGTGGAAGCATAGACAAGGCACGTGAACTGTTTGACAAAATGCCTCAAAGAAATGTTGTCTCATGGACTGCAATGACTATAGGATATGCACAAAATGGATTTGTTGAAAAGGCTTTAGAAATTTTAAAGCAAATGCAATTAGCTAGTGTAAAGCCAAATTCTACAACCTTTGCCACCATCCTCCCTGCCTATGTCAAAATGGGAGCTTTGGAATAGGGTATGGACATCCATCAATACATAAAGGATAGAGGAATTTTGTCAGATGTTGTAGTTGCAACTGCCCTGTTAGACATGTATGCAAAATGTGGAAGCATAGACAAGGCACGTGAACTATTTGACAGAATACCTATTATTTCCTAATGAAAGTGTTTGAAGTTTTAAAATTATGAATAGGATTGTGAAGTGATATTTGCAATGACCAGTGCTTTCATCTATTGGGCAATAGAGTCAAAAGTTAATAGTATATGGATCCCTATAATTGGTTTAACTTAGATTACCGTGCGCTTAGGTGAATCTTCACCTTGTGTAGATATGCAAAGATGTTGAGTTGTAAGGTTCTTCTTACTGATCCCAATGATATTTTCTTAAATCGTTGTGATCATAGGAAAGGATTTTTATTCAAGTGGAAAGGAAACCTAACAAGATGACCAGTCTTAAAGGATTTTTCACTCTTAGGTAGAGACCAATAAACATGTGTAACTTTAGTAGGAATTAAATCAACTTTCCATAGAAAACAATGAAATTGATCACATAGAAACAACAATTGTGCTCTACCAAATTAAACATACCCTTGATATATTAATTTGAACTGATTTAAGAAATCATTCTAGAGACAACCACACAGCTCATAAACATGAAATTCCACACAGTAATTGAACACCAAAAATATAATCCACCAGATAACTTCTACTCCTTTGCATTAAATTATAAGTTCAGATCATATGAGAATATAACATAAGTATTACAGGTTTTATATTTGCATATATATATATATATATATATATATATATATATATATATATATATATATATATATATATATATTAAAGAGTCTTGTAATTGTTCTCATAATTTGAAGCGGCCTTGGTATACCTTATTTATGGGATGTGAAACAAGTTTTAGGCTGAAAGGACATGCCTTTTCATAAACATACTCCTAACTAATGCAATGATTAAGGAAATAAGAAAATAATTTGTAGATACGCAAGGCGATCAATATTGTGCTTAGTTATTCATTAGAGATAGACTCGTGACCCATAGGTCTGGCAAACTCATCTCTTTAGGATTAGTAATGACATGTCCAAGGTATTTGCTCAAAAATGTATCTCCGCACTCTTGTATATTCACTGTGTCCTGGATATAAACATGTTTACTCTAGCCAGGTGATCAATGTACTCCTGTTCAACACATGTATCTAAAGCAATTATATCACTTATAGAAAATTCTAGGGTGAACAGCATCTCCAGGAACTGATAGATATTATCCAATACTTTTTCTTCATCATTCACCTTATCCAGTTGTGGTTGCAGCATCTGGCTCATTTCCCTTACCCCATCATACTTATCTCGAAGATCACTTCCAGAAAAGAAGTTTGGAAATGTTAACTCAAGGTTTTGATCAAAATCATTTAGGTCATCAGTCAATGTAGTGTTATACTTTTCATGCTAGACAATTAAGTTGTTATATTCCTCAAGTATTTGACCCTAGAGACCTGACTTAGTGGTCAATTCTTCTTTCGTTTCTAATAGCCTCAAATGAAGCATTTTATGCTCTTAATTTGCAAGATATGTCCTTTTATCCATACTCCAGGTTTGGTCACTAAACTTCATTATTTTATCAAATCTTTTTTTGATCAATGTTGAGGCCATGTGGTATTTGATTGATTTTATCTCGACCTCAAGTTGTTCACTCTTCTCTTGAAACTTTTCTACTTTGGCCTTCCAGTAATTTGAATCGGCTTTTGCTTCAAGGACCTTTTGATCTTTTTTCAGGTAGGGTGAATAAGAACTTGAAGGCAATCTATCCTTGTAAGTGGCCACCTCTTGTCTTAGTTTTGCATTCTCAACTATATAAGCATTGTTTTTCTTTATCAACTACTCAATCTGAGCCTTAATAAATCTTACCACATTGATATTGAGGTCAGAAATTTCAAGAGAGTCTGTGTCCTCAACTCTTTGGATCAACAAATGGCCAAATGTTTCATCAGGATTATTTATAACCCAAGGTTTCTTATGTGAAGGATAGAGGGACCATATTAGCAATATCTTTTTATTAGGTTCATAGCCTGATCCATTCTTGATCTTATCCAATGCCTCAATACTAAGCTGCATTTTTTTTCTTGATTCTTTTTGAAGGTATCAAAAACAATGGCTTAAGTCATGTCCCATCCAGGGACCAATACCACTCCTGCTTCTTTGAGCAATTGTCTACCTTTCTCTGGTGTCATGTCATTCATGGCATTATCTATTTCTGACTGAAGATCTTGTAGAACTTCCTCTTAAACTTTAGGAGTAATGTCCTTCATCCTTTCCTTGGCCTATTTTCATTTGTACTCATAAAGGAAGGCTTTGAATTCTGAGGTTTTAATGAAATCAACATTTGCAATGAATTTCTGATTGGCCAAATATCTCACATCATCTGTTAATTCATCAAAAGTTTCTATTCTAACTTCCTCTCTATCCACAGGAGCCTCATATTCTTCAATAAGTGAAGAGATGCTTGCAAGTCTTGATTTTTCTCCTATTCGCTTTCTTCTTCAAAAGAAATTTCTGGAGTTTGTTGAGGAGATAATTGGCAAATACGAATCTCATCTTCTGCTTGAGTTCCTTTAATAAATTTTCATTTTCTTTCAAAAACATAGGAAGGGACATTTTGGATCAAATCAGCAACATTTATTATCAATGTATCTAGCCTTTCAATAGGATCATTCACATCCATGAAGGCTCTGCTATAAGTGGGGTTTTTGGCTACCCTCCAGGCCTTAGCAAGTATTATCTTATAATACAAATCTCTTCTTTCAATTGCAGCTTGCTCATCACAGTTTCTAACCAGGTCATCATCAACAAATAAAACATGGTCATATCCTCTAAGCTTTTGTTTTGTCTTGACACTATTTATGAAACCTTCCAGATCAAAGATTTCTCTGCAACTCCCTGATGGTAGCCTATAATGTTCCAATTTTTTTTCAATTAACTTGGTACCCTTGTCGGACATAACTGTGAAATCACCAAAACATAGAGTGCCTAGCATAAAAGACTACTTATTATGTCTTTTTAAGTGCATAAAATTAGAAAGAGCAAGTTGTCTTACAATCTCCAGATAAGCCACCCTATCAGGACAAGTTTTTGGTAGTAGCAGAGGAGACCCTTCAAACCCAAACACTTTTATTTTTGTATAGTCAGTATAAGAATACCAATCTCCCTAGTTATGAGCAAATTTTCCAATCTCATACTTGTGCTTTGGTCTCAAAAACTTCTGAATTTCAGGTGATAGGCTGTAATTATAAGGATGCTCTAAGTGTTTATACACTGGTTTCATGAAGTACTCTTTAATATATATATATATATATATATATATATATATATATATATATATATATATATATATATATATATATATATATATATATAATGGGATTTGTCACACCTATTGTCCCATATGGTAGTCCATCTTTGGATGGGCTTCACATCTCCATTTATATCCATGTCCCTTGCTCATAGGCATTTGTCCCACAATCCCTAGTTTTGGCCTTCATACAAAACCAAATGCATTAATAGGGAGCAATGCTTGAATTTACTACCTCCTCCCTTAATGGAAACCAGTTCGTTGTGAAGGGTACTAGCTAAGAACTTAGCATAATCAAAATGTAGGGCATGTTGTCTTTGGATATCAGTTGTTAAAACTATGGGAGCTACTTCCATAAACGTTTTGGCCTCCACTCCTAACAATTGGCATACAAAGAAATAAGTATACTGAAAGTATTCTTCAAATAGTTCAATGGAAAATGGGGGATCTTCTGCAATTGAAAAAACCCTTAATTTGTTGTTTCCATCATGAGGTCGGTGCATATGCAACCTCCATCTTTTGTAATTGTTACTCATGTTATAATATTCACCAATTAAATCCCTAATTCTGAGTTTCACATCAAAGCTACTATCTAGTTTGAACACAAATGAAATGTAGTCTTAGGTGACAAGTAAAAATCTCGTACCATCCTTCAATTCAATCATGCAGTTCTGCAAGTTGTAGCTTTCAGCTAACATTTTCAAGAATTCCACATTCACAAAAATAGTTGGCACTACCAACTTTCCTAAATTCAGCCATCATGGGTTTGATACAGGGGAATGCCTATGCATTTTCTTGTAGTGGTAGATGAAAAGATCATTACCTCTTATGGGAGTACACACATCTCCTACTTGTTTGTATTCATCCTCTAATTTCTCTGTGTTTGGATTTAATTGGGCATTCCTCTAGGATTTTTGCCCTAATTTTGGACATTTTTCTATTAAGTTCTTGTTCAGGTGTCTTTCATTTAACTTTTGCCTTTTAGCCTTAGGGTTATCAGATGTTTCTTCCATGATGGAATGCAAGAGATTTTTCTTAGATGCAATTCTGAATCATAAAGCTTAAGCTTCAGAATACTTAGAAAACTGAACTGTATCAGTTACAGATGCTTTCTCCAGCTCTCGTGCTTGCATACTGAACCAAATATTTCAAGATTTCCCCTTTTACTCTACTCTGATCATTAATGGCAACTTTCAAATCATTGGGGAAACATTAAAGTTTCACAACATATCACCTCCTGTCTCCTCGCCAAAATAATCATTTCGTTTGAAGGATTTATTATTTCTTTATTTATCGGGACCTCGTTATAGCTCAAATGGTGGTCTTGCTGAAATCCCCTCCTTTCGATATATGTACCTTTCCTTAATGTTTTCTTAATTATTAGCGTGTTCATTTTTTTGAGGAGACTAAATATGTACTCCCTTTGACACTTTGAAATATCATTCGTTCGACAGGACATATCTTTAAGTCACCCCATCATGTTGAAATGGAATGTTACTTCTATATTTTGAAATCTCATCGATAGGTTCCTTTCAGGCTGGAATGTCGAAGAGACATCAGAAAGATTCATCCTAACACTCTGATATCTTTGTCTCTTCAAACTCAAAATGTCAGCTCGAAATACTTATCAAGTGTTCATGTATGTGGATATTGATTTAATCATTTTATTGGTGTGACACATTAAAGGTGTCACACTAACCTCCCGATCACCTTTTAACATTTTTTGAAGAAGTCCTACCGATATGTCAAAGGTTCTTCCATAAAGACTAAGGCTTTGACACACCGTATATGAATTTTCATGGGTCGAAGGTGGATATGGTGGGGACACTAATTAAATAAATGAAAAGTACATGGTGGGAAATGGATCTTATGTGTGAATTCTTTAGGGTTCAAATTTTTGTCTCAACACATCCATCAATACATAAAGGATAGAGGAATTTTGTCAGATATTGTAGTTGCAACTGCCTTGTTAGACATGTATACAAAATGTGGAAGCATAGACAAGGCACGTGAACTATTTGACAGAATGCCTCAAAGAAATGTGGTCTCATGGACTGAAATGACTGCAGGATATGCACAAAATGGATTTGTTGAAAAGGCTTCAGAAATTTTAAAGCAAATGCAATTAGCTACTGTAAAGCCAAATTCCACAACCTTTGCCACTATCCTCCCTGCCTATGTCAAAATGGGAACTTTGGAATAGGGTATGGACATCCATCAATACATAAAGGATAGAGGAATTTTGTCAGATGTTGTAGTTGCAACTACCTTGTTAAACATGTATGCAAAATGTGAAAGCATAGACAAGGCACATGAAATGTTGGACATAATGCCTCAAAGAAATGTGGTCTCATAGACTGCAATGACTACAGGATATGCACAAAATGGATTTGTTGAAAAGGCTTCAGAAATTTTAAAGCAAATGCAATTAGCTGGTGTAAAGCCCAATTCCACAACCTTTGCCACCATCCTCCCTGCTGTGTCAAAATGGGAGCTTTAGAATAGGGTATGGACTTCCATCAATACATAAAGGATAGAGGAATTTTGTCAGATGTTGTAGTTGCAACTACCCTATTAGACATGTATACAAAATGTGGAAGCATAGACAAGGCACGTGAATTGTTTGACAGAATGCCTCAAAGAAATGTTTTTAACTAGATATGGGGGTAGCTCCCTATATTAAAATATAAAAAAAAAGTTACATAGAAAGATGAGGCATTACATCTAGTGATATATGTATAACCTATGCCTGCAACAATATCCACCATCCTAGCTATTACATTTTCATCAATTATAGCTAGATTGGCTTCCAATAATTTTAAAAACTCTCCTATGTTATTTTCTTTCTCCGTGCCCTTTTTGTAGAGGGCCCAGGCTTTGTGCAGCTTCACCTTCTTCTTCTCCTCATTCAAGCTGAGGGTGGGAAGAGCAAATCCCTGTTCGAGCTCCACTACCACACCATCCATGGTAGTCCTAACAATGTCCATCAGATCTTCCCTCACCAATCTCATCGCAGCTCTTAGCCCCCAGAGCCTTGCTCCCACAACCTGTACATAGTTCTAGAAAAAATGTTCCAGTAGTTGTCCATCATGCATGTGCCCTCCTAACCATAAACCAGCCCCAATCACTTTCAAGATGGCCACTTTTTCTTCATTGGAGGCTTTGTTGAATAGGTATGTAATCTGTTGCCCTCCGGTTTTATCCTCCTCCTAGCAACACTCAACTCCAAAATGTAGAGGCATAGATTTGTTTAGACCATTCCTGAGAACAAACAGCATAATCTCCTTCAATCTCGCCTTAGGTTAAAAAGAAGCCTGTGGGCAAGTTCTCCCCCGACCTCCAATCCTGAGGATCACCATTCCATGCGTAGGATTTTGCCACCTATGGGAAGGTGGTACATTCACATCATTTGGACCACCTCCATTTGCAAGTTCATTCTTAGAGTCTACCATCATATCCTACTTGAGGATTCTCCTGTTTCTCCTATAGTGGCCTCTTGTTTTATAGAAGCCTTGAGAAGCTTCATCAAAGCCTGCAGATCCCAAGGCTAGCAACTGATTTGCACTTTAGTAGTACTTCTATACTCATTTTGCCTGCCTCTATTTAGACTCAATTCCATCCTTGCCTTCAAGAGATTGATGTGTGACAAACCTTGCACTAGTAATTAATAGGAACATCCTTTCACTTTTGTAGTAGTGGACAATTTCATGAGTCTCATGACATATGGTGCAATTAGGTATCTGATGAGCAAGAGGGAAGTATATGGCATTAATAACTTGAACTCCCACCACTAGATAGTTTGTAGTTGTATGCCCCTAGGGTGGCACTTTGTTCATCATAAACATAAATGGATAGAGAAATTTTCTTAGATGTTTTAGTTGCAACTACCCTGTTAGACATGTATGTAAAATGTGGAAGCATAGACAAGGCATGTGAACTGTTTGACAGAATGCCTCAAAGAAATGTGGTCTCATGGACTATAATGATTGCAGGATATGCACAAAATATGGAATCATAGACAAGAAATGTGAACTATTTGACAAAATTCCTTAGAGAGATGTCATCTCATGGAATGCAATGATTGCAGGATATGCACAAAATGGATATTGCGAGGATGCTCTCAAAATATTTGAATTAATTAAGTACTCTGGAACATATCCTAACATTATAAGCTTTGCTTGTATTCTAGGTGCATGCAACCATGCAAGTTTAATGGGTGAGAGCTTTACATACTTCAATCACATTTGTAACCCTTATTGCATTACACCTATAGTTGATCATTATGTCTAAATGGTTGACCTCCTTGCCCATGCTAGCTATCTTGAAGACACCCTAAACTTTATCTTACTAAATCCCCAAATTTGCCCTATCACATTGAAGACCTATGAGTGGGAATAGGGCTAACATTTTTTCTTTCTAAAATCAGCCGGATAAAGCCATATTGCTAACTTCATTTTTTTTTAAAACAAAATAGACCTTTATCTTAAGGTTACTCATGAACCTTAAGATAAATAATTATTGAAAAAAACCGTGCATTCCTTAATGACATGTAAGAGAATTTAATCAACTGCTACTTAAAAACTCTTTAATGTTTTTGTCTAATGCAGATTATTAGATTAATAGTGAAAAAGAACATACATGGACAAAGTAATTTGTGACACTTAAGGTTATGTAATAGAATTCATAGTTGATAGTTAAATTTATAACAAATTTTTTTATGATCTCTACTAATGTTTATTAGAATTGTTGCATGTTTTACATCATTGGAATGACATATTAGCTGTAACTTTTTTGAAATTTTATTATGGTATGTGCACTTTGATATGATGTAAAATGATTATGGTTTCATTTCATATGTTGTAATATTAGATATATAACAGAAAAATAAATTATTGCATGAAATAAATAATAAATTTTCATTTTAAATTTTTTTTGCAGAACATGGGTCTTCCAGAAGATCAAGATGATCCTCATGATAGAGATCCAGATTATGTTGGTTCTGGTACAGATCACATGGCAGAGGATGATGAAGACGCAGATACAGAAGGCACTGAGGCTAATGACGATGATGATGACGATGATGATGATCATGATGATGATGATCATGATGGTGATGGTGATGATGAGGCAGTTGCTAGTAGTAGCCAATGACATTCATGATCATATAGACTGCATCATGGATCATTGTTGATATATCATTATGATGCCTCTTTTCATGGTCACTATCATATGTATCATTTTCACGGCCTACAGTACCATATTAATGAGTTGTATCATTTTGACTTATATCATTTGGACATGTATCATCTTGACTTGTATCATTTTGAGTTACATAATTTATCATTTTTACTTATATCATTTGTACATGTATCATTTTGACATGTTATTGATCTACTAGCATATTTGACTTTCATTTGTTTTAGTTATATATGATGATGATCTTATCAGTATTGACTTGTCAATTTATATATATTGAAAGCGGTCAATGATTTTTGGATGGATATTTATTACGTATGATGATTTTAATTTACTACTTAGGATGGATGTTGTCAAATTCAATTAAATTATAGATATTTGACTCACTTGTTTTAATTATAGATGATGATCATGTTATAATAATTATCTTGTTATTTAATCATATGAGTTAAATAATTAAATTACTTACTCTATAATCATATGAGTTATTTAAGAGGCATGATATATTTAACTAATTAAATTGAAATAAAACATATTAAATTAATAAATGTAAGCAAAACAAGAAGCATTTTTAGAAGCAAAAAGGAAGCAACAATGGAAGCCAAACTAGAAGCAACAAAAGATGCAAAAATGGAAGTAAAAATGGAAGCAACAAGCGACGTTATATCGGAAGCAAAACTAGAAGCAAAATTGGAAGCAATAATGGAAGCAAAACTGGAAGCAAAATTGGAAGCAAAACCGGAAGCAAAAATAGATGCAAAATCGGAAGCCAAATTAGAAGTAAAACCAGAAGCAAAACTAGAAGCAAAATTGGAAGTGAAACTGGAAGCAAAATTTGAAGCAAAATTGGAAGCAAATTGGAAGCAATAGTGGAAGAAAAATTGGAAGCAAAATTGGAAGCAAAACTGGAAGCAAAATTGGAAGCAAAACTAGAAGCAAAACCAGAAGCAAAACTAGAAGCAAAACTGGAAGCAAAACTGAAAGCAAAATCAGAAGCAAAACTGGAAGCAAACTTGGAAACAAAATTGGAAGAAAAACTGGAAGCAAAATTGGAAGCAAAACCAGAAGCAAAATTGGAAGCAAAACCAGAATCCAACCTAGAAGCAAAACCAAAAGAAAAATTAGAGGCAACAGTGGAAGCAAAACCAGAAGCAAAACTGGAAGCAAAATTGAAAGCAAAACTAGAAGCAAAATTGGAAGCAAAACTGGAAGCAAAACTAGAAGCAAAACCAGAAGCAAACTTGGAAGCAACACAAGAAGCAAAACCAGAAGCAAAATTAGAAGCCAAACTGGAAGCAACAAAATCCAGTGCTAAACATGGCACTAAACTTTGGCACTAAACCTGATGTTATAACCGGTGCTAAACGTAGTGTTATAACCGGTGCCAAACCTGACACGAAATCTGGCACAAAAGTGAAATGTAATTGGGCACCGAGTTTGGCACCGACAGAAGTCTCCAATTAATGGACTCAAATGCACTAAATTCTGGTGCTATTTTAGGCACTAACTGCCTATTTTGTTGTAGTGTAGGTATAGTCACAGGTGTAGGCATAGGTACAAGGGCAGCCATAGGTGCAGGGCCAGATACAGGTATAGGGTCAGGCTGGATAGGATGATGGATAGTTGGTTGCATTACGAGCCCAGGTGGCTCAGCTACAAGGAGAGGTTGGTGAGATGAGGCAGTAGATTATACAGCTACAGGGGGATGTCAGGACTGCTATTTTAGAGTGCAACACTGCAATATAGAGGTATATTAGGGCAGAGACCCTATTACAACAAGTACAGTAGACGATAGCCTAGGGTCCACACAGTCAAATTGTGACAGACATGGTCAGAGCAAGGCTAGAGATCTTTTACTGGAGGTCTTTGTACGGGTAGCTATGCCACTAGAGCAAAGGGTGAGTAACTTCCACACTAACTCACACAGTAGGTCGAGGCTGACACAGACAGAGAGTGTAGGGATTATGAGGCCACCACTTCCTTAGGGGCCACCAGGCATGGGTCTAACAGGTCCTTGGCCTCTTCCTTAGTAGCCTCAGGATCCAACACCTTTCGGAGCTAGTTCTACATAGACTACTTTTTGGAGACATGTATCATGTGATGAGCATTTATTGTTTGTATACACCATTTTGACCAGCCGAGATAGATACTTTTATGACATCATTGTATACTTGGATATTATTATTATTTTGATTTATGATGTTGATCTACATGAGTTTGATGGACTACATGCATGTTTTCTTATGGATAGATGTTTCTTACATGTGATGGATGTTATCTATTATGCTTATACTATGATGATTCTAATATGTTGATGCTATGATGCTTATGACACTGATGATATGATGTTTTTATGATGCTACATGATGACTGCTATCTATGTGTTAATGATATGTGCAATGGTCCTATATGCTTATAGTGTATGATGAGTTAATGCATATGTTTATGATTTTTTCATGCCCTACATGATGTGTATTTTTCTATGTATGATGATGCAATATGCAAATGGTTTGACAATTGATATGTATGTTTTTTTTTGAGTTTTTGATGTTAAATGTTATGCAATCTATGTGGATAAATGACATAACTATCATGATCTAAATGTTTAAGACCACTAATGCATCTAAATGATAATGAACTAATGACAGACAAACTTAGAATATGCAAGATGAAAAAAATGATGTATTTTTGTTATGTCAAGTATACTCAATCATAAATGAACAACACTCAGAAGGTTTTTAGACAAAAAGATTTGGACAAATGTGATGGGCTGCAGAATTAGTCTCTTTTATGCTACTTTTTATCCTTCAAAGACTTCTTTCATAGCATCCTTTAAGACATTTATCCATGTTTGCACTATGACATGTTGACCTTCTTTATACTTCTAAGACCTAAACTTATAATATTAATATGGAATGTGATGATCATATTATCTAATGAATGAATTAGATATAGATATGTATAAAAGTATAAATGAGATGTTTTTATGGTTAGTCATGGCGAATTCTTGTGGTATATGATTTGGGAACTAATTCTATATGTAGAATTGGACGTGTCACGATGAGATTAAGCATTTGTAGTAGGTTGCAGACAAAGGAGTTAATAGAAGTGTGAGTTTCAATGCTAAGAATGCAGAGACAGCTGAAGACAATTATGGAGCATCATGGATAGTAATAAATTAAGGAGTGGATTTGTTTCAAATATGATTATGGATGTTGTTCATGCATCAGACTTCTAATTTGATTTGAATTCTTCTTCTTATAGTTAGTTAGAATAAGAATGTGATCTTGATTCCATGACCTAGTATCTAGGCATGGTAAATGATCAAAGTCAATTAATAAATAAGGCTCTCCCTCCATTTTTGTATAGTAAGGGGAAGATGAGATATATAAGGTAGTAGAGTCAAGTTGTTGAGAGTTCATTTATCATTTCCTTTTCTATGTGTAAAGACTCAAGCATGTTACATTTATGGAATACAATCTGGATATGACAGAAAAGATTTCATTGTTGAACAATTTGATATGAGTTGATTTTGTGCATGGAATAAGTTAAGATTTGATATGTGTTACAAAGATACGTAGTATCTGGATTAGATTTGGTTTCAGTTAAGGAAGACAGTCTCTTGAGCTAGCCACTCAAGGTACTGATTCTCTCCTTGTTTATTTCATTTTAGTTAATGTTGGTTTATTAATTTTCTATTAATAGTAATTTGAATTCAAGTTAGTATTATGTTTTGATCAAATAGATATAGTTCATGAATAAATGCATATTAGTGTGTTTACAAATCCTCCAGAGGTCAGTAGTTAGTCATTTCATTCTTGTCAATTCATTAAGTTAATTCTATAGTTTCCCTGTTGTAATAGTTATCTATAGACCTTGTTGTAGGTACCCATAGCAACTAGGATTTATAGTTGTTTTCATTGTTTTGTAATTCTGTCAATTCTAGCAAGGTAGATTTGTTTGTTTAAAGTTAAGATAGAATGATTTAGGAACCATATGAGCCCTGAAGGCATATACTTTGTAAGTACTATCATAAGCTTATGCTCCTTGGTCTATAATTCAATGTAGGATTGCACAGCGATAATGTCGACTATTCAGATAGGTTTCCCCTGAATTAGTTAAGTCTACAACACATTAGTTTTCCTCTACATTTTTGGCACTATTGTCGAGGATGGTGCTAACTTCTTAGGTTCATTTTGTTTTTACATGTTTTTTATTCCATCATTAGAGTAATCAAAACACCTTTCAGGAAACACCAGAAAATACACTAACATTATGCAGGACCACTGGATTATAAAACCAAAAATACTGTATGCAGAGGCAAAGAGATAGCTAAGGAGATTCCTTCCTTCAAGTTCACCAAATAGCGAAGAAGCAGCTGACTTTATCAATTATATAGTGGAAGGTGCCGGAGAAGAATTTCCACTAACATCTTCCTCTGCATCTTCACCAATTTCTTCCACATCCACAGGCAGAACTTTTAGAACCATGGCAGATGCTGCAATAGATGATCTGCCAAAACAAGTGATGTTTGAGTTTCCTATCCCAGACCTAGCATGAGATGCCACTCTCAAGAACATACCACCTTTCACATTGCCTATCTTCTATAGTTTGATGACTGAATACCCAGATACTTTCTTGTTTGAATTTGATGTCCTGTGTAGAAGCTATGAATACACCACTAATCCCTATAGACTCAAACTATTCCCTACTACATTAAAAGATGTTGCTCTACGATGGTTTATGGGATTAGGGAAAGATGTCATTCCGGATTGGGAAACCATGAAAACAACATTCCTAGCAAAATATAAAGACTACTGCAAAGGACATGATAGAAGGAGAGATGACATCTTCAGGATGTCAGAAAAAGAGGATGAGCCACTGGAGGACTATGTTGAAAGATTCTAGTTTGCCTTAAAGAAAAACCCTCAAAATAGACTGTTGAAAGACTCATTGAAGCTAGTCTTTTTGAGGGGAGTTAATGAAGACTGCATGGATGCCCTAAATCTCATTGGAATAAGGGATATATCTCAACTTCCCTTTGAAGATGTCTATAAAGCTTGCATAAATTATTCAAGGACCTTCACAAGGAGACCAAGGGATAGAGAAACCATTGTAGGCAAGGCAACCAATGGAGTTTCAAGAGTGGAGATTAGCAATCTACTATTCAACATGAAGGAAGACATTATAAGTCATATGACTACATAGTTGGACACCCTCCACATTAAAAATAAACAAGAAGAGGCAGATGCAATGCTCACTGAATACTGCCCAAGTTGTAGACAAAGGAAGGCCAACTGTAAATGCAAAAGGGTAGCCAGTATCTAGCAGGAGAAGATTGAAAGGCCAGAACTTCAACCATTTGAAGGTGACGATGGGAAACTATTATTTATTGCTCAAAGAAGACCTTGGCAACAAAGGCAAGGTATGCCCCCTAATCCACTTAATTATAATTCATCTTTTCCTACTGCCAATCCAAATTTTTCTACTTGGAATATCTATCCCTGGCCTGCTAATCCAAATGCTTGGCAAAACCCACCATGGTCTACTCCACAGGCAGGGTGGAACCAACAACAACAATGGCCTCAATAGACTTTCCAAGGCCCTACTTATAACCCTCGATGGCTTACTCAACAACAGCAATAGCAACCTCAATGGAACAAGGGCCAACCATGGCAGCCAAACTCCCAATATCAACAACCCTTGCTTCCACCTCAGCGACAACAGCAAGCCATCATGCCTCCATCAGCACCTCCAATCCAACCTCCTAGACCTACCCAAATTCCTACCCAACCTACACCTAACCCTAACAACAAGCATGCTCAACATGCTTATACTAATGAGATGATACAGTACCCCACCTATGGAGTTGAGGTAAGTAATGTTCACCTCAGATCAAGGAAACACCTTGCAGGTCCTTCATCTCCCCAAATCACAGAACTAGAGGATGGAGAACCCATGGAGGAAGCCTTAGATGAATCACCTTTGGAACCTGAACCAGTTCAAGAACCTCAATCTATATCAAACCCTAAGCCTCCTTTCTCTGAGCACTTGGTTATCCAAAAATAGCTAGAACAGCCTACCAATGACCTTATATGACAGTTACAAGATATAAACATAAAGATACCCTTGATTCAGGTCATCAAATATATTCCTATCTACACTAAGACAATCAGGGATCTCTGTATCAAGAAGCTAGGGAGAAAAAGAGTAGACCCAAAAAATAGTCCATGTCTTAGGTAATCTTGCAAACATCATGTTGGGAAATATCACTATTCCTAAGTATACTGATCCAGGAAGTCCAGTGGTCGATGTCAAGATCAATGGAGCCCTAATCAAGAATACCTTAATAGACTTGGGTGCAACAATCAATATCATGATTAAGGACACAATGCAAATGTTGCAATTAACCAATCCTAGACCTACTCAGACTATCCTGCAATTGGCTGATAGGTCCACATTAAAACCTAAAGGTATCATTGAAGACTTAGTCATTGTATTAGATTCCTGGGAATATCCCACTGATTTCATTGTATTACAACCTAAAGTCAATATTGCTGGTTACGCTCTTATACTAGAAAGGCCATGGCTTGCTATAGCTAATGCATTTATAGGTTTCCGATCAGGAAACATGATTATATCTAATGGAACCATTACCAAGAAATTGGTGTTGTATCAACCAGCCTAACCGTACCATGAACTGGAGAAAACTATTTGGCCTACTCTAGAAGAAGAGGACAGTTATTCTTTGCAAACCCTAATGACCATTGAACGTAGTCCTTTGTTGGATATCCAAGATAAAGGTGAGTTACTAGCACACATTATCCAAAATGATTGTGGGAAGCACCCACAATAGCAAGACTATATGTCCTGTCTGCAGGATCCATTAAGCAGTATAATACCTAACAGCTCCATAGAAGAAATCTCCCAATTGTTTCATGCCTTACTACCCCAGCAACATCTATCGGTCTTTCCTAGCATTGATGTGTCTTCCATTCAACCAGTGACTAAACCATTAGAGATACAGCCTGGAAAGATGTTGACTATCAATAATGCCTTGACTAAAGAATAGGAGAAATCCCTTCAAAATGTACTATAGTCCAATTCAACATCTTTTGTATGGGATTACAGTGATATGAAAGGCATTGACCCAAATCTATGCATGCACAAGATCTATATTGATGCTGATTTTAGACCTATCAAGCAGCAACAAAGACGTATGAACCCTGCTCTAAGGGACATAGTCAAGGATGAGCTTCAAAAACTTCTAGATGTAGGTTTTATTTACCCCATTTCAGACAGTGAATGGGTTTCACTATTGGTGATAGTTCCTAAAAAGAGTGGCAAGTGGAGTGTTTGTGTTGACTACAGAGAGCTCAACACTACCACCAAAAAAGATCACTTTCCATTGCCCTTTATTGACCAAGTCCTAGATTCTCTGGTAGGAAAGAAGTAATTCTCATTTCTTGATGGTTTTAGTAGATATAATCAAATAAAGATTGCTCTAGAAGATTAGGATAAAACCACATTTACCTGTCCTTGGGGGACCTATGCATACTCTATTTTGCCATTTGGACTGTGCAATGCTCTAGCTACTTTTCAAAGGGCAATCCTTAGTATTTTTTCTGATTTTGCTCATGATAGCATGGAGATCTATATGGATGACTTCACCACATATGGTGAAGCATTTGATGAGGCTTTGCAGATGTTTCCTTGGGCATGCAGGTTATTATAGAAGGTGTATTCAAGATTTTAGCAAAATTGTTGCTCCCTTGTTTGCACTTCTATCTAAGGATATTGAATTTTCTTGGACACTTGAATGTCAGCATTCTTTTGAAAAATTGAAAGCAGCCCTGACACAAGCCAGAGTCTTGAGAGGCCCAAATTGGAAACTACCCTTTCATATTCACACTGATGCATCAAATTTTGCCGTTGGGGCAATTTTAGGCCAGCAAGAAGGCAACAAGGAATATGCAGTTTACTACATTAGTAAAAACTTGCAAGGAGTTAAGCTAAACTACACAGTAACAGAGAAAGAAATGTTGGCAATTGTTTATACCATCAACAAGTTCAGACAATACATAACCAGCTACAAAGTATTTATTCATACCGATCACACAGCCATCAGATATCTGATGAACAAACCAATAGTAGGTGGCAGGCTAGTCAGATAGTTATTGTTATTTCAAGAATTTGATATCACAATTGTTGACAAGCCCAGTAAGGCTAATGTGGTTGCTGACTTTTTATCTAGATTGCCCACTCAATCCTCAGATGGTGTGGTTGATGATTCCTTTCCTGATGAGCATCTATTTGCTCTCACTATACACACACCATGGTATGCAAACATAGCAAATTACTTGGTTACAGGGTAGATTCTAGGATATTTTTCACCAAGAGAAAGGAGACAACTTGTTCACAAATGTTTTCCTTACTCTTGGATTTTAGGTTTTCTCTTCTATATTGGACCAGATAACATCATGAGAAGATGCATCAGAGTAGATGAAGTGTTTTATATCATGAAGGCTTGTCATGATGAACCATGTGGGGTACACTTTGCAGCAAAAAGAATAGCCTTCAAATTTTTGACAATAGGGTATTATTGGCCAACACTTCACAAGGATGATATCAGATATACAATAGGCTGTGATAGGTGTTAAAGAATTGGCAGACCAACTAAAAGTGATGAAATGCCATTGCAACCAAAAATCTCATTAGCTCCTTTTGACAAGTGGGGACTGGACTTTGTTGGTCCTATTTCTCCAACCTCCAACAATAAGGAGTATATTCTAGTATGTACTGATTACCTTGCAAAATGGGTTGAGGTCAAAGCATTGCAATTTGCAAGAGATGGTAATGTAGCTAAATTCTTATATGAGGACATTTTCACTAGATATGGTGTACCAAGGGAAATAGTAACAAATCAAGGTCCTCAATTTGCCTATGATCTAATCACAAAGTTAGTGGAGGAGTATCAAATAAGGCATAAAAGTCTACCCCTTATCATCCTCAAGCTAATGGACAAGTTGAAGTAACCAACAAAGAACTGGAAAACATCCTGACCAAAACAGTACAACTCCATAGACGAGACTGGGTTACTAGGTTGCCAGAGGCTATTTAGGCCTATAGAATCACCTGGAAAACCACCATAGGGTTTACCCCATATGAATTGGTTTATGGAAAAACAACAGTCCTCCCAATTGAATTTGAACATAAAACACTAAGGACAACTGTTGAGTGTGGGATGGATTTGATAGCAACATAGCAAGATAGGCTTCAACATCTTAATGCTCTAGATGAAATAAGGCTAGAGGTAATCCACCATACTAAAGTTGTCCAGAAATAGAGGGTCAAATGGCATGACAGTCATATCAAGAACAAAGCATTTATAGCTGGTGATTGGGCACTTTTATATGACTCCAGGTATAAAGACTTCAAGGGCAAGCTCCAATCTAGGTGGCTTGGACCATATGAAATCATGCAAGTTTTCCCAAATGGAGCAGTTTAGTTGCAAACTATAGATGAGGTCTGATTTTCACTCTTGGTAAATGGACATAGGCTAAAGTTGTATAAGAAGCCATTGTAGAAGGAAGATTTTATTGTTTCCTTAGCTACTGTATATGGTGCTTCTAGCACTCTTGATGAGGATACTATGACACCAATTGATATAACGTCAGAGGATGATCCAAATGGCCTAACTAGTGATGCAGAGGTTGAGTTGGAATACTCAACCCCTATAGCTAAGGCATAATTTATTTTGCTTGCCAAACACACGCACACACAACACCTTTACCATGATATTCGCAACCTTCAGCTTGGACCTGTTTACCACTTTCAGTTGGGACCTATTAATTTTGCACCTATTTTGATCACTATCATAATATGCACTTTCGAACAATGTTGCAAGCACCTGCAACAACTGTAGATGTCTTCAATGCAATGCACCTCTAATCCACTCAATCCATACACTACGCCTTGCTTCATCACCATGCCTATACCTCACGCGTTGAATTTCAAGCAATTCAATCAAATCACACATGTTGACGTGCCATCTCACCATTCATTCGCATGCATGACCTTATAGTTCTGGCAAATTAATTGCATCGTACGCAATATCTCCTTTTGAAAAATGCTCCCACATTTCTTTCCAAGGCATTGTCCTAAAGGTAACTTTTCATGATCGCCATTAAATTTCTTTTTGATGCATTTATCATTATCCCTATTTACTTCATACATGCTATAATATTTCAAAACATTCCAATTAATAATTGCAACTTCCTATCACTTCCTTTGCCACGTGAGTGAGGTCACTTCACATTCAGTTGGGGGGAAGGGTTGTCATTCTTGATTTTTTGACTATTTTTCAAATGAGTTGTCATCCCTGTGTACTGTGTAAATAACCAGTGAGAGTTACCTTCCTAATATCTTTGCTTAAGTCAAATTGAGTTAACATTGAGCAATAAGAGGAATTGCAGAGAGATATGAATAGGGGTTAAGACTGAAAAGGTGGCAAATTGGAATTATGCAGAGGATTATAGACATGGGAGGTGAGTTAGTAAGGAGAGAGCCATCTGTGCACAAGGAGATTCTTGAAGATGTGCTAGTTTTACCACTCTTCACCAGAGTAGGATGGCTCGAGTACTTCTTAAAATTGACAAAGTATGACAATGATATGGTCACAGAATTTGCAATTACATTGTGTTACCTTTTGAGTCGCCCTTGTTTATTTATGTATTGGTAATATTTCTTGAACAAAAGCCATTTTGTCATGCTATATTCCCGGTCATACCCTTTTTTTCGTAAATCGGCTCTTGATCCTTCAATTTTTACCAGTGCGTCGCCTTTGTAAACAAAGTTACTTAAGGTTTGAACCTTTGAACCTGAACCGTTCTCAAAGTCTAAAGTTCAATGGTTCAATATGTCTGAAGTGTCATATAAAGCAAGTTGTTTTGTGTTTGCTTCAAGCGTCTTGGAACTTTCGGGTTGAACTTGAACTTCCCGCTTGAACTCTTCCATGGGGTTCAAGGTTCAAGGTTCAATATTCATAGCCTTTTCATCCATCGGGTCGCGCAGTTGCCTTATATCATGTGTCGTTGAACTTGAACTTCCCGCTTGAACTCTTCCGCGGGGTTCAAGGTTCAAGGTTCAAGGTTCAATAGTTCAAAGTTCAAAGAGTTCACTATTTCATAATTCGGGACCTTATACTAGAAGCCGCGTAACTTTCTGTTGGTCTATATAACCCATGTGTCGTTGAACCTTCATATTGAACCATGTCTTCCCAAGTTCAACGGTTCATGAGTCAAGTCCTTGTTTCCCTAAGATAGTTTTTCGGCCCAATCCATAAGGTCCAGTTGGCATATTTTGAACCTTCATATTGAACCATCGCGTTGAACCATGTTTCAATGGTTCAATGGTTCAATGGTTCAATGGTTCAAAGATTTGATAAGCTTGGTCCCATTTGCTCCCGCGGTTTTCCAAGCCAAATTTAGTGGGAAAGTTGGAGGAGATTTCGTCAGAAACTCATCATAAAAGCGAGAGCTCTAATTTAACGGAGGCTACGGATAATTATTGTACCTCATGATGGCGCGTCAACATTACTTGCTATTAATGAAGAAATCAGAGTTCACGTCCCTTCAAATATTTTTGGCACGTATTGATCCGAGTGATAAACATTCATTCTGGTAAGTGCCATTATTAGCCAAGAACAACCCAATTTTAGCAAGTAATCACACTGTGCGACGTGGAGGAGAATAGCGCTGGAAGTGTAAGGCTCTCGTTTTTCAAGTTTTCGCAGTGCTTTCAAATTTCCTGAAGGTGAGTTCTGTTTCCCCCCTGTACTATTCCGAGTTCTTATACTGGAAAGAAGAACCCCTAGAATTTCTGTTATTTTCAAAATTCGAATTGCTATATCATAGTCTTCCAAATATGTCTTTGAAGTCTACATGTTTGGGGGATGAACACGGCCCCAGTCTTATTTATTCCCACTCAGAGTTTGGAGACACCGCATTAGTTCAGTATGACTTGGAGGAATTCATAGAAAGAACAAAGAACCCTGTCCAAACCCCCACAATGAAGAAGATTGTAGACAGTGGTTTAGTGGAAGCTGCAGCCTTTCCTCAGGCCATTCTATGCCCTGAATTGGTTCAAGAATGTATAAACAGATATGACCCCCAGAACAGATGCGTCAAAAATGCCAACGGGGAAGTGTTGTTTTGTGTCAACAGACAAACCCTTATGTCTGTGATGAAGATACCACATAAGGGGGCATATTCCAACCTCGACATTACCTCCTCCAATGGATATTTCTCAGAAAAGAAACCAACTTACAAAAGTGTGATAGCACGGAATTGGCTGCTAAAATTTCAGAAAGGTGGTTCAAGGCTGCCCAGACCCCTCACTAGAGATCATTTAATACAGGAAGTAAGGGATATTGTGGTGTTATTGAACAGATTGAGAGGCAATCAACATGCCTATTACTGGGAAGACTGGATGTATTTTTTTATACAAGTCATCCTTCAGGGTGAACAATACTTGGATTGGGCCGAGATAATAGCTGACTGTCTGCATCAGAGCTTAAATAATCATCTGGGCAACAGAGATTTCTTTATGTCTTCTTATCTATTTTACTGTTTAGCCTCCACAAGAGATTGGTTTGACCTGCCTCATGAGCCTTTAGATGAGAGCAGCAAAATTTATCAATATTACTCACAGTTGCAAAGAAAAAATTGTTATGAAAATTACAAGAGGATCAATGATGTCTTCACTGGGAAGATGACCTATGAATTGACAGGCAACCCAGGTAAGAGAATGACCAGTGAAGCAATGCAACTAATCAGTATCTACGGTAGCTTTTTCATCCAATTCTCTGAGTTCACCTATATCAGAGTTGGGGGATTCGTTGGTGAACCAATGAAGTTGCCCAGATATGTATTTGATCGTTTTGTACTAATAGAGGTATGTCGGCAATTGGCACATGTTGATAAAAAATTCCCATCAAAAGGGGTTGTGGTATTTCTTTTCCTGTTGAACTTGGGCATTATTCATGCCTGTCAACTTCTGATGCTTTAAATCTGGGGGTGAACCTCAAGAGGTTCAATTTTCAATTCTTCACTGCTAGAGCCAAATTCGACAGTAAAAGTTTTGTTAAAGATAACTTAAATTCTGGAACAGGGCACTCACACCTTCCTAAGCTGGAGGATTATTGGATGGATTGTCCAGATGAATTTGAAGTTAGGAGAAGGTTATGGTGCAGATTTTCTTTAAGACAAATAATTACCTTTAATTTAGACATGGACATTTCTGGAATTCTTGTTGATGATGAAGAAGTGGTTGATCCACAATTTGAGAAGGTGGAGCACTTACCCATTCCAGAGGTGGACTGGAGCAAGAGGGAGGAGGACAGGATTGAAATTAAGACCCTCCCGGTGATAAGGAGGACTGAAAAATGGTTGAGAGAAAAGAGGCAACAGGGGTCTCAAAATAAAAATGTTCAACAATTATCTTCAGTGGTTGCATCACCACTTCCCCTGGATCCTTCTAATCAACCTCTTGCTATCTGTGGTGCAGGTGCTTCTGAGCCATCACCTGAGAAGAGCCCTGTCACCAAGAAATCTAGAAGGGTCCTCACAGATATTCTGCCTTCTCGTGTCACCAGGCTGAGAACCAAAGGTAAAAGGAAGAAGCCAGTTTCTGAAACAATAATTGTTGACTTAAATTTAGAAGAAGAAGCAGAGGACCCCATGGGGGACAAAGAAGCAAGCCCAACCAGAACAGAAGCAGTTGATACTGGTTCACAGTCAGAGGATGTTTTGGGTACTCCAGAGATGTTGATGATTTCAGATAAACCCTCTGATGGAGAAAAACTCAGGGAGACAACCCCGGCACCGAAGTGGCTAGAGAGCTCTATATCTGATAAAAAGAAGGTGGTTCCTTTCATTCTCCCTCTGGAAGATATGGTAAGTAAATGTCTGGGGAAGACCCCCAAGTCCAAAAGACTTAAAACAGTGTCCAGGATAGATATTGACCCAAGCACTGGTAACTGGAGTGCAGAAATAGCCAAGCCAGTGACCGAGGGAGAGGTTCAAGATCCTACAGTGCATGATTTCACTGTGGAAAAGATAGACCTCGGTACTGCCTCCAGAGCTGCAGATGTACACCATCTCGAAGCTTCAACTAAAATAATGGTCAATCGAATGATGAAAGATGAAAGGGACAAAAGAGAATTAAAACAAGCTCTGCGTGCAATGGCAGAATATATTGAAGCCATTAACAATCCTAACCCACAGCCAATCTCACAAGTTCCCTTGTCTTTCGACCCAAAGTCACCCGTCAACCAGAAAATGTTAGATCAAGTTCATAGGAGCAAAATGGTCTCAAAAACATTTGATGGCTAGTTAGACAGCATTGAGCAAAGGGGAACTGAGTATATTCATGAACTCAAAGGCATATATGACCTGACTGCTACTACCATTGAAGATCTTAAAGCACAGGTTGCTGTCTGGGCTAAGGACGAAGGCAAGTGGACCAGTGTGATGAACCAAATAGAGGAAGTTCGGAAATATGGGCTGGAGAAGTTTTTGGCAGAGATGAAACTGACTGGTGTGGATGAGGATTTATTGTATGTAAACAAAAAGAATATCGAATGGAGAAACTCCATATCTCGACAAGCACGCTTTGAAGTCTCAAAGCTAATTAAGGAGATAACGGACTTCACTCAGTCATTGCAACGTGATTTACAATGTATCGATGTAAAATACATGAAGGATGATGGAAAGCCTGAAGAAGATGTTGAAGCAGTAGCCCAATCCTTTAGAGATAAGATCCGTTTTGTTAAAGAGAATGATAATATTCTGATTGAGGATTTCTCCAGAGTTTCTAAAGTCGAATCCCTGCTCTACCTCTACATTGACGCACTCCCTGAACACAAGGAAAAATTTAGGAAAATGTGAAGGGAAAATGAGGTCTGGAAATTGAGGATGAAGCATATAGGCATACCAAACTTTCCTAAAATTCAGGAGTTCGTGGCTGCCTTTCAGGAGTGGAGAACCCAGCATGCTTCCCAGGCTCTCGACAGCAAATCAGGGGATGCTGATTCATCGCCCCAGTCGTAACCGCATCAGCTCTTTCTTTTTCAAGTCCTTTAATTTATGTTATTTCTGGCAACTTTAATCTTTTACAATCAGTTGTTAAAACTAAATCCCGTATGGGTCAGAGTGATGTTAACTCTGGGTTTAATTTGCTCGAGGACATGGTTAAGACTTTGATATATATTTGTTTTTCAGAATTTTTAAAGATATACAGAAGTGAGGGAAAGAAAGAAGAAAGGGGAATTTCAGAAAAACTGTGTTTTTTTTTTACATATATGATGATTGTTTGAAAAATTTTCATCTGTGAATGAAAAGAGGAACGATTGCTGCTTATTTGGATCTGTGCGTCTAAATGTGTGAAATTTGATTTTCTGTGAGAAATCTTCTTTTACCTGGTAATTGCTCTTTGTTTGAACAACCCATCGTGTGTGTTATTTTTCCTTACGAGTTCAGCAAGTTTGTATAAATATATTCATGTATTCGAAGGTACTAAAGTAGAATCTGTGCATTCTATCCTGCTGTTGTATGAATCAATCGCATTCATGACATGGCTATGTATGGATGTTAGTCAGCCTTAGGCGTTTTCTGGTTAAAAATGCAATTTAGTTAGCTGAATAGGCTAAAATTCATTGAAAATCATAAAGGGAGCTGTACCTAAATTCAGAGGGGAACTAATTCAAAAGGTTCACCCATTTGTTGTTTAACTCATTTGTTCTTGAAAGAAGGGTATAGGGTCAGAGCAAGTAATTTTCAGAATAAGAGCAAATCTGTTAACCAACAGTTTTTGGTGACTCTACTGGGGAAAATTAGACAAAATCATTAATTATTAATCGCCTGAATATGAAGCAACAATGGTGCTTCCACACGAAAACATAATTCCTGTTCTGCAACCCAATCTTGGATTTCAGGACGAACAGGAAGATATCATTGGCCAGTTGAATACTCTTGCTTGGCGTACTCGTCGAAATAGTGAAGATTACAGAAGAGCGAGCAGAGTGTTGGAACAAGAAGAAGAGTTGGCCGATAACCTGAGATTACTGTTACTCAGGCAAAGAAGAAGGCAGGCAAGAAACGCTGCAAGAAACCAAGCCCTTGAGGTACAAAGAAATCAAGAACAACAAAGAAATCAATAACTGCCTACCTAGTTCCAATATTATTTTAAGCTGGATTCTAGGCCCTACACTAGGTCTTCGAGAAGAGAGGGAGTTGAAGACCCTACCTTTCAAATATTGCAAAACCTTAATTTTCCTTATATCCCTACCCGTGCAAGAAAAGCAAGAAGTAGACCCCCTAGTCCTTCTAGGCCTGCTACTTCCCCTCTCTACTAAGCTTTAACCCTTTCAGGCACTGCTATCCCCTTAGCTATAAATTTTCTACCCATGGCTCAACCTTGGGGAGCTGCCATAGGGCCTCTGAACCTAGGGGCCAACCTTAATCCATTACCTAAAAATGCAAGAGAGAATTTGCCCAGGTTTAATGGAGACGGTAAAACATCACCAGAAGAACATTTATGTGCTTTTGCAGCAGCATGTAGTGTGCTGGGTGTTCAACACCAGGACGTTGCCATAAGACTCTTTGTACAGACTTTGACTGACACTGCTGCACAATGGTTCTACCACCTGACTGATGCCTCAATTACGAATTGGAATGAAATGAAAACTACCTTTGAAAATAGGTTCAAGAGTGCAGAGGATGAACATTACCTCCTTGCACAGCTGACTCAACTTAAAAAGGAGATTCATGAACCTATGAGGGAGTTCGTGGCCAAATTTAATAGAATTGTGAATAAAATCACTGCTACCAAAAGACCGTCTGGCAAAAATTAGAAATGTTTCTTTATTAATGCTATGCCTCCCGATATTAGCTTCCATCTCAGGAGAGGTGCAATTGCTGATTTGACAGCTGCACAAAACCTAGCAGTTGGATTGGAGGATGATCTCATCATGGCCGGCAAATGGAAGAGGGAGGTTCAGGTGCCAAATGCCCAATCCTCATCTTCTACGGACCCTATAGTGCAGAGGTTGGTTAATGATATGATTGCCTTAAAGAGGCAACTACCTAAGGCTGGCGCCCCTTTCCAGCAACCGTACCAAGATATGAGCAGAAGAAATTTGAATCAACAAGCAAATACTGGTAGAACTTTACCCTTGACGGCAGCACAACCAAGACTGGCTATTGAACCTGCTCCTGGAAGAGGAAACATGTGCATTTTTCACTTGACTACTGACCATGATGGGAATTCTTGCCCAGAAATGCTCAGGTACACTCAGATGACTGCTACTCAAGATATGCTAGGGGAAGCCACAGAAGATGAAAGGAACTACGAGGAACCTAGCGGCTCTGAGATACACTTCCTTGAATATGAATCTGATTCAGAAAGGGGAGGTGAAATATTGGTAACCCTTGAAGACCCTTCATGCACGGTGCTCACTAGGGGTCAGAGGAATATGAAATCTTCTAATACTCAAGAAATACCTGGCAAAGGTAAGGAGCCCTTAACTAGAACTCATGATGCTAATTTGAAAGCTCAAGAAAATAAATTGCTACATAGAAATGAGCTAGATGCTTCCTTTGATATTGTAGATTTTTGTAAATCTGCAAAAATTCAAATTTCTCCTATTGAATATCTCAAGTTGAAACCTACTGAACTTGACAAATTAGTTAAACATGTTAAAGGTAGTCCTGCACAAACCGAATTTGCGAATCAATTGGAAGTCGATGCTGAATCCCCTATTGCTAGATTATTGACTTCCTCATCTGAGTCACCTTTGTCTCCCCCTAATACAACTCCCAATGCATCCAACAATATTCCCTATAATGATTTGAAACCTAATCCTTTTTATGTGTCCCTGTATATCAATGGTCATAAACTTAGCAACTGCATTATAGATTCAGGAGCCTCTGATAACATTATGCCCTCCTCTGTAGCTAAAGCCCTAGGATTATCACTTACGAAAACATTTGGAAGATGTTATTCTATGGACGGAAAACAGGTTTCCTTGCTTGGGCAAATTAAAGATGCACGAGTCGCACTTGCAGCTTACCCTGACAAGAGGGTGAAATTGACTATTCTGGTAGCAGATATCCCTGCCAGTTATGGAATGCTTTTGAGCAGGACATTTTGCAAGGATCTAGGTGGACAAATCAAGCTGGATTGGTCAGAGGCCACAATCCTAGTAGGAAAGCAGAGAGTGAAGCTGGAACCTGAGCCCAAGTGCAAGTTCACTGTCTATCCCTCTGATGATCCCAAGGCACAAATTTTGTTTGAGGAATGTGAATTTGGTAATTATTTCTTCTCTTCTGAACAAAGTTTCGAGGCAGAACCCAAGGAAGAATTAGTGCAAAGACCTGTACATTCTGATGATCTATGGGTTATGGAATTTGATGGCAGCTGTGCTACCGCTGGTTCAGGGGCTGGAGTCGTGTTAATCTCACCTGAAGGTGAATTTTTTTCTTATTCTTTTAAGTTAGAGTTCAAAAACACCAACAATACTGCAGAGTATGAAGCCTTACTGCTCGGATTGTTTGAAGCCAAAGAGAAAGGTGTGAAGGTACTTAAGGTAAAGGGTGATGCTGAACTAATTGTGAAGCAGGTAAGGGGAATCTTTTCTGTAAAGAATGAAAGACTAAGGCATTATAGAAATAGGGTATGGGATGAAATCGAATATTTTGATGCTTTCTCTATAGAAACAATTCCCAGGGATCTGAATTCCCGAGCAGATTCTCTGGCAGTATCAGCTTCTCTCCTTTTACCGCATCCAGATTTCAAGAAAGATTCTTATAGGGTAGAAATGATATATCGCCCTAATGTCCCTGACAATGCCGAGAACTGGCAGGTTTTTGAAAGTGATAATCAAATTAGAAAATTCTTAGAAAACGCTGAAATGTTCCTGGGGACCTATTTTGAAGGTTCCGAAGCAGAGTGCAAAGAATTCAGTCCTGACCCTGGGATTAATTCAAGAGATGATATGATTCAATTAAAGGGAAACAAAATCCCTAAAGGGCTGGTTTCTTTGGAACATCTATTTTCTAGAAGAGATGAATATGTTAAAGGCAAGCCTTCCTCTATCCCTGATAAAGCAGAGGATTATGAGAAAATAAATATTGGAGATAAAGCCGATCCTAAGTGGATATCCATTGGTAAATGCTGCTCTTCGGAGGAAAAAAACAAATTGATTAAATTGCTAATCAGATATAAGGATGTTTTCGCCTGGTGCTATGATGATCTCAAAAATTTTAGACATGGACAGTTTCACCACCATATCCCTCTGAAAGCAAACGCAGCTCCATTCAGACAGAAGCTGAGGAATTACAACCCAAAAGTTGCTGAAGCCATCTTTAAAGAGATAGATAAGATGTTGAAAGCCAGAATCATCTATCCAATCCATCACTCCACCTGGGTGGCAAATATTGTTCCGGTCCGAAAGAAAAATGGAGAAATAAGGATCTGTGTTGACTTCAGAAACTTAAATCAAGCCAGCCTGAAAGATAACTATCCTCTACCTATGATGGACCACATCTTGCAGACAGTTGCTGGGTCTGAAATGATGTCTATGCTGGATGGTTTTTCAGGTTACAATCAGATAGGTGTGGCTGCGGAGGATCAACATAAAATAGCTTTCACCACACCTCGGGGAACCTTTGCCTATAATCGAATGCCCTTTGGCTTGATCAATGCAGGAGCAACTTTTCAGCGGGCAATGGATTCGTCCTTCAGGGACCTGAAGAACAGGATCATCGTTATTTACCTTGATGATTTAACTGTCTTTTCCAAGAATAGAGAAGATCACTTGAGAGATCTGGAGTCCGTCTTGCAAAGGTGTCGGAGCCACGGCATCTCACTCAACCCCAAGAAGTCAGTTTTCTGTGTGACTGAGGGAAAATTGTTGGGACACCTAGTTTCAAAAGATGGAATCAGGATCGACCCAGAGAGAGTCAGGGCAATTCAACAGCTTAGTCTCCCCTCAAACAGGACTGGAGTCAAGTCCTTCTTCGGTCAAATCAATTTCCTCAGAAGGTTCATCCCTGACTTTGCTGAGATTACAAAACACATTGTCGGGATGAAGAGTGAGAAACAACCTTTCAAATGGAACGAAGCTGCTAGGAAGGCGTTCGAGGATATCAAGGAGGCTATTGCGAACACTCCCACTTTGGTAAATCCTAATTTTCAGAAGGATTTTGTTATTTATTGTTATGCTTCGGAACACACCATGTCAGGAATTTTGTTGCAGAAAAATGAATTAGATGAAGAGGCTCCCATAGCCTTTATGAGTGTTCCCCTAAAAAAGCATGAGCTAAAATATTCTCTGGTCGAAAAGCAAGCCTTCGCTGTGGTCAAAGCTGTCAAGCAATTCAGATATTATATACTCCATTCCCATTCAGTTGTATTTGTTCCAAATTCAGCTATAAAAAGTATTTTGACTCAGCAGGAAGTGGGATTAAATAATAGAGCAACGTGGGTTGCTAAAATACAGGAGTATGATCTGGAAATCAGACCTACTAAGCTGATCAGGGGTCAAGGTTTATGTAAGCTGATTGCTGAGAATAAAGAGCAAGAAGAGAAGGGACTCCCCACAGTCTTATTGGTAAGTTTACAGGATCCATGGTTTCTGGATGTGGCACATTATCTTACATATGGTGACTGTCCTAATCACCTGACTCCTAAAGAGAAAAGAAACTTGAAGCTGAAAGCTGCAAAATATGTTATTTGGGGAGATGTTCTTTACAAGAAAGGGTTAGATGGGACTTTTCTGAGATGTGTGGATAAAGAACAGCAGGATAAACTCTTGGGAGTTTTCCATAATGAAGCTTGTGGCGGACATTTTTCTTCTTCAGTTACAGCTTTCAAGATTCTCAAAAATTGTTATTACTGGCCAGGGATGTTCAAGGACACGTATAGGTTCGTGGCTAATTGTGAGAAGTGTAAAATGTTCTCGGGGAGGCCACAACTTGCAGCTCTACCTTTGAGGCCTGTTGTTGTTGAAGAACCCTTCAAACAGTGGGGATTGGATTTTATTGGACCTATCTCACCCCCCTCAAGTGCAGGGCATACCCATATCTTAACAGCAACAGATTATTTCACGAAATGGGTTGAGGCAGCCCCTGTAAAAAGAACAACTTCCGAGGTGGTTTGTGATTTTCTCAAAGAGAATATTTTAGTTCGATTCGGTGTGCCCCAGAAGATTGTAGCTGATAATGCTACCAGTTTCTCCTCAGGTGAGATGACTTCCTTCTGTTATGAACATAGTATTTCTCTTTCTCATTCATCGGATTACTATCCCCAAGGGAATGGACAAGCTGAGTCCAGTAACAAAAACCTGATTGCTATCATGAAGAAATTGGTTAATGACAGCCCCAGGGATTGGCATAAGAAGTTATATGAAGCTCTCTGGGCTGACAGAGTAACCCCAAAGAGAGCGATTAGGATGGCACCATTTGAATTAGTTTATGGGATAGGAGCCCAATTATCATTGCCACTGGAGCTATCTACAGCCAAACTGTAAAGCGTAATTGAGGATCAGTATTTCCAAGATTCCCTGGAGAAGAGGATCATGTATTTAACCAAAATTGAGGAAGAGAGAAATGAACTGGTTGACCGAATCACTGTACATCAGGCTAAAGTTAAGGAAATTTTTGATAGAAAGGCAAGACCCAGGAAGTTCATGGAAGGTGACGAAATACTACTGTGGGACAAAAGGAGAGAACCAAAGGGTGCACACAGCAAATTTGATTCCCTCTGGAAAGGGCCTTTTAAGATTCACCAGGTGTTGGGTCCAAATTCTTTCAAATTGGAATATCCTGATGGAACTGTTTTACCCCTATCCTATAATGGACAGGATCTCAAGTTGTATTGTCTGTAAACAGGTTCCCTAGTTTTGTACATAGTCTTCCCTTTGTTTCTTTCTGTGTTTCTTTTCCTATTTTTGTTCGGTCCCGTCCTGTTCCTTTCTTTTTTTTTGTTTTCCTTTTCTGCGAAACCAGAGCTTCTGAGTTCTCTACAATTTGCCATGAAATGCAGTCCCCAGTCAGAGCCAGTGTTACCTTTTGAGTCGCCCTTGTTTATTTATGTATTGGTAATATTTCTTGAAAAAAAGCCGTTTTGTCATGCTATATTCCCGGTCATACCCTTTTTTTCGTAAATCGGCTCTTGATCCTTCAATTTTTACCCATGCGTCGCCTTTGTAAACAAAGTTACTTAAGGTTTGAACCTTTGAACCCGAACCGTTCTCAAAGTCTAAAGTTCAATGGTTCAATATGTCTGAAGTGTCATATAAAGCAAGTTGTTTTGTGTTTGCTTCAAGCGTCTTGGAACTTTCGGGTTGAACTTGAACTTCCCGCTTGAACTCTTCCGTGGGGTTCAAGGTTCAAGGTTCAATATTCATAGCCTTTTCATCCATCGGGTCGCGCAGTTGCCTTATATCATGTGTCGTTGAACTTGAACTTCCCGCTTGAACTCTTCCGCGGGGTTCAAGGTTCAAGGTTCAAGGTTCAATAGTTCAAAGTTCAAAGAGTTCACTATTTCATAATTCGGGACCTTATACTAGAAGCCGCGTAACTTTCTGTTGGTCTATATAACCCATGTGTCGTTGAACCTTCATATTGAACCATGTCTTCCCAAGTTCAATGGTTCATGAGTCAAGTCCTTGTTTCCCTAAGATAGTTTTTTGGCCCAATCCATAAGGTCCAGTTGGCATATTTTGAACCTTCATATTGAACCATCGCGTTGAACCATGTTTCAATGGTTCAATGGTTCAATGGTTCAAAGATTTGATAAGCTTGGTCCCATTTGCTCCCGCGGTTTTCCAAGCCAAATTTAGCGGGAAAGTTGGAGGAGATTTCGTCAGAAACTCATCATAAAAGCGAGAGCTCTAATTTAACAGAGGCTACGGATAATTATTGTACCTCATGATGGCGCGTCAACATTACTTGCTATTAATGAAGAAATCAGAGTTCACGTCCCTTCAAATATTTTTGGCACGTATTGATCCGAGTGATAAACATTCATTCTGGTAAGTGCCATTATTAGCCAAGAACAACCCAATTTTAGCAAGTAATCACACTATGCGACGCGGAGGAGAATAGCGCTGGAAGTGTAAGGCTCTCGTTTTTCAAGTTTTCGCAGTGCTTTCAAATTTCCTGAAGGTGAGTTCTATTTCCCCCCTGTACTATTCCGAGTTCTTATACTGGAAAGAAGAACCCCTAGAATTTCTATTATTTTCAAAATTTGAATTGCTATATCATAGTCTTCCAAATATGTCTTTGAAGTCTACATGTTTGGGGGATGAACACGGCCCCAGTCTTATTTATTCCCACTCAGAGTTTGGAGACACCGCATTAGTTCAGTATGACTTGGAGGAATTCATAGAAAGAACAAAGAACCCTGTCCAAACCCCCACAATGAAGAAGATTGTAGACAGTGGTTTAGTGGAAGCTGCAGCCTTTCCTCAGGCCATTCTATGCCCTGAATTGGTTCAAGAATGTATAAACAGATATGACCCCCAGAACAGATGCGTCAAAAATGCCAACGGGGAAGTGCTGTTTTGTGTCAACAGACAAACCCTTATGTCTGTGATGAAGATACCGCATAAGGGGGCATATTCCAACCTCGACATTACCTCCTCCAATGGATATTTCTCAGAAAAGAAACCAACTTACAAAAGTGTGATAGCACGGAATTGGCTGCTAAAATTTCAGAAAGGTGGTTCAAGGCTGCCCAGACCCCTCACTAGAGATCATTTAATACAGGAAGTAAGGGATATTGTGGTGTTATTGAACAGATTGAGAGGCAATCAACATGCCTATTACTGGGAAGACTGGATGTATTTTTTTATACAAGTCGTCCTTCAGGGTGAACAATACTTGGATTGGGCCGAGATAATAGCTGACTGTCTGCATCAGAGCTTAAATAATCGTCTGGGCAACAGGGATTTCTTTATGTCTTCTTATCTATTTTACTGTTTAGCCTCCACAAGAGATTGGTTTGACCTGCCTCATGAGCCTTTAGATGAGAGCAGCAAAATTTATCAATATTACTCACAGTTGCAAAGAAAAAATTGATATGAAAATTACAAGAGGATCAATGATGTCTTCACTGGGAAGATGACCTATGAATTGACAGGCAACCCAGGTAAGAGAATGACCAGTGAAGCAATGCAGCTAATCAGTATCTACGGTAGCTTTTTCATCCAATTCTCTGAGTTCACCTATATCAGAGTTGGGGGATTCGATGGTGAACCAATGAAGTTGCCTAGATATGAATTTGATCGTTTTGTACTAATAGACGTATGTCGGCAATTGGCACATGTTGATAAAAAATTCCCATCAAAAAGGGGTTGTGGTATTTCTTTTCCTGTTGAACTTGGGCATTATTCATGCCTGTCAACTTCTGATGCTTTAAATCTGGGGGTGAACCTCAAGAGGTTCAATTTTCAATTCTTCACTGCTAGAGCCAAATTCGACAGTAAAAGTTTTGTTAAAGACAACTTAAATTCTGGAACAGGGCACTCACACCTTCCTAAGCTGGAGGATTATTGGATGGATTGTCCAGATGAATTTGAAGTTAGGAGAAGGTTATGGTGCAGATTTTCTTTAAGACAAATAATTACCTTTAATTTAGACATGGACATTTCTGGAATTCTTGTTGATGATGAAGAAGTGGTTGATCCACAATTTGAGAAGGTGGAGCACTTACCCATTCCAGAGGTGGACTAGAGCAAGAGGGAGGAGGACAGGATTGAAATTAAGACCCTCCTGGTGATAAGGAGGACTGAAAAATGGTTGAGAGAAAAGAGGCAACAGGGGTCTCAAAATAAAAATGTTCAACAATTATCTTCAGTGGTTGCATCACCACTTCCCCTGGATCCTTCTAATCAACCTCTTGCTATCTGTGGTGCAGGTGCTTCTGAGCCATCACCTGAGAAGAACCCTGTCACCAAGAAATCTAGAAGGGTCCTCACAGATATTCTGCCTTCTCGTGTCACCAGGCTGAGAACCAAAGGTAAAAGGAAGAAGCCAGTTTCTGAAACAATAATTGTCGACTTAAATTTAGAAGAAGAAGCAGAGGACCCCATGGGGGACAAAGAAGCAAGCCCAACCAGAACAGAAGCAGTTGATACTGGTTCACAGTCAGAGGATGTTTTGGGTACTCCGGAGATGTTGATGATTTCAGATAAACCCTCTGATGGAGAAAAACTCAGGGAGACAACCCCGGCACCGAAGTGGCTAGAGAGCTCTATATCTGATAAAAAGGTGGTTCCTTTCGTTCTCCCTCTGGAAGATATGGTAAGTAAATGTCTGGGGAAGACCCCCAAGTCTAAAAGACTTAAAACAGTGTCCAGGATAGATATTGACCTAAGCACTGGTAACTGGAGTGCAGAAATAGCCAAGCCAGTGACCGAGGGAGAGGTTCAAGATCCTACGGTGCATGATTTCACTGTGGAAAAGATAGACTTCGGTACTGCCTCCAGAGCTGCAGATGTACACCATCTCGAAGCTTCAACTAAAAGAATGGTCAATCGAACGATGAAAGATGAAAGGGACAAAAGAGAATTAAAACAAGCTCTGCGTGCAATGGCAGAATATATTGAAGCCATTAACAATCCTAACCCACAGCCAATCTCACAAGTTCCCTTGTCTTTCGACCCAAAGTCACCCGTCAACCAGAAAATGTTAGATCAAGTTCATAGGAGCAAAATGGTCTCAAAAACATTTGATGGCTGGTTAGACAGCATTGAGCAAAGGGGAACTGAGTATATTCATGAACTCAAAGGCATATATGACCTGACTGCTACTACCATTGAAGATCTTAAAGCACAGGTTGCTGTCTGGGCTAAGGACGAAGGCAAGTGGACCAGTGTGATGAACCAAATAGAGGAAGTTCGGAAATATGGGCTGGAGAAGTTTTTGGCAGAGATGAAACTGACTGGTGTGGATGAGGATTTATTGTATGTAAACAAAAAGAATATCGAATGGAGAAACTCCATATCCCGACAAGCACGCTTTGAAGTCTCAAAGCTAATTAAGGAGATAACGGACTTCACTCAGTCATTGCAATGTGATTTACAATGTATCGATGTAAAATACATGAAGGATGATGGAAAGCCTGAAGAAGATGTTGAAGCAGTAGCCCAATCCTTTAGAGATAAGATCTGTTTTGTTAAAGAGAATGATAATATTCTGATTGAGGATTTCTCCAGAGTTTCTAAAGTCGAATCCCTGCTCTACCTCTGCATTGACGCACTCCCTGAACACAAGGAAAAATTTGGGAAAATGCGAAGGGAAAAGGAGGTCTGAAAATTGAGGATGAAGCATATAGGCATACCAAACTTTCCTAAAATTTAGGAGTTCGTGGCTGCCTTTCAGGAGTGGAGAACCCAGCATGCTTCCCAGGCTCTCGACAGCAAATCAGGGGATGCTGATTCATCGCCCCAGTCGTAACCGCATCAGCTCTTTCTTTTTCAAGTCTTTTAATTTATGTTATTTCTGGCAACTTTAATCTTTTACAATCAGTTGTTAAAACTAAATCACGTATGGGTCAGAGTGATGTTAACTCTGGGTTTAATTTGCTCGAGGACATGGTTAAGACTTTGATATATATTTGTTTTTCAGAATTTTTAAAGATATACAGAAGTGAGGGAAAGAAAGAAGAAAGGGGAATTTCAGAAAAACTGTGTTTTTTTTTTACATATATGATGATTGTTTGAAAAATTTTCATCTGTGAATGAAAAGAGGAACGATTGCTGCTTATTTGGATCTGTGCGTCTAAATGTGTGAAATTTGATTTTCTGTGAGAAATCTTCTTTTACCTGGTAATTGCTCTTTGTTTGAACAACCCATCGTGTGTGTTATTTTTCCTTACGAGTTCAGCAAGTTTGTATAAATATATTCATGTATTCGAAGGTACTAAAGTAGAATCTATGCATTCTATCCTGCTGCTGTATGAATCAATCGCATTCATGACATGGCTATGTATGGATGTTAGTCAACCTTAGGCGTTTTCTGGTTAAAAATGGAATTTAGTTAGCTGAATAGGCTAAAATTCATTGAAAATCATAAAGGGTGCTGTACCTAAATTCAGAGGGGAACTAATTCAAAAGGTTCACCCATTTGTTGTTTAACTCATTTGTTCTTGAAAGAAGGGTATAGGGTCAGAGCAAGTAATTTTCAGAATAAGAGCAAATCTGTTAACCAACACATTGCAAAGTGATGAAGCAGTAGAAAGGGTTAATGGTTGATGCTTTTGAGGTAGCTATAGCCCAAGTGAATGGACTACCATGCACCGAGTTGGAATACCCAACCCTAGCTGATGCAACCGTTGCCAGAGAAGAATTCTGCGAGCGAGGCGAGCATTTAGACTCAACAACTCAAGGTACAAAATGCCTATCTCTACTATTTTTCTAGGGAAAATGTGCTACCTACATTATCAAGTATTTCACTTGTGATGGGAGGTATAATATGTTGTACACTGTGCACTTTAAATTGTTAAACCATCTTCGTCATGAGAAATTGGTGAATGTTCTAAACTACATCTACAACTTCCTAAAGAGAATGGCTTCAGAATACCAAAAGAAGCCATTAGATACTTTGGTGTCTCATCATTATCTAATTGCACTACTAGTTAAGAGGAGTTTGCAGATACAATACCCACAAATTGATTGGGGGGCCTTTAAGGATTGTGTTGATATTTCCACCTTATTGGAGCAACCTCATGAGGAGGAAGAAAAACCCCCATACAGTGCTGAACCTGAAGATGAACCTGTTCATGAAGAGCCGAAGGAGGAAAATCTCCCTGAAAATAGACCTGAAGAAACATGGGAACCTTCATTCTCTTCTCCTGAACATGTGAACCCAAAACTTGTAACCAAGAAAGGAAAGAAGAAGAAGGCATGAAAGGATATCAACATAGAACAGACAAAAAGGAAAAAGAAAGAAAAATGTCAATGCAGGGAAAGCAAAGGAGAAATAGAAGGGGAAAGGTAAAAAGTAGATAAAAAGGGTTGTTGAACAAGAAACCACTACCCCGAGGAGATTAGGCAGATTAAGGAAATAGACAGCTAAAGAAAAGATTGTTGAGCAAAGACAAGATTCTGAGGAAAGGGGAAATGCTCCTAGGAATGTTCCTATTGATATACTTGAAGATGATATCTCTACAAATAAGGATGATGTGAATGTTTCTTCAAAGAAGAAAAAGTATGTTTCTTCTTCTGACTCTGACTTAGAAGACCCATTTATTGCCAAAAAGATGAGAAAAGCTACCCCAGGTAGCCCTGTTAAAGAAATTTTTAATGCTTCTGATAACAATGATAGTGGTGATGTCAATTTTGAGCAAAGAAATGAATTCTTAGAGGAAAGAGACCTCTGGAAAGAACTTTAGGAGGCATTGAACAGAATCAAAACCCTGGAGGATCAGGTAAAGAGGTATGAAGAGAAAGAGATAGAAAAAGAAAAGAGGATACATAAATTAGAGGAGAGGATATAGACACGGGATCAAGGATCTAAATTGGACTTGTTAGCACAATTGGCTATTAGCAAGATTAGCTTAGATGAGGAGAAGGAACCCCCTCCATCATTTCCTGAGTTAAGAACTGCAACATACCATACTACTATTTCATTGGGTTTTGTGTTGCTAAAAGTCACTAGTAGGTCAAAACAAGATAGAGAATTGGGATAAAGAAAGGAAAAATTTTAATAAAATAATTGAGAACCAGAATCTTGAAATTAAGAAATTAGAGGCAAAGATGGCAGGCATAATTGACAGGGCCATTGAAATCATTGAATGCAGACCACCTTTAAGGGTTTATGCATTATTTTTAAAGGAGAAATTTCTTAGTTTTGAATTTAATAGATTTGTTAGTGACCAACCAACTCTACAGTCTAGACACAATTTCTTCAGTTATTTTCAAGAGGTCAGCTTGGAACAACAAGATCAGCTATGTGAGTGTTGTTTGCACAACTACCTGATGGAGGAAGATACAAAATGGAATCCCTCCATAAATGTTGGAGATTTACAGCTAAGAGCAATAGTATCATACCTAAATAATGAAAAGTTGAGAAGAGAATTAATGGATAGGTATGAAGAATATGAGAAGAAGGTGTCACTACCAATCAGAAAAGAGGCACTTAACCCTGAAGATATCCTTATGAATTGGTTCAGACTCCTCTCTCATAAGGGCCTAGGCAAAATCATTATGGAATTAAGAATAAGGGATCACAGAAGGATACAAAGAATGATGGGATCCATGTTACAAGGTTGTGTTAGATATGTGCAAAGTAGATGGATCAGTTTGACACCTACTCTTCAA
Source organism: Cunninghamia lanceolata (assembly GCA_027924645.1). NCBI lineage: Eukaryota > Viridiplantae > Streptophyta > Pinopsida > Cupressales > Cupressaceae > Cunninghamia > Cunninghamia lanceolata. The sequence goes on along the minus strand of BSBN01001074.1, from coordinate 2,417,662 downwards.
TGGAAAGAACATCATTCCTTACATAACTTTATGAACATGTCTAAAAGATTACACAGGTACATTCAAATTTCAGAGAATAAAGGTGTGGCATGGTTGTCTCTTACCTACCATCCACCTCTACTCTTATATCCAGTTCCATACTGGACAAGAGAAAAGGGAGAGGAATGTAGGACTGCAGAAACTGTCAGACTACAAAGGCTTTCATGCTACAATGGGTTCTATTTGACATAGGGTGAGGGTGTCAGGGTCATTATGGACTTAAGGCAAATAGTTTTACATTATAATTCATTCTCTTAGGTATCTGTTTGAGTAATTTTGCTTGAGGGCAAGCAAAAGGTTAGTTGGGGGGAATGGAGGGCTACAGAATTAGTCTCTTTTATGCTACTTTTTATACTTATGACATTTATCCATGTTTGCACTATGACATGTTGACCTTCTTTATACTTCTAAGACCTAAACTTATAATATTAATATGGAATGTGATGATCATATTATCTAATGAATGAATTAGATATAGATATGTATAAAAGTATAAATGAGATGTTTTTATGGTTAGTCATGGAGAATGCTTGTGGTATATGCTTTGGGAACTAATTCTATATGTAGAATTGGACGTGTCATGATGAGATCTAGCATTTGTAGGAGGCTGCAGACAAAGGAGTTAATAGAAGTGTGAGTTTCAACTCTAAGAATGCAGAGACAGCTAAAGACAATTATGGAGCATCATGGATAGTAATAAATTAAGGAGTGGATTTGTTTCAAATATGATTATGTAAGTTGTTCATGCATCAAACTTCTAATTTGATTTGAATTCTTCTTCTTATAGTCAGTTAGAATAAGAATGTGATCTTGACTCCACGACCTAGTAACTAGGCTTGGTAAATGATTAGAGTCAGTTAATTAATAAATAAGGCTCTCTCTCCATTTTTGTATAGTAAGGGGAATATGAGATATATAAGGTAGCAGAGTCAAGTTATTGAGAGTTCAGTTATCATTTCCTTTTCTATGTGTAAAGACTCAAGCATGTTACATTTATGGAATACAATCTAGATATGACAAAAAAGATTTCATTGTTGAACAATTTGATATGAGTTGATTATGTGCATGGAATAAGTTAAGCTTTGATATGTGTTGCAAAGATACGTAGAATCTAGATTAGATTTGGTTTCAATTAAGGAAGACGGTCACTTGAGTTGGCCACTCAAGGTACTGATTCTCTCCTTGTTTATTTCATTTCAGTTAATGTTGGTTTATTAGTTTTCTGTTAATCATAATTTGAATTCAAGTTAGTATTATGTTTTGATCAAATAGATATAGTTCATGAACAAATGCATATTAGTGTGTTTATAAATCCTCCAAAGTTTAGTACTTAGCCATTTCATTCTTGTCAATTCATTAAGTTAATTCTACAGTTTCCCTATTGTAATCGTTATCTACAGACCTTGTTGTAGGTACCCGTAGCAACTAGGATTTATAGTTGTGTTCACTGTTTTGTAATTCTGTCAATTCCAGCAAGGTAGATTTGTTTGTTTAAAGTTAAGATAGAATGATTTAGGAACCATATGAGCCCTAAAGGCATATACTTTGCAAGTACCATCATAAGCTTATGCTCCTTGGTCGATAATTCCATGTAGGAATGCATAGTGATAGAGTGGACTGTTTAGATAGGTTTCCCCTGAATTAGTTAAGTCTACAACACATTAGTTTTCCTCTAGCATATGGATAACTGACAGATAGGATTATGGATCTTATGACACTTAGATAAATGGTATGTATGGAATGCTTATAAATGAAATGAAATACAAACCTAATATGTATGAATAAGGCTTTGTCATCTTGTTTACAAGTATTTGAAGTACTTTGTTTCATCATTAAGCTTTTAAAATGTTGTAAGAAAATACAAGCATCTAGGTATAATTAAACCATGATGAGCTAAGTATCTCTTACATGGATTTTTTTTAGCAAGTTGATACAAACATCTAGTCAAAATTGAATCTAGATGACCTGAGTATTTCTTACATGTATCAATAGACAAGGATTTCACTCTTTCATGCTTAGACTCAGAATGTCCTCAATGATCTTTTGTCGATCCTGTCATTAGACAAAGTCATCACATTACTAAAGATTGATCCAAAAATAGCAAACAAATGAAAATAATCATGCCCCCATCATAGCTTCTCTAGTTTTTAGACATCCTCGAGTAGCATATGAAAACATGATAACAAAAAACAAGACCCTAAGACTTAAACATATAACAAACATCAAATGTTTTTGCCATAGATATGTTTTCTTACAACGAAAGATATAATCATCAAGATAGTTTAGGCACGTTGTTGTCTGGTATAGGTCAAGTTCCTGTGTCAAGCATTTTGTTGAAAAGGTTTGTTTGTATTGCTGCATGTTGTCTAGAGATAATATCACAATCTAGTTTGTTATCCTCTGATATTTGTGGCATTCAAGAATCCAATTCTCAACTAGGTCAAGGATTTTTCCCCTAGTCAAGTAAAGGTTCTAGTTATTATGGATGAAACATAGGGATAAACTGATGGTAGACTCGATGCGACAAGCCCTAAGGGACTGACCTAGTGCCTCGAGGGTGCATCGATGATAGCCTTGCCTACGTGACAACGCAAAGGCAACATAGTTCAGGGTACAAACTTTGTGGACCTAGGAACTAGGTGATGGGAAATGGTGTGGAATTGGATGGACAAAAGGATGGGTGATAAGGGATGGAATGGACGGGAAGCCTCGGGGGCTCATCAATGATGGCCTTGCCTACGTGATAGCTCAAAAGTGACATAGTTCGACAATGGTATAATGGATAGGTTGATGACGAATGACAAGATGGTTGCAATGTTGGATTGATAGCTTGATGGGACAAGGCGATAAGGGTGAGAGAACAACAAGCCACAATAGGTATCTTGATGTGATTGAATGGATGCAGTAAGAAAATATGTATAAGGACCAAGATCCTGAAAGATGGAGGAAGTGGTTTATCACAAATAGCACATGTTTCTAGGTTTTCACCACTTGCTTTTATTTACACAATCTCACATAGCGCCTGTTTGCTAGGTTTTCACTACTTGGGTTTTTTTAACATGTTTTTGACTCCCTTGCATTGGGGTTTTAGGTGTAGAATTTGTGAAGATGCATGTTGTTGATGGGATCATTGAATAGCTCACCTTCTAATGTGGCCAATTGATAAGCACCCGATCCATAGGCAACAATGATGACATAGGGACCAAGCCAGTTGGATTCAAACTTTCCTTTCTCCTCTATGTCCTATTGATTTCTGGGATTCTCTTTGAGGACGAGGTCACCAACTTGAAATACTCAGGGTTTGACTCTGTGGTTGTAACTCCTGGATATCCTTTGTTGGTAGGCTTTCAGATGATTAAAGGCATGTTGTCTTCTTTCCTCCAGTAGCTCTAACTCTTGAAGTCTATAAACCATGTTTTCTTCATCAGATATTAGGCCTTTTAATGATACTCGCAATGAAGGTAACTCAACTTCAATGGGCAAGATGGCTTCGAAGCCATAGACTAGGGAATATGGTGTTGCACCTATGGGTGTGCGGATACTTGTGTGGTAGGCCCACAAAGCGTGATTCAGTTGGATATGCCAATCACGGCTGACATTGTTGATAGTCTTTTTTAGGATTTTCAAGATGGTTTTATTAGATGCCTCCGCCTGGCCATTTCCTTGGGGGTAATATGGGGTGGAAAAGTGGTGTTGGGTGTGGAATTTTCCACAGTTATTTGACATCCTAATTTTTGAAGGGTTTGCCATTATCAGTGATAATGGATAATGGAATACCATAGTGGCAAATGATGTAATTTAGAATGAAAGAGGCGATTTATTTGCCTATGATATTAGCTAGTGGTATGGCTTCAATCCACTTTGTAAAGTACTCAGTGGCGGTGATAATGAACTTATGGCCATTGGATGATGGGGGATGTAACTTGCCCACTAAGTCGAGTTCCCATTGACAAAAAGGCCAAGGAGTCATTGAAGGTTGTAGCTCTTGCACCAGTGCATGTATTAGGTTCCTGTGAATTTGACATTTCTTGCACCTTTTTACAAAATGATAGGAGTCCCTTTCCATAGTTGGCCAATAGTATCCCATACATATGAGTTTCTTAGCCAAAGTAGGAGTACTAGATTGGGTTCTGCATATACCTTCATGCACTTTGCTTAGGGTGGTTTGATATTCCTCATTGTTGAGACACCTAAGGAGAATACCATCTGGTCCTTGTTGAAACAGGGTGTTCGATTATGGTATAACGAGATGCTTGGCAAATGAAGGTTCGTTTTGGGTTATTGGATAGATCGGGTGGTAGGGTGTTCTCTTTTAGATAAGTATATACTTTTCCATACAAGGGAAAATCTGATCCTATAGTATGGCATATGATTTTGGTTTTAGGAGTGTCGTATGCAAGATGGGATACTAGATCTACCAAGAACTCATAACGTGCAGACTGGTTTTCAAGGATTTCAAGGAGAGATGCAATGATTGCCATGGCATCTGCTTCTTTGTTCTCCAGCCTGGGTATCTGCTCAAAAGAAATCACAACAAAATATTCTTTGAAGTCGTCTACCATATGTCTGTACGGTATTAACTTCTCCTCCTTTGTTTGATAGTCATCATTCACCTAGTTGATGACAAGTTGTGAATCTCCATATACATGAAGTTCTTGCACTTTCCACTATACTACCAGCTTGATGCTGATGACTAGTGCTTTGTATTCTGCCACATTATTAGTACATGGAAAGAGTAGTCTGTATGACTTCAAAATTGTGTCTCCATTAGGTGTGATCAACAAGATACCTACATTGGACCCATGCTAAGTGTATGATCCATCAAAGTAGATTTTCCATGCTTGGGTTGTGATGTTAAAAATGGATTCATCTGGAAACGTGAATGTTAAAGGACTTTCATTTGTCAATGGTGCATCAGCCAACTAATCTTCAATGATGTTAATGTTGGGCAAAGGGAAGTCATCCTCTGGACAAGCTTTATTCAAATCTCTGAAGTCATTACATAGTCAAATCCTTCCATCTAGTTTTGAGACATAGTCAATACATAGTCAATTGGTCAAATAAACCCAACATCTAGCAGCTTCTTCAATTCTTCTTTCACTAAGAGTGCGATATGCGAATGCAACTTCCTTAGTTTTTGTTTGACTGGTGTAGCTCCTAGAGCTAGTGACAAATGATGCATTATAAGGTTTGGATCGAGCCCTAGCATATCCACATATGACCAAGCAAAGTTAATCTATTTTTGTTTGAAGAATTCGGTGAACTCTAGCTTCTCTTATGCAGATAAAGATTTTGCCATATGGATTATCCTTGGATTACCATCTATGTCGATGTTGACTGATTCTGCTAGTTCTATCAAGATTGAGGACCTCTCCTGATGTGTTGGATTGGGAAGAGTGTCAATCCTTTCATCCTTCGATGCCTCGGAGAGGTTTTCACCATTGGATACGTCTTTTATATTTTTATTGTTTTCACGATCTAACACAACCACAGAGTAGTTTTCGCCATTAGTTCTATCTTTTATTTTTATATTTTTATGACTAAAAGGTTTGGCACTCTCTCCAAAATAAGCCTTGTTATTGAGTTCTATGGCATATCCAGCTCTGTGATCCCTTGCAGTTAGATGGTCCCTAAGTTCTAGATAATCTATGATAGCTTTGTCATTTTGGAAAGCATCAATCTCAGGGGCGGTGTCTTGCAAATCCCAGTCTATGAGTTTAGGGTGTAATAATGGTAATGGGTCATCAGGTTGGTCTAGTTCGAGGCTAGTGATGGTTAAGATGGAGGAGTTGGCTAGGTTATTGTAAGTATTGACAATGTCTATGATGGCAGTCTCCTTGAGTTGATTTGTCAAGTGTGACATCATACTTTCCTCACAAAACTCACAATCATTATTATACGGATCACACTCTAGAGGTCTAGACCTTGAGCCTTGTCCCTCGTGAGTTGTATGGATAGAGCTATATTTACATCGGCATCTTTGTCATCACAAGATAGTTCAAAAAGACTATCCCATTCATATTCATTTGAGTCTATCTCACTCCATTCTTGTAGTCGGTGAATCTATTCTACTAGGTTAGTAGAAGTTGTTTCCCTTTCTTTTCCTTTATGCTTTTATTTACCTTTGATCTTTTCTTTGCCTATGTACCCTAGCCCTATAATGTCTTGAGTTGCTAAAGAAGAAGGTTGGATAGGTTCAATGATACCTTCTTTTCTTAACCCTATGGGGCTATGACCATCATATCCCATTCTTTGTAAGACAGAGAACCCTTGGCCATATTGTTCGGTTTGCAATTAAGCTTGAGGGTCTTGTGGTTTGGATTCACTATCTTCATCTTTATATAGCCATTGTAAAATATCCTTCTCATCACTTTCATTTGATTAGCTTCCCCATTTAACAAAAGGACCTTTAGGAGTCTCCAACAACTTGGGTTTGTTCATGGAAGGTTTCCCATATGACTTGGGATATATGGGTAGCTATGCTAGGAAAAAGGTTTTCACAATGGTATACTCTCCTATACCCTTGTCTTTGAGCTTAACTTTGAGTTCGAATGTCTTGGAGGTAGAAGGTAGTGAGTTTGGGTCAACACAGGATGAAGATGAGGAAGATGCACAATTGGTGGGGATTACAACTTCAAGCTTGGAGTGGATGGAATTGAAATATTGGAATGGATCCAGATCCTCTTGGATAGTGATTTCTTGGCCATTATGAGGAAACTTGATACACAGATGGTAAGTAGATGGCACAGTTTTCATTGCGTGTATCTAAGGTCACCCAAGAAGAATATTGTATGCTAGTTCCATGTCTAGCACTTGACATACCACATCTTTCACTACTAGTCTCACTCTTATAGGCAAAACAATGGTTCCTTTTCATGTCCTTTCTTCTTCATCATATGCCTTGATTGTAATTTTCTTCTTGGGATCAATGGCATTCTCTGAAAACCCCAATGCAAGGATTAGTTTTAAAGTGCAGATATTTAAACATGTCCCTCCATCTATTAGGACCCATTTTATTTTATGTTTATGGATGAAGGTTTCAATATGGAGGGATGCATTGTGCAGTTGGGTGATAGACATATCATCTTTTTCTGTGAAAGATAAGAAATGGGGTGTAGTTAGATGACCTACCATGGCCTGAAATTGCTCTTCAGTTAGATTGGTTGGGGCGGTGGTTTCCAAGAGAGCTTGTTTGAGGATGGCTTTGTGAGATGGGGATAGACACAGAACATCCAAAATGGATATATGTGCAGCTATTTTATGGAGTTGGTCAAGGACATTGTATTGGTTTGACGTGGAGGATGGTTTGGATGGATCCCCTTGAAGAGTAATCTTTCCACCACGAGTGGTTACATTACAATCAGGCTTTTTATTTATAGTGATCGCATTTACATGTGAGTCACTTTCTAAGATATGGTTAACAACATACTCATATAACACATTTATGTAGTTGGCGTTGTTACCATCGCTATTATTTTGATTTGAAGAACCTCCCTTCTCATAGTTGGGGAGTAGATTATTTAATGCCAAATGGTCATCATTGGATACATGTCCTTTAACTTTTATTACTTTTTTATCAACCAAGTCTTGGATGGTATTCTTTAGTCTTTGGCAATCATTGGTCTTGTGACCCTTACATCTATGATACTCACAAAAGTCTGATTCTTTCCATCAAAGCGGTTTAAAGTTTGGTTCATAATCTCGCACCATTTGAAGAGTTATGAGATTGTTTGATATGAGCTTTCACAAGGCAGATTCAAGTGATTCCCCTAATGGTGTAAACTTTCAACAAGGAGGAAATTTTGTGGATCATGGTTCATTGTTTTCAGGTTTGTTTGATGGTGTGTTATTTTGTGGATTTGATAGATTAAAGATCAATTGTTTTGGTAACACATGTTTAGCATCAACAACACCATCGTTTACAATGTTTTTGTTTTTGGTCCAAAACATTGGCTTGTCCATGTTGTTATTTGAACTAGGGGTGTCTTTGTAGAGTTTGATTTGTCCCTTGGCTATCAAGGATTTCTCAATGAGTAACCCCACTTCAATGACCTTACTAAAGGAAGTAGGAAATTGTATTTGTATTTGATAGCTCAGGTCAGCGTTTAAGTTGTGGACAAACATCTGAGTCATTTGTCTCTCTGGGCTATGGTATGGACACTTTCTAGCAAGTTGTCTCTATATTTGTAAGAAAGAGGCAAAGGATTCTCCCCCCTTTTGTTTATTGTTACAAAGATCCAACATTGAGATTTCATGCTCAATGCTGTAGGAGAAATGGGTCACAAATTTATCCACTAGTTCATTAAAGGTTCGAATGCCGAGAGGTAAACGGGAGAACCATTCCATTCCTTGTCCTCATAAATTGCATGGAAATAGTCACATAAGGTATGTTTCATTGTGGGTGACTTCTAGGCAAGCAGCACTAAATTCCCTTATATGGTCACGCAAGTCACCTTTTCCTCTATATTTATCAAATTTTGGGACCTCAAAATTGGAGGGTAAAGGTATCATGACCAAACTTTTGTCAAAAGGATATGGTTAAATATCCTCTAGTGAGTAGTGCTTTGTGGAAGCTCTGATTTTAATGTCTGCGAGTTATTATTGCAAGACTTGTATTTGTTGCGCTAATGAGTCTAAAGGGCTTGGTGTATCCTTAGTCTTGTCATTTTTGGGAACCTCTTTTCCATCTAGGAGAATTTTCATGTCGTTCAAAGAGTTTGTGTCTCCCAATGTTGAGATATCAAAATCAGATGGTAGTTTAGTCCCTTGTTGTGCTAGAATAAGGAAATATTTTTGGGGGTCCATGTTTACGACCTTGTCCATCATTCTTTGGAATTTAGGATCTTCCAAAGCACTAACAAGTTCTTCATGTGGTACTTCATCTTCTCCATCACTGTGAGAGGGGGAGGGTATAGTTTTGTTCAATGAATCCATTTCTTGTTTTCCTTTGGATTTAGATCTAGTTTCAACCATAAAATCTTTGGATATGGGTGGAGTTGGATAAAATTCTTATGAATGCAAGTGGATAATTTTGGTAAAATGTGGTTGAGGGATAGTTGATTGGATTTTGAAACTTTTGGTGATAAGATTTTCTAAGGCTCTCTCTTGATCTATTTGGTCAAACAAAAGGGTCTTGAGCTAAAATGGTATTAGCTATCAAAGATTTTAATATAAAGGAAGTCAAATAGGGATAATTAGTAACCGCTATTGATGTAGACTAGACCTTTATCAAGATGCTCTAGCGTAGTTGATAAGAAACTAACTAGGTTGTTTGATTTAGAGGATCTCACTGATATCTAAGTGGAAATCTTGGTTTTGTTTTATTTTTTTTTTGTTTTTGGATGGCTAGGTATGCTATGGTAAGTGGAAATGTCTTGGAAACAGGTACGAAATGAATTTTTATGGTTTCAATGAGTTCATAAATTAAATCTAAGAAATAATGGGTATTTGAAAATGATTTTGTTTTCCTCTCAAAATATTGGGAACAAGCCACTGTTACAAATGCACAGGTTTATTTACGCCGAAATAAGTTTTAAATGCATGCTTCTGTGGATTGCATGCACAGCTCTGAATGCGTGCTTCTGCTGCTTGAATGCGTAGGTTTGTGTATGTGCTGAAAGATATTGTAAATGCATAGCAAGAAGGTTTAAATGCGTGGCAGAATTTGGATGCACTAAAAGATCTGTCAAATGCACAGGAAAATGTCTCAAAAGCATAGTTCTATTCTTTTGTAGTGTTTGATCAATTTTTCTTGGTTTCAAGGATGCTTTTCGAAGCAAGTATTTTTCCTGATGATTTGTGTCAATTTGTTGCAAGAAAACACAATAGACAAAAATATTCCATGTTGTTATACAAATTTTTGATAAATATTTTGCAAACAAGTACAATTCCTATGGTTGGCAAGGACAATATTTGTTGAGTCCCAACTTGGATTTTTCCAGCCACTTGAATCAAGGTGGATAGTTAGCAACTTGGTAGCACTAGCTCCCCCTTGCATGACACTCACTTCTCCAACATACCAAGTTACAATTCCTTTGAAGAGTTGAACTTTCTATCTCTACACATGATTAGTGTATGACGTTGGGCAACTCCACAAATCCAACCTCCTGCATCAACAAATAGAAGGATTTTGGCCTCTAAAAATAATTGGTTTGTAATAAGGGCATTCATTCAGGTGGTTATACATGCGGCGATTCACTCTATTTAGGAGGTTTCCCAATCTGTAGAGGTTAAGCTCTATAGGTTTAAATGCACCACAAGGGTACTAGGGGAAACATTCATTGATATAACACAGCAACACCTGTTGTTTACAACTTTTGTCATAAACACTTTTATTTATAGCAGATCGAATTGGCTTGGCTTTAGCCTGTTACCACTCGAGGTCGTCCCACTTGGAAGAAATGCAATCCTAAGGGCAGGCCTCTTCTAAAAGTTGAACAAATAAAAGGATGGGTTTGGCATTTTGGTCAGCCAAGATGGGGAGAGCATAGGCCTATCACCATTATAAAAACACAACAGACACTAGTTCTTTAGCCGTTTAGATTTAATCCAAATGTGATCTAATCTACCAAGAATGAAATCGACATGATAGCATAAACATGAAAAGATAGTTGATTTTAGCCTCCTAAACAAACTATGTGAAGATTGTTTGTTGAAGATTTGATCAAATTACTTTCCCTTACTTATGCTAGATGTGGATTTGTAAATGCAAGATTGGCTTAAAATATTTGTTCAATTTTTAACCACCTAGTTGGGACTATGTGAAATTTGTATGCAATTTGTATGAGGAATGATGCGATTTACTCCTCCTAGTTAGAAACTAGATGAAGATTTGTATGCAAGTTGCATGAACAATGGTTTACTCCTCCTAATTAGACCAGATGAAGATTTTGTATGCAAGATGCAGCTAAAATGCCTAAACCTTCTCTAAAACCTGCAAGAACATTCTGTCAATAGTTTCCATTGATGATTGATAATACTTGCAACCAAGGTTAGTATCAAATTTTTTTACAAATTCAATACAAATCTCTGATAGGAATCAAATGCACTAAAATAGACAATGGATGCATAGAAAGACAAAATAAATGCGTAGGAATACAAATGCACAAATATAAGTTTTAAATGCACAAAAAGAATAAATGCACAGAAATAATGAATGCATCGAAAAAATAATCAAATGTGTTGAAAAGATCCAACAGATGTACAGATCTAAGTTTTAAATGTGCAAAAAGAATGACTGCACCAAAAGAAGCTTCATATGCACCAAACTGGAAAAATGAATGCATCAGAATGACTTGTCATGACTGTAACTTGACAAAAAACTCAAAATAGAGATTAAAAATAGGGCAGTCACCCCACGGTGGGTGCCAAAATGTTGTTGAATTTCTAAATCATAGTAAAACTACTAAAATATCCAATAACTTCAATGGAAATGAGACAAATGCAAATAAACAAAAGATATACCTTTACAGATAGATTTGACCTCATGCCTTCCATTGTTGCCTATCTTTCTCTGATCTTGTGTGATTATGGAGCTCTCAGGAGTTGTACTTCCGTGTTGTTAAGATGACAAAGATTGAATGGCTATGTGGAGGATTATGCAATGAAACTACAATGCAATAACTAAGATGAAGGATGGAGATAATGATATGCAGCCATGGTGGATGATAATGAGATGATAATAATGGGATTGTAATGCAAATGAGTGGAGCCAAAGGCATGCTTGGGAGATATGGTGGAATTCCTGCAGAGTAAGATTACTAAAGCTTGAGTGGTTTTTTAGATGGGTGTGAGAACCTTACTTATATAGGCTTAGGAGAGGCCAAGTCCAAGTGTCAATTGATCCATGACTAGAGGAATTTGTCTATGACATGTACGGTTGAGGAAGCTTGAGAGAATGTGCACAAATTAGAAGAGGACAAGTGTCCTACCCCTTTCATGAGTTATGGGAGTTAACAAATCAGATTGGAGAGTTAACTAGATAGATTGATCAAATGACTGGGTTGATTGGGGAGTTGACTGAATTGGTTGACTAGTGAACTCTATTGATTGATCAAGTAACTAAATTGATTGGAGGATAAATAGGACATGTGAGTGATGGGATATTGACTAATTAAATATTTAAAATATTTAACTATGTGTGCAATCATGGTGAGGTGTAAAGTGAGGTGGAAAGTGATGTGGATTTATGAAATTAGGACTTTGGGATAGAGGAATTTAGATGATTTTAATTAAATAAATTGATTTTTATTTTATTTTTGGGATAATGAACCAATCAAATAAATTAGAATATTTATTTAATTGATAGATGAATAAGAATTAAAATAAATATTAAAATATTTATTTAATTGATAGATGAATAAGAATTAAAATAAATATTAAAATATTTATTTAATTCAACACGAGCCATTTTTAGGTGTATACAATTTGCAAGTACACAAATGTTGTCGAATTGGATGCAACATTGAAGGAAATTGATCTATAGTAGTCTTTTTTAAGATAATGCAAATTTGTCATCTTTTCTTAGTGGGGTTTTCTACCCGAAAGGGTTTTCTCCACATAAATCCATGTGTCATGTGTATGACTTTTGAGCATTTTTATTATATTTGATGCATGATTTATCTCCATTGATAGTCTACAATATATATTTCAGATTTGCAAGTTAAATTTTGGGTATGTGTAGGATCATCGTGGGCCAAACAATGGCAATGGGAAAAAAAATCACGTCTTAGCCAAATTCACAAATTGGCCAACTTTGACTTTCATAGGTATGTTTAAAATATCCGTTTGGAACAGATATTCCTTTTGTGGGTCCCAAAATAGATATCCATTTCTTGGAACTATAAAATGGTTTTTTTATTCTTTTCATTGTTTTTTGCTTATAACTTACAATTCAACTTGTAAATTTCTATTGTTACATGGTTAACATCTTTTCAATCAATCAACAAAGTTGCATCTCTTTAAAATTTGAACCTCTCTCTCTCTAGTAATCCCTAGTGAGTCTTGTTTCCAATGTGTGAGATGCACTAAGAAAACCTTAGGCTTGATGTAGAATTGGTAGTGGTTGGTAAAGCTATGCATGAGATCTAAATTGAATTCATAGAACCAAGTAGTAATGTGTCAAACCATACAAAGGTATATTATATCAATGTGGAGGGAAAATTCTTAGCAAGGACATAATCATCAATGGTGATAATTGTGGCTTGGACAAAGAAGTGTCTCATATGTGCAATGAGATCACCTTGGACATTATATTATCAAATTTAAGCAAGATCATTTTATGAAGAGATGGTTGTAAGATGATGTCAATTGATAGTGGTGATTTAAACCATCCTATTGATGAGGAAGGAGAGGAGGAGGGTTAAGGTCTTTTAATTGCACTTACAACACCTTGAGTTTTGTGTAGATATAATTATAATTGGGAATATGTGTTAGATAAATTTTATGTCAAATGGTGGAAGGATGGTGTCGGGATGAGTGATGATTGTTATGGCAATGTTATGGTCAAATGTGTTATGAAAAGGAGGTTGCATGGGTAGTGGGCTATCAATGTTGGGAAAGGGTTAGGGAGGATGTAATGGAGGAAGTTATGTGTGTCATGGTATGATGTCCCAAGGAATGGGAAGAAAGGATGGTGATTCATAAGATAATATGAAGAATGATGGTAGAGTGAATTGTCATTGTGCTAATTGTAGCATGTCATGGGGTGAATCATGCGTTAAAATACAAGTTGTGGAGTGAGAAAGAGGTGGTATGGGTATAGTTGAATGGATTAATGAGGTGATTTAATTGGTGATAACCTAGGTGAAGTGATCTGGGTAAGGTGTCTTATGTGGTGTTGCTAGAAAGTGTGATTGGTAACGGTGGGGATAGCTTAATGTCATCTTCTAAGGGTTCAAAGGTGAGGAAAGTTTAAGATGGGGATATGGGATAATCCATGGTTTAATGATTATTCAAGGGAGACTCCTTGAAATGATCATCAATGATGGTGTCGATAGGGGGAATGGAGTCTATGAACGTAGGTGTGGGAATGTGAGCTATGACATTGGGATTGTATTGGATGAATAATGGAAATTAGGGGCACCTATCTAGTGATGGAAGGAGCCACATGATCAAATGATATTTGGGGAAGGGCTTTTCTTAGGAAAGTAAAGATTTGGGTGAGGGTCTAGGGTTTGGTGGAGAAGAATTTATGGAAATTTTGGAGGTCATTGAAATTGACATGAATAGAAGAAGTACAAGACATGGCTAAGGATAAATGATAGGCTCAAAATAGGATAACTAGGACTATGATGATGAAGATGGAAAGAAAAGTCAACAATAATAGTATGCTATAGGGATAGGATTAGAAAAAAAGAGTACTACAACTATCAAGAGGAAAGTGAGGACATAATGCAAAGTTAACATGGCATGAACTCTCTTGGAAGGATAAGCATGGACTATAAGAAGATTGAACTAGCTAGATCTATTAGGCTCACCAAATGAAAGAACCTTAAAGGTTAACCTTAATTAGGTAAGGTTATTTTTCAGTGTGGTTGTTTGTGAAACAATGTGTAAATTAATGTTACCTAAGGAATAAATCTAACTATATTAACATTTTAATAACCATGAGAGCTAGGACTAACAATTAGACTAAAAACTTGACAAACAATACAACTTGGACACATGTAGGATTTGGAAAATGGAAAAGAATAAGTATTAAATGTGGAAAACAATGAAAAAGTAGTATTAGTTGCACCTATGTAGAGAAGAGGTCTCTATGAAAGATGCTTAGAATTATGCTCTATATCCATTTGTGAAGTTTGGAGGTGATTGGACCTAAAGGATATGACCATCATATGAAAAATAGCCTACCTAATGGGTATGAGCATGGATAAGGGAGAGGGAGAGATAGGGAATAGGAATGATAGGGTGAGAGAGTCAAGAGAGAGATAGGGAGAGATAGCTAGGTAGAGAGAGATAGAGAGGAGACAAATAGGGACAGATAGAGGAGACAAAGAGGACAAATAGGGAGATAGAGAGTGAGCGAGATGTCCAGAGAGATAGGGAGATAGAGGAATGATAGGGGAGGGAGAGGCAAGAGATAAGAAGAGATAGATTAGTAGATAGAGAGAGGAGATAGATTGGGAGAGATAGAGGAGACAGAGGGAGAGATAGGGAGATAGAGTGTGAGTGAGATGTCCAAAGAGATGAAGAGAGATTGAGAGGTAGAGGGATGATAAAGAGAGGGAGATAAGGGAGAGATAGCTGGAGATAGAGGTTTAGGGTTTCTTAGGTTTAGGGTTTAGGGGTTATGGGTTAGGGTTTAGTGGCATTATTTATGGTTTAAGGGGTTTGAGAGAGAGAGGGAGGTTTAGGGTTGCTCAGGGTTAGGGGTTAGGGTTTAGGGGCATTATTTAGGGTTTATGTGTTTAGTGTTTCTCAAGTTTAGGGTTTAGGGGAATTATTTAGGGTTTAGGGGTTAGGGTTTAGGGGAAGTATTTAGAGTTTAGGGTTTAGGGGTTTAGGGTTGCTTGGGTTTAGGGTTTAGGGGTTTAGGGTTACTAAGGTTTAGGGTTTAGGGTTGCTAAGGTTTAGGGTTTAGGGTTTAGGGGTTAGGGGTTAGGGGTTAGGGGTCTAGGGATTAGAGAGAGATAGAGAGAGGAGACTAATAGAGATTGGAAGAGATAGAGATAGAGGGGAGAGATAGGGAGATAGAGAGTGAGAGACATGTACAGAGACATAGAGAGAGAGATTGAGAGGTAGAGGGATGATAGACATAGGGAGATAAATGTTTAGGGTTGCTTGGGTTTATTGTTTAGGGGTTAGGGATTAGGGTTTAGGGGCATTATTTAGGGTTTAGGGTTTAGGGTTTTGGGGTTAGGGGCTAAGGTTTAGAGGTTTAGGGTTTAGGATTTAGAGAGAGATGGAGGACCAATAAGGAGATATAAAGGAGACCGAGGGGAGAGATAGGGAGATATAGAGTGAGGGGTATGGCCAGAGACATAGGGAGAGAGATTGATAGGTAGAGGGACAAAGGTGATAGGGAGATAGGGGAGAGATAGGGAGATAGAGGTTTAGGCTTACTTGGGTTTAGGGTTTAGGGTTTAGGGGTTTAGGTTTGCTCAGGTTTAGGGGTTATGGGTTAGGGTTTAGGGGGGTTATTTAGGGTTTAGGATATACGGTTTAGGGGTTAGGGGTTCAAGTTTAGAGGTTTAGGGTTTATAGAGAGAGATGAATGATAAGGAGATATAGAGGAGACTGAGGAGAGAGATAGGAAGATAGAGAGTGAGGCACATGGCTAGGGACATAGGAGAGAGATTGAGAGGTAGAGGGATGATAGAGATAGGGAGATAAGAGAGAGATAAGGAGATAGAGGTTTAGAGTTACTTGGATTTAGGGTTTAGAGGTTTGGGGTTTAGGATTTTAGGGTTGCTCATGTTTAGGGGTTAGGGGTTAAGGTTTAGGGGCATTATTTAGGGTTTATGGTTTATGGTTTAGGGGTTGAAGTTTAGAGTTTTAGTGTTTAGTGTTTAGAGTGAGAGGATGATATGGAGATATAGAGAGTGAGAGACATGGCCAGAGACATAGGGAGAGATGGGGATATAGAGAGTGAGGAACATGGCCAAAGACATAGGGAGAGCGATTGATAGGTAGAGGAATGATAGAGATAGGTAGATAGATGTTTAGGGTTGCTTGGGTTTAGTGTTCAGGGTTTAGGGTTTGGGATTTAGGATTTAGGGGTTTGGGGTTTAGGATTTAGGGCTTAGGGGCATTCTTCAGGTTTTATGGTTTAGGGGTTAGGGGTTAGGGTTTAGGGTTTAGGGGCATTATTTAGGGTTTACGGTTGCATGTCAAAAGCAGTCTCTCTCTCTAAATCCCTAAACCCTAAATAATTCGCCTAATCCCTAACCCATAACTCGTAACCCCTAAATCCTAAACCTGTAAGAAGAGATTGGCTCTTGTGGGATGGGATAAAGTGTATAGACCAAAAATTTAGGGGGGGCTTAGGGTTAAGAAAGTTGAGCCTACTTAATAAAGCTCTTATTACTAAGGTTGGGTGGAGCCTTTTAGCTAGAGGTAAGGACTGGGGTAGCATTATGAAAGCCAAATACTTTGGAAACTTGGCTCTTGAGGACCTTTTACTCACATCTGATTTTCCCAAAGGCTCTATGATCTAGAATAATATTATAAAGTGTAGAATTGTGCTTCTGAGGGGCATTAAGTGCAAACTGGGCGATGGTGAAACTGTAAGGTTTTGGGAAGATAATTGGGCCAATGGAGGGCCTTTAATGAGGCTACAAAATATTCAAGGGTTGGTTAATTTAGTTGTGCACCACTTTGGTTGGTTGGTTTGGGACTATTTTCTTCCTAGTAAAAGGGGATGGAAATAATTGTCAAACTGCTGCCAGAGGTAGGCTGATCTTGTTAGTGTGAGGCTGATTATTTTTACTTCCCTATTTTGATCATTTTACATTATAGTTGGTGATATTATCAGACTTTGAGAGACTATTATTTCCATTATGCAAATTAGATTATAGCACCTGACTTTTGGTTTGACATTGATTAGACATGTGGTGATTTGATTTGATCATATTTTGATGTTATGATGATGTTAGATTTATGAGATATAGTTGATGATGAT